>OY728121.1:432270688-433520688 GCA_963277665.1 Viscum album
TATGAAATCGCTTACAAAGATTGTAACCATATATTTAGGATGAATCAATGAAATAATTATATATGACAAATAAAATAGACCCAATACAAGTGGATATTATGCATAAAAAAATCAGGGGTCATTCACACATATTATTGAAACAACAAAACCAATGTAATGGATATTTAACTCAATGAATGGAGGCTGAGTTAAGATTTCCCTTACAAAGTTCATGTAAATGACATAAGAATTTATCTAAAGGGTGATTATGTATAACAATAGTATATCCACACAATGGGAAGATTAAATTGCAAAATAAATAAATATAAAATGATTCCAAACATAATTTTGGCATAATATAATTAACTAAGTACGCATAAAACCCAATGATTGGAAGTTGAGTTTAGAAATTCCCTTACCTTGAGTCCAACTCATCATGTACAATCATAATATTCCTGAATAATAAACATAGGTTAATTTATAATTTCTTGAAAAAAATTACAATTTTATTATTCCTTTTATATCACTTATTACCGTGTTATAAAAATTACATAATTATTTAAGTTCATATTATTCGTTTTTTCCATATTTGGTACTTGAGTCGAAAATGAACTTTTTTTAATGTAAATTGTCCATGTGGTCAAAAGTCCCTCACTTAAAATATATTATTCAGAATTTAAATATTATTAATGATTAAAATTTCATATATATCTTGTATATATGTATTTATAATAGTCCATAACATTTGGAGATATGAAATGAAATGCACCATTCACAGAAACGGTAGGTTATACATTCAAATGACACTACATTCACTTCTTTGTCATATTAAAGGAATGAAAACTAAATTATAAATAGGTATATTATAATTTCAGTATAATATATATTTTATATAAGTTACATAATTTAAATAACTCTATCCTTTATATGTATCATGTGTGAAATGAATGAGTCATATCACTTTGAGGGGGAGGCTATTGACACTTCATTAAAAGAAATTATCGTATTTAGACATTATGGAATGCACAAAGTTATGTTGTAAATAAAAAATACTGAATAATAGAGAAAATATAAATATAATATATTTCAAATATAAATATTGTTCCATCATAATGTCCACCACGAGAGGTGGTCGGAGAAAATTGAATAATTATCATTTCGTAAGGTTGTAGTTCGATGTACACAGAAACAGTATATTCTATATCCATTAGATGAAGGTGTGTGTTAGTGTAGGAATAAAAAATAGTATAAAAGAATCCTAGATAATTTATTATACTGTTTTTTATAATATAATGTAATAAAGATAGGTAACGGTGTCAGATAAGGAAAATAAATTAAAGGAGCTTGAGAGAAGTTGTAACCTCAAAATTGCATAACTCATTTTGATTTGAGACAAAAGGCTTTATTGAATTGACTTATACCAAAGGTAATTCCTCTAGGAGGAAGGGGCATATGATGGGAGATTATTTTATAAGATTTTTGGTGATCCAAGGGGATTTAGTGGTGTGAGTAAGTGGGTAGAGGTGGTGGCCTTTTATAAGAGGGAGGAGGGGCACTTTAGGAAAGTCTTGAACTATTATTTTATTATAAATTGATTTTAGAATTATAATAGATAAAAGGTGGTATAGTTCTAGGATAATATGATAATGAGTTGAAATAATCTAAAAAATAGGTTTTTAGACAAGTTTAGGCCACAAATTTAACCATATCTTTTGGATTTAACCCTCAGTTAAATAAATTATCTATTTCCATGTTTTCGTATATTTTTTCACTATATGGCCAATGTAGATACAATAAAATTCCAATATAAACTAAAGTGTATAATTAATTAAATTTTTAACACTATATAAGTCATTTGAGAAAATAATATATTTTCATGTCCATTATATCATTTAAAAACAGTATTTGTTTTAAAAACACATTTATATCAAATTGGAAACTATTTAGTAATTAATATTTTCTAAAGCTATACAACCTAGATTGATTAAAAAAACTAAATTTACTATAATATAACATGTCATAATCATACATAAAATTCATGTACATAATAAAATTTTTTAAATTACATTTTTTCATATTAACAATATCAATTATTTGAATCATTCATTAATAAGGTAATCACTACATCATCATTGTGTCCTAAATAAATTAATTTATATAATGTTTAAAACTTCTAAATAAAATACGTTGATTTAGGAAATATTTTTAACTTTATAATGAATATTTATAATCAAAGATATCAATTATATAACCTAGACTTAAATTTTTTTTATTAAAAATATACATGTTTATGTTATATTTCCCTTTACATTAAATTAATTATTATAACATGTTATTTTCACACCCAAGTGGCTCTCAAATGCAAACATATTGGACTAAGGATTTTTTTGGTCACTCATGAATCAAAAATTAATATTAGGAAAAGAATTATGGTACTTTTATATTATTATAGTATTATTTTTACCCTTATTTACCGAATTTTCCCTTTTACAGTGGTAAATAAAAATAATTACTAAATGTATTATTCATAATGTCAAAAAATAAATGCTAACTATTTAAAGAATTTGAACCTTATGATTCCAAATATGGAATCCATTTTTCCAAATTCAAGACACATAATTTTCATTAATTAATTTAAAATTAATTCATTTTCTCAAAACGAGGAAGCAGAGTTTTAAGAAGTAAAAATTATCAAATGATTGGCACGTGTTTATGTCCAATTTAAATGTAAAATTACTTATAATGACCAAAATTGGATTAAATGATAAAAATATAATGAAATTAATTTTTAAAAATGACTAAATATATAATATATCTATATAAATAAATTATAGGAAACGACAGTTTTGAATTGAAATACATTATTTTTCACTATTCATTAAATTATAAATTTCATTAGAAAAATACAAAAAATTGAACAAAGATATATTTTTATGGACCTACTGAAAATAATAATTCTTTTTTGTCAAATATAACTTGTAAAATTTTCAAAAATATATTTAAAAAGGGTTCACCATCAAAATGCAGTAAAACTGTATTTTTTTGAAAAATGATTCTTTTATCCGAAAAATTAAATTTTTTCCTATATCATATTTGAAAAACATATAAGATTAATTTAAGACATTACATTGAATATATAACATATATTTTTAATTAATTAAAAATAAATAAAGATTGATATGATTTTATAAACACAATTATTCTCTTTTAAATAGGTTTTTATAAAAACGCATCCTTTATATTCAATTGGATTTTATTTCTATTTATAATAAATTTGGTAACCAATGAATAATTATTTAAACATTTTTAAAACATATTTTCATAATTCAGTTAATAATATTCATTCCCAACATTCTAATAACTAGGATATAATGGAAACATTTAAAAAATAATATTTAGTTGTTTGTATTATGTTCGGTGTAGTGTACGATATTTAACATAGTGTTTCTTGCTTAAAATCGGGATGTTACATCCTCCCCCCTTTAATAAATTTCACCCTATAAATTTGAATTTGGGGTCGGTAACTATGGTATGAATTTTCAAAATATTTTTATTGAAAACCCACATTGGATAAAGGGTTAATAAAATTTCTACTTTAAAAGATAGAAAGTGAAGTACAAATGTCACACGAGATAACAGATACTAGAGTTACATATAGGAAAACATGGATATGGAAGGAAAAATAACTATCAAGTTCAGATGGATAGTAATAGAAAACATGATTAAGATAAATTTAACCATAAAAAATCCACAAAATTGTGATGGTTTAAAGACTCTTTTATTTCATAATAAGTAAACCTAAACAGAAAACATTTTATATTTAAGATACACTTTATAAAGTTTTGGAATTATTTTCATACTTAGAATAATAACATAAGGAAATATACTTAATTAACATGTTCAGTTTCATCCCTTAATCAAATTACACCACAAACTAATATTTTTTCCAAATAGATGAGTATTTAAGATGACTTGGTCACTACTGAAGCAATAGATTCAATTTCTAGAGAATCACATAATATAAAAAATATGTACCATATATTTACACTATATATAGACATTAAACAAAACCAAAATACTTATTACAAGATAAAATAATCCCCCCAAAAGAATAATCCTTTATAATGATAAGGACTACTTTTAATCTAAAAAATTCAATAGTAATACCCAGGTTCTACATAAACCATACAACAAAAAAATGTCCCAAAATTTTCTCAAAATAATAAAAACTAATATTTAAATGCAAAGTTACTAAGTATTTGATCACATTTCATTCCACAATAAATCGTAACATTTATATCCAAATAACATCAACTAATTTGAAATTATTATACTGATTATTAATTAACCTAATCACATAATCTCCATGATAGGTTAATCATTTCCATAAATAACTCCAATATCCATATGTTCAAAATAAAAACAAAGATTATTACTAAATAAAATTCATCCATTACTCATAAAATGAAATCCCATATTATTCTATTTTTCGTAGGCATATAGTGTTCCCAAAATAGCAAACGTATTCTAAAATAACATTTATCACATAATCACCAAACCATTTTCTTGTACTAAGGATATAAATTTGATAAAAAAATAAGTTTAAAAAATCAACTTTTTCTTAATCCATAATATCATTTAACTAAAAAGAATAAGTCATTATAACCATGGAATTCACGTAGGCTAGTGGTAGGCAATGCACCCTTATCGCCCTTCAGATGTGGGTTCGATTCCCAAAACCTTGCCGGATGTGATGGGTTGTCACACATCCTGTGGGTCGTCCTTTTTCTAAAACTATATAATTTTAATATAATTTTAATAATGAGATAAAATACTGAAAGTAACCATAAAATATTTTAATCTCAAAGTTTATCTTATTCCATTCATTTTGAATCCGCAAAAGTAATGACCCATAATTATATCAAAATCACGGATCAAATAATCCCAAAAGGTTCTTTATAATTATGTTCATAAAATAAAAGATAAATCTTCCTCAAATAACATTTTTTCATAACAAAATTAACGGTTACACATATTAGGAAAATTCATCCAAATTAATCGCAACATAAAAATAGAATTAATACAATTAATGATTCATCAAACTAAAATCATTAATCAGTCATGAATTCCCTTATAATAATTTAGTATCTTTCATGATCCATTAACCATGATTTTATATATAATTACTTAAAACTTATTTCCTAAAACAAAAACATTAATCATGTTTTAATAGTCAATAATTTCAAATCAAAATCTAATAAATAAATTTTTCCATTCATTATTCTTTTTCAGTTTCCTCATATTCAATTGGAAGGGAAATGGGTATTGGTAAACATATATTTTTATGGTCATGCTGATCCGGTTATTTCCTAAAAGGTGAATGTATTATAAAATACCCTTATTATCCTTAATATTTCCAAACATAAAGACTCAAAATGGATTTCTATAAAATTGAAAATATGATCAACCTTAAAATTATAAACCCATGATGATAACCCTAAATCTTATGAAAACATCATAATCTTCAAAGTTGATTAAACCAACATCTTATACCAATTATAAGGAATCGGACTTAAGCGTTACATAATATTGATTTAGGTAAATAATTCACATTGAGGATATTTTCAGGTTTAGAGTTTCATAGAATTAGGTCATAACTATTACATAATAGACCGTGACATTGTATATGGTTTATTACACTCAGTATCCAATTTTTTCATTAAATTAAACCCTTTTAAAAAAACATAATTTCTTTTTCATGACAATATTCTTCTTGACTTCTTCCTTTCTCTTGCCCATCCTTTTACCTGTGGAAAACAATTCAAAAACATTAGATTAGCATAATGATATTAGTAAGGAATATAAAATAATAAATAAATCATTTTTTCCATGAATATTTAACACCAAGGAATTTTTTTCACAGAATCATACTTTTCACCCATAAAACATAAAGTACTGATCTTACATCCTGGAATAATATGTTTCCATCAAAACATCATAGAAATCATAAAACATAAATGTAACTAATTTCATCCATATCATTCTTACATTTTAGATTTCACAGAAACATAGGGAGTAACCTTAATGGATATGTTTAGAATACCCATCAAAGTGCATTCCCAAAATCTATTAGGAGAAACCTTAACATTTACCTCCATCACATTAGCCAATTTATTAGAGAGCTATCACGGGATCACCCACCCTCAGTTAATCATTTAACCACCCATATACATTAAAAGTTCCCAAGAACCATAACATAATCATAAAACATAAAACAATAATAAAGGAAAAAATAACATTTCCACAATACAATCACAATATATCATTTCATGATATTGATATAATAAATTCATTTAAAACATTAAAAAAAGAATAGTTTTGAATCAAAATTTTACACAACTGTTACAATTTTAAAAATAATTTACACATTAAAAAACTAATTTCAAAATAAATAAATCCTTAATACCATTTCTAAATCATGGACATTAATGGGAAATGTTTAGAATAATTAATCTTTAAAACATTTAAGATGTTGTTTTAGTTAAAGAGTCTCTTAGTAAGTGAGAAAATAGTGGAATAAAAATTATTAAATAATAACATTAAACAAAACTTAAAATATCATGATAATAACTAGATTAGTGATATAATATGTCAAAGGGTAGTATATACACCATATAAAAGTGAATTAGTACAAAACAATAAATAAGTCTCAATGTAATGTATATTGAAGCAATATCCATTACAAGGATCGTATCCTTAGATTAACGATAAATCAATGACATAATTATGTGTGAAAATATAAATACACCCAATATAAGAGGATATTAATTTGAAAACAATCAGAGGTCATTCAATATTATTCTTCGAAAAAAACCAATGATCGGGATATTTAACTTAATGAATGGAGATTGAGTTAAGATTTCCCTTAAAAAGTTCGTATAAATGAAATAAGAATTTATCTATGGGGTGATTATGAGTAGAAATATTATATACACATAAATTGAAGAGGAAAGTAAAACCTAAATAAATAAATAGTGATTCTACACATAACCATGGCATAATGTAATCAATGAAATATGCGTAGAACCTAATGAGTGGAAATTGAGTTTATAAATTCCCTTACCTTGAGTCTGACACATCCCACACAATCATTATGTTCCTGAATAATAAACATAGGTTCATTTATAATTTATTGAGAAGATTTTTTCAATTTTATTATACCTTTTATATCACTTATTTCCTTGTTGTAAAAATTACCTAATTATTTAAGTTCATATCTTTCATTTTGTCGATATTTGGTACTTGAGTCGAAAATGAAATTATTTTGATATAAGTTGTCCATGTGGAAAATATTCTATCATATCCATAATATTATTCATTATTTAAATATCATATATATCTATTATATATGTATTTTTAAATGTCAATAACATTTGGAGATAAGAAATGAAATGTGATGTTCATCGAGATGGTAGGTCATACATATACATGAATGCTACTTTAATTTCTTTTTTATATTACAAGAATGAAAACTAAATGATAAATTGGAATATTATAATTATATTATAATATATATGTTATATATGTTTCATATGTTCATTAACACGAACATTTATATGTTTCATGTATGGTATGAATGAGTCATATCACTTTAAGCCGACGGTAGTCCACACTTCCCCAAATTAAATTATTGTATTTACACATTATAGAAAGCATAAATGTATGTTTTAAATAAAAATAATAGAATAATAGAGAAAATATAAAGATAATATATATTTATATAAATAAATTTCCATCATAATGGCCACAATGATAGGTGGTTGGAGAAAATTTAATAATCATCATTTTGTGGGGCAGTAGTTCGTCGTACACAGAAAAAATATTTTCTATAAACATTAGTCGAATATGTGTATTAGTGTATATTGAGACATTAGAATAAAAATATACTAGTATATTGAGGATAATTTTTTATTTATAAAATAATGAATTAAAGATAGGTTAGGGTGTTGGAGAAGGAAAATAAATGAAACAAGCTTGAGAGAAGACGTTACCTCTAAATCGAGTAACTCATTTTGATTTGCAAAAAAAGGATATCATAAATTTCCATATTTCCAAGGTAAGGATAATATGAGGAAGGGAGGAATTTTAAGAGTATATTTGAGTTTAATTTGGGTGATCCAAGGGGCTTGAGAGGTGTTATTAAGTGGGTAGGTGTGGTGGGGGCCTTTTATGAGAGGGAGGATGGGCATATTAGGATAGTCTAGAACTAATGTTTTTTTATAAATTGATTTACAAATTCTAATAGATAAAAAGTGATATATTTTTATGATAAGATTATGATGGGTCTAAATCCCGTCATCCAATAGGTTTTTATATATTTTTAGGTCACAAATTGAACTTTATCTGTTGGATTTTTCCATTAGATAAATAAATTAACACTTACCATGTCTTCTTATATATTTACACTATATGGTCAATATAGTTTATATAAAATGACAATAGAACATAAATTGGATAATTAATGAAAATTTTCACATTATCCAAGTCATGTTTCCAAACTTATATTTTTATGACAATTATATCATTTTATAAATTTTTTTAAAAACTCATTTATGTCAATTTTGACCCTATTTAGTAATGGATTTTTGTAAAAGATATATCAACTTTATTGATTTGAAAAAATAAATTAAATCAAATATAACATTTCATAATCATCTATAAATTTTTTTTACGGCATAAAATTTTTCAAATTACATTTATTTTAAAATTTAAAATATCATTTATTTGAATCTTTCACTAATGAGGTAATCACTACATCATCATTCTGTCATAAATAAATTTATTTATTTAAGGTCTAAAATTTATAAATAAAATACAGTGATATATGAAATATTTATATATTTATAAATAATATTCATAGTTAAAGTTATCAATTATATAACCCCACATTGAAATTGTTTTAGTAAAAAGATACTTGTTTATGTTATATTTCCCTTTACTTTAAATTAATTATTATAACATGTCATTTTCAAACACAAGTGGCCCCTAAATGCCAAAAATTCTACCTAAGGGTTATTGTGGTCTCCCATGAGTCATTAATTAATATTAGGACATGTGTTAGGGAAGTTTAATATTATTATAATCTTATTTTACCCTTATTTAACTAATTTACCCTTTAACTATGGTAAATAAAAATAATTTCTGAAGTTACTATTCATAATGTCCAAAAATAAAAGATACCAATTTACATAATTTGGACCTTCTGCTCCCAAATATGGAATCTATTTTTATAAATTCAAAACACATAATTTGCATTAATTAATTTAAAATTAATTTCCATTGTCAAAACTAGAAAGCGAGAGAAGTAAAAACTACCAAAAGATTGACATGTGTTTATGTAAAATTTAATTCTGAGATTACATACAATGACCAAAATTGGTTTAAATGTTAAAAAATAATCCACCTACATTTTAAAAGTTATTAAAAATATAATCTATCTATATAGATAAATTATAAAAAAGGAAGTTTTGATTTAAAATGCAGTATTTTGCATTATTCATTATCAAATGAATTCCATCAGAAAAATACCAAAATTTCAAACAAGGTAATTTTTTATGTTCCTATTTAAAATAAGAAGTTTATTATGTCAAATAGAAGATATAAAATTTTCAAAAACTAGATTTAAAAATGATTCCCCATTAAAATACAGTAAACTGTATTTCTTTTGGACAATACTTCTTTTATCTGAAATATTGAATATGTTATTATATAATATCTATAGAATATATAAGATGAATTTAATATATTATATTTATTATATAACATAATTTTTCATTAAAAAATCAATAAATAGTGATTTTATTTTATAAACACATTTATTTTCTTTTAAATAGGTTTTCATAAAAACACATCCTTTATATTCAATTGGTTTTTATTTCCATTTTTAATAAATTTGGTAACCAATTAATCATTACTTAAACATTTTCAAACCATATTTTCATAATTCAGTTGATACTATTCATTACCACTATTCGAAAATCTATGTTATAATGGTAACATTTAAATAATAATATTTAGTTGTTCATTTTAAGCTTGATGTAGCATATCATGTATACTATTAAACATAGTGCTTCTTTCATACAACTTGGGATGTTACATAAATGTTTGAAATCAAGTCATTATAAACAGCAATTAAATAAAATAAAAAATAAAATATGTTGTAATTCTCCCAAACATAAAGACCTTTCAACATATAAAGTCCCATGAATTCCTCAAAAAGATATATACATTACTTCTAAATAAAATACATTATCTCCCATATATCTTAATAAACCTTACCATATTTCTAAAACACTATATTTATATGAATAAAACATCACTTTGAATTATTTTTAATCGAGTCATTTTTTGTATTTCGGTGAAATACTAATCAGGTTTTAATTCTACTAGTTTATATTAAATAACATCTGATTGATCCTATAGTAATTTTATCAACTATGGTACATTAGGGACATTGTAATTTTACCACATCATTGTGGTAATTCCATATAATAATTATCTGAAAAATCTCAGGAGATTAATTAAAATGGTTTCAAACATTGGAGATTTAATTTACCTTTTTTAAGTCTTATATGTCCTAAATGAGGAGTCTCCTACAAAAATACATAGTCACAAACACTAAACTCTGATTTCATCATGATTGATAAACATTTGTCTTCTATTTTATATATAAATTTTCCACATTTATTTAGATTACATTTATTTTATTTATCATCTATTATACTAAACTCAAAAAAAGAAACTTTTTACTATTGTCCACCCAACATAATGATGATAAAAAAGTTATACTATGTAAATCCTAAAATGTTCTATAAAAATTTAAGAATATAAACTATTATTATAAAAAAAATTACACCAAATATAAATAAACTTCCCATGATATTCTAAAATCTAGGGAACCTGATCAGAAAATATTTTCTATGATTTTTAAAAATCCATTACATTTTACTATCCATGTATTTATGATAATTCATAATCTTCCTCAACAATGTTCCAACAATATAATGAATTCCATTTCAGAATAATGACATGAAATGATGATATTTATCCAAAATATTGGATTTTGAAACTCAATGGGATCAGATGAGCCTGTAAAGGGCTTCGCCTCCTAGGTTTTCCCCCCGTTGCCATCTCTCTTCCTTCCGGGGATGGCGGCGGCTACTTCAACAGTGCATTTTTGGGATCATTTGAGGTGTCTGGCCTTTTCTTGTGGAGGCGTATCCTTGGGGGATTGCTTCTCAGAGAATCGCGTTGCTTGCATTCTCTCGCCCTAGCCGTCAAACTGACTAGGGTGTCTCTTAGAGGCGGTATAGTGTCCAGGTCAGGTTTCACATTTCGGTAGACAGAGGGGTGATGCCTCATTTCCGGGTCGGCTACGGGTGCGGTGTGGGGGTTGTTGCAGTCTCTGTGTTCTGATTTGATGGCGGCGATGGTATTACGGCTTGCGGTGAGGTTTCTTCAGGTATGATATGGTGATTCGGAGGTCTTCGTGATGCAGGGTTTTTTTGTGGAGATTAATTTCTGGAAGTTTGGATGATGTTTTATGCAGCGCCATCTTCTTCATGTTCCTCAAAACCCACCTAAACGGTTTCTTCCTACTCCCACGGTTGTCCTGATTAGACATTAGTGTTGCTATTTCTAGGTCAGAGTGGCTCGGTTCTCATCATTGGCGACGTGTCATCCATGGCTGTGTGGTTGGAAGAGATCCTATGGATGGTGGTGGGGCTCTACTGAAGGCTATCTTCTGGGTTGTTGTCACATTGTAGGAACTCACGTAGGGTTATTGGTGTTTTTGTTATTGTTGGTGTTGGCTCACATTATGTATGTTTTGATGCAAGCAGTGGGATTTTGGTTGCTGGTAATGGCGATGTTTTCGGCTTATTGTTGATGCATTTTATCTGCTCTAACAGTAGGATCCCACTTCTCTTCTCCCAGTCGGATTTGAGTGATGGTTTCCATGGTGTTTTGGGATGTGTAGTTTGTGTTGTTGATGGCATTCTAGGAGGCATTGTTTGTGATGGTTTCATCGTTGATTTTGGTGCTGGTTCATGGGTGTTGATGGATTCTAGTGATATTGCTAAGGGTTTGATTGTTTGGTGTATGACGGTGCTCAAGGCGTGTATTGTAACACCCCGAGATTTTATGAAAAATATTCTTTTTAATTTCATTAATGTCTTGTGTTGTATGCTACACCAAAAGGAGCTTGCACAACACGCATCCTTGATTTGCCTTGCATTACACGCAATCACGACCTTTCTCGATAGCGTGTGTAGTACGCAATAACGAGTTTCACTAAACAACAATATGCTATTAAAATATTATTAAAACTAGCCATTATGAATAGTAATAACCACTTTTTGAAATTTTGTAATTTTATTTTTCAAAATGGAATTAATTTTTGGATTCTTAATATCGAAATTATCTTAGGGTGAAACTTTGGTGATTTTCGGATAAGTTTCATATTTTGATGAATAGTGAAAATTACTAAATTTTAATTAAAAACAACTTTTTCAATCGAAATAATTAATAGTGATAAATTATTAATTTGAGTGGTTTTAAAGTATATTTAGAATATATTTTTACAATTTAATACAATGATGGTCGTTGGATGTAATTTCACATTTAAACCAGACATAAACAAGTGTCAATCTTTTGATAGTTATTATATCTTAAGAACACGCTATTTGTATTGACGACGGGAATTAATTTTTAAATTAATTAATGCAACTGATATTTTTTGAATTTGGTAAAATAGAAATCATTTTTTAGTTCATAATATCAAATATAGCTTAGGCCTAATTTTTGGACTTTTTCTGAAAACTTTCAATTTTTGATGAATAGTGAAACCACTAAGTGGTAGTTAAAAAACTGAATTGTTCATAAAACTTAATTTTACCGCTTCTGTGAGTGGAATTTCAAAAATCCGAGAGACACAGTTAATATCAAGGACTAAAATGTGGTTCAATGAGATGAAAATAATTTTTGGTGAATAGTAACTTTTTAGTTTTATTTACCACAGTTAAAAGTAAATAGTGTAATTAAGGGTAGAAATGATATTATTATTACCTAAAACATGTCCTAATTCTATTGGATAAGTGTGATTCGTCCAAAAACAAACTTAGGAATAAAATATGACCATTTAGGCCCACTTGGATTAGATTAGGACATTTATTATTAATTTATTTAAAGAAGGGTTAAAAGAGTTAAAATCAAAGTTTATTTACTAAAACATTTTTAATATGGGGTTATACATAAGATAAATTCGACTATAAATATTCATTAGAAATATAAAAAGATTTCCTACCTAATGGTTTTTTATTTGTAATTTTTAGACATTAAATAATTTAATTTATTTATGAGACAATGATGATGCAGTAATTATCTTATTAATGAAATATTGACATAATTGATGTTATAAACATCAAAATAAATGTAATTTGAGACTTTTTATGAATTCCACTAATTTTCTAGGTTACTATGATATATTAGTGTTGATTTAATCAACTTGGATCGAACATATAATTCTGTTATGACTTTCACAAAAATCATATATCAAATAGTGTCAAAATTGACACAAAATAGTTTTTAAATCAAATATTATATTATTAATTGTTATTTTATTCCTAAAAATATAAGGTTCGGCCAAATTACTTAGATAAGTATATATATATTAATAATAAATAATTTTGGGTTCGTTTGGCATGTTATAGTAAGTTTATTAACCATATAGTGTAAGAAAACAAAAAGACACGGTAAATGTTAAATTATTTAACTTAGAGTTAAATCTAATTGATAAGGTTAAAATAATAACCTAAACTTGTCTAAATCCTATTGGTTGATAGGATTTCGACCCATCCCCACTTTAGCTTCGAGATAAGACCCTTGGAACCATTATATACCGATTTGGCTTTAATATAAAACAATATTTTGAGATATTCCTAAGGTGCCCCTCTCCTCCCTTATAAAAGGACACCTCCTCCCCCTCCTCCTCACACCAATTTGAGCACTCAAGCTCAGCCAACCCCTGCCAAAATCCCTTCTCCACTTCCCTAGAATAATCCTAGAGGTCCTGGTCTTCTTCAAAGACCAATATTAGTTCCCTAAGTGGAGGATTCAAAGAGGCGTTTCAAAGAAGAGGTAATATCCATTACCGATCTTTTCAATTTCTTTCTTCTTCAACTTCTTATTCTTTAGTTGTTTCATGAAAAAGTAATAACATCAGTATTACTTACATACTGATATGTTATTATAAATATGAAACTGTAACACCCCGAGATTTTATGAAAAATATTATTTTAATTTCATGAATATCTTATGTTGTATTCTACACCAAGATTACCTTGCGCTATACGCAACACCGTATTAGCTTGCAGTATACGCAACACTATTCTTGGACCGTGTTACACACAATTTTGATAATAGTTATTCTACGCAACATTGAGTGTATATATATATATATATATATTAAATGTATAAATGAAATATGGTTGGATTCTATTATACGAAACAACGAAGGATTCTTTCACAACACGCAACCCTGACTTGGCTTGCATTACACGCAATCGCGACCTTCCTCGATAGCGTGTGTTGTACACAATACCGGGTTTTAAAAAACAATGTTATATTATTATAATATTATCAAGAACTAGCCGTTATGAATAGTATTAACTAAAATTTGAATTTTATAACATTATTATTCATCTTACACATTTCTAGAACATGGTATAAGAACAAAATAAATTTTTCGGGTAAAATAAGTATTTTTCAAAAAAATACAGTTTTGCCGCCTTTTGATGGCGCACCCACTTTAAATCTATTTTTTGACATGTTTATAAGTTCAATTTGACAAAATAAAATTCTTCTTTGGAATAAAGAAATAAAAATTTACTTTGGATAAATGTTTCATATTATTCTGGTAACTTTCACATTTTAATAGTAAAAACACGCTATATTTTAATTAAAAACAACTTTTTTCATCGTAATATCTTATGTGGTTAAATTATAATATTGAATGGTTTTAAAGTATAAATAGAATATATTTTTACCATTTAATATAATTTATGTCATTAGCATTGATTTTACCTTGAATTCGTAGGTTAAATCAATTCAATCTTTTGCAATGTTTTAAACAAAAACCCGTTTTTATTCGACAACGGGATTAATTTTAATTTAATTTCTGCAACTTCTATGTATGGAATTTTAAAAAATGGATTCCATATTTGGAATAAGTGGGTCCAAATTATGTTAATAAGATACTTTTTATTTTTGGGAATTATGAATAGTAACTACGGTAAATTTTATTTACCATAGTTAAAGGTAAATCGGGTAATTAAGGGTAAATATAATATTTTAAAATTACCCTAACAAATGTCAAAATCCTATTGGATGACTAAAAGTTGACCCATATCAC
Source organism: Viscum album (assembly GCA_963277665.1). Classification (NCBI taxonomy): domain Eukaryota; kingdom Viridiplantae; phylum Streptophyta; class Magnoliopsida; order Santalales; family Viscaceae; genus Viscum; species Viscum album. Next base: position 432,286,137 of record OY728121.1, read on the forward strand.
CTAAGGGTCGGATTAGAATCATTTAATGAACATTTGTCCATGAAAATAACTTAATTATTATTAAAACCAAAGAAAGTGACAACATGTCACTCTCTTAAATTTTATAAGTATATTAATTTTAATTTAGTGATAAACTTCATGAAACTTCGAACATGAATAGTCTACAGAAATCTAATGAAATTATCTACATCATATAAATTTATTTATAATTTTTAGGGATTAAATAATTATCATTAATTATGACACAATAGTGATGCAGAAATTGTTTATCTAGTGAAAAATCAAGAATAATGTTTTTTTAACTAATAGTGACCATAAAATGCACAAATACCTAACCAAAACTTATTGTACATGTAAATGTAAACCATAAGCATCCAATGGTCGAATATTTGACCATTTGGAGCCTTATAAGTGCGATTATGACACTTATATTATTTTATTTTAAATGATGCCAAATTTGTCACCTTCATAATTTAATAAATATAACAATTTAAATATTGTGATTTTAAGATGATAAATTCGAGTAAAAGTATTATTGTGAAAGGTAATATATTTATCTTCATCATAGAATTTTATTTTAAATTTTTATACAACAAATAAGTATATTAAATAATTATACAAAAATGATGTAGTAATTATTTTATTAAGAGATAAACCAAATAAATGGTTTTAAAAATAATAAAATAAATATTATATGAACTATTTAATGTGATACATTAATTTTATAGATACATATGACCTTTTATTAATATATTAAAGCTTTTAGTTCGAACATATCTTCTGTATATATTTTATTTAAATTCAAATAAATGAATAGTGTCAAAATTGACACTATTGTTATTTTACAAAAATAACATATTATAAAATTGTTTAAAAATCACAAACGTATTTAAAAATTATAAATTTATATTTATATGGTCTATAATGTTATAAAGTAAACAATTATGGAAAATTCACAACAAATAAGTAATTATTTGTTATAATTTAAAATTTAGAATTTTATTACCACAAATAAACTTAAATAGATTAAATAAGGATAAATCAAAATGATAAGGTTTAAAATAAGATCCAAACATGTCTAAATTTGATTGGTTGATGAGATTACAACCCTATCTCATCTAATATTTGAATATGAGTCATTTTTGGAGGTTTTTAAGTGGGGTTAGATTTATTATAAATTAATATTTTTAAGAATTCCTAAGGTGCCCCTCTCCTCCCTTATAAAAGGGAACCTCCTCCCCCTCCTTCTCACACCAAATTGAGCACTCAAGCTTGGAAAACCCCTGCCATTTTCTCCTCTCCACTTCCCTATAATAATCCTAGAGGTTCTGGTCTTCTTCAAAGATCAATCATAGTTCCTTAAGTGGAGGATTCAAAGAAACGTTCCAAAGAAGAGGTAATATCCATTACCGATCTTTTCAATTTCTTTCTTCTTCAACTTCTTCTTCTTTAGTAGTTTCATGATAAAGTAATAACATCAGTATTACTTAAATACTGATATGTTATTATAAATATTAAACAACCCTAATTCACCTTCTATCCATCCTACGGAAAAAAGGAAATCACCGCGCGTGCGTACGTACGGAATACCGTCTCCACGCCGTGGTGTAATCTATTTTCCGCCACCACCTTAATAGGATGGGTATAATGGTGAAATGAGTAAATATATATGATTATTATAAAGTGATATTGATACTGAAATAATATGCATACACTTTAACACAATTCCACGACCATGGGAACGATATCATCGCTCGTGCGTACGTACGGATTACCGTCTCCACGACGCGATGAGATTCATTCTCCACATTAACCATTCATGAATGATTATAAAGCATATATAATAAGTACTAATGAAATATATGACATTATAAAGCTACTGGATTTATGTATATATATACATATGTATGTCATCTACGTACTTCCATTTCAAGACAATAAGGAAAGGAAAACAGCGTTCATGCGTACGTACGGACTACTGTCTCCATGAACGATGTTTTTCATTTTATTTATCTACCTATTATATATATATATATACTGAATATATATGATATAGAAATCATATTTTATATTCTTGAAGTGAGTAAATCATGATATAAGTAATAATGATGTCAAGAACAACAAGTCAAAACACCTACGATAAATGAAACGATTTTACCCAAAACGCTTCTTTAACATGGAATTTACAAAAGAACGGGTAATATAATGTCATAAGTGAACCATATATGATATCATAACAATGAATATGATTCTGTAATAAGTCAATAACATGATTTAAATCATTATACAGGATGTTCGGACACTTACAAAGCAAGTCGGACATAAGGTAAGGGAAATATCACAATCTCATTTTTATCCGAGATTGTTTATTCGTAAGTATTTACTGGGGTGTATTTTATCATCCACATCCATGTTCCCTCAATATGTAATATTGTTTCCATCCACTTTCAATTGTTTAAATCCAATTTTACCCTTAGGTGAGTTTTTAGTAAAGAATATGAAAGGAATCTTTTGTCGTTTTTCCGTATGAGGTACTTTTTGACTTTTCCGACAAAAGTACGAAGAATGTTTTTTTTTTAACTTATACGGCATGAATGGATTTTTAAAACATTATTTCCAAGAAGCTTCCTTTACAAGTTTTCAAGTTTATTTTTAATCAACTTCATTTATTTTAAAGTTGTATGACATGTTATGAAAGGAAAAAATGTTTTTGAAGTAGAAAGGATATTTTCCTCAAGAATGAAGTTCAAGTATTTTATCAAAATTATTTTCCATCTAAGATAATAAAAGGGTTCTGTTTTTATCCCTATTATTACATGGATTTGATTATGTTGTGATGGAAATATTTCTTATGAATTCCTTTATCTTATATGAATTGTTTTATGATGACATGTTGTTTAAGAATCCCATTTTTATTACATGGGTTATGCAATGATGTATGATTTATGATTTTGTGGCACACATAAGAAAGGATTCATTATGAGATGGGTGGGACCTATATCTCCCTCCAATGCATTGGGTAAAGATTTTATATCTCATGAGATAGACATGGCTGAATTGGTGGGTTATACCGGTTCAGTGAAACAGGACTGAAACGAGGGTTACTTGATTCAGAAAGGGACATTGTCCACTAAGATAGTCTTGGAAATGAGTCATGACTAACAAGAAATGATTTTCTATGATTATGTGTGCATGCCACAAAGTTTCAAGTTTCATGTTATGATTATGGGGATCTCATTTTCACTTCTATGATTTATCCCATGTTATGATATTATGAGCTCTTTTGCAGGTTAAGATTTCCAAAAGCTATGTTCTTATGTATATGATGTGATTGATATTTCTTTTGTTTACCCTTACTGAGCATTTGAGCTCACCCTTTTATGTTTTCTTTTCCCCAGGATATAAAGAAAGTTTTTTAGGTAAAAAAAAGTTATTTCTTTATGGGAGATATTGAAGATCTTTCACCACTATTAGAAGATTACGTTCCGAGTTTCCAAAGACACTAAACTATTACGATCCTTGTGTGTGTGTTTTTGTTATGTAATAAGTATTCCGCAAAAGTAATGTAATGTCCATGTACGATAAGCTTCGGGTCTCTGCAGTTGGTATTAGAGGAAAGGTTTAGTCAACCTTTGGAAACTAGGATGCGAGAACTTTAGTGAGATCCCTAGAGATATTTCTATGGTATGTCTAGGGATGTCTCTAAGGTTAAGTATGCGTATAGGTTATAGTACTAGAATTACGCTAACGATCATAGAATTAAACCTAAGATGTTAGATATTGAAGTTACTCCCCCTTTATTATGATTTTTTCCTCTCACACTATTCTTTTGGGTTTTAGAAAATGGCTGGAAACAAGATGATTCACGATAATGGAGGATATGATGGACAATGGAATGATATTCTTCATAATGAAATGGGATTTGGAAGTCCAAACATCATTATTATGCCGAATCAGCAATCTCATAATATGATCAATAAAGTAAAATTTGGTAAGTTTCCTGACTCGGCTAATAAGAGAAAGATGGAGTTTCATGATGATCATAGAGGAAAGAAAGTTCAATTTCCCCTATGTAAATCATGTGGGAAGAGGCATCAAGGAGAATGTTTCAAAGGAACTGGAAGATGCTTTGGGTGTGGAAAAGAAGGACACAAAGCAAGTAAATGCAAAGGAAGAGGTTCAGTTAACAACATGGATGAGGATAATGGTATTGCTACGACATCAACAATGGTTAAATGTTTTAAATGTGGAATGTACGGGCATTATGCAAACCAATTCCCTAAGGGAAAGTCTCATGAAGATAATCAGTATAGTCGTATGGGAAGTATTTATGTGGATGATGATGAAGAGACTACAAATGATATGTGAGATGAAAGAATTGTTGAAGCTCGGTCAATGGTTTAAGAATGTAGTGGAATGATTACATGTTTATCATGTGTAATGTTGTATAAGTAATCTCATGGCACTATGGAATAAAGAGACATGTAAGGATTGTTACATTGTTGTCTGATTAATGTTACCAGTATCCATGAAAGGTTATTCAGATATTTTTGGAATATAGATGATATGCGCATAATGAAGGGATAAGGAGAAAATAAAATGTTTGATAGTATTCATGAGCTCATGACTGATATAAGGAGAAGGTTATATCATGGTTTGAGTATATAGAATTTTTGGATTTTGGTATGTGGAAAGAGTTAACTTTTGACAGCATTCATGTTTTCACTAAGGTTTAATGGGTATTCATATTTTTCAAGAGAATACATCATTAAAGTATTCACATGATTGGAATGTGACCAACAAGATATATGGGGGATAAATGATGGTATTCACATGCTTGGTTGGCGACATTTCAAGTAATCATTTTCGTTATACTATGAGCTTGGACCGAAGTATTTTAAATAAGCCTAAAGATTGTAATGGATTATGTTAACCATAAGTTAGTATTGTTTAAGTATAGAACTTTTTTTGATATTATTTATGTGATGTTATAGTAATGTAGTTTTAGAAAAAGGACAACCTACAGGATGGGCGACATCCCATCGCTTCGGACAAGGCTGTGGGAATCGAACCCACAACCGAAGTGCGACTGGCCTTTATCACCTACCACTGACCTACAGGAAGTCCCTGTTTAGTAGAAAACTAGTTTTATTATATTAAGCAGTATGATATGTGAAGTATAAGTTCATTTTAGGAACCATATATGATTAATCTCACTATAGATTGACTTATGTATATAATTTTTGCTAACATTTTGTTTGAGACAGATGGAATGACCCGTCATTCTATCACATGATCTGCTAACACTTCACGAATAACAAATTCATCTTCATTTATTTAAGAGATGAAGTGGAAATTGTTCAAGGCACGAACAACAGTGAGATTGTACCAAAATAAAGTAAGTATTTATTGTAATTCAAATTTTCAACTTTAGGGAAATGATCTTGAAAACCAAAAATGTTGTCCTAGTGCCCTTATATCCGATGAATCAGATGGTACCCTAGATCATCACAAATTTATGGCTTTGTGATTGCTAGCTTTTCCATAGCCATGTTCTCTACCACTCTCCATCAGAACATGATGGTTAGATTTCTCTTCCATATCCATATTTTCACCTATGTGGAAACCCAGTGATTAGTTTATTTGGGTAACCGTTACGTTTCATACTTTTGTTTTTTAAAGATAAGTTTGGGTATTCCTTTTTACGATGTGGGTTTCTATCAAAGAAACTTTCAAATAGTAAACCATTTATAACCCCGACGAATTTCGAGGGCGAAATTCATTTTAAGAGGGGTAGAATGTAACACCCCGAGATTTTATGAAAAATATTATTTTAATTTCATTAATATCTTATGTTGTATTCTACACCAAGATTACCTTGCGCTATACGCAACACCGTATTAGCTTGCAGTATACGCAACACTATTCTTGGACCGTGTTACACACAATTTTGATAATAGTTATTCTACGCAACATTGAGTGTATATATATATATATATATTAAATATATAAATGAAATATGGTTGGATTCTATTATACGAAACAACGAAGGATTCTTTCACAACACGCAACCCTGACTTGGCTTGCATTACACGCAATCGTGACCTTCCTCGATAGCGTGTGTTGTACAGAATACCAGGTTTTAATAAACAATGTTATATTATTATAATATTGTCATGAACTAGCCGTTATGAATAGTATTAACTAAAATTTGAATTTTATAACATTATTATTCATCTTACACATTTCTAGAACATGGTATAAGAACAAAATAAATTTTTCGGGTAAAATAAGTATTTTTCAAAAAAATGCAGTTTTGCCGCCTTTTGATGGCGCACCCACTTTAAATCTATTTTTTGACATGTTTATAAGTTCAATTTGACAAAATAAAATTCTTATTTGGAATCAAGAAATAAAAATTTACTTTGGATAAATTTTTCATATTATTCTGGTAACTTTCACATTTTAATAGTAAAAACACGCTATATTTTAATTAAAAACAACTTTTTTCATCGTAATATCTTATGTGGTTAAATTATAATATTGAATGGTTTTAAAGTATAAATAGAATATATTTTTACCATTTAATATAATGTATGTCATTAGCATTGATTTTACCTTGAATTCGTAGGTTAAATCAATTCAATCTTTTGCAATGTTTTAAACAAAAACCCGTTTTTATTCGACAACGGGATTAACATTAATTTAATTCCTGAAACTTCTGTGTATTAAATTTTAAAAAATGGATTCCATATTTGGAATCAGTGGGTCCAAATTATGTTAATAAGCTACTTTTTATTTTTCGGAATTATGAATAGCAACTACGGTAAATTGTATTTACCATAGTTAAAGGTAAATCGGGTAATTAAGGGTAAATATAATATTTTAAAATTACCCTAACAAATGTAAAAATCCTATTGGATGACTAAATGTTGACCCATATCACCTAAGGGTCGGATTAGAATCATTTAATGAACATTTTTCCATGAAAATAACTTAATTATTATTAAAACCAAAGAAAGTGACAACATGTGACTCTCTTAAATTTTATAAGTATATTAATTTTTATTTAGTGATAAACTTCATGAAACTTCGAACATGAATAGTATACAGAAAGCTAATGAAATTATATACATCATATAAATTTATTTATAATTTTTAGGGATTAAATAATTATCATTAATTATGACACAATAGTGATGCAGAAATTGTTTATCTAGTGAAAAATCAAGAATAATGTTTTTTTTAAACTAATAGTGACCATAAAATACACAAATACCTAACCAAAACTTATTGGACATGTAAATGTAGACCATAAGCATCCAATGGTCGAATATTTGACCATTTGGAGCCTTATAAAAGCGATTATGACACTTATATTATTTTATTTTAAATGATGCCAAAGTTGTCACCTTCATAATTTAATAAATATAACAATTTAAATATTGTGATTTTAAGATGATAAATTCGAGTAAAAGTATTATTGTGAAAGGTAATATATTTATCTTCATCATAGAATTTTATTTTAAATTTTTATACAACAAATAAGTATATTAAATAATTATACAAAAATGATGTAGTAATTATTTTATTAAGAGATAAACCAAATAAATGGTTTTAAAAATAATAAAATAAATATTATATGAACTATTTAATGTGATAAACTAATTTTATAGATACATATGACCTTTTATTAATATATTAAAGCTTTTAGTTCGAACATATCTTCTGTATATATTTTATTTAAATTCAAATAAATGAATAGTGTCAAAATTGACACTATTGTTATTTTACAAAAATAACATATTATAAAATTGTTTAAAAATCACAGAAATATTTAAAAATTATAAATTTATATTTATATGGTCTATAATGTTATAAAGTAAAAAATTATGGAAAATTCACAACAAATAAGTAATTATTTGTTATAATTTAAAATTTAGAATTTTATTACCACAAATAAACTTAAATAGATTAAATAAGTATAAATCAAAATGATATGGTTTACAATAAGATCCAAACATGTCTAAATTTGATTGGTTGATGATATTACAACCCTATCTCATCTAATCTTTGAATATGAGTCATTTTTGGAGGTTTTTAAGTGGGGTTAGATTTATTATAAATTAATATTTTTGAGAATTCCTAAGGTGCCCCTCTCCTCCCTTATAAAAGGGCACCTCCTCCCCCTCCTCCTCACACCAAATTGAGCACTCGAGCTCGGACAACCCCTGCCATTTTCTCCTCTCCACTTCCCTAGAATATTCCTAGAGGTTCTGGTCTTCTTCAAAGATCAATCTTAGTTCCTTAAGTGGAGGATTCAAAGAGGCGTTCCAAAGAAGAGGTAATATCCATTACCGATCTTTTCAATTTCTTTCTTCTTCAACTTCTTATTCTTTAGTTGTTTCATGATAAAGTAATAACATCAGTATTACTTACATACTGATATGTTATTATAAATATTAAACAACCCTAATTCACCTTCTATCCATCCTACAGAAAAAAGGAAATCACCGCGCGTGCGTACGTACGGAATACCGTCTCCACGCCATGGTGTAATCTATTTTCCGCCACCACCTTAATAGGATGGGTATAATGGTGTAATGAGTAACTATATATGATTATTATAAAGTGATATTGATACTGAAATAATATGCATACACTTTAACACAATTCCACAACCATGGGAACGATATCATCGCTCGTGCGTACGTACGGACTACCGTCTCCACGACGCGATGAGATTCATTCTCCACATTAACCATTCATGAATGATTATAAAGCATATATAATAATTACTAATGAAATATATGACATTATAAAGCTACTGGATTTATGTATATATATACATATGTATGTCATCTACGTACTTCCATTTCAAGACAATAAGGAAAGGAAAACAGCGTTCATGCGTACGTACGGACTACCGTCTCCCTGAACGGTGTTTTTCATTTTATTTATCTACCTATTATATATATATATATACTGAATATATATGATATAGAAATCATATTTTATATTCTGGAAGTGAGTAAATCATGATATAAGTAATAATGATGTCAAGAACAACAAGTCAAAACACCTACGATAAATGAAACGATTTTACCCAAAACGCTTCTTTAACATGGAATTTACAAAAGAACGGGTAATATAATGTCATAAGTGAACCATATATGATATCATAAAAATGAATATGATTCTGTAATAAGTCAATAACATGATTTAAATCATTATACAGGAGGTTCGGACACTTACAAAGCAAGTCGGACCTAAGGTAAGGGAAATATCACAATCTCATTTTTATCCGAGATTGTTTATTCGTACGTATTTACTGGGGTGTATTTTATCATCCACATCCATGTTCCCTCAATATGTAATATTTTTTCCATACACTTGCAATTGTTTAAATCCAATTTTACCCTTAGGTGAGTTTTTAGTAAAGAATATGAAAGGAATCTTTTGTCGTTTTTCCGTATGAGGTACTTTTTGACTTTTCCGACAAAAAGTACGAAGAATGTTTTTTTTAACTTATACGGCATGAATGGATTTTTAAAACATTATTTACAAGAAGCTTCCTTTACAAGTTTTCAAGTTTATTTTTAATCAACTTCTTTTATTTTAAAGTTGTATGACATGTTATGAAAGGAAAAAATGTTTTTGAAGTAGAAAGGATATTTTCCTCATGAATGAAGTTCAAGTATATTATCAAAATTATTTCCCATCTAAGATAATAAAAGGGTTCTGTTTTTATCCCTATTATTACATGGATTTGATTATGTTGTGATGGAAATATTTCTTATGAATTCCTTTATCTTATATGAATTGTTTTATGATGACATGTTGTTTAAGAATCCCATTTTTATTACATGGGTTATGCAATGATGTATGATTTATGATTTTGTGGAACACATAAGAAAGGATTCATTATGAGATGGGTGAGACCTATATCTCCCTCCAATTAATTGGGTAAAGATTTTATATCTCATGAGATAGACATGGCTGAAATGGTAGGTTATACCGGTTCAGTGAAACAGAACTGAAACGAGGGTTACTCGATTCAGAAAGGGACTTTGTCCACTAAGATAGTTTTGGAAATGAGTCATGACTAACAAGAAATGATTTTCTATGATTATGTGTGCATGCCACAAAGTTTCAAGTTTCATGTTATGATTATGGGGATCTCATTTTCACTTCTATGATTTATCCCATGTTATGATATTATGAGCTCTTTTGCAGGTTAAGATTTCCAAAAGCTATGTTCTTATGTATATGATGTGATTGATATTTCTTTTGTTTACCCTTACTGAGCATTTGAGCTCACCCTTATATGTTTTCTTTTCCCCAGGATATAAAGAAAGGTTTTTAGGTAAAAAAAGGAAGATCTTTATGGGAGATATTGAAGATCTTTCACCACGATTAGAAGATTACGTTCCGAGTTTCCAAAGACACTAAACTATTACGATCCTTGTGTGTGTGTTTTTGTTATGTACTAAGTACTCCGCAAAAGTAATGTAATGTCCATGTACGATAAGCTTCGGGTCTCTACAGAAACAACCCTAATTCACCTTCTATCCATCCTACGGAAAAATGAAATCACTGCGCGTGCGTACGTACGGAATACCGTCTCCACGCCGTGGTGTAATCTATTTTCCACCACCACCTTAATAGGATGGGTACAATGGTGTAATGAGTAACTATATATGATTATTATAAATTTATATTTATACTGAAATAGTATACATACACTTCAACATAATTTTGCGACCATGGGAATGATATCATCGCTCGTGCGTACGTACGGACTACCGTCTCCACGACGCGATGAGATTCATTCTCAATGATTAACCATTCATGAATGATTATAAAGTATATATAATAAGTACTAATGAAATATATGACATAATAATGATACTGTATTTATGTAAATTTATATGTATGTCATCTACTTAATTCCATTCACTTCAATAAGGAAACGAAAACAGCGTTCATGCGTACGTACGGACTACCGTCTCCATGAACGGTGTATTTCATTCCATTTATCGATTATATATATATATATATATATATTCTGAATATATATTATATATAAATCATGTTTTACATTCTGGATATAAGTAATCATGATCCAAGTAATCATATTAATAATTACATGTTAAAAACACGAACGACAAATGAGACGATTTTACCCAAAACGCTACTTTAACATGAATTTACAAAAGAACAGGTAATATAAAGTCATAAGTGGACCATATATGATGTAATAACAATGAATATGATTCTGGAATAAGTCAATAACATGATTTAAATCATTATACAGGAGGTTCGGACACTTACAAAGCAAGTCGGACCTAAGGTAAGGGAAATATCACAATCTCATTTTTATCCGAGATTGTTTATACTTTGGTATTTACTGGGGTTATTTCTATCATCCATGTCCATGTTTTATAAAAGTGTTTTCATGTATGTTTAAAGTCATTTTTACCCATTTTTACTTTTACCACATGGTACGTAAGGAATCTTTCTTTTGTTTATGATACGAGGTACTTTTTGACTTTTCCGACAAAAGTACGAAAAATGTTTTTTTAACTTATATGGCATGAATGGATTTTTAAAACATTATTTCCAAGAATCTTACTTTATAGGTTTTCATGTTTATTTTTAATCAACTTATTTTAGTTTCAAATTGTAATACATGTTAAGAATGGAAAATGTTTTTGAAGTAGAAAGGATATTTTCCTCAAGAATGGAGTTCAAGTGTTTTATCAAAATTATTTTCCATCTAAGATAATAAAGGGTTCTGTTTTTATCCCTATTATTACATTGATTTGATTATGTTGTGATGGAAATATTTTTATGAATTCCTTTATCTTATATGAATTGTTTTATGATGTCATGATGTTTAAGATTCCCATTTGTATTACATGGGTTATGCAATGATGTAGGATTTATGATTTTGTGGAACACATAAGAATGGTATCATTATGAGATGGGTGGGACCTATATCTCCCTCCAATGCATTGGTTAAAGATTTTATATCTCATGAGATAGACATGGCTGGAAAGGTAGGTTATACCGGTTCAGTGAAACAGGACTGAAACGAGGGTTACTCGATTCAGAAAGGGACTTTGTCCACTAAGATAGTCTTGGCAATGAGTCTTGACTAACAAGAAATGATTCTCTATGATTATGTGTGAATGCCACAAAGTTTCATGTTTTAAGTTATGATTATTGTGATTACATTTCACTGCCATGATTTATCCCATGTTATGAAATTATTCTCTCTTTTGCAGGTTATGATTTCCAAAATGTTATGTTCTTATGAATATGATGTGATTGATATTTCTTTTATTTACCCTTACTGAGCATTTGAGCTCACTCTTTTATGTTTTCTTTTCCCCAGGATATAAAGAAAGTTTTTTAGGTAAAAAAAAGTTATTTCTTTATGGGAGATATTGAATATCTTTCACCACTATTAGAAGATTACGTTCCGAGTTTCCAAAGACACTAAACTATTACGATCCTTGTGTGTGTGTTTTTGTTATGTACTAAGTATTCCGCAAAAGTAATGTAATGTCCATGTACGATAAGCTTCGGGTCTCTGCAGTTGGTATCAGAGGAAATGTTTAGTCAACCTTTGGAAACTAGGATGCTAGAACTTTAGTGAGATCCCTAGAGATATTTCTAAGGTGTGTCTAGGGATATCTCTAAGGTTAAGTATACGTATAGGTTATAGTACTATAATTACGCTAACGATCATAGAATTAAACCTAAGATGTTAGATATTGAAGGTACTCCCCCTTTATTATGTTGTTTTCCCTAGCATGATTTTTGTCTCTCAAACTATTCTTTTTGGGTTTTAGACGATGGTTGGAACCCGAAGGAACTGTGTTGATCAATGCAATAGACAATGCAATGATTGACCTCCTGAACAAACAAATGTTATGGGAGATGGAGTGCAAAATCTTATTGCTATACTTACACAAGCTATGAATCATTCTGGACTTCAAAATGAACAGAGAAGGGAACAATATTCTATTGAGTCCTTCATGAGGCAACGTCCACCTTCTTTCAATGGGTCTTCCGATCCACTTGTTGCTGAACAATGGATCAGTACCACTGAAAAGATATTTTCAGTTCTTCAATGTTCTGAACATGATAAAGTCATCTTAGCAGTATATCGTTTGGAAGGTGAATCTGATCAATGGTGGAATCTTATCAAGAATACGAGGCCAAGAGATGAAATTGAGTCCATGGAATGGGACGAGTTCAAGAACATGTTTTTCAGTATGTACTTCCCTCGTATTCTTCAAAAAAAGATGGAAAAGGAGTTTCTTGAGCTGAAGCAGAAAGATGATGAATCTGTTGGTATATACGAAGCGAATTTTACAAGACTTGCAAGGTATGCATCTGGCATTATCATCCAACCTGAAAGTAAAGTTGATCGATTTTTCAGTGGCTTAAAACCAAGTCTTCGAAGGGCATTAACTATAAGAGACTTCAGTAGCTATGAAGAAATTGTGCGTTGGGATATCAAGGTAGAAATGGAAGTTGGTGTTACATATCCATCTCATGGTTTTGACAAGAAATGAAAGATGGAGTTCAAGGAGAAATCTCAGAATAATGGTGAAAAAAGATGAATGTTTCCTTATGCACAAAGTGTGGAAAGAATCATGGTGGAGATTGTCTTAAAGGGACGAGAAAATGTTTTATGTGTGGAGAAGAAGGTCATCGAGCAGCTGAGTGTCGAAGTAATGGAAAAAGGGTTTCTAATTATGTGAATAAAGCAAACACTGCAGAGAACGCACCACCAACACATCAATGCTTCAAGTGCAAGGAAATGGGGCATTATGCTAATAAATGCCCTAATCCAAGGGTTAGTGATGATCGACATGAGCAACCGCTTAAGGAAAAGGATAAAGGGAAGTCACATGCGATCACTATTGGCGATGTTGAATATGACAACGATGTGGTGGAATGATTAAGTGTTTATGTAATGGGATTCCAAAATAATGTTGTATCATGGAGTATTGGAATATTTATGTATTGGTCTAATGTGGTATTCAAAGTGATTGAGATATTTTTGGAAATAAGACGATATGCGCATAATGAAGGGAAAATGAGAAAATGAAATGTTTAACAGTATTCATGAGCTCATGATTGATATAAGGACTAAGTGATATCATGGTTTGATTATAATGAATTTTGAGGATTTTGGTATGTGGAAAGTGTTAACGTTTAACTGAATTCATGTTTTCACTATGGTTCAATGGGTATTCAAGAGAATACATTATTAAGGACTTTGAATGTTTAGAATGTGACCAACAAGACATATCTTATGATATATGGGGATAAACGATGGTATTAAATCTCTGGTAATTGTTTTCACTATATTATGAGAGTGGACTGCAGTATTATGGGTAAGCCAAAAGATTGGAATGGATTATGGTGGACATAAGTTAGTATTGTTTAAGGATAGATGTTTTTTTTGATATTATTGATGGGATGTTATAGTAATATAGTTTTAGAAAAAGGACAACCTGCAGGACGGGCGACAGCCCATCGCGTCGGACAAGGCTGTGGGAATCGAACCCACAACCAAAATACGACTGGCCTTTATCGCCTACCACTGGCCTATAGGAAGTCCCTGTTTAGTAGAAACTAGTTTTATTTTATTAAGCGGTATGATATATGAAGTATAAGTTCATTTTTAGAAACATATACGATTAATCTAACCATAAGATGAACTTATAACTTTTCAAACCTTTTGTTTGAGACAGATGGAATGACCCATCATTCTATTACATGATCTTCTAACACATCACGAATGACAAATTCAACTTCATTTCTTTAAGAGATGAAGTGGAAATTGTCCAAAGAACGACCAACGGTGAGACTATAATGAAATCACGAAAGTATTTCTTCTAATTCCAATTTCATCAACTTTAAGGAAACGATCTTGAAAACCAAAAATGTCGTCCTAGTGCTCTTATATCCGATTAATCAGATTCTACCTTAGATCGTCACAAATTTATGGATTTGTGATTGTTGGCTTTTCCATAGCCATGTTCTCTACCACTCTCCATCAGAACATGATGGTTAGATTTTTCTTCCATATCCATATTTTCACCTATTTGGAAACCCAGTGATTAGTTTATTTGGGTAATCGTTACATTTCATACTTTAGTTTTTAAAGCCTTGTTTTGGTATTCCTTTTTACGATGTGGGTTTCTATCCAAGAAAATTTCGAATAGTAAACCATTTATAACCCCGATGAATTTCGAGGGCGAAATTCATTTTAAGGGGGGTAGAATGTAACACCCCGAGATTTTATGAAAAATATTCTTTTTAATTTCATTAATGTCTTGTGTTGTATGCTACACCAAAAGGATCTTGCACAACACGCATCCTTGATTTGCCTTGCATTACACGCAATCGCGACCTTTCTCGATAGCGTGTGTAGTACGCAATAACAAGTTTCACTAAACAACAATATGCTATTAAAATATTATTAAAACTAGCAGTTATGAATATTAATAACCACTTTTTGAAATTTTGAAATTTTATTTTTCAAAATGGTATTCATTTTTGGATTCGTAATATCGAAATTATCTTAGGGTGAATCTTTGGTGATTTTCGGATAACTTTCATATTTTGATGAATAGTGAAAATTACTAAATTTTAATTAAAAACAACATTTTCAATCGAAATAATTAATAGTGATAAATTATTAATTTGAGTGGTTTTAAAGTATATTTAGAATATATTTGTACAATTTAATACAATGATGGTCGTTGGATTTAATTTCACATTTAAACCAGACATAAACAAGTGTCAATCTTTTGATAGTTATTATATCTTAAGAACACGCTATTTGTTTTGATGACGGGAATTAATTTTTAAATTAATTAATGCAACTGATATGTTTTGAATTTGGTAAAATAGAAATCATTTTTGAGTTCATAATATCAAATATAGCTTAGGCCTAATTTTTGGTATTTTTCTGAAAATTTTCAATTTTTGATAAATAGTGAAACCACTAAGTGGTAGTTAAAAAACTGAATTGTTCATAAAACTTAATTTTACCGCTTCTGTGAGTGTAATTATGAAAATCCGAGAGACACGGTTAATATCAAGGACTAAAATGTGGTTCAATGAGATGAAAATAATTTTTGGTGAATAGTAACTTTTTTGTTTTATTTACCACAGTTAAAAGTAAATACGGTAATTAAGGGTAGAAATGATATTATTATTACCCTAACACATGTCCTAATTCTATTGGATATGTGTAATTCGACCAAAAACAAACTTAGGAATAAAATATGACCATTTAGGCCCACTTGGATTAGATTAGGACATTTATTATTAATTTATTTAAAGAAGGGTTAAAAGAGTTAAAATCAAAGTTTATTTACTAAATCATTTTTAATATGGGGTTATACATAAGATAAATTCGACTATAAATATTCATTAGAAATATAAAAAGATTTCCTACCTAATGGTATTTTATTTGAAATTTTTAAACATTAAATAATTTAATTTATTTATGACACAATGATGATGCAGTAATTATCTTATTAATGAAATATTGATATAATTGATGTTATAAACATCAAAATAAATCTAATATGAGAATTTTTATGAATTACACTAATTTTATAGGTTACTATGATATATTAGTGTTGATTTAATCAACTTTTTTAGAACATATAATTCTGTTATGACTTTCACAAAAATCATATATCAAATAGTGTCAAAATTGACACAAAATAGTTTTTAAATCAAATATTATATTATTAATTGTTCTTTTATTCCTAAAAATCTAAGGTTCGGCCAAATGACTTAGATAAGGATATATATATATTAATAATAAATAAGTTGGGGTTCGTTTGGCATTTATAGTAAGTTTATTAACCATATAGTGTAAGAAAACAAAAAGACACGGTAAAAGTTAAATTATTTAACTTAGAGTTAAATCTAATTGATAAGGTTAAAATAATAACCTAAACTGGTCTAAATCCTATTGGTTGATAGGATTTCGACCCATACCCACTTTATCTTCGAAATAAGACCCTTTGGAACCATTATAAACCGATTTTGACTTTAATATAAAATAATATTTTGAGATATTCCTAAGGTGCCCCTCTCCTCCCTTATAAAAGGACACCTCCTCCCCCACCTCCTCACACCAATTTGAGAACTCAAGCTCGGCCAAACCCTGCCAAAATCCCTTCTCCACTTCCCTAGAATAATCCTAGAGGTCCTGGTCTTCTTCAAAGACCAATATTAGTTCCCTAAGTGGAGGATTCAAAGAGGCGTTTCAAAGAAGAGGTAATATCCATTACCGATCTTTTCAATTTCTTTCTTCTTCAACTTCTTATTCTTTAGTTGTTTCATGAAAAATTAATAACATAATTATTATTTAAATATTTATATGTTATTATAAATATGAAACAACCCTAATTCACCTTCTATCCATCCTACGGAAAAATGAAATCACCGCGCGTGCGTACGTACGGAATACCGTCTCCACGCAGTGGTGTAATCTATTTTCCACCACCACCTTAATAGGATGGGTATAATGGTTTAATGAGTAACTATATATGATTATTATAAATTTATATTGATAGTGAAATATTCTACATACACTTCAACACAATTCCACGAACATGGGAACCATATCATCGCTCGTGCGTACGTACGGACTACCGTCTCCACGACGCGATGAGATTCATTCTCAATGATTAACCATTAATGAATGATTATAAAGTATATATAATAAGTACTAATGAAATATATGACATAATAATGATACTGGATTTATGTAAATTTATATGTATGTCATCTACTTAATTCCATTCACTTCAATAAGGAAACGAAAACAGCGTTCATGCGTACGTACGGACTACCGTCTCCATGAACGGTGTATTTAATTCCATTTATCGATATTATATATATATATTCTGAATATATATTATATATAAATCATGTTTTACATTCTGGATATAAGTAATCATGATCCAAGTAATCATATTAATAATTACAAGTTAAAAACACGAACGACAAATGAGACGATTTTACCCAAAACGCTACTTTAACATGAATTTACAGAAGAACAGGTAATATAAAGTCATAAGTGGACCATATATGATGTAATAACAATGAATATGATTCTGTAATAAGTCAATAACATGATTTAAATCATTATACAGGAGGTTCGGACACTTACAAAGCAAGTCGGACCTAAGGTAAGGGAAATATCACAATCTCATTTTTATCCGAGATTGTTTATACTTTGGTATTTACTGGGGTTATTTCTATCATCCATGTCCATGTTTTATAAAAGTGTTTTCATGTATGTTTAAAGTCATTTTTACCCATTTTTACTTTTACCACATGGTATGTAAGGAATCTTTCTTTTGTTTATGATACGAGGTACTTTTTGACTTTTCCGAAAAAAGTACGAAAAATGTTTTTTTAACTTATATGGCATGAATGGATTTTTAAAACATTATTTCCAAGAAGATTACTTTACAAGTTTTCATGTTTATTTTTAATCAACTTATTTTAGTTTCAAATTTTAATACATGTTAAGAAAGGAAAATTTTTTTGAAGTAGAAAGGATATTTTCCTCAAGAATGGAGTTCAAGTGTTTTATCAAAATTATTTTCCATCTAAGATAATAAAGGGTTCTGTTTTTATCCCTATTATTACATTTATTTGATTATGTTGTGATGGAAATATTTTTATGAATTCCTTTATCTTATATGAATTATTTTATGATGTCATGATGTTTAGGATTCCCATTTTTATTACATGGGTTATGCAATGATGTATGATTTATGATTTTGTGGCACACATAAGAATGGTATCATTATGAGATGGGTGGGACCTATATCTCCCTCCAATGAATTGGGTAAAGATTTTATATCTCATGAGATAGACATGGCTGGAATGGTAGGTTATACCGGTTCAGTGAAACAGGACTGAAACGAGGGTTACTCGATTCAGAAACGGACTTTTTCCACTAAGATAGTCTTGGCAATGAGTCTTGACTAACAAGAAATGATTCTCTATGATTATGTGTGAATGCCACAAAGTTTCATGTTTTAAGTTATGATTATTGTGATTACATTTCACTGCCATGATTTATCCCATGTTATGAAATTATGCTCTCTTTTGCAGGTTATGATTTCCAAAATGTTATGTTCATATGAATATGATGTGATTGATATTTCTTTTTTTTACCCTTACTGAGCATTTGAGCTCACCCTTTTATGTTTTCTTTTCCCCAGGATATAAAGAAATGTTTTAGGTAAAAAAAGGAAGATCTTTATGGGAGATGTTGAAGAACTTTCACCACGATTAGAAGATTATATTCCATGTTTCCAAAGACACTAAACTATTACGGTCCTTGTGTGTGTGTTTTTGTAATGTACTAAGTATTCCGCAAATGTAATGTAATGTACATGTACGTCAGGCTCCGGGTCTCTACATGTATGGTAGTGTTCTATTTGGATTGAATTTTGGTATGGACTTGACCACATGGTTCATGCCCCATAGGATGATTTGGAGCTAGTGGTTCATCTTTGCAAAGCTTTTTGGATTTGGATGTTTGAGAGGGTATGGCATCAACCATCGGATTGGGCATGTTCTTGGACACATGATACTTTCTTGCTGATCAGCCTTGCAATGGTGAAACGCGTCATCACGATCAAATGCTAGGGAGGAGTAGCTCCAGGTTATTAGTCTTTTTTCTACTATAGACCTTCAGGTCGTGATTTTTCTTGGTCAAGATGTCTGTTTGGGTTTTCTACTTCATCCCTTAAAAGGTGGTTTTATTATAATAAAAATTTAATGGCCTTCGGGCCTTTGGAGTAAACTCAATGAATTTTAACACCATCCTTAAAATATATTCTTATATGATCATCAAATAAATTTTCCTCCTATGTAGGTAAAAATGAATAGAATATAAGAGATGACACACTATAACCCAAATATTTCAATATTTAATCCCATTATAAATTACATTTAAATTTATTCCCACTTCTATATATATATAGGGTATTTATGGAATAACCAACCTATCTAATAATTCTTCTACTTCACTTGTTGAAAAACTAGTCATCAGGAAACAAATTTATCGATCATTGTCTTAATACATGACTACTAAAAAGAACATAATAGCATAATACATATTTTTGATCCTAGGATATATCAAATAACTCAAATAGTGAAAAGTTTTCAAGACTTTTTTCCCTATCTCTATAGAATCCATCATTTTTCCTTTTAAATAAAGAACTGAAATAAGTAATATATTCTATTTATCAATGGTATCAGTGACATATAAGAAATTATTTATCCTTCTATATTTATCATCAAATAACCACTTCTATTTGACATGGTTCTTGAACATATATGTCATATTAAGTTTATTTGGAAATACACCATCACCATTTTCCTTCATATTTATGTGAAATTATTCCAATAATAAAATTAATTTCCATTTCTCCCTCGATTCATTTAATGCTTCAATTACAGTCTTCATACTCAAATAATACAAGAACATGTTACATTTTTTTTGTGCATACATAACCTCAAAATAAATATTTTTAAAATACTATACCCACCTATGCCTACTTGAGTTGAGATAATGCTTTGAGAGAATTTACATCTAAATATTATGATATTTATACACAATAAATACCTCACTATAAGTATAATAACTATAACTATTTAAATCATTAAAAACAATAATTATATGTAGATCATATATAGGACAATTGTTTTAGTATAGTTTCAAATTCCATGATCTATATTACATGGCACGATATCCTTATATAAGAATATACATCACATTCCATTCAATATTAACTCCATTTGAGTAAAATTTATCTTGGACAATCTAATTGTGGTTCCCTAGAACTATACTCCATGGTTCTGTGCTAAAAACACTTACATTGAATATAGGATTTACTCTCAAGTGAGGTATCACAAGCTAAACATCTTTATTTTACATAATTTCCTTAATCTAAACATTCCATCTCATAAATAAATACATAATCCCAACAATATAAGGTTTAATGTCTTTGAGGATTAGTACCCACATATTTTTTATCCAAAAAATAACATTTTAGCTCTATTTTAATATTTCATTTTTATGTATTCAATATATCCCAAAAATTATCTCTAAATAAAAATTATTTCTAATTGTATTCATGTATACAATTTCTTAGGGAAAAAGATATTGAAGAAAGGGGTGATCTCAAACACCCATCAAAGGAAAAATCATCAATGTTTCATCAAAGGGTTATATCATAAGAATATAAGATATCATTAATATGGGGATAAATATATTATTAAAATTTTAATGGAATTAAAATAGGTTTTCATATGTCATGATATAAAAACATGAAGTTTAAAATAAAAAAACATGTATGATAGAATAAGAGTGTGAGAAAATATACATGATAAATAGAGAATAAACAAAGCAATATGACATAAAAATGTGTAATTTCATGGAAACATAGAATAATAAGGAGCCATGTTACTAACATAAGAATATGGACCATCATCTTTTTGAGTCACTACTCACAGCATTCTAAAAAGACAACTTAGTTATGACAATGTATACATCACCTTAATGATTCACAGGTCACACCCATGACTGGTGGTATAACATAATTATAACCACATATATATCACCTTTATGAGCCAGACACTTTCAACCACACTTTTAAGACAACCTATGTATACTAATGCATATATATTCTATGAAATCTCAACTGATATCTAATGAGTTATATAGTCACACAAGACCCCTCATGTCAATTTTATATACTTATGTGTTCCACTTGAAATCAATAATATATCATGAATAAACCATGGATATTAAATGGGATTCATTTATCACATAATAAATAAACCATTAAAATAAAATAAGTTTCATATCATTTCTAAATGGTATCATATAAATTGACTTAAGGAATTATATTTATCAATACAAAACATCAATCATGAAAAATGATTATTTCATAGAGTAATTTTTATGATGACTCATAAAACATAACTCCATAGTATTTAGATATTTTAAAAAGGATAATAGAATAAAAAATATATAAATAGCTTTTGAAAACATTTTTTAACATAATTATAAAGATATAAAATTACATATCAATTTAAAAAATAATTTTTAAGGAGGTAACGTGAATTTTGTTTTTAAAACACAACTTTAAATGAAATCTAAATAATTGATCCTTGAAAAATACATAAATTATTTTTATGGTAAATGTGGTTTGGAAGATAAAAATTTTAACTTTAAAGGTAAATCCTTTTAAAAATTTTGAAATTACCTTTATTTAATCCCACTATATAAATAGAGTGATAAATTTTTTATTTGAATAATGGTAAAGAGAAATTTTAATATTTATAGAAATAAAAAATATTTTTATTTAAAAATAATAAAATAGAAAATTAAATATAATATTGAATATGGATATGGAATAAAAAGTGATCATTTTAAAAGAATGGGAATTATTCTACTCATCATAAAAATTTATAAAGAAATATGTTAATAAGTATAATTACAAAGAAAATTAAGAAAGGAATTATAATATAATTATAGAATATAATAAAATCATATTTTAAAACCATTGTCAAATTTGAATCATTATGACTTACAAAAATAAGTTGATTCAAGGAAACCCCATACAACTTAAGAAAACTTTTAATAGAAACCCCCTCAAAAATATAGATTGAAATTGAACATAAAATTCCATGAATAAAAGATAATTAGTGATTTTATATATCCAATTGGTAGTATAAATACCATTTAAATTAAATTAGGTTCATAAAATAAAACATGTGTCAAATAAATTAAATTAAGACAAAACATGCTAATGAATATCATAATCATTGAAGTATAAATACATCGTAAAGTATTTACTGAGAAAAAATTATAAATACATTGAAAAAATTTTAATTACAATTTTATAAAATCTTATCATAATATAAATCAACATAGAATAATTATTTTTATGAATAATAATTATAACTCAAATAAAGGAAATTGATTTGTGAATACACCTTATATTTTATTCTAGCTTAGTCGAACGTGCCCTAACTTCATGTATATGAAACAAAACTATATAAAAAAGTTATTTAAGAACCATATTTATATATATTAACTTATATATTCTTATATTATATTTTATGTAATTTAAATTTACTAGTTATTTATTGTTTATTTTCATCATTGTATGATTGTAATTTGAATGGTTTTTCACATGATTTGTAAGGACGATGTCGATCCACATTCATTAATAACAAGTGAATAATAAATGGATTATTTTTGGTAATTGGATTTATATTTTATAATGATTAATAATTTTCTATTTAAATTTTATGAGAATTTTTGTTTTAGTTCTTAGAGAAGATATTAGTGGTGTGTTTATTTTGAGTTATTTTTAATGAATTTTTTTATATTAATAATGTGTTAAATATTAATATAACCTTTAAATAAAATTAATCCAAATATTATTTTATCATTTATTCATAATAATACCATTATTTATTTTTACATAGTCATACATGATATAAATCTATAGCATTGTTCACGTGGGTAGTTAAACATACCCAAACAAGAACATGCTATAATGAACGGGTGAGTATGGTTAAGAAAGTGATTCTTTGGAAGAAAATAATTATTAAATAAGTATTATGATATTATTTATATTATTTATATTTTTTTATCATATTTAATGATATTTATATGAATAAAAAATTTATAGATAAAAAATGAAATATTTTTCTTCATGGAGGTGATAGTTCGAATGCACACACAAGTTTTATTATCATTATCAATAAAACATATTACAGGTTGGAATTAGTTTACATTTTCATGATATTAATAATGTTTTAAATATAATATTTTTTTAAATAAATTCCCCCTTTTAACTATATATTTATAGTGGTTATAAAAAATATATTATATCATTTTTGGAGGTAGTAGTCCATATTTAACAGAAGTGACATTTTCTTTTTTTCAAATGGCTTAAAAGAAGGTATGAAATGATTATACCAAAAAACTAAAATATTTAAGTATATATATATTATATTGATGTAAATTTTTCAACATTTGTAGATTATATTTTGGTGAGGTATAATAAGAAATAAATTAAATGAAACAATAAATGAGAAATTGATATTTTTACCATACTCCTTGAAAGAGCACAATTGGAAATTTAATTAAGGACTTGGGTGGTTGTATATTGAAAAGAAAAAAACTTTTAGGAAGAGTATATGACTGTTGAGGAGTTATTTTAGATTATTTTAGTTGAAACAAAGTGGATTGGGGTGTGGGGATAAGTGGGGTGGTGATTAATTCTTTTATAAGGGAAAAGAGTGAAATGTTTGTAATAATATAATATGTCATGTCACTATTCAAAGGTCAAGTGCATTAAATAATGAAAATACTAGAGATGGGGAAGGGGTAAGGTATATAAAACCTCAAACATATATTTTTACACTTGTTTTTATGTCATTAATTCTTCGATATTTCACATTCACTACCACAAAACTGATGTTTAACTGCACTGGTATTTATCAGTGATAGAAAAAAGCCTTGGTCAATTGCACCTTTATCCGTGCTGATAAATTCTACCATTTATCATCTCTATTTTTAGTGTTTATAAAGGGTTCCCTTTATCAACACTTTATTTTTTGTGTTGATAAAGGATATCCTTTATCAACACTTTATTTTTAGTTCTCAAAAAAGCTACCCTTTAGCAGTGGTATATTTTCAGTGCTCATAATGGAGTCCTTTATCAGCACTTTTTAGCACTGATAATGGTACAGATATAAAAATTAAATAATTAGAGAAATAAAAAATATAAAAATTTATTATTAAACAATATTAAAAGTTTTATTAATTAAATAATTATTGATAAAAATGAATAAATTGATATACTATATATAAATTATAAATACTGATAAACAGTATGTATTAAATATATAGATATACAAAATGAAGATTTAAAAATTTAAAAATAATAATAATTACATTGAGAAAAATATTAAACATTATATTAATTAGAGTATTATTTATAATGTTAATAAATTGAATATATTAAATATATAAATACATATTAATTTATATAAATATGATTTATAAATTACAAAATATATATGCACTTAAAATTAAATAGCCATATATTTAGTGACTAAATATTTGCAATTATAAATTAATATGAATTAAAAATATTGACTAATTGCATAAAGTAATGGACATATAATTGAATGTCATTTGATTTTTCAATTTAACATATATCAAATGCGTGTTATATTAATTTCACATATACTTATTTAATTTATTTTTATGTACAATACACACACATAAAACATATCCATTTTTTTAATATTAAAATGTATTCATTCTTAATTTATTCAATTTCAGTCATTTTTAATAAGAATGAACTTAAAATTAGATATTCATTAAAAACATTAAAAAATGTTTATAAAAAAATATTTATAAAAAAAATATTATTAAATCAATATATATTTAAATCAATATATTTATAAAATTACATATTTATAATTATAAATAAATAAATATATTTTTTAAAAGTATTTCTGTAATTATAAATAAATACTTATATATATTAAAATAATAACTAAATTTATAATAAATTTCCATAAATAATGAATATATTTTTTATCTTTATATTTATATATATTTATTACACACACACATATATATATATATATCTGTAATTATATAAATATATATAATGATATAGATATTATTTTTTAAAAATATTTATATAATTATAAATAAATAATTATATATTTATATAATTACAAAAGTAAAATTAATATATTTAAATAAGGAATATATTTACTATATTTATATTTATTTATAATTATTAAATATATATATATATATATATATATATATATTTGAAAAAATAATTTTAATTATAATTATAAATCCTTTATCAGTGCTTTCATAAGCACTGATAAAGATGAGGCTTTATCGGCGGTAAAAAAATCACTGATAAAGGACTACCTTTATTAACGCTAAAACACACTGATTGGAGCGCATAAATCTATTTTTAGAAAACTATCCTATTTTGAACCCGTCACAATATCAGAATATTTTCACAGAAGCCACACATTATCGGCGCTCCTCCTTAGTGAATCAAAGCTCGAATCTCACAAACCCACTGCCTCCAGTTCCTCGAGCATCGTTACACATCTGGTGTTTGGTTGTAGTTAGGGTGTCCGAAGAAAACATCAATATATGGATCTTTGGGTCTTTTATTTTCTTAAAACTAGAATGGCAGGCTTGTTTTTTGTAGGTTTAAATTTTCTTAGTGTATTTTTGCATTTTTAGATTTGGATCAAAGGGTTTTTTATTTTCTTTTGTATGTTCTTATTTTATTTCTGTATTTGTTATCCGATTTTTGTATTCTATTTTTATTTTGTTTATGATCTGTTGTTTTCTTGACTACTATTTGGGATATCCTATTTTGGTATTCTTAAAGTGTTGTTTAGAATTAATTTTATTTACTGTCTACATATATAAACAAACATTATATTATTACGACCTAAATCTTTGACAAAGGTAAAAAAATTATTTTTTCTTTTTGGATATATAAAATGGTCTTAATGAAGACACATAATCAATTTAAGGGGGTCGCAAGTGCATCTGGGGAACTTTTAGAGCACAGAGCACTGAAGAAGGGAAAATTAGACTGGGCTGAACAGCCATGCGGCTACTATAGTGGGGTCTAGAGGCTATCTGCCCAGTCTATGAATGGTTAGTGAAACTACGCATAGAGGCCATGTAGTGTGCCATGTGATGTAGTGAGCTAACCATGGTTTGCACACAGTTTGGATAAACCGTGCGGAGAAACCATATGAGCTTGTTTTTTGGGATAAAAGACCATTTTCCCCTCCCTCTACTTATATTCTAACTTACACTTCTCTTTTTCTTTATGTGCACAACAACTCCCCTCTTCCCCTATAAGTTTCCAAAGCTCTTTCTTCTTCAATCACTTGCTACTCCTATATCCGGAGACTGATTCCAATTACGTTATAAGTATTGTATTTTCCAAGGTAATGATAACCTCACATAATCCTCCTTACTTGAAAAATTTCACCATCTATTTCTCTATTTAGATCCAGGCTCATTCAACCTATTTTCAGGGTGTTTGATAGGAACATAGATCTACTCCAACCTGCTCTAAATTTGACTTTGATACTCTGTGAGGAATCTTCTACGAACCTAATGTAGGTGTTCACGTAGTTTTCTATTTGAGATTTTTCCAAATCATATTTATTTCATCGTTCCATGGGCTGAACTTTTCTGTGCTCCTTGATGTATTGATTCCTTAAGGTCCAATTATCCTATTTCGTTTATATGGATTATTTAAAACTTTTTTGGGGGTTTAGACACCACCCCTTCCCTAGAAGGACATCCATGTGGTGTGCCAACCCAAATTGGCTATTTCGGGAAAACTTCCTAAAATGACCAAATCATAATTGCAACTCATGGCTTGAGTTTTAATTTGAATTGACTATTTTCCAAGCATTTTTGGTGTAGAACAAGGTCCCTCATTGGTCCATATCCCTACTTTAATTAGTTTGTACTAAATGGTTTTGTGATTATTGGACATAACACTTGAGCCTTGACACTTTGCCTTGTGATGAAATTTTCATGTGAGGCAATTTGTATAGGCTAGCTAGAATGAAATGACCTAAACCTAAATGAAGAATTGATGTAAATTGAATTGGTTTCAGGGTATTACATGACCATGTTTGGTGTTACCATAAAGGGTTTTCTAGTTAAAAGGAAAGATGTAAGATGGTTTTCCTTGCATTATATAATGTAAATGTTATGCCTTATGGGTATGGACCCAAGGACCGTGAGAGCCTTGAGGTACAGAAGACCATGTGAGGTTCTAGATTTATACCTAAGGATTGTGAGAGATTTGAGGTGAATAAGACCATGAGATCTCCCTCATTTATTGTAAAGAGACTATGAGATCTCTTGGAGTTAGGCCAAGGGTTAGGCTTTTAGAGCTACCCTAGTGTTGGATGTATGGGA
Organism: Viscum album; assembly: GCA_963277665.1. Taxonomy (NCBI): domain Eukaryota; kingdom Viridiplantae; phylum Streptophyta; class Magnoliopsida; order Santalales; family Viscaceae; genus Viscum; species Viscum album. The sequence continues at coordinate 432,314,242 of OY728121.1, forward strand.
GTTACATACCGATCCATCCCAACACACACACACACCAATATATATATATATATATATTCATGGTGACTTGGTCAGACATTACAGCCTTGAGTTGAAGCATGTAAACCTGCCAGGTGTCCTTTAGGAACCTGACTGGGAGATTATTTGTTATTTCTAATTTTTTTTCTTTTTCTATTACCTAAACACCATTTACTTACTATTTATTACTCTGATTACACATAGACGCCATTGGTGGCGGCCTACTGAGATTTATCTCACACCATATTTGGTCAAACTTTGGAAGCTAAGCAGTCTGTTTTCCTGTAGTTATGGATAGAAGAAAACATCACTCATCTCATTGTTGAATCTTTTTCTTAGATATAGCTTAGGAGCAGTGCACCAAGATTAGGCATGAGATACTATGGAGAAGCTTTTGGATTTTTTTTACCTTTTTACTTCTGTATTTTTATGCATGTTTCTAGTTTTATGTTCCCATTTTTAACTAACATGTCATGCATGCATATCTATATTATACACTGCCAATGAGTGTTTTGATATATTATTCATTTTTTTATTTTTCTTCTATCTCTCTATTTGTTATGTTTCTACCATTGTATATTGTTGTTGTATTTAATGTATTACTATCAAATGGGGGTAAAGTCTCCCATCTTTACTACCTTCATACCATCATTTCTATTCGGTTTCCCATGGCTTATGGGGAGACAAACTGGGGATCATGTGACCAACCAGGCTCGAGGTACGGGTTACATGGAAGCATGTTTTGGGAAGTTAAAAAGTGGAATTATAGTGGTTTCCATTATTTGTTTACTATTTGGAGACAATACATTGGAGATTCTTAATGCATGGGACTTGGTCACAAGTTGTGCTTGGTCATCGTGAACCCATGTATGAGGTAAAGACCCTGATGCTTGAATTATGGCTATTATTGATTCTTCTATTACTATTGATATCATTTCACTGTTGGGTGATTCACAAGTTTGGGAGGTTATTTATTTTTTTGATGTTGGAATTGTGATTTCATTTCTAAACCTGAGGAAATTAGGGTTATGTGTTATAAAATTCATAATGGTAGTCACAATATGAATAGGCCATTCATTTTTTCATGTCAGGTTTAATTGTCTAATAAGAATTTCCTATTGCATATTTTTTTTACCTTGTTTTACTTATATACAATTTTTCTGACACTATTGTGTAATTATTGGGTTCCAATATTTGATTCATATGGTCTATGGGCCCTTCAGGATTGAAAACTTTCATTCCAAATAGCTAAACCATTTGAGGAATGATATAATCACATGGCTATGAACAATTTAAAATTAAAATGACGTCTATGTGAGTATCATCATTTGACTCATAAGGTTTATGGGCCCTTATGGGTCGGAAAATGACATATCAATGGATTAAAATGTTTGAAATGACTTAAAAATTGAGAACATTCTTTTTACACATAACTAACATAGAAACATGACCCGAACCTATCCATAGTTGTGGTTAGTGGGTGTTTTACGATTCTGATGCCATTTTATGGTTTGTTATAATGTCTATCCAATGATTTTGATGTAGGCTGAGAGGTGTGTTCAATCTTATAGGAAGGATTTAGTACATTTTCTAGTCCCTTAAATGAAATCCTCAAAATTTCTTGAACCCCTTATGAGACATTCATTTGGCATTATAGAATTATGCCTCCATGACGTCCTTGAGTCGGGAACCTTAAAGGTAGTGATGATCACATTCCTGAGGGGGAGAACCTTGATCCTCTTATTGTTCTTCCAGTCGAGCCACCAGTGGTTCATCCTACTATACCTAAGTAGGGAACTAACACCTTGTTTCAATAGGTATTCTTTTGAATGATATTTAATATTCAATGTGGAGTGAGACCTTCCCTGAGTATGGCAGAGTTGAATTAGGAATTTCATCCATAGCATCCTCTTTCTTTCTTAGGATAGAGTTTACCACTCACTGTAGAGTCTTGGATCAAGGTGATCCTTTATATATTTGATCACCTAGAGATGCCTCTAGGGAGGAGGGTCAAGCTAGCTACTTACATACTACACAAAACAACCTAGAAGTGGTGGAATGTCATCACCCAGGTGAGCCAATATAGAGAGATGGTTTGGGCTAACTTTTATAAATCCTTTTACACTAAATTTTTCCCCATAATTTGAAGGATGACTAAGATAGAGAATTTATGAATCTACAGTAGAGTACCATGTATGTTATGTATTACTCGTCTCGTTTCTCTAAGATGCAATATTTCTCTCTTTATCTAGATGCTGCTGACCTTATGTCTACTAGACAATTTGAGGATGGGATGTGTTATTCCATCCGATCACAAGTAAACGTGTCCAGGTTGAAAAATATTTATGAAATTGTCAACCAAGCACTGATTATAGAACAAAATATGAGAGGGGAAGATGGTGTGATACAGGGTGGTATGAAACCTGAATATTTCAATAGATCTTCATTCTGGGTAGAAATGATGCTTTTAAATTTATCATGGTATAAGAAGTAGTCAGGATGTTGTTTTTGATAGCTATCATGCCTATCACCAATGAAAAAAGATAGGGTACTTCAAAGTGTAGTGTCCATGAGATAGAACAGGTTACAGAGGCTATAGAATGATGGTCCATATTCAGCGTTTCTATAGAAATTTTCTGATAGCGAATAGTGAGAAGGTATATGCACATAATCCTTGACCGGAAGTGGGGTTGGAAGGATCATGATAGTCAGGAAGCTAGAACACCACCGTCCAATTAGGCCGATGTGGTGGTCGAGGTAGATGAAACCAGACCTATAACTCTGCGCCTGCAAAGAGGACTTGTTCAGGGCCATTAGGTAGGAACTCAAGGTTGTGGTACATTCCAGTTACATGTATTCTACCCTACACCACATGAGCATAGCATTAGACCATCTAGTACATGAGGTACTATTTTAGTATCCTCCACATTACTATCTGCTTTCTTTGATACAGGGACGTATCACTCATTCATATCTGAGGAAATCACATAGATTTTGGCCATAATGTTGAGTTCTTTTAGGGTTTTATGATTCTAGATACAAAATTAGGTATCCATTTAGAGGGAATTATCTTTTTTTAAACGGTCCCCTTTATATAGGAAACTAACTTTTCGAATGGAACATATATATTCTAATTATGACGAGTTTCGATGTAATCCTTGGGATAGACGGATTAGTTCCCAACTGAGCCCACATTGATTTATATCTATAGAATGTGATATTTACTTCACCAGAGGTCATAATTCACGTTCATAAGGGGGAATGGGATGTTTGTGTGACATGAGAAGGACTCAAGCTATTAAGGCTGGGTAGTGCTATGACAAAAGTTTCCAAAATTTACCTTGATGATCATGGGTTGAAACCCGTAGTCTTACATTTTATAGTGGATCATTTTAGAGACGTTTTTTCAAATGACTTCTCTAATATAAATCATGTGTGATAGGTAGAGGTTACTCTGGAGATTGTTCAAAGAGTGGCACCAGTGAGCATTCCTTCTAAAAGGATGGCACCTAAAGTGATTTTGGAGCTTAATAATTAGTTGGAGGATCTGGAGTTGAATGGTTATATAGGCCGGATAACTTATCCTTAGAGATCACATGTCCTCTTTTCCACCATGGTTGAAGGTAGCCATGCAATTTTCATGGATTACCATTGGTTGAATCAACTGACTATCAAGAACTAGTATCCATTTACAATAATAGATGAACTCTTTGATCGACTCTGAGTATTGAAGGTGTTCAAAAAGATAGATATGAGGTTGGGATATCATCAGGTGCATTTCAACACCTAAGACATACCTCACAAAGATTTTTGAAACAGTTATGGTTACCAAAAGTACTTGGTTATTCTGTTTGGACTCATGAACACACCAGCTATCTTCATGGATCGTATGAATCAAGTTTTCCACCCCCATCTAGATTCATTAGTGGTTGTATTCATTAAAGATATCTTAGTGTATTCTCTCTCAAGACACAACCATGAAACCCATATTGAGATCATGTTGAATACGTTGAGAGGGAATCATCACTATGCTATTCTTAATAAATTTCACTTCCGGATCGATAAATTTCACTTCCTAGCTAATATCATCTTGGATACAAGATTTTCATTTGACCTATGGTAATTCAGATTTTTAGTTTCATGGGAGAATCCCAATAACATATTGATATTTTTGAGTTTATTGGGTATTTCCAAATAATATATATGCTTCATTAAGTATCTATCACGCCATACAGAAATGCATACTGGTTTGATGAGAAGGGTGAGAAATTCGAATGGTCAGAATCATGCGAAGTAGCCTTTAAGTAGTTGAAGGGAAGACTTACTTCATTACCGATACTGATTCTTCTAGACCTAGGTTAGTCATATACAGTCTATTATGATACATTAGGTATTATTTTTGGAGCTATTATTATATAGGACGTGGCAGTCATTGCATATGGTTCTCATCAGTTGAGGCTCCACAAAGGGAATTACCAAACGCACGACCTCAAGGTCGCTGCTATATTTCATTTCGTACACTATTGGAGACACTATTTATTGGGGGATAATTTTGTGGCGTTTACAGGACACAAGAGCCTCAAGTAAATCTTCACACATTGAGATCTGAATCTCAATCATCGTAGGTGGGCCGAGTGCCTGCAATATATTGATTTTGAACTTGAATACACTCTAGGAAAAGGTAATTCAGTAGCTGATGATCTGAGCCAAAAGGCATAGACAGAGACAGTTCAGAAGTCCCGTGAGGAATGCCATCTTATGTCCTTATTCTTGGAGATGCACATTGAGGTTCATGAGGACCATGGTTAGACTATAATCTCATCCTTAGATATGACATATACACTTCTAGAACGAGTAAGGTTGAGACAACTATCTGATCCCGAAGGCCTTTTACTATAAGAATGTTGTCTCATATGACAACTCATCTTCTTGTTAGATATTTTATAGGGATGATACTATTTTGTTATTTGGGTATATATGGGTCCCAACAAACATCAAAGAGGAGGCAATGATGTATTTCCATGCCTCATCATGGGTGGTTCAACTAGGTGTCAAAAAAATGTATCAAGATCTACGATGCCATTATTGGTTGCCCTGTATGAAAAGTGAGAGAGACAGTATCATTATGTGATACTCCACCTATCATCATGTGAAGGTGGAACATCAGTTTCAAGCATGGATTCTTCATCCATTTCATATTCTTAAGTGGAAATGGGATGATTTTTCGATGGACTTCATGACTCATTTAACCAGATCACCTCATGGAAAAAACCCAATGTGGGTTGTCGTAGACTATATAATGAAGGCCTCACACTTCTTACCTATGTGAGATACATTTTTTGAAGATGATATGGGAAGAATATACATCAAGGAGGTGGTAAGCCTTCATGGAGAACCCCGTTCTATTTTTTCTGACAGAGATTCCCTTTTCACATCACAGTTCTGGTAGGGGTTACAAAAGGCCTTGGATACTCAGGTACGTTTGAACATTTCCTATCACCCACATACAGATAGACAGATGGAGTATAAAATTCATGTGATAGAGGACATTCTTTGTTGGTGAAGTATCAACTTTGGGGGTTCTTGGGAGAAACAAATTCCCCTTGTCATGTTTTCTTAGAATAATATCTTCTAGGCTACCATTGATATGACTCCATGTGAATCCTTGTATGGTAGGACTTGTCGCTCACCTTTGTACTAGTTATAGATAGGTGAAGTAGCTGTTCTTGGGCCACATCTGTTAAAGGATACTTCAGTTCATGTCTAGATAATAAGAAATATTATGTTAAAATCTCAATCTAGACAATATTCTTATGCTAACAGAAGCTGGATACCTCTTGAGCTTGATGTCGGAAACTGGGTTTTCATGAAATTCTCACCTAGGATGGGGCATAGACATATTCATAAACAAGGTAAGATATCACCGAGATTCATTAGACCCTTATTGGTTGTAAATAGGATGAAACCAGTGGCATACCAGTTATCACTTCATCATAGATACTAGTCCATGCAAAATTTGTTTCATGTATCTTATATTTTCCAATATAATATAAACCCATCTCACATTTCACATCCTGATGAGGTTGTGATGGATATATGGATGCTTCCTTTGAGGAGTATGTAGTGTGAATTTTTGATCAGAGAATGAAGAAACTATGAGGTAGGTTTTCCATCTTGTACGGGTTCTATGGAAGCATGGCTAGGTATAAGATGATACCATGGAGCGGGAAGCTGATATATGATAGCAGTGTCTAGAACTCTTTTATGATAGTACATCTTTACCCTCTAAAGGGAAACTCAGGGATGAGAAGCTATAAAAAGGGGAGGTTGTGATGAACTAAATCATTTACCAAGGTATGGCTCATTAGTTTTTCTTTTTGGATGTCTTAAACGGTCCTAATTAAGTTAACTTATCTAGCTTAGGGGGCCATGTGAGCATCTAGGGAACTTTTGAAGCCTAATGCACATAAAAAGGGGAATGAAGACTATGTAAAATTGTTTTTCTACAACCGTATGACCTAAGAACACAGACTTATAGCTACGATAGTAGAATTACAGAGCCTATATTTGTGGACTACACGTGGTTTGGGAAACCGTACGAGCCTGTTTTTACCTAAAAATACCATTTCCCCTCCCTCCACTTAAGTCCTAATTTTCTCTTCTCCATTCTTTCATATGAACATAATATCCTCTTTTAATCTTATAGGTTTTAAATTCACATTCTTCTTCAATAAATTTCTAATCATGTGTCTGGTGACCGATTCCAATTATATCAGAAGCATTTTACATGACAAGGTATGGCTAACCTCACGTACTCCAACTACTTTGCTAAATTTAACCATCTGTTGTGCTATTTATATGTACTCCAATTCTAAATATTTTCATGGAATTTGATAGGAAATTAGATCTACTCCAAACCACTCCAAATATGAGGATAATACTCAGTGAGGCATCATCTATCTTCCAAAGATATGTGTTCATGTAGTTTTTCATTTGATATTTGGCTGTTTTGTTTTTATTCCATCTTTCCATGGGACGACCTTTTTTGTGATCCCTTGATGTGTTGATTCATTATTTTCAAATAGACCCTAATGCTTTGATATAGATGAATTTAACATTTTTAGGGTTTTTAGACACCACCCTTCCTATAGAATGACACCCAAGGGGTGTTCCAACCCAAAATGGCCATTTTACACGAATTTCCTAAAATGACCAAATAATAATTCTAACTCCCAACTTGAGTTTAAAGTTGAATTGACCATTTTCCACATGTGTTTGTTGGAGACCAAGGTTCCTCAATGGTTCTTATCCCCAACTAAATTATATTTTACTAAATGGGCATGTCAGTATTTGACATGACACTTGGTATTTGACACCATTCCTTGTGAGGAAATTTGTCAGTGTTGGATTGAATGAAATGGCCTAAACCTAAATGATGAATAGATATCAAATTAAATGGTCCCAAGGGATGACATGAACTTTCGCTTATTTTTTGTTACCATAAAAGGGAATTATTGTTAAATAGAAATATTTTCAAATGGTTTTCCTTACATAATATGATATAAATGTTATGCCATATGGGTGTGGACCCAAGGACTATGAGAGACTTACAGTAAAGAATACGATGTGAGATACTAGTTGTGGACCCAAGGACCATGATATCATTGAGGTAGAAAAGACCATGAGATCTCCCTCATGTATCATAAAGAGCTCATGAGAGCGCTTGGAGTTTGGCCAGGGGTTTGACCGTGACAGCTACCCTAGTGTTGGATGTCTGAGAGTTACATCCTGATCCATACAAACATATATATATACATATATATATATAGAAAAATATTTATACTATATATATATATATATTCATAGTAACATGGTTAGACTTACCATCCTTGAGCTGATGTTGTTAGACCCTCCATGTGTCCATTAGGAACCTGAGTGGGGGGTTATTTGGTAATGCTTCATTATTTACTCTTTATGTTACATACACATTGTTTACTTATGAGTGCCTAGTCGAATTACACATAGACATCGTTGGTGGTGTCCTATTGAGATTTATCTCACACTATATTGGATCTACCTTTAGAACATAAGAAGACTATTTTTCTATAGGTATAGAAAGAGTTAAACACCACTCATCTGGATTTTGAATCGTTTTCATAGATGTTTCTTAGGAGAATAGGACCGTTCTTAGGCTTGAGATGATATAGAGTAACATTTGGATTTTTTTACATTTTTACATTTGTATCAGTATACATATTCCTTGTTTTCTATTCCCATTTTAAATTAGCATGTCATGCACACATATCTTTATTAGAAACTTTCTATGGGGATTTTGATATATTATTCAGTTTCCACAATTTTTTATATCTCTCTATTTTTATGCTTATGATATTTTATGATTTTGTTGTATCTTTTGTGTTACTATGGCATGGGGGTAAAGTCTTCACTCTTACTACCTCCATACCAATGCTTCTAGTCAGTATCCCCTAGCTTATGAGGAGATGCACTAGGGGTCATGGGACTAACCGAGATTGGGAAACCTGTTATGTGGACACCAAGTTTGGGACGTCACATCTTCACTGTTTTGAATCATTTTCCGTTATATGTTCCTTGTAAATTGATTTAGAAAACCTATTTCATTCTGATGATGGAACGAAGCATCAATAGAAGATGATTTTATGAAATTTAAGCAAGGGGATTTAATTATTTAAATCCTTTTTTAATATTCTGTCATAAGGATTTTTCCTTAAAATATTATTTTCATAGAATTTTGATATTTTATTTTAAGATATTTATTAGTAAGGGTGATACCATATTTTTTTATTATCAATGGATCTCTATTTTCAAAATTACTATGCTATTATATTTATTTTACTATGTTGTGATATTATACTGTAAGGATTACATATATTTTTATAAATTTTATTTTATTTTATAAAGATAAATATACATGTACACATACATGTAAAAATATATCTTTCTATCTATTTATCATCATTTTCATAACTTATAATGTATGGTTGATTTTATAATTATTTATTCAAAAATTATGGTTCTAGATTTCTAAATAATGAGGGGATTATATTTATTTTCATTTAAAATTATGTTTTAATGTGATTTTTTTTGAAATTATGTGTATTATAAATTCAATGATTTGTAATGTTTAAATGTGTATGTGATAGGCATTTCAAGGTTTGTGGTGTTTTAATCCCTTTTTCATGACATATCTTATTGATGTGTATTATTTCCTTATTACAACATCCTTATGGACCTCCCTAGAATCTCATCAACTGGTCAATTCATATTTGATAGCCTCTCAAAAATCCATAGGTTGGTACATAATTTATTCCAAAAAAATAGACTATAAGTTATCAAATTCTATATATTTGAAATTATTTTTTGGTATTCATCATTTTAGTTCTATATATACATTTAATTAACATCAATATAATTTATACATAAATAAACAATAAAATATTTTAAACACTTGTTATTTTCAATATAATAATATAAGGTAACGATATATATATATATATTTGATATAATTTAACTTTTAAAAAATTTATTAATTATATTTTATACAAAATTACCCAAAATAATAATTATTTATAATTTATATAATTTAAAAATTATTATTAATAGTATTTTTTTACTTTCATTATAAAAAAATAGTATTACATATATACACCAAATAATATATTGTATGTTTAACTGACTAAAAATTACCATTTTTAATAAAATGAAACACAAGTCACAAACAACAGACCAAATTAAGGTGGCCTAAATTAATGTAGGCCTAGCACATAATTGACTATGAAGCTCAACCCCATGCTAGGGAAGGAACCCAAGTCAGAAAAAAAGGGCATACTACCATCTGGAGTTGCCATGGAGGCCAAAAAATCAGCCACCATATTACCTTCCCTCCATGTGTGAGAGGCCACCGTATGAGCCTCCAATAGAATATGACATTGCCTCACCATGTAAGCAATTTCCCATGGAATCATTCCCTTACCTTGAACCGCATTACACAGCACCTGGAAGTCAATGTCTGCCCGCTCTAGATGATGATGCCTGAGAACACACATATGCAGACCCGTAGCGAGAGCTAGGGAATCAGCCTGTAGCGTGTCACCTCTTTCGAGCCACCCAGCGAATGAAGCAAAGACAGATCCTGACCGGTCGCAGATGACCCCCCCCCCCACCGTCCATATCCACATGAAACACTGACCCATCCGTGTTGAGATTTAACCCCAATATCGGTGAATTCCAATTAAACCATCGACTTTGCCATGGAGAGCCATTCCGAAATGGAACAGCGAGATGGGAGTTGAAGGTGTGCACAGACGGTGCATCCCAGAACTCCAGGCACAACCTGATCAAGTCCAGAAAAGTGTTCTTTAGCTTGAACAGAATAGTGACCAACGATCCTGAGGCACTGTTGTGGCGGCAATCATTCCTATCTTTCCAAAGCGTCCAACTCCCTGCAAGTAGAAAGATGTCTCGAGGTTTCCTTTCTGCTCCATGACTCCCAGCTCCCCAAAAACAATCACTGAGAAAGTCCCCAGTCCTCCAATAAAACCCACCCCATTCGAAAGATGACCCAAAGGACTGCCAGATACCCCTATCCCATTCACTCTCATAAAATAGATGTCTCACTGACTCCTGATTTGGAGCCCTACAGCACCAGCATCTCGAGGCTAAAAAAAATCCCTTGCACAGCAAGTTCTCATCCATAGGAAATGCCATGTACCTCATATGCCATAATAGAAAATTAAATTTGGAGGGTGCTTCCTTGCACCACAACACCTCCCCCTAGATATCATTACACGAGGAGACCCTTGCAACCCGGACATAATCCTTGATGCAAAAAGCACCCGTCATAGAACCGTTGAACATAAGAGTGTCATATTTATCGTTAGGAACAATATTGTTGAAAACCTCCTGTTGGACCACATCCAAAACAGCCTGCACATACCATGGATGCCTACTTGCCTCCCTAAAGGTTATTTCTAGGGTATGGCAGCCAATGAACCACAGCTTACCCACCACCACTCTTGATGCCAAAATCCAACGTTTCCATTTCCCACTATCCATTGAGAGTGCTGTTGTACATCGTCAAGGTATGGGTGGATCATCATCCAAATTCAAGATGGACAACTCCTTCGAGTATTCACATTTAACCCGTAGATCACCTGGATTATTCTGCCCCAAAGAGACCTTCTCTCCATAGCTTCTCAAGGCAGCTTCGCATGTAACCCTTGAATAGTTGAAGATACACTTCTCATATTGATAACCCCTTCAAATAAAGGCATGGCCAGCCAATTTCCTAAGGTCCAGTGATGCCTACCTTCTAGTTTTACATACCATATAAATGACAACATAATCCTCTCCAAGATTACCACCACATTCTTGGGAACATTGAGAGTTGATAGGATATGCATAGTGATGGAAACCAGCACACTATTCACCAAAGTGATGTGACCACCTAAGGATAAGAACCTGTTTTTCCAGTTAAAGATGTGGCCTGTGATTCTGCCAATGATTTTTTCAAAATGGGGAACCCAAAGGGCAAAGAGGCTAATTGGTTCCCCTAGATACTCCCTAGGGAATGACCCCCTGCCCATGCCCAGACTGACACCCAAGGCCCCAGCCCTTCTCTCGTTGATTGTCCTGGAGGAAAAGAAGAGGGTCTTCTCTTTATTCACCACCTTACCACTCCACTTACAGTATTCCACTATGATTCCATTCAACCCTCGCACTGACCGCCTGCTACCATTAGTGAAAATAATATTGTCATCTGTGAACATCAAGTGAGTGATCCCCCATATACCATGACGGAGGTGAAAAGGCAGGATTGTACCCCTACTAAGACACTGGTTAATTTACAGGCTGAAAGCATTCTGGGAAATAATGAATAAAGTGGGGGACATAGGGTCACACTTCCTGAGGCCCCGATAACCCTTAAATAATCCAAACTACATGCCCATGAAAGAAGTAGATATCCAAGCCAAACTGAAGCATCAGAAGAGGAGATCCCTGGACCAATTAGAGAACCCCATACTCGCCAGAACTTTTAAGATAAAGCCCCACTCTAACCTGGTATATGCTTTGCTCATGTCTATTTTGACCACCAAATTACCGCCAAAGGTTTTATTGTTTATGCCGCAGATCATCTCTTGGGCCGCTCCTATCTCCCACTGAATCTACCTCCTTCTGATAAAGCCATGTTGTTGGAGATTCATCCAAGCATCCAGATGATCAGCCAGACACTAGTTAAGAGTGATGGCCAAAACCTTATACGGAAGATTGAACATACTAATGGGGTGGTATTGATCAATGGACTGGGGATTAGCCACCTTGGGAATGAGGACCATCTTTGTTGCACAAGCTATACGCGGTAGGTTCCCTCCTCGAAAAAATTCATGCATAGCACCAACCAAGTCCCCCTTGATGATGTCCCAAGTCGCCCTATAGAAAGATCCAGGAAACCCATCAGGCCCTGATGCACTATCCGGATTCAAATCACAGACTGCCTCTTGAACCTTAGCCTCCACCGGTTCTTTCCTCATGACCTCATCAATGGCCTCAGTAACATTAGTTGAAATGCCTTCAAAGATCTCAGAATCACCGCTCGGATATCCCCCTACCAGCACAGGATTGGGAGCCACAAGAAGATCCTGAAGAGACCTATTAACCATGGCCCCCACCTCATCTCCATCTGAGGAGAAGGAACCATCCTCCCTCCGAATATTATTCCTTTGAACTCGACGACGTTCTCTGATGCACGCGTAGAAGTACCTCGTGTTGGGATCCCACTCCCAAATCCATTTCACCTGAGCTCCTTCCGTTGAATTCCTTTCCTATTTAAAAATTCAATCACCTAAAAGATCCTTCATAAACCGCAGACCAGAAAACAAATTATCATCCCAGCCCTGCTCCAGGAAACCCTCTAAGTAGTACACCTCCCTACTAAGCTCTGACACCTCCTGATAAATAATATACATATATATATAAAATTATATTCAAATAAAGTTAATAGTATAATACATATATATAACATATATATATATAATATTTAGGTAGATTCACTTTATTTATCTATTTATAAAAAGATGAGTGGCCTCTATTTTATAGTTTTTGATAGTGGAAGTTGTGAACCCCATTCAAGTTTATTGCCAATTGAGGTATGTTTGAATGAAGTACACACCTCCATCGACCTATTTTTTCAATTATAGAAAACCTGATCCTTTTTTAATAAAATAATACCTATCAAAAATACATGTTTTTATAGAAAACGATATTTAAAAACCTCAATCAATTATTTTATTAATGTTTTATTCGAATCCATATGAATAAATTTGAGGATATAAATGAAATTAATTCATCATTAACTTAACCTATACCTAAAATAAAACAAATTAATTTCAGTAATGTAAAATCATCGGCTAAAATTAAACTGTAGAAAACCCAGACCATCAGGCTATATAGAATTTCAGATATGTATTCTGATTCTTCCATCTCCACCCTCTCCATTTCATTCAAACCCTTACTCTATCATTTCACTAGATTTGTGGAGCTTTGATCAAGAAATATTTGGTGTAAATAGAGGCACCGAGTCAATTACTAGTTTTAATGGTTCAATTCTCACAAATGGGAGTCATTACCCCTTTTAGAGAACACAATGAATTAAATGTGAGGAATTTCCCCTTCTACCTCATTATGTTCTCTAAAAGGGGAAATGCCACCAATTTGTGAGAATTACAACAATGAGCCTATTTATTAACTGAACACCTCAATTTCCCCCAAATAATTCTAGAGAAAAGCTCCACACAACCAGATAAATGATATAGAGAAAGGAGGAAAATAAATGTAGGGGTGGAGATTGAAGAATCAGAATACACAACTACAGTGTTGCGCAACCTAAGGGTCATGGGTTACTACAGTGTAATTTCAAATAATGAGTGTATGTTACGAAAATTATATTTTTTTTGATTTGATGTGGAGGAATAGTTAATGATGAATTAATTTCATTTTTATCGTCAAATATATCCACAAAGATATGAATAAATCATTTCTAAAATAGTTGTTTTAGGATTTTTTATATTATTTTTTCGATAAAACTTTGTTTTTTCAATAGGTTTTATTTTATTAAAAACTGATAGGTTTATATATGATTAGGAGAAGATTTAGATAGAGGTATGTAATTATTTCACTATCATGGAAATGATCCATTAGTCATTTAAAATATTTAGGAATTATTCACACCTCAATTCGACGCATGATGTGAAAGATATGATTCAATGTGTTTGTTATCAGTTTAAATTTGAAATTTTATTTCAAAAAATATCACTCACTGAAAACAAATAAAACATGATTTTATTTTGTTAATAATTTATGAAATAGATTCATAATTACTTTGTGATGTGTAGGAATCGGTCTCACGTAAAATAGATACACGATGTGATTAGTATAGGTCAAGGTGCTTGTTTCGAGTTTAAAATGACATATTAGTAAAAAGAAGTGACATAATAAATACTAAGAAAACACCTTAAGATTGATTTGATACTTCAGTAAAATGATCCATATGTCATTTTATATGTTTATGAATCAGTTTTACTACAATCCAATGCATGGTGTGATCAGTATGGATATAAGTGCGCCATTTTTTATAAAAAAATGACATCTTTATTAATAAAAATGATAGTTGGCCTACACAAAATAGAGAAAACACATATAAATTGTTTTGATAATTTAGGGAAATGATCTATAAGTCATTTTTGATGTACATAAATTTGGATCCCCTCAAATTGACATACAGTGTACTCGATATGACTCAATATGTTCGTTATCAGTTTAAAATTGATAGTTTTGTTCAAAAATTGTCACTCGCTGAGAAATAAGAAAACATGCACACATTTTATTGATAATTTAGTACATTTATTGATAAGTAATTTTTTATTTCTAGGAATTAGTCTTGTATAAAATCGATAAAAAAATGTGATTGTTATGAGTCAAAGTCCATGTTTTGAGTTTAAAATGAAAATTTAGTAAAAAAGACAGGTGATATACTCAAAATAGAGTAAACACATTGATATTGTTTTGATACATTATAAAAATTATCCATAAGATATTTGGGATGTTTAATAATTATCTAAACCTAAATACTATGGATGGTGTGACCGATACGACTCAATTAATGTTTTTTATTTAAAATAGACATCAATTTTAGAAAAAAGAAAACTCATATACTCAAAAATGAGAAAATGCATTCTGATTATTTTGAAGATTTGGAATAATAATAAATAAGTCATTTTTGACATGTAAAAATCAGCCTCACCTCAATCTGATGCATGTTTTTACTGGTATACTCTGAGTGCATTTTTTCAATATATAAGTATCATTTTAGTTTAAAATGCACATCACATCACCAAAACCGAGAAAACGAGACAAGATTTTTTTCTCATCATCTAAATTTTGTATTCAACCAAGGATGACACTCCCATTAGTACATCACAATTAGTTAATGTTGGTCCGAATGAAGACAATGTATTGTATGTTAGAGTGGAATATAGTGATGGGATGTGGATTTTCGATAGAGGAACTAGATCCTTGAAACCTTTAAAGGAGAAATATTGTTCAATGAGAAGGTAAAAATATTTTTTAATATATTATTTTTTTTCCTCATAATATTATATTTTCTTTATTGCATTAACATAATATAAATTAAAAGTTTGACTACTCAAGCATATAATTTCTTCTATAGATGATGATGTTACCAATCCCTCGAAGAACAAACTATAATAAAGGAAACCCTTTGGAAAGATGTAAATGTAATTTTACGATATAATTTCTCTATATTATGAAAAAATTATATAATCAAACATTGATTTAATTTTAATTATTCCTTTTAGAGCTCATTTATTTTAAAAAATTTCTATCCATGTGCCCGACCTTTGTAAAAAGAGCAACGATACTATCTCCTTTAAATCACAGAGGAACTCTTGATATTTTCATAGTAAAATCATTGTCCATTTAATTAATGTATTATTTTATATTTATGATTAATTTATTTATTTTATGTATTACACACATATATATTTGTTTGTTATATATATGGATTATTTTGTTTGAGTTGGGGTGGTATGTCTATATTTTATGCCTTTTGATCCAAAAATTCCATATAATTCTTCTCCCTAGACACCTTTTCACCCCTAATGTGGTGAATTTATCACATTCATTCAAGTTAATTCCACTACCTTTGCAGGAAGAGAAATGACACTACCTCTACACAATTGCAGAGGTAATCTTGATGTTTATATAGTAAAGTAATTTTTCATTTGATTAATTTATTTTTTCATATTTTTGTTTAATTTATTTCTTTTTATTGTTAATCACATAATAATTTCTTTCTTATACAGGTTGATTCTTTTGATCATGTTGGGGTGCTCTGTCCATCTTTCGTGTCTTTCTACACCAAAACATCAATATAAATCTTCGCCCACAAAACTATTTCACCCCTACAGTGGTGTATTTATCACTTTCTTTCATGTTAACTCCATTAACATTGTAAGAATAACAATGATGATGAATCTTCTCAATTATAGAGGTAATGTTGATGTTTTCATAGTAAAATAATTGTCCATAAAATTAATATATTGTTTCATATTTATCTTTAATTTATTCCTTTTTAGTATTACTCATAATAATTTTTTCCTTATACTAGTATATTTTTTTCACGTTGATGTGGTTTGTTTGATGTTTCTTATGTAGTGTTGGTAGTTCAACAATGAAATTCAGTGGAAATCATAATAAAATTTACATTAATGAATGTTTCGAGACATTGGGATGTGTATGAATTAGCTGCGCCTCAGCCAAATATACAGTAAGACTGGTATGACTCCAAGTACTTATTTCTATTTTAAATTGACTTTAATTTTAGTAAAAAATAAAACAAACTCAATGTATCCATTGTCAGTATAAAATCGACATTTTAGTTCAAAAAGTGACACTCACTAAAAACTAATCAAACACACTCAAATATTATTTATAATTTATGGATATGATAAGTCATTTGTGATGTGTAGGATTCCATTTCACATCAAACCAGCACATGATGTGGTCAAAACGAGTCAAATGTGTCTGTTTTAAGTTTTAAATGAAATTTTTAAGAAATAGACAAGTGATGTACTAAAAAATAATAAAATACATTCAGATTGTTTTGATACTTCAGTAAAATAAATCCATGAGTGATTTAGAACTTATAAGAATCAGGCACACCTCAATCTGATGCACGATTTCACCGGTATGGCTCTATGTGTGTCTTTATTTATAATTGACAATAATATTTGTCAAAGACAACCGAATCGAAATGGTATAAACACATTCATATAGTTTTTATACTTTAGAAAAACTATCCATATGTAATTTGATAAGTTAATGAATCATCCACACCACAATCTGATGCATGGTGTGACCAGTAATACTACAAGTGTATGATTTTTTTTAAAATTAACATCAATTATAGTAAAAAGACCAAATAACCTACTCAAAACCAAGAAAAATCATTCAAATGGTTTATATACATTCAAAAAAATATCCCTATGTCATTTGTGATGTGTATGAATCATCCTCAACTCAATCTGATACACAATGTGATCGGTATGATTCAAAGTGCATCTTTCAAATTAAAAATGAAATTTTAGTAAAAAAGACAAGTGACGTACTCAAAACCCAGAAAAAAAATTCAGATTATTTTTATACTTTAGGAAAACAATTCATATGTCATTAGGGATGTGTAGGAATAAATAGAACCTCAATATTATGCATAGTGTGACCATTATTACTCAAAGTACATCTTTTTATTCAAAATTATAAGGTAGTATAGTAAAATAGACAACTAACCTTCTCAAAACTGAGCCAATACATTCGTATTGTTTTTATACTTTAAAACAACAACCCATATGACATTTTTTATGTGTATGAATAAGCCTCATCTCAATACAATACATTATATTATTAGTATGACTCAAAGTGTCTATTATCAGTTTTAAATTCACATTTTAGTTTAAAAAGTGTCGCTTAATAAAAACTGATCAAACACACTCATATTTTCATGATAATTTAGTAAAATTATTCATAAGTAATTTTTGACATGTAGAAATCGATTTTATGTCAATATAGTTTACTATGTGATCGAAATGAGTCAAAAGTTCATTTTTCCGATTAAAAATTACATTTTAGTAAAAAAGACAATTAACATACTCAAAACCAAGAAAAAACATTCCGATTGTTGTGATTTTTAGAATAACAATTCACAACTCAATTGAGACATGTTGTAATCAGCCACTCCTCAATCTGATGCATGATGTGACCAGTATGAATCTATGAGCATATTTTTATTTAAAATTGTCATCAATTTCAGTAAAAATATCACTTTATAATAATTTATTTCTTTATATTATTACTAACATATTTTTTCCCTTATATAGGTGTGTTATTTTGTTCGAGTATGGGTAGTTGTCTGGATATATAATGAGTCAGTTTATGAATAAAAGATAAAGGAAAATTGTTGTTTTGAATGTATTTAATAATATGTATTTATGTAATTCTATAAACTACAGTTTGGAATATCAATAATATAGTTTCTTTTCTTGTGTTTGGGTTGTAAATTTTTTTTCATTTAAATCCAGTATTGGGACATAATTTTTTTGATATTTGGGGTGTTTTTGGTTCCAGTGTGCTGTAACAACACACTGTAGTATGGCCCTTTATCAGTGCTTTTAAAAAAAGATGATAAATGTCTACCTTTTTAGCACTTCTATGAGCACTGATAAAAGGTCCTTTATCATCACTTTTCTAAGCATGGATAAAGGTAAAATTTATCAATAATTCTGTAAGTGTTGATAAAATATCCTTTATTAGTGATTTTATAAGTGTTGATAAATGGTTCCTTTAGCGATGCTAAAATAAAGTGCTGATAAATTGTTCCTTTATTGGTGATTTTAAAAGCACTGATAAACAGCCCACTTATCTTCATTTTTTAGCAACTATTAAATACCCCTTTATTAGCTCTTTTTTAATTCTGATAAAAGACTAGGGATTTTAACCTTGCTCATATTGTCAGGGCTTTTTCAGTAGTGATAGAAGACCATGTATTTTAACCCCACTCATGTAGTCAGCGCTTTTCTATCACTAATAAAGGCCATTTTTACGGTAGTTTAGTACCTATTTTGTAGTGGTGTTTTATCATGTTTTGGTTTTACCATGTGAATTAATTATTACCAATGTAATTTAACTTTAAAGCAAAAAAATAAAATTGGAACTATTAAATAATATATACATACTGATTAAAAATATTAAATCAAAATTTTCAAAAAAAAATTCTATGTGTAATAAAAAAATTAATATTAGCATATATTACACATAAAAATAATTTTTTGAAAAAATGTATTTTTATGCTTAAAATTGTGATTAAGAAAAAAACACCAATAATAATGAATTATAAGAAATTAATTGGTTTATTATTTACCAAATATGATTTATTTGTTTTTAAAATAAATTCAAAAAAATCTACCTTTTGAAATCATAAAAAAAGAAACAAAATGAAAAACAATTTTATTATTAAAACTAAACATTAATTAATCTTCCAAATGTTTTACAATAGTTTTCTATATACACCATATTATTTTTAAATAAATAATTATACTCCTTAAAAATAATTAATTCCATGAAAAAAATTATGAAATTTTTAAGTCATTCTTGGATAATGATATGTCAAAAACATTATGATATTAAAAAAACTATATTTTTCACCATTCACCTAAAAAATTAATATTTTCCAAAAATATCAAAACTTAATCTAAAGTTAATTCTAATATAATGAAATAAATAATTAATATAATATTATAAAATTATTATTCAAAAATTTATTAATTTATTACTAAAACGAAAATAAAAATTATAAAGAAAAATATTTCTTATAGTTAAATGACCTTTAAAATTCTATTTAATATAATTTCTTATCAATTTATAATTTACAAAATATTAATATATTAGTTCATATAAAATAATACATAAATATTTTTTAGTTTTATTTGGGTAAAATATATAATACTTTAAAAATATATACTTGAGAAAGAAAAATCCTTTTTAAAATTAAATTATATCAATTATTTGTCCTTTAAATGTAAGAAATTTTAGTTTAGTGTTAACTTTTTATTCACTAGAATATTTTTTAATATTTTTAATTTTATTGTTAATGTTTCACATCATATTGCAACGTTTTAATACGTTGTTTCACATTTCATTTGTGTTTTGTGTTGCATGTGTCATATGGTATTCAAAATTACATCTATTTATAGTGAAAAATTATACTTAAATATCAGGTTGTTAAATTCTTCCACTATAAATAAATTACATCGTCACAATTTTAATTATCATTCAGTAATAAAATAAGCCAACGGATCGATATAAAACTCTAAAATATATTCTTTATTGATATATTAACTTCACAATATTAGATACCTTGAGACTCATCACTTCCTATATAATATTCAGGTATTGAGATTTTCCTTTATCTGATCAATTTAAACCAAATATTATTCCATACAGGGTTACTGGAGTTTCTAGGGAAAAACCATTCTCGACTTTTTTTTTCAATGATTATATTCCCAACCAAATATTTATAACGAAAATGGTTATGATAATATCCAATAAAATATAATTAAATGACTATATAAATAAAAAAACTCAATCCTATGGTGTCTTCTCCAATGAAACCTTTTTTTAACCTATAATACCTTTTGGTTAGACTATGATATAATTGGATCAACCTATAAATACTTTAGTATAACCTAGGTTATCGGTGGTCATATTCCTATTAATTTCTCAAACCATATCATAAACATCTGTTAAAATAATTCTTAATGGTTCATAAAGGGAATGTGATTAACCAAAGTATATCCCTTGGGATTGTCTAAACATGTGTTTAATCTTAGTTCCACTCACTGTGCACCTAGTGAATATTTATTTGATATTAAACCATCCTCTTCCAGTGTGATTACCCCTTTGTGACTTTTTACCACATCCGTATCAACTTTCCTATATCCAAATAGGGATGTGATTTCTAGGAATCCACATAATATGTATGTTATTAAAACTTTAGGATATTATCCTATAATTAGTTCTCCCATAGGTTTTTCACTAAAGTTATATCATCCAAATACCTAAAAATAACTAAAAAAATCTTAAAAAATTACTAAAACATTATTTTATTCCAACTAAGGTTACCTAGATTTACCCTCCAACGTCTGGTGCTGAAAACACATACAATACACATAATATTTAATACTAAGTTATATATATTAGTATAAACCTATATTAATTTTATATCATTTCCAAAAGTTAAAAATTACCTCATAGAAATAAATACATAATTGAAGGAATGAAATTTTTAGACTCTTTTAGTATTAGATACCTTTTTTCACACAAAAGGAAATTTGTTTTACTATATAAGTATTTCTTGTTTATGCGTTCAACATATCCTACAAATAATCTCTACATAAAATGTATTTCTAAAAAAAAATATAAAATTTCATTGGGAAAAGGAAATAAGGAATTAGTGATATAAATTTTATTTTAAGGTGAAAACACATCAATGTGTCATGAAAATATGAAAAATCATGATCTAGGGAGAAATATATTCTTAAACAGATCATAAATCAGTAGGGTATGTTCATATGTTATGATATAAGGACATGAAATTTCAAATAAAGAAGCATGTACCATGGAATAATATTGTGGGATAATATACATGATCTAAGGAGGATAATAATTGGAAAATGGCACAAAAATGTATAATTACATTAAAAATAGAATAAAAAGGATCTATGTGAAAAATATAGGTGTAGGTAACATCACCTTCATGAGTCACTATAAATACCCAAACATGAAATACAACATAATTGTACCTGTGTAAACATCAAATTCTTGAGTAACTACTTAAAACCATGATTGGAAGGACAACTTAATTGTACCCACATATACATCACCTCTGTGAGTCACACACTTGAAACCAATGCTTTTGATATAAATTAATTCTGCTTATATATATTAATATATAATGTGATTTAAACTAATAACCAATGAATTGGAAGGATATATAATACCTCAGCCGTCTATCATCCATAAATATGTATTTCACTAGAAATAAATCATATATCATAAATAACCCAATGAAATAAAATGGGTTTCATTCATCATATCATCAAGAATCCATGGAAAGAAAAGTGGTTTCAATTCATTTACCCATGGTATAACATAAAATGACTTCAGAAATTAATCTGATTGATATTAACATTCAATCACCCAAAATCAGTATTTCAAAGGTTAATTTTTTGGGTGATTTGTAAAATATAACTCCATAGGATTTAAAATGTATATGGGAAAATTGAAGTTAAGTAGTGAAATAAATATTTTAGAAAGCAATCTATAACAATACCCTAAATTGGAAAAAAATGCAACAATTTAAAAAATAATTTTCAAGAAGGTAACATGATTTTATAAAAACCACTTTAATGGAAATTCCAATAATGGAGCCTTGAAAAATACATAATTTTTTCCAAATATAATGTGGAGTAGAAGATAAAAATAAAAAATTAAAAGGTAAATCTACTTTAATATTTTGAAAGTACCTTTATTTAAACCAATATCACAAAGAGAGTGATAAATATTTAATTTCAAAATAGGTAAAGGGAAATTTCAATATTACCATAAATAAAACATATTTTGATTTTTAAATAAAAATGGATAACATTTCCAGGTAGATTGAATATTGATATAGAAGAAAAAATGAACATATATAAAAAATGGAAATTATTATTAATAGTATAATGTTTTTGTTGTGAAATATGTTCATTAATTTAATTTACTTGAAAATAATGAGGAATGGAATTATAATTTAATTATATAATAAAATTAAACCATATTTTAAAACCGTAGTAAAATTAGAATCATTATGACTCAAGAAAATAAGTTGAGATAAGAAAACCCCTTACAGCTTACAACACATTTTAATAGAAACCCCTTGTAATAGAGAGATTGAAATAGAATGTAAATTACAATTAATGAAGTATAATACAGGATATTATTTATCCAATCGGTATTATAAACACAATTTTAATGAAATTATATGGATAAAACAAAACATTTATCAAAGAAAAGATATTAAGATGAAATACAATTCCAAATATCATATTAATTGAAGTAACATTCCATTGAAAAGGAGTTTATGAGGAGGAATTATAAATAAATATAAAATAAAGTTTTTTTAAATGTTTTATACAATATAGGATAAAATAAATCAATATATAAGAGTGGGGTTTATGAATAATCATTATAACTCAATGAATGGAAACTAAACCATGAAAAACCCTTACCTTTTATTTCCGCTAAGTCGAACGAGATATAAAATCCTATATAAAATACATAACTCTCATAATTAGTTATTTTATAACATTATTTTTATATAATAACTTTTATACTCATAAATTATAATTATATATTTATTGTTAATTTTTGTCACTGGATGTTTTTAATTTTAATCATTTTCACTTACTTTGTAACATCGATGTTGTTTTCAATTATTTGATGAAAATTTTATCAATTATATAATATTTAAGGTAACTGATGTATTTTTTATAATTATTTTTAATGTTAAAATTTATTTTCAAGATATTTTTAGTTTTTTTCTTAGAGATTATATAAATAGGATTCTTGTTTCAATTATTTTAATAAACAAAAGATAGTCTATTAATAATGAATTAAATTTAAATATTACCTTTATAGAACCTCAAAAAACATTATTTTATCATTTATGTTTAATAATATTAGTATTTAATTTTCTTTAGTCATCCATGGTATAAATATTTATCACTATTCATGTAGGTGGTAAAACCGACACAAAAAAGAACATGCTATAATAGATGAGTGAGTATGGTTAAGAAATATATTTTTTAGGCATAATATAATTATTAAATAACTATAACGATATTATTTAAGGTTATTAACTTTTGTAATCATATATTAGTATATTTGGATAATGAAGAACAATATATTTGAAGAATGAAATGATTTTCTCCATGGATTTGGTAGTCCAAACATACAAACATATGTTGTTATTTTTTTCATAAAATATATAGAATATCCAAATTTGTTTATATTTTCAGAATCTTAATAATATTTGAAATATAATATTTATTCATTAAATACGTCCTTTAAATCAACCATGTATGGCAGTTATGAAAAAACAGATTACATCTTGTTTAGAGTTGGTAGTCCACATAGAACACAAACGAAATTTTTATTTTTTTGAATGATATAATGTGATTATAGCATAAATAAAATAATATTATTTTTATAATTATGATATTAATGTAATTATTTATTCATGGTTAGACTCTATTTAGAGAAGGTTGAAGAATAAATAAAGGAACATAAAGGAAAATAGATTAATTGAGAAGTTTACCTTACTCCTTGGATGTGAACTTTTTTAAATTTTATTAATCCTATAAGAATTTCTATGGAGTTATTGGGAGTTATTTTGATAGATTTAGGTTTAATATAAGTTTCTTGGGGTGTGAGAAGAAGTGGGGTGGTGATGGATCATTTTATAAGGGATAAGAGTGACATTTTTTGTAATAATATAAAAGGTGAGGTCACTATTCAAAGGTCATGTGGATAAAATAATAGAAAATAATGGATTTGTGGAAGGGTTATGGTTGATAAATCCTCATACATTTCTTTTTCAAACATTTTTTAACATGTTTTTAATTTTGTTACTCTTAGATTTTTCACTATTTACATTTTTTACTGTGGTAATTAATTTTTACCAATATAATTTAATTTTGATGTGAAAAAATAAAATGTTACTTATTAAATAATTTTTAAAATAATTAATACTATTATGAAACTATTTTTGGAAAATAAAATTTTGATGTGTGATAAAAATTAATTTTAATATCAGCACACTTTATTCGTAAAATCCATTTTGAGAAAAAGTTTATTTTTTATGATTAAATTTTATGATTAAGTAAAAATTATAAATGTTACATATTTAAAAATAATATTTACCTTATTATTACCCAAATAATAGTTTTTTGGCTTTCAAGGTAATGAAAAAAAATTCTACATCATGAAAACAGAATTAAAATAAAAACATGAAAATCATTTTTTTTGAGTAAAAGATTACATAAGTTTAAAAATATTAAACATGGCTTTTCTAAATTGAACATAAAATTTTTAAATGAATAATTTTACCCCATAAATAAGTCATGTTCATAATTTTATTTTATAAAATTATTAATTTATTCTTAGATGATGATAAAATGAAAAACACTATATTTGTAGTAACTAATATTTTTTCTGTATTCGATTAAAAATAATATTTTTCAAAAAAAACAAAAATCAATTCTCATCTTATTTTTACATGAGGAATTAAAAAATAATTTCATTTTATTGAATTTAAAAATTAAATTTATAAATTTAGTTTTTAAATAAAAATAAAAACATATAATGAAAAAAATTATTGTAAAACAGTCATTTAAAGAGTTCTTAATGTTATTTCCCAAAAATTTATAATTTAAATAATATTAATATATTTGTTTAAATATAATAAAATTTTGATATTGATTAATTTTATTAGTATAAAATATAAACCACTTTTGAAAAATAGTAATTTGAGAATGAACAGTCTTTTAAATATTAAATCATATTTATTAGTAATTCTTTAAATAAAATAAAGTTTAGTTGAGTTATATAATTTTATTTACAAGAGAATTTTTTATAATTTTAATTTCAGTTTTAGTTTTTCACATCATATTGAATCATTTTAATAAGGTGGGTCACAATTTGTTTTAGTTTGGTGTTGTGTGTATCACAATTGATTAAAAATAATATTTATTTAAAATAAAAATAATATTAAAATCTTAGTGTGTTACACAAACATGGGAAAGTCCTTAATATACCTATTGTATTACTCAACTAGCCTTAAAAATTTACAAATTTAAAATAATTTATTTTTCTTTTCCCAAGAAATTATATCCATTACGTTGAAGGGTTTATCTGAATTTCTTTATTTTAAATAACAAAAACTATAAAAATCACCACCTTAATCAATAAGTGAAATTTTAAAAACATTGTGTACCACTTAATATGAGAAAAAAATTCTTAAAAATATATTTCATTTTTCTATCAGGAACCACATTTTATATTGTCACAAACCAAGTGAGGATTTCATCAAAACTAGAGCCCAACATGGTCTATTGCATGGCTCAAATATTGTTACTGATCCCCATGGCTTGGAGAGAAGTTCTCGAGTATCAAAAACACACCTTGGGAATGATTTCACTCGATCACATAAACATAAATAACCAATAATTATAAATAAACCAATGTTGAAAGTATACAACCACACATGGAATAAAAAATTTCTATATTTATGTTTTACAATTTTAATAAAAAGTATCATATTACTATTATGGAAAGAAGAACATAAAATGGTTATAGAACCTCCACACAATGTATGGGACATCAACCTCAAGTTTCCACCACCAAAAATAGAAACAAGGATCACTTGCAGCCCAAACCACTAACATCGCCATGAAACTTGTTTCTTTTACCTATAAAAATATAGAACAAGGTGTACACACACAAACATGTATGTAGGGTGTGATTCAAAGACCATTAGAAACCCACCCAAAGAGAGATATTATGTTATGACATTTAAAGATAGTATAACAAGAACATTTTTTAAAAATATGTAGAATTATTTCTAAGAAAACACTTTATGTAAAACCACTCTCAATGGAAACACATTCAAGTAAAATTGTTTCACAATAACATGTTTTGTATGGAAAATATAAAGAAACACATGAGGTCCATCATGTGCCAGTGGTTATCATGATACCATATAAGCATCTTGTCGTAATTGGGCATTATGGGTAAATCCCTTGGATTAATCTAGCTCAAGTGGGACACCAGAACCTCGTACCTTAGTGTAGGGTGGTATAAAAACCACAATCACAAATTTCTCATGCACAAACCCCTAGGAGTGGAAACCCCATGGGCCTATTGTTATCTAATCATCATAATGTTTAGTTAGTGTTTTAAGTGTTAATCCTTCTAGAAGAAATCATGACCAACCACTTCCAAATCATTTAACATAATTCTACTAGTCTTCCCACCAAGATATCTAGGATTCCCTTATTCTCATGTTTATGTTCACATGTCACACATATCAGCACTTTCACAAATCAACGCCACGCATTTCAAGGGAATCTACATTTTCCAAAAAACAAACCATTTCCCATTTTACTCACACAATAAATTGCTTTTAAATAAATTCAACATCACTTATACAATTCCTAAATTCCCTTTTTAAAAAAACCAGAAAAGCATAAAAATGATTAACTAGTGCCATGGGCCAAGCCCATTTATTAATCTTTACATAAACTAATATCATTTTAAAAAAATATTTTCATTATCCAAAAAAAACATAATTCATATTTAAAATATCAAAACATGTACAAAATTATAATGTTTTATATTTTCCAGGAAAAGCAACTTGAAAACTCATTTCCACCTTATGTTCATTTGGAAACATGTTTCTCACATTTCAACCACACGTAAACCATTTTCACATAACACCACACTAAAGAACTCACAACCACTTTCCTTAATAAAATACATTCCCATTATAGAAACTAGTTTTTTTATTCTAAAACATATTTCATTCCACACAAATAAAACATAGAACATATGGAAATTAACCAAGTAAGAAAATAAAATCATCTAAAAATTCAAGATCATAAAACCACCTACCTCTTGTGGAGAAACATACGAACAAAGATGTGAAAC
The DNA here is from genome assembly GCA_963277665.1 of Viscum album. Lineage (NCBI taxonomy): Eukaryota > Viridiplantae > Streptophyta > Magnoliopsida > Santalales > Viscaceae > Viscum > Viscum album. Next base: position 432,342,172 of record OY728121.1, read on the forward strand.
CCCATATTCTGCACCATGAGACTCTAACAAAGAATAACCCATCCAATAACATCAAGATCAAACCCAATTAGAAATTAATAAGACCGGAATCAACCACCGAACCTATTGGAAAAAAAATACCCAAATAATAATAGAGAAAAATCCAAGAAAGGAGGAATCAAGGGAGAGTGGGACATACATAGATATTTCTTGAAGAATCCACATCAAAATCACCCAAAATGAGGTTCTATGGGTTAAAATGGTGGATGGAGAGGTTCTTAGAGAGGATGAGGCTGATATGGGAAAGAAAAGGGAAATTTTTGTTAATAGTTTGGTCTATAGAGAAAGGGGGAAACATTTTTTATTGAACTAGATAGGCTGCATGATTAGTCCACACAGTTTGTCAAACTGTGCGGTGACTGTGCACCTGTCTCTACCAATGAGGATACCTACCACATGGTTAATCCACTTAGTCTGTCATACCATGTGTAACTCATGCGAAATTTTTTGTCGGAGACCCCAACCTACTTCATAGTTCCTAGGTGGAGGCGCACGACCGTGCGCTGGCTATGCGGTAGCTGCTTCCTCACTCTACAACCTACCGCATGGTTATTTGGGTTGGGAGCATAGTTTCTACTAACCTCTCTCCAATAGTACGCTACAAACTTTCTACCCAAAAATCACATTTTTCTTGAAACCTCAATGGTATTCTAATGGAAAATAACTATACTAATAATTAATCAATATAATACCTAAAATATTCAAACCTATCAAACTTGGTTCTCGAGAAAATAACTCAGAACCGAACCCAAATAGGAATAAAGGGTGAAATAAAAAACCTGGGTGTGACCGTTCTCCCAACCATAATGCTTTAAGCCCTATAAAATCCATCACAATTCTTGATCTAATAACAAGAATAGATACCCCCTTTACAATTCAAGGAGACTCCCCACAACATCAAAATGAGTAGAAATAAAGAACGTTGTGGATAGGATAAGGGGTTTACAAGGTGAACATAAGAGGGATGGACTCCCCACTATGTGCCTTCCACCCCCAAAAGTAAAAATACCTCCAATGTATTGATCAATAGAAAATGGAATTCTTACAACTCACAATCCAATGTCCTGAGAAAAAACACCTTAAACATTACTGAAAAAATCTCAGGTCACTTACCATGAGAAAATGAACCCAACCTGCACTTCATTGAACACATCCACAACCCTAAATTAAAAAAAATCATTGCGCATGATCCAATCCCAATGTTCACTCAAGAAAATAAATTTGTATTAGACAGCTCTAAATGAGACTATCTACTACTATCCCAACACCAGGAACTCAACACGTTTCTTATAACAGGGATGCCCGAATGGACTCTCCACCATAACAAATATGATAGCAATGATTTTATCTAGGAGAATTTCAATGAAACCCATGGTGGGTCTCCCCAGCACAAGAACCAACCATCTTATACAACTAGAATAGACTGGCTTGAGGAATCCCACATAGACCCAACCCACACTACAAGGGGTCTTGTGGATGAAACTCTATACCCAAAAGAAAACACTACGTGGTCCACTACTCCAATGAGAAACTAGTATCCTCTAATAGGCCCAAACCAAAACTAAGATTGATTCGAATGTCTGGATATACAAGGAATATTATACAAAGATGCATTCCCAATAAGTCAAAACAGCTAGGATTTTTTGAAGATGAGATGACCATGCCTCTTTATAACAGAGGAACCCTTCCACCTATGTGGGATACAACATGGAGATGAGGTCCCCATGTCTCTTTCTACAAAACAAGTCTATTATAAATGAACAACTGCAGAGAGGACTTTAACTATATCTATTTTTCAAACTGATGATAGACACTAGTGTGTCATCTTTTACACCCCTGGGGGTTCTTGACTATGCGCGATCTTTACTCATGAGTATATGTCTAGAGCTCTTATGTTAGTGCCTCTCCCACCTCATTTTCTAGCATTGACACCCCCAAACAAAACTCCTCCTGCTAGTTCCACAAGCAACCATAATGCAATAACAATAACACCAATAGAACACAACACACCATGGGACCCACCATACTTCAACATGACATTTTTACCATGATAGGTACTTAAAAGGTTCAAAGACATTACCCCTTTCACCTCTAACAAGAAACAATGAAAAAAGGCCACTTGAAAGTAACCTTCACATTGAATATAGAATTTTGGAATTATCTAAAGAAAAACATGCTCCTATTAATATAGAAGTTCCCAAATGGTTCCAAAACATCCACCGTTTCATTTAAAAGAGAACAAAATGCAACAAATATCTACTAACCAAGAAAATTAACATTAAAAAATCCATCTAAGGAGAGAGACATTAATCAGAGTCTCGGGAATCAGATGGTTTTCGAATGAAACCATAATAGCCTCTCACCACCAGATTTTCCACACTAGTGGCCTTGCATGACACCTTACAAAGATGAACCTGATGAAAGATACAAATGCCTTTTTTAAGACTGTGGCCAACAACAAAAACCCTAGACCTCTTTTCACTTACCTCACTTTAATACCCTTCATCACTTCTAGATAGGACCCTCATGATTAAAGGTTTCAAACTTCACCCTTAACAAATCAAATGACTCAACGAAGCTAAATCTTCTTTCGACTCCTCTCACATTCTCTCTCCCTCTATGAGAGGATCCACTTGACCATAAAAAATAGGAGTATTCAATTACCAAAACCTAGGGAGAAATTATTTATATTGATCAACTAGAGGGTCTACCAATGTTGTTTCCCTCATGGCCACACATAGAATATGCACTAATTCCTTATGGGGGTGTACACTATCCAACAAGGAAAACCGAGGACCCAATAAATCTAGTCCATCATCAATAATGTCCCATAAACAAACACGAAACGCACAAAGGGAACCACTATAAGGATTCCCTAAACACTTCCCCAAAGAAACCACTAACCATTATTTCAAATGTAATTCACTAACAAGAAATCAAACCTGAAAACACCCTTCATACATGAAGGACTATCAAACTCAAAACATCCTGAAAACACATCCCCAAATCCTGGGAAGACACACCACATAAAAACCAGTTATTAATAAACCACGTATTTCCATGAAAATCCTTTTTCTTGAAGTAAAACAGAATTAGCGGGATGAATAATCACCAAGGGAATCTCATGGGCCTCACACATGAATGTTCTCATGCCACATCAGTAACCCACCTTATATTAATCCAAGCACTCATCCACTTGTTCCATTAACCATCCACCTATCTATACATACCCATTCCTGGGATTACTCATGGTAATACCATAAGTCAAGAAAATATTTTTCACTTCCTGAAATTCAACCCACACTTTCAAATCCTAATTCTAATTCCCATTTCAAAAATTCACAAAGCTTACCAAAATTCACATACCAGTATATAAAAAACCATTCCATATAAAACTTATTTTCAAACTCTACACATCTATTCCAAAACATTTAATCCATTTAAAAACACTTACAGTTGTATAACAAACCCCACCTCATCCATAAATACTTAATTAAATCACATCTCTTTTTATTTAAAACAATATTGCAAAACCCTTTAAAGAATTAAATTCAATTTCTTGAATGGGAAATTTTCGATAAACCTAATTATTTTATTATAAAAATCTAATTTATATATTTTCATCCACATTTACTCAAATAAATTTTAATAAAATACACCTTTTATAAGATTTATTCAAAAAAATCCTGAAAACCCATTTTCCAACTTTTGTAAATCAAACCATTTCCTCTTAAAAATCCAGTTTTCCTCATTTCTCAATCAACGGTTTTCAAAATAATTTTCAGAACCCAAGAATACAAAGGACAATTCAAGAGGAATAGAATTCAAATAGGTGATATGGGAATATGGTTGGCAGCCATATGCTAATCACACCACCATCATAGAGAGTGATCTAGGATAATGCCTTTGTCTCCACTTGGCTTTTCTAGACCAATGATCTCACTAAGACCATTGTCCCAACTCCAATTTCATTTCCCAAAAAACAAACAACCATAAGAACCAAGAAAACTAGATGGAGCCTAAATTACCTTGGCATCATGAGTACCGTTACGAGGTGTGCTAGCTAGGCACAGTAAAACGAAGCCAAACATTAAGTCCCAAGAACCCTAGAATTGTTCTACCCAAAATCTTTCCCATGGATAAAACACCAAAGAGCATACCTAGATTTTACACCATTTTTCACAAACCAAACCAAGACGTCATCCATAACAGTACCCGACCCAATCCATGGCATGGGCCGAGGGGCGTTTCTGATCCCCATGGGCTAGAAACAAGTTCCCAGGTATCGACAAAGTACCTTGAAAATGATTTCACCCAATCACATAAACATAAAAACCCAATAATTATAAATAAAAAAACGATGAATGTATACAACCAAACATGGAATAACTGATTTCTAGAATTAAAGTTTACAATATTAATCAAAAATCAAAACACTACAATGTAAAAAAGAACACCAAAAGGTCCTTAGAACCTCCATGAAATGTAAGGGAATGCATCCTCATGCTTCCACCACCAAAACCAGTAATAAAGAGCAATAGAATCCAAAACCACTGACATCGCTACGACACATTTTAATTTACCTAAAAAAATAGAACATGTTCTATATACACCCAAATGTGTATGTATGGTTTGATCCAAATCCCAATAGGATTCTACCCAAATATAGATTCAATGCAATAACTTTCAAGGAAAAGTTTTCATGCACATTAAAGAAAAATCTTTTAAAATATTTCAAATAAAACACTTTATGGGAAAAAACTCTCAAAGGAAATACATTTAAGGAAAACTGTTTCATAACATCATGTTTTATATGGAAAATATAAATACACACATGAGGTCCAGTGTATGCTGATGGTTGGAACCATACCATACAAGCATCATGTCATAATAGAGCACCATGGGTAAATACATAGGGTTAATATAGCTCGAGTGGGATACTAGAACCTCATACCCTGGTGTATAGTGGTATGGATACCACAATCACATCATTCGCATGCATGAGATACTAGGAGGGGAAACCCATTGACCTAGTGGAATCCAATCATCAGAATGAAGAGTTATTGTTGTAAGCATCAATCCTATTATAAAAAATTGAGACGAATCACTTCTGAATCATCTAGCGTATTAGAACTAGTCATCCCACCATGATAATTGGGATTACCTTGTGCTCAAGTGCATGTTCACATGTGATGCATACCACAACTTTCACAAATCAATGCCAATAATTTCAAGGGAATCACTATTTTCTAGAAAATAAACCATTTTCCATTTTACACACACCAAAATCCACTTTCAAATACATTCACCATAAATTACACAATTCATAAATTCCATTTTTACAAAACACAAGAAAATAATATAATGGATTAACCAATTATATGGGCTAAGTCCCTTTTTTAATCTACACGTATGCCAAGATCATTTTTGAAAAAATAATTTCTATCATCTAAATGGATTAAAATTCATATTTAATTTTAAAAAACAAGTCCAACATGCCATGGTATTAATTTTTTTTAAACCTACTTACAAACTCATTCGCACATTAAGTTCTTTTGAAAACCTGTTTCACACCATTAAAAAACCCATAAAACATTTCCACTAAACACCACTCTAAAGAACACACAAAACATAGCCACATTCCTTTATAAAATCCATTCCCATCACATAAACACGTCAAGCCCTTATAAAAAATATTTCAAACCACACAAATAATATATATAATGAGTAAAAATTAACAAAACAAGCATGTCAAATCATCTGAAAATTATAGATCATGAAACCACCTACCTCTTATGGATAAACTTATGGAAAAATATGTGAAACCTGATCTGCACGACCATGAGACCCTAGAAAGGAACGATCTGACAAAGAAAATCAATATCAAACCCTATTAAACAAGAAAAAACACTAAATCAACCACCCAACTAGTTGTAAAACCTAACCCCAAGAATAAGTTCGAAAAAACCTAGAAAGAAGGAGGAATCAAGGGAGAGAGGGACTTACACAGATTTTTCTTGAAGAACTCAAATAAAAATCACCTGAAAAATAAGTTTACATGGGGAAAATTGAGGAGGGAAAGATTCCAAGGGAGGAGGAGGCTATGATGGGGATGAAAGGGGGAATTTGGTTTAAAAATTCATGAGAGGGAGAAATGGGGTAATTTTTTTAATGACCTAGAAAAGTTGCATGGTTAGTCCGCACAGTTTGTCAAATCGTACGATGACCATGAACTCATATCATCTGAGGAGTATACCTACCACACGGTTATTATGAACTGTTTGAGTTACTATACATAAGTTTTGTAGTAGCTTCTGGACGAGACCCCAAACTATCTCATGGTTCTTTGTCTGATGTGCATGACCGTGTGCTAGCCATGCAGTAGCTCCTACCTCAACCTACAACCTACCACATAGATAACAGGGAAGGGCATATGGTTTCTACTAACCATGTACTAACCAAAAGCCACAAACTATCCAACAAAAACTCAATTTTTTTTAAAAAAAATTATTGGGAGACTCGTGGAAAAAAACTAAACTAAGAATAAAGTGAGAAAATACCTCAAAAATTAAAACCCATTACACCCAATTCCCAAGAAAATAATCGAGAACCAAACCCGAAAAAAAAAATGGTGAAACCAAAAATCTAAGTGTGAAATATATTGAGAAAATAAATATATTATTCATGAATTCTACCAAAGTAGTCCAAATACTCATGGAAGATTTTTTTCATGAAATCCATCAACATTATAGGTTCTTTGGTTACTTTGAAAGGTATCACCAAAACTTATAAAAAATATAATGGAATTGACATAAATATTTTATATAGATTATTCCTTTATAATTAATTAATGATATCCCAATAAGAGGCAAATTTTAGAAAACCATCAGGATCCATTTAACTTTCCAAATAGATAATCTATATAGGGTAAATAATTCTTATTCATTATTATTAACTAATTATACATCAAGTATTTATTACATAACCATACTCTTCCATCAACGATATTAGTAAATAACACTAGTATTATCCATGAAAAAAAATTATTTTTAATAAATTATTTTTATTCTAATTCTCCGAAATATATCTCCTATTTAAAAAATTGTACTGGTTCTATGTGATATGAAAGTAGATAAATAAAATTTTATTTAGAAAAAATATCAATTAAAAATTCCACATCAATTTTTAGACGAAATCGAATGAAATCCTCAAGAAATATATTAGCGTACCTATCAATTAAAACCAGAAGTATAATCTATTACATATCTCCATGGATTAAAAAAGTAAATACACCAATTAAAAATTTATGTATGCAACACCTCAAAAAATCAGATCATTTAATCTTGTATTAATATCCCTCTCTAATTATAATATATGAAAAACTCTATCTATTTAAATAAATAGAAATTATAGACTATAATAATCTATTTGAGCTTTATGTATTTCCTAGATTTAATGGTGGATGAATGTTAATGGGGGGGGGGTGAATATTCCTTTTTATAAAACATTAAATGTTAAAAAGAGTTTAAATAATGAAGCAATAGAAAATAAAAAAACAAAATGATTTTTATATTAGTTCAGATCAATGTGAACCTACATCTACTCTTCAATTATCTCCATCCCAAAAAGAAATGGAAGCCACAAAAATATTGAATATTTATGGGTATTAATAACCAAATTACAACTTCCTTTTATATTAGATATACAACTAACACAAACTAACATTTAAAGGGTATTCAAAACCTATTACAAATCCTAACTTTTTTGTAATGTCACCAATCCCGCACTTTGTCGCATGGTGAGAAAGGGTTGGTTATGAGACCTCATGCGTGCCTCCTCATATGCTAGAGGCTTTAGAATAAAATTGGGGTTATGGATATTATATTTTGGTGACTATACCCTCTTGGTAAGACGTTTCATAGTAGAATAAAAAATTCCCAATAAAACCAAAATAATCAGAGTAAAACAACATGGAAGAAAAAAATAAAATCCAACTAAATAATCCAAAAAATAATAAGGGAAATGTAATGACATGCCAGAATGTAACTAAATGTCATGCTAGAATATTACAAGAAAAAGACTAGTATACTTAAATAAAAGACTCAATATCCTAGGTCCCAATCCCCATGACATTCCCATCTTCAACTCTAGCACAATGGAAAACACAGAATCAAAATCATTGTCATTTTCCCTTGCCCAAACCCACATCCATATATTCTTCATGGGTGTAAAATGGAGTCCCAAATAGGGTGTGATTAAAACCCAGTAGGCCAACACCACCTTGCCTAAAACCCCAATTTTATAATAAGTGTTAGCAATAAATAGATAAATAGGTGAGTTAATTAACTTAATAATTAATTAATTACAACAACGTAATTTGGATCAGTGTCAGAATATCTATGAGCATGTCTTATGACTGTTCCTACCATTACCGTATAACCAAGGAAAATAACCTACTTCAGCATCATGCCATAACTTATCAATGAAATTCATAAAACCATGCAACCACTATATAACTACTATATAGTCACAACAAACAATCTGGGTCAAAGACCTATAAGTATTACAACATGGTACTAGGCATAGCCCGCTCCCTATAAGCATTACCACGTGGAATGGTCCGATCCCTATCACTATTATCATTATAAAATATACGTGTGCATGTGACTGGGATAGACCTATTATATAAGCATCTCATTATAAAACCCAATTCTATTCATACATCATGGATATCAGAATATCACGTCACATATCTGAATGGTTAATTATGGAAATTACCCTTATTCCTTCAATTGATACATGCAATTTATTTCACAACAGATTAAAAATTAGATCTATAAGCAATAATACAAAATTTAGAGATCCTATAACAATTAATCACACTAGGTATAATTTAATGCTCAACATATATTAAGCCGCTAGTGAATTAATTTAATTTCCATAAATTTGGGTACACAATATGTTGATATTGTCACAATATTGCATAACATGGAAATTATCAAACCATAGGGTTAAAATTTAAACCCCATACCTTTAATCGATGATCCAAAAATGGTTCCAAAGGCCAAATAACATGAGAAATAATGTGAGGACTATTTCAAAGAGTTTCCTAGATCAAAGCTAATCAATATCAAAACCAACAATACATTTGACCAAAGAATTTCACCACAATGGTTGGAGAAATAATGGGAATAAAGAAGAAACCTAACCAAAGGTTATTACCAAGGATTTAAGACACAAACGAAACATCTGAAAGGGAATTTGGTACTCCAAAATCCCATGAATAATTCCCTAGGGTCAAGAGGAGAGGACCTGTAGCTGAAACATATCAAAATAAATCCGCACAACAAGTTTAAAATAGCTGGTATGGAATTTACCTGTCAGTCAAATGTTTTTAATGTTATTCATCAAAAAACTAATCTTCTTGAATTTATTTTATTACACCCAATGAAAAATTACATTATTTTTAATCCTTTTAAATTATGTGTAAATGTTGGGTAGTTTATTTTTAATCCTATTATCCCCTTAACTCTTTGAACCTCATTTAATGAATCTCAACTTACCAGTAACACATATTAACACTTAGTCTTATTTATACCCAGATTCCATTAGCTAAAATAGAATACTTTCCTAAATTATATATCATATTCTTCAATGATGTATCTCCATATTTGAACAAGCCTTATCCAAAAAATGATTAAATAAAACCCATAGAGACAGACACACCTTGAAAAGGAAGGGATAATACTACATCTCCACCTTATAAGAAATCATCCTTGAGCTTCTCCAAGTGGTAGTGTGAGGTCTCAAAGAAAAGGTCTGGCCACTATGTTTGTATATTAGAGTCCCTCTGCCAAGCCTCCTCCTAAACCTTCCCATTCTACCACTACACTCAAACTAATAGTATATTCTGACCCCAAATATAATTATCACAATGATCCACAACCAATATCAGATGATCCTCAAAGGATGCATCAACATAAATCGTGACATATTTTTTCTATCATTTGGTAATGGTATAAATGATATCTTCATAGTTGTGATACATGGAAAAATCATTCAAGGAATTGTATTTTTTTGGAATATATAGATAGTACGCCATTGGACTGACCCTTGGAAATATTTCAAATAGCCTGAAAAACCTAGGTTTTATTTTACCCTATTTCCTGATATTGTGTTACCCTAATCTAAGATACACCCGAATGAAAATAAGATGACCAACCTAGAATTTTAGAGGTCGTATTTGGTGATCAGCATATGATTTCTTTTTTTCTATGCATGGTTAACAACCGTTGTTTGATCAAATAAACTTGTTCAGATGTATCCTATATTAGACTAGGACCAATGAGTGCTAACTCACCTACCTCAAACCAAAAAAGAGGAAAATGAGACATCCTTCCAAAAAAGACTCTAAATGTTCTATTTTGATTGATTCCTATAATCTATTATTATATTAGAACTCCACAAGTTATAAATTTTTCTCCCATTAACCACCAAAATCCAAAACATTGGCTTATAGAATATCCTCTTGAACATGAATAGATAACTCAAATTGAGAATATGTCTGTAGACAATAGGAATTTACTAAATGATCTTTCAATCCCAAGGATTTATAAAGACCTTTCTGAAAATGTGATGTTAAACTAGGATCTTTTTATGAAATAATACTCCTCAGAATACCGTAAAATCAAACCACCTCACACACATAAATATTTCTAAGATCTTTAATTGTGATGGTTTCCCTAATAGGTAAGATGTGGGATACCTGATTCAATAAATCTAAAACAACCCATAACGCATCATTCTTATGGGTCATCCTGAGTAATCTCATCACAAAATCCATCATGACATCATCCCATTTACACTCCATTATGGGTAATGGTTTAAAAATAAAATATGTCCCCTGATACTCATCTTTCACATGCTGACAAGGAAATAATCTAGGAAAGAACCTTGCAACCTCCTTCTCCATTCATGGACACCAAAACTATCTACAGATATCACAATAAATCCTTGTTATACTATGATGTACTTCCCATTTATAAGAATGAAAATCCTTTATTAGCTCATCACAGAAGCTCGTAGGAACCCATAATAATCCATATAAAGGAAAATAATGTACAGTACTGAGAGACCATCATGATGGAGTCTCCCCACCATATAATTTTTCTCTCAGAACTGATACCTCCAAATTAAAAAACTACATGGTCTTAATCAAGTACAAAATCATACGTATAAAAGATTTCGAAGTTGGATTTACTTTCCACAGAGATTCTATGACATCCAGATGCATGTCTGCAAAGAAGGAAAATATCTTCCACACATCAAAATACTCTCATAATTCATTTGTCATTGTATATTGGCCCAATGAGTTAGCAAAAATGTTTCCCTTTCCTGGTGAGTAATAAAATTCAATGACGAAAGATTATAGATACTCGACCCACCTTCTCTACTGAAGGTTAAGGCCTCACTGATAAAATATGTACCTAAGCCACTTATGATCCATATACACCCCAAACCGCTCACCCATGAGATACTATCTCCAACATCTCAGGACATATACCACTACCGCTAACTCTAGATAATGTGTAGGTAAATTCGTATCATGTGGTCTCAACTGCCTGGAGCCATAAACAACCACACAATCCATTTACATTAAAACTACTCCTAGTCTAATGTTGTATGCATCACTACACACAATATATGACTTACGTAGCATAGGTAAAGCTAGTATAGGTATTGAGTTCAGATTTCAATTCAGATCCTAAAAATATATCTCATAAGCATCATACCTAACAAACTTCACCTCTTTCTTGGTCAACCCATATATTGGTGTTTCCAAAAGGGGTAAATATTAGATTAAACATTGTTAAAAACCAACTAAATCCAGAAATATCCATATTTCTCAGATTTTCCTTGAATATTACCAAAATATCATGCTTTTTGGCTCTCTCTAGGTCCACTTACACTCCTTCCTCTAAGATGAAATAGCCCAAGACGTTCACATTATTTATCCAAAATTTTCATATGGTTAACTTGGCATAAATCCAATGTTATCTCAATCTATTCAAGAAGATTTCAAGATGTTTGGAATGATCATATATTGACTAGGATTATACTAAGATATAATCAATGAAAACCACCAAAAATCATTCCAGAAAATGATCAAATCTCTTATTCATTAAGGCTATGAATACCACATACTCATTAGTCAACCCAATAAACATCACTATGAATTCATACATATGATAACTAATACTAAAATAATTATAATTTATTTCTGATAGTATTACCGTTAACTGATGATATAATAATCGTAATTCAATCTTGGATAATATCTTATCACCTATCAAATGATCGAAAATACCATCAATGTGTGGAAGAGGTTATCTGTTCTTGACCATCATTTGGTTCAAAATCTGATAATCCTACATATATGAACAAAGATCCATCATCATTTTTAGAGAATATAATTGGAGAACCTCAAAGATATTTACTCATCTATATGAAGCCTTTTTATTATAGATCTTCTAACTAAACCTTATTCTCCAAACTCTCTATTGATTTCATTAGGGAGGCGGTATAGAAATTGGTTATGATAATATCACCAACTTTATCATTAATTCAGTCTCTTTCTTAGGTGGTAATCCATATAAATCATTAGGGAAAACATCTAGATAACAATATACCATTGGAGTAAAATAATACTAGTACATTGAACCATTATCTAGAGAAAGATAGGCAATTTGAGCTATGAGACAATCTAATTTGCATTGAACTGTTATTGCATGACCATCTTGAAGATCCCACTCACCCTAGTAAAAATAGATAATTTTTTATAATGATAATAAATTAACTCTCCTCCTATTATAAAAGATATGATCATGTTATATAACTAACTTATAAATACCAATAATCATGTCAAAATCTATCATTTCTACCATGAATGGTTTCCAAAAGAAATGGTAACCATCAATTTACAGAGAAAATGTCTTGAAACATTTGATAGTCTCATAATGCACTCCCAATGTTGTTTCAACGGTTAAAACATCATCCAATAATTCCACATCCAAGAACAAAACGTTTTTAAAAATAGTAAACAGAAAGGAATATGATGCTCTTATATCAAAAAACACACAAACTAACGTAGATGATACAATAATCCTAACTTCGACGCTAGACTGTCCTATATTCACATTATTAAAAGTAGTCTACTTAATATTTAATTGAATTATCCTTCAACCTTAGGCTCTAGTTTGAATAAATTGAAATATTTAACTTGATTTCCACTAATTCTCATGCACTGGTGTACCATGTCCCCTACGTCATCCTAAAAGGATTGTGGAACTCTAACTACCAGCTTACTGAGGCATAATTGAGAACCTTTATGACTCAAGTGATTATCTTGATCCTCTACCACTATTCAACTATGGAAAATATGAAAAAACATCTAATGATGACCCAGAATTCTATAGATGCAACGGTCGACTATAGGGTTGGGAAAATACTGGTTCTTTTAACAAATCTTTCTAAACTAATATCACTAGAAGGGAACACAATCGTGAGATGTTTTTCCACTACCTCAATTGCTCTACCCACTACTACTTTTGTAGATGATGTCAGAATGGTTCTTCTTTCCACTTGAAGAAGAACACCCATATTTTCCTAATGAAATCGCATGGTCACTTCATGGATTCACTCTAATATTCCTTTCTCTGAAGAGATCCAAATTCATCACATCTTCAAAGATGATGAAACAAAAAATGTTTCCCTGCAACCTGATCCCACAATTAAGACTGTCCTGAAAACTTCTTTCATTAGAGATCTCATCAACTTCCAAAGATGGAAAAAGTGATGAAGTTTTGTAAAACATCTATCATAGTCCAGCATTGACAACCCCTCATGTGTTAGATGAATGAACTCATGATACTTTTTAATCCATCAAGGTATAATAATATAATTGGATCAGGATATTCATATCAACGTTCTTATGAAATAGCTCATCATGATGCCCAACTTCTTCTAGAATATCCCACCAATGTTTGGATGGACCACGAAGCATATATGTAGAAATATAAACCATCCTATAAACAATTGTTTCAATATTATTTAATATTTTCTAGACTATATCAATCTGAAACTTGGATTCCTGGGCCCCCCTTCCCCATTAAACATAGGAAGATGTTGAAGATGAAACTCTCTTGTTAGCTCGGACATCAATTGAATGGTATAAGAAATCTCCCATTCCATGGATCACATGACCCATAGAAATTTTTAATGAATCTTAACATACATCTACTCCTCAATAACTATAGGAAGTTATGGTTTGGCTTCATTAGTAGTGTGATGATTTCCACTCTTTTGATGATCACTTTGAAGGGGAGACATTTTCTCTAAAACACAATTTCATGCCTTAAAGAACTGTCTTGTAATATAGTCAACCTTACAAGTGTTTTTAACAGAGAAACAATAAATCATGGCCTCTATGTACATTACTTACAACTATTTATTCATGACATGACAGCTCATTTTATTTATCTAGTGAAACAGATATCTCATATCTCAATTTAAATAGGAATGTATATCTCACATGAAAAAAATAAATATGTACCTATCATGAATAATTCATGTAAGAATATCCCTATATTCTGTTTATGATGCATGAATTTTCATCTCATTTCATACCAGGCCTCGAGTACAAAACTCAAGAAATAATAACATCATAAAACAATAGCTTCACGCATCATGTGAATTTTCCATGGTGAAAAAACATCAACTATAACAATCACACAACAAAAACAAAAATCTCATCCCTAGGTACTCATATTTTCTCTCGTACATGGTTTAGTTACTCCCAAGAACAATTTAATTACCATGTACCAAAATCATACTAGTCTTATTTCTACCTTTAATTAATAGTAATGGAAAATAAATAAAAACTGAATGCTATGATACCACTTTGTAACATCCCCCAATCTAGCACTCTCTCACATGGCTATAAAGGTTTGGCTACATGACCTCAAGCACGCATCCCCATACACCATAGTCTGATGAATATAAGAGGGTATGTGTAACATCCCAGGTAAATAAAGAATAAAACATTTTCATATTTATTAATATTTAAGAATTAAATATTAATTTTACTTTAAAGGGGTTTCTATGTTCGATATCATACCCGATACGCAACAAAGAGATTCTTTGAAATCTTACGTTGCACACTAGTAATAAAATAATATTATTTTAAATGGTAGTTTACACGTAGCCGTTGTATTGGTGGAATGAATATAAATAACTAAAATATGATTATATATGTTTGTTAAATTTTTTTACATTTATCCAATAAAGAATAAAGGCTTAAAATACGAAAAGAATTCAATTTTAGGCATATATACTCTAATATTCACTAAAGGTCAACTTATCACCTTTTGATGGAGAACCGTCATTAAATATAGTTTTGGTCACTCTTATAAATTCTATTGGACCAATTAAAATTCTTCGTTAGAATAGCGACATCAAAATTTTCTTTGTGTAAATTTTTGGTATTTTTCCGATAAAGTTCATTTTTTTAATGAATAGTGAAAATGATATATTTTAATTCAAAACCTCTTTTTAATATAATTTTTTTATATGATTAGATTATATTTTTATTTGGTTTTAAATTTCAATTAGAAAATATTTTTACCATTTAATACAATAGTGGTCATTGGCATTAATTTCACTTTGAAATTGGACTTAAACTACTCTCAAACTTTTGATATATATTGTTTCATAAAAACATGCTATTTGTCCTAACAGCAGGAATTAATTATTAAATTAATTAATGAAACTTATATGTTTTGAATTTTTTAAAATAGAAATTATTTATTAATTCAGAATATCCAATATAGCTTAGGGTGAGGTTTTGGTATTTTTCTGAAAAACATCAATTTTTGATGAATAGTGAAACAACTAAGTGGTACTTAAAAAACTGATTTCTCATTTAAATGAAATTTTAACACCACTGTGTTTTGAATTTAAAAAATATGACAGAGATGGTTGTCATTAGGAAGTAAAATTTGGTTCAATGGGATTAAAATAATTTTTTGGTGAATACTAACTTTTAAGTTTTTAATCGTGATTTGAGGTAATTAGTGTAGTTTAAGATAAAAATAATGTATTAATAATATGAAATGACCATGATACATGTCCTAACCATATTTTATGTGTCATGGCCGAACAAGAAAATCCATGGGTCAAGTTGGGGACCCATGGAGCTACTTTGGTAGGAAAATGACATGAATAACTTCTTATTTAATGGTAAAATAAAAATGTCACAAACATGTGTTGTTTTACTAAAACAATTTTTAAATGGGGTTATACAAGGCATATTTTTGACTATAAATATTAATTAGAAATATAAAAATATTTACTACATCATTATATTTGTTTTATAATTTTTAGACATTAAATAAATTAAATTATTTTTGACACCATGAAGATGCAACGATTACCTCATTATTTAACGATTTAAATAAAATTAAAGGATAATGTAAAATATAAGACCTACAATTGTCAAAAACCTATTGGATGGGTTTATTTAGAACTCTTATCACCTTATATTATAAATATATAATTTTTGGACCTTTAAAATCTGATAATCATTTTATAATAATGTATCCTTTTATAACTTTCCAAGAGTGCCCCTCCTTTCCTCTTATAAAAGGCCCCCACCTCTACCACCTTACCCACACCTCTCAAGACTTTGGCTCAGCCAAACCCTGCCCATTTTGCCTCTAAACATCCCTATATTACTCCTAGAAGCCTCACATTGTGCAGAAGTCTTTCCAAGGAAGCCTTTGAGCTCAAATCAAAAAGAGTTACCCGATTAAAAGGTAGTGTCTTCTCTTGTGTTCTTATGTTTTATTTTGCTTCTCCAACCCCATAAACTCTTTTTATTCCTTTATTTAGTAACAACACCAGTATCATAAATATACTAGGATGTTGTTATGAGAATTATTATAGTTACACCTACACACACCTTCGTCTAATGGTTAAAGAACATACTGTTTCTGTGGTTGGAGATTTTCGGCCTCACGAAACGATGATTGTTCAATCTTCTCTTAACACCTTTCATGGTGGCCATTAAGATGTCACTCTATTTATATATGATATATATTACGTTTATGTTTACCTTATGATTCTGTATTTTTCATTTGTGGCATACCTTTATTGTTTCCATTGTGGGTAAACACGATAATTTCATTTTAGGAAGTGCGGACTACCGTCCCCTCAAAGTGATTTGATTCGTTAATGCCATATGTGGGAGGTATAAAGGATGAAGTTAATGTTATTAAATATTATATTACACTAGAATTATAATATACCCTTTAATCATTATGATTTCACCCCATTAAATATGAAATAGAAATGAATGTAGCATTCATGCGTACGCACGACTTACTGTCTCCATGAACAGTGCATTTCATTTCTTACCTCTAAATGTTATGTACTATTATAAATACATGTATATGCTGGATAATTATCATATATGTGATATCCAAATCATGAATATCATCTTGGATATTATTAACCATTGACCACATGAACAACATGTAATTGTGAGAAGTCCATTTTTGACTTAAGTACAAAATATCGACAAAATGAACTTTATTAAATTAAATGATTACATAAAGTTTATAACATGGAAATAAGTTATATAAAAGTAATAATACAAATTAAAAAGGTTCTTAATCAAGTAGAAATTAACTTTAGTTTATTATTTAGGAGATTAAAGAGAAATCGAGTCACGTCGAACACGAGGTAAGGGACTTCGTCTCAATCTCCTTTCATTGAGGCATATTTTGTTCTAATACAAGGCTTTATTTTATACGGTGTATAAACCCCTTTGACTTTTAATTTTATTAAAAAGGTATATTTTTCTATGAAGCATTTTATTAAACGACAAAATGTAATGTTAATTTTAATGTACGTGGTGACAAAGACCTTTTCCACCGCCATGAGTATTATTTGGTCTTTGGATTCCTCAACAAGCCGTGATGTTTTTTAAAATGAAATAAATACCATATACTCATTTATGTATTTTGGTATTGAAAATGGTTTTTATAATGGATTTTTTATGTCAATATATTTTAGTGATATATTGTGTGGAAATTTTTTTTCCATTAATTTTGTTTTATGTATGATGATTTTATAATTGTACTTGGTCATTTGACGGGTGGTTACATGATAAACCATATGAAGGGTGGTTACGTGATATACCATATGATGGGTGGTGTCGTGAATACTAGGATGGGTGGTTACGTTATAACCTCCAATTAATTGGGTATGGAAGTCGTCCGTATGGCTATTCCATTATGTGATATGTGTGGAAGTCTACCATATTGTTATTCAATTTAAGTATGTTTATGTCCCAAGTTACCTTAATACATTATGTGTTCTTTATATGGGTTTTATGGTAATATTTTGGTTACAAAATGGTAATTAATGATATTTTATTCAGTGAAGAGTATTTACTACTCCATAAAGGTGAAAAGTATTACTTTGATAAAGTATTCATGGTTTACTTATTGTTTTGAAAAACTAATAGTTTTCCTTCTCTGTGTATCCCTTACTGGGCTTTTTATGCTCACCCAAAGTTTTTTTGAAATGTTTTTCACAGGACATAATATGTAATAGGGTCAAAGATGGGATCAAGGAAAATTCATTCTTTCTTAAACATGGAACTAGAAATGACTTTTTTTTTGAGTTCATGTTTTGAAAAAAAGGAAACTTTTTAAAAGTGTCTACTGTTTAATATTTTGAGATGTAATAGTTATGATCTAATTCTCTAAAACTCTAAACCTGAAAATATCCTTAATGTGAATTATTAATTTAATTCAATATTAAGTAATGTTTAAGGTCGGGACCTTATAGTGGGTATCAAAGGTTGGTTTAGACAACTTTAGGAATTAGAAAATTGATAAATTATAAATTAATTTATGGTATGATTGAAATGATATAGCATTTAAAGATAACCATGTTGCTTTGCCTAAGATATTTCTGTGTTAAGAATGGTTTTTCATGGAGGAAACATAATAGATTTTCTGGGAAGGCATACAGAGGGCAATGACCTTTCAAATCAGTATCCTGAGATGGTAAGAATTAGAACTAAATAGTTTGTTGTAGTGATGGCTTAGTTTACTCAAGTGAAAAAATTGGTTGTTTTTATTGATGATATTTTTGTGTCTTCTAAAAGTAAAGAGGATCATGAAAGTCATTTAAGGGTAATCTTTCAAAACTTAAAGGAAAAGAAACTACATGGAAAATTCAGCAAGTGTGAGTTTTGGTTACAACAAATTTCTTTCCTTGGTCACATTGTTTAAAAAAATGGCAGAACTGTTGATCCTGCAAAAACAAAAGTTGATGAAGAATGGACAGGACCCACAAATGTAACCTAGATCCATAGTTTTCTTGGTTTGGCAGGTTACTACAGAAGGTTTGTTGAAATTTTTTCACAGTTATCTAGTCCAATTTCTATGCTAACTCGGAATGGTGTTAAGTTTATCTGGACAAAAGAATGTGATGATTGTTTTCAGGAGTTGAAATGAAGATTGGTGAATGCTCCAGTTTTGGGACTTCCTTCCAGGAATGGTGAGTTTGTTATATACAGTGATGCTTCGTTGACGGGACTTGGTTGTGTCCTTATGCAGAATGATCAGGTAATTGCATATGCTTCACGTCAGTTGAAAACTCATGTGGTAAATTACCCTACACATGACTTGGAATTAGCTACTGTTGTTTTTTCACTAAAAATTTGGAGGCATCATTTGTATGGAGTAAAGTGTGAAATATATACTGATCACAAAATTTTAAATTATATATTCACTCAGAAAGAATTGAACATGGGACAGATGATATGGATGGAATTAATCGAGGAATGTGATTGTACAACTCATTACCATCCGGGAAAAGCAAATAAAGTGGCTGATGCTCTGAGTTGAAAAAATAAATCTTCATTAACCATGCTACATTTGGAACGAGATCCTTTGGTTTTTGATTTTATGAACATTGGCATAGAAGTTGTTGCTGCAGGAAGTTCTTCTATTTTGTTTCAGGTGTCAGTGAGATCATCTCTATTAGACAGAATTAAGCAAGCGTAGAAAGAAGACAGTGGGTTGCAGAAAAAGGTAGAGCTTGGTTAGAAGGGTAAGTTTACTGAATTTAATATTGATAATGATTATGTTTTGAGGTTTTGTAAGAGATTATGTGTGACTGGTGATTCATAGTTGAAGAATGAGTTGTTATGTGTGGATCATAGTTCCCCATTTTCAGTTCATCCTGGCAGTACTATGATGTATAGAGATCTTTGGTAGTATTACTGGTGGGATGGAATGAAAAGAGATATTTCTGAGTTTACTATGAAGTGTTTGACTTGTCAGCAGGTTAAAGCAGAGTGGCAGTTACCCAAAGGGATGCTTCAGCCATTACTAGTTCCAGAGTGGAAATGGAAAAATATATCCATGGACTTTGTTGTGGGATTACCGAAGACATCTCAATGTAATAATGCAATCTGGGTTACTATTGATCACTTGACTAAATCTACTCATTTCCTTCCTATTCGAGATACTTTCTCTCTAGATCAACTTTCTCTATTGTATCTTAAAGAGATAGTCAGGTTGCATGGATTTCCCCTATCCAGTGTATCTGATTGTGATCCCAGGTTTACTTCTAAATTTTGGAAGGGCCTTCAGAAGTCATTGTGTACTGAATAAAATTTTAGTACAGCTTTTCATCCTCAGTCAGATGGGAAGTCAGAATGAACAATTCAGACTTTGGAGGATATTCTACGTTCTTGTTCGTTGGATTATCCAGGAATTTTTGGACCAACATATTTATTTGGTTGAATTTTCATATAATAACAGTTTTCATTCCAGTATACAGATGGATCCATTTGAGCCATTATATGGTAAACGGTGTCGAACTCCATCTTTTTGGGATGAAGTGGGTGGAAGGAAGCTGATGGGACCCGAATTGGTAGAATAGATGGCAGAAAAATTTCCGTTGATTCAGAAACACATGAGAATATCTCAAAGCATGCAGAAGAGTTATGCAGACAATAGGAAGAAGGATCTCTCATTTGAGGTAGGCGATCATGTTTTTCTCAAATTTTCACCATGGAAAAGTGTGATGCGATTTGGTAAGAAAGGAAAGCTGAGTCCAAGGTTCATTGGAAAATATGAAATTATAGAGAGAGTTGGATTAGTTGCATACCGAGTTGCTTTATCTATGAGTTTATCTCAGGTACACAATGTTTTTCATGTTTCAATGTTAAGAATGTACATGCCAGATCCATCTCATGTTTTGAGTCCAGAGGTAGTTCAGCTAGAAAAGAATCTATCTTATGAGGAACAACCGGTCCAGATTCTTGACCAAAGATAGAAAATGTTGCGTAATAAGGTAATTCACCAGGTAAAGGTTTTGTGGAAAAACCATATGGTTGAAGAGGAAACGTGGGAATCTGAAAATGCAATGAAGGATAAATACCCCCACTTATTTTGATAAGTGAATAAAATTTTGAGGATGCAATTCCCGAAAGGGAGGAAGGATGTTACATCCCAGGTAAATAAAGAATAAAACATTTTCATATTTATTAATATTTATGAATTAAATATTAATTTTACTTTAAAGGGGTTTCTATGTTCGATAGCGTACACGATACGCAACAAATAGATTCATTGAAATCTTACGTTGCACACTAGTAATAAAATAATATTATTTTAAATAGTATTTAACACGTAGCCGTTGTATTGGAGGAATGAAGATAAATCACTAAAATATGATTATACATGTTTTTACAATGTTTTTACATTTATCCAATAAAGGATAAAGGCTTAAAAGACGAAAATAATTCAATTTTAGTCAAATATACTCTAATATTAACTAAAGGTCCACCAATCTCTTTTTGATGGAGAACCATCATTAAATATAGTTTTGGTCACTCTTATACATTCTATTGGACCAAATAAAATTCTTCGTTAGAATCGGGACATCAAAATTTACTTTGTGTAAATTTTTGTTATTTTTCCGATAATGTTCATTTTTTTAATGAATAGTGAAAATGTTGTATTTTAATTCAAAACCTCTTTTTAATATACATTGTTTATATGATTAGATTATATTTTGATTTGTTTTTAAAGTGAAATTAGAAAATACTTTTACCATTTCATCCAATAGAGGTCATTGGAATTAATTTCACTTTGAAATTGGACTTAAACTAGTGTCAATCTTTTGATATATATTGTTTCATAAAAACCTGTTATTTCTCCGGACAGCGAGAATTAATTAATTAATTAATTAGTGCTACTTATATGTTTTAAATTTTTTAAAATAAACATCATTTTTTAATTCGGAATATCAAATATAGCTTAGGGTGATGTTTTGGTATTTTTCTGAAAAACTTCAATTTTTGATGAATAGTGAAACCACTAAGTGGTACTTAAAAAAACTGATTTTTCATTTAAATGAAATTTTACCACCTCTGTGTTTTGAATTTAAAAAATCAGAAATACATGGTTGTCATTAGTAAGTAAAATGTGGTTCAATGTGATTAAAATAATTTTTTTTTTGAATAGTAACTTTTTAGTCTTTAATCGCGATTAGAGGTAATTAGTGTAGTTTAAGGTAAAAATAATGTTTTAATAATATGAAAAGACCTTGACACATGTAATACCCTTATTGGATGTTTCATGGAAGACCAAGACAATCCATGGGTCAACTTGGGGACCCCATGGAGCCACTTTGGTAGGAAAATGTCATTAATAACTTCTTATTTAATGTTAAATTAAATATGTCACAAACATGTGTTGTTTTACTAAAACAATTTTTAAATGGGGTTATAAAAGTCATATTTTTTACTATAAACATTCATTAGAAAGATAAAAGTATTTCCTACATCATGATATTTGTTTTATAATTTTTATACATTAAATATATTAAATTAATTATGACACCATGATGATGCAGCGATTACCTCATTATTTAACAATTTAAATAAAATGAAAAGATAATGTAAAATATAAGACCTAAACTTGTCAAAACCCTATTGTATGGGTTTATTTATAACTCTTATCACCTTATCCTCGAAATATATAATTTTTTTAACTTTAAAATCCGAAAAGAATTTTATAATAAAGTATCCTTTTATAACTTTCCAAGAGTGCCCCTCCTCTCCTCTTATAAAAGTCCCCCACCTCTACCACCTTACCCACACCTCTCAAGCCTTTGGCTCGTCCAAACCCTTCTCATATTGTCTCTCCAAATCCCTATATTACTCCTAGAATCCTCACATTGGCAAGAATTCATTCCAAGGAAGCCTTTGAGCTCAAATCAAAAAGAGTTACCCGATTCAAAGGTAGTGTCTTCTCTTATGTTATTATGTTTTATTTTGCTTCTCCAACCCCCTAAACTCTTTTTATTACTTTATTTTGTAACAAAACCAGTATCTCAAATATAATAGGATTTTATTATGAGAATTATTAGAGCTACACCTACGACCACCATCATCTAATGGTTATGGAACATTTTGTTTCTGTGGTTGGCAATTTTCTAGCTCACGAAACGATGATTGTTCAATCTTCTTTTAAAACCATTCATGGTGGCCATTGAGATGTCACGCTATTTATATATGATATATATTATGTTTATGTCTTACTTATGCTTCTGTATTTTTCATTTGTGGCAAACCTTTATGGTTTCCATTGTGGGTAAACACGATAATTTCATTTAAGGAAGTGCGGACTACCGTCCCCTCAAAGTGATTTGATTAGTTAATGCCAAATGTGGGATGTATAAAGGATAGAGTTAATGTTATTAAATATGTTGTTATAATGGTATTATAATATATCATTATATTATTATTATTACACCCCATTAAATACGAAATATAAATGAAAGTAGCGTTCATGCGTACGTACGACTTACCATCTCTATGAAAGGTACATTTCATTTCTTACCTCTAAATGTTATGTACTATTACAAATACAAGTATATGATGGATATATATTATATATGTGATATCCAAATCATGAATATCATTCTGGATATAACGAAATTTTGACCACATGAACAACATATAATTGCGAGAAGTCCATTTTTGACTTAAGTACCAAATATCAACAAAATAAACATTATTAAATTAAATGATTACATAACGTTTATAACATGGAAATAAGTTATATAAAAGTGATAATAAAATCGAAAAATGTTCTTAAGAAAGTATAAATTAATATTCGTTTATTATTCAAGAGATTAAAGAGCAATCGAGTCATGTCGGACACGAGGTAAGGGACTTCGTCTCAATCTCCTTTCATTGAGGAATATTTTGTTCTAATACAAGGCCTTCTTTTATACGGTGTATAAACCCCTTTGACTTTTAATTTTATTAAAAATGAATCTTTTTCTATGAATCATTTTACTAAACTACATAAAGGAATTTTTATTATAATGTACGCGGTGACAACGACCTTTTCCGCCACCGTGAGTATTATTTGGTCTTCGGCTTCCTCAACAAGCTGTGCTGTTTTTAAAACGAAATAAATACCATATACTCTTTTATGTATTTTGGTATTGAAAATGGTTTTTATAATGGATTTGTTATTTTAGTATATTTAAGTGATATATTGTGTGGAAATTTTTTCTTTCCATTATTTTTGTTTTATGTCTTATGATTTTATAATGGTACTTGGACATTTGATGGGTGGTTACGTGATAAACCATATGACGGTTGGTGCCGTGAATACCAGGATGGGTGGTTACGTTATAACCTCCAATGCATTGGGTATGAAAGTCGGCTATATGGCTATTCAATTAAGTGATATGTGTGGAAGTCAACCATATGGTTATTCCATTTAAGTATGTTTATGTCCCAAGTTACCTTTATACATTATGTGTTCTTTATATGGGTTTTATGGTAATAGTTTGGTTACAGAAGGGTAAGTAATGATATTTTATTCAGTGAAGAGTATATACTACTCCATAAAGGTGAAAAGTATTACTTTGATAATGTATTCATGGTTTACATATTGTTTTGAAAAACTAACAGTTTTCCTTCTTTGTGTATCCCTTACTGGGTTTTTTATGCTCACCCCAAGTTTTTTTGAAATGTTTTTCACAGAACATAAGATGGAATAGGGTCAAGGATGGGATCAAGTAAAAGTAATTATTTCTTAAACATGGACCTATAAATGAATTTTTTTTAGAGTTCATGTTTTGAAAAAAAGTACACTTTGTAGAACTGTCTACTGTTTAGTATTTTGAGATGTAATAGTTATGATCTAATTCTCTAAAACTCTAAACCTGAAAATATCCTCAATGTGAATTATTCATTTAATTCAATGTTAAGTAATTTTTAAGTATTAGGCCTTATAGTATGTGTATAGTATATTGGGGAGACTATAACCCCTTGGTATGAATTGTCATAGTAGAAGAAACAATTTCTATTAAAATAGAAATAATCAATGTAAAATAATGTGGAAGACAACAATAAAATCCAACTGAATAATCCAATAAATGATAAGGAAAATGTAATGGAATATTGGAATGTAACTAAATATATTTCTATAAGAATAAAAGAAAAATACTAGTAGACTCAAATAAAATACTCAAATTCCCCAGTCTCGAACCCCATGTCGGTCCAATCTCTAACTCCATCCCAACCGAAAACAAGCTATCAATTGAAAGGCCCTTTCCCCTTGTCCAAACCTACAACCATATAATGATATTATGTTACAAAAATAGTTAAAAATATGGTGTGAGTAAAAATCATAAGGTCAATACCACTATTTTTAAATAAAAGTAGTCTGATAATAAGTGTATGTAACAAACTGATAAAAGGTGTAATAATTAATTCAACAATTAAATAAATACAACAACCTGCTTCATCTCTGTACTTTAATATATCTAATAATGTCTTACGACCATTCATACCACAACCATATAACCAAGGTAAATAACTTTCTTCGGCACTATGCCGAAATATCTCTGATCATATCTTACAACCATGTCAACCACTATATAACCATGGTATAGTCACAACAAACAATCCAGGTCAAAACCATATAAGTGTTAAATCATGGGACTAGGCATAGCCCGATCTCTATAATCATAACAACATGGACTAGGATGAGCCAAATCACTATCATCATTACAACATATACATGTGAAATTTCCTAGGCGTAGCCCATTATATAAGCATCTCAGGATATAACACAATTCAGGTCATACAACCTGGATATCATAAAATGTTATCATATATCTAAACAAATAATTTTATTAATTATTATTATTCATTAAAATTGTACAAGAAAATCAACACACAATTGATTTAAAATTATATCAAAAAGGAATAAGTCACAATTTGGGGATTCTATAACAAGAAATCACCCTAGGTATCATGTCATGCAAAACATACTTTAATCCTTTAGTCAAGTAATTTATATTCTATAAATTTTTGTGCACACAATGTTGGTGCTCTCAAAATATTGTATAACTTGTAAATTATCAAACCAAAAGGTTAATATTTAGACCCCATACTTTTAACTAATGATCTAAGAACACTTCCAATGGACAACGCCCATGAGGAAGAAAGAGTGGATATTGCAAAGAGGTTCCAAAATCAAAACTGATCAAGATCAAAACCAACAACACAGCTGACAAATATATTTCAATAAAACTATTGGAGATCTAAATGGAAGAAGGAATAAACCTATCCAAAAGGAACTTACATGGGATTGAAAAAAAACATCCATAAGGTGGTTGGAACTTAAAAATAACCTAGATAATGACCTATTTTTTAGAGGAGAGGAGATTACAGTAAAACATATCACATTTTAGCCACAAAACAATTTGAAAATAGTTGGTCGGACATTTACATATCATGTAACCTGATTAAAAGTCATGTAAATGATTTCAATGTTATTTTTCAAAAAACTCATCACCTAATATTTAGTTTTTTAAAACCCAAAAATAATTAAAAGATGTGTAATCACTTTACATGTTGTGTAAATTTTCTACAATTGAGTTTTCAGTCCATTATCTCATTAACTCTCTAAACCTACTTTAAAAATTCTTAACTTACAAAGAAACCTTATTAATACATAGTCTCATTTATACCTAGACACCATTATCTTAGAAAATCATACTTCAATGAATTTTAGATCATTTTCTATAACAAATTCTCTCTTTCTATGAACAAGACTCAACCACTAAGGTACAAAGTAAAAATATAAAGAGATACATACCTAAAAAAGACAGAATCTTATATTTTTCACCATTGAGGAAAAACCCATGACCTACATTTTTCACACCTAGAGACCCAACCCAATATACCTTTTAAAGGATAGTATATCCCACACAATCCCTATTTTTAATTAGAAATAATAAAATGATAGATAAATCACATGGAAAATGATAAGAAGAAACACCACTATATGGACTTGTTTAGATGGTTAAGATCTATATCTCCAACTATATGTAACTTGATCTCCTTAGAAGTATGAAATTTCTTTATTGAATTTATAAAAATAGGGTTACACTATAATAAAATTTTTACATTTATAATAATGTTTATGTTTTTCTAGATAGTATTCATTGTTTTTATCATCCTATATTCATATAGTTTATTCATATATATTAACTTCAAATATTTACCCATTGTAGTTTATCTTTTTTGAAGTATTAGTAGTAATGATATCATAATTTTCAAGTTTTTTTGCGGTTAATTTCATCCTTTAATCATATATATTTGAGTTAAGAATTATTTTTTCTGAGTTTTGAGAGTTTCTAGTTGGTTTTAGGGTTTTCTATAGGTTTTTTTGAGGATGTGGTGTTGGAAAACAATTTTTACATACACTGATAATTCTCTAAAAAATTGTGTTCTCTCTTGAAGAAGCACCTAATGTGGCACATGGTTAAGGAACATTTTTAATCAAACCATTTGACCTCCCCTAACTAATCATGTGACATGTTCTATTGGAAAAAAAATATTGGTGCATAGTTTGAAAAAACATGTTACCAAACCATTAAGGTGCCCATAAGAGGCAATAAGCCTCATACTATTGGTACAATGTTTGTCAGACCATGAAACCAAACCTTGTGTTTGTGATTTAATGTTTCAAAAATCATTTTAAAAAACCATTACATACTTTCTTTTGACTTATTATTACTCCTAATTGAATACCTATTTAATATAGAGACTCCATATGCCTTCCCCAGTATTTTCCTTCCATTCCAAGATCAATTTTGGTGGATCCAAGGGTGTTGATAATTGAAAATTAAGGTCTGGGATATAAAAACCATTGTTATTTGGTATTATTATAGATCTACTATTCTTCCCACGATAATAATAAAATATCCTACATGTTTTTCTATATATACAGATTATTTGTTCATTTAAAATTGAATTTTTGGATCATTCCTAGAATGGTGGAATGTCTAGAGTATCGATGACACATCATTTTATCAATCTCAATTGTAGAATCTTTGGAGAATCCTAAGAGGTATTTTGGTGTGAAAAATTATCCCTTGGATAAGAATATACAAGAATCACATTATGTAATCTTGATACATTTGAGTTGGGATTGGTTTTAGGGGTTCTCAGTATGTAGGTTTAATTTAGTTGGAATTCAGGTATCATCTCTCAATGGGTTACATTGTTTTTCATCGATAAGATAAAAGTAATAATTTCCCTACCAATACTCATATACTCTGTTTTATTTTATAGGATTCTTGTATTAGTAAAACAATTTTGAACATACATAATAGGGATTACATGTTTCAGTAGCCTATGATACCATTTTATGATGCTCAATTACATGAGAAAACATATGTAGTTTCTTACATAGTTAGATGTTGAACACATGTTCTTGTATGTTTATAATTAATTATCGTAATTACATTCCATATTGTTCTCTAATATGATATACTCTATTTTTTTTACCATTCATTTTTAGGTATTACTTTTTTAGTACATGGAAATGGTGGCCCATCATGGTATGATATTCCCTTAAAGGGGGGAGTGAGTACACCAAGTGATGATGATGATGATGGGCCTAAACCTATGTTATAGGCATGGTGGCCTTGATGATATACCCATGGAATTGACATAAAGGTATGTTGTCCTTGTTGTATGAAATGAGGCATAATTTTAGGTTACTACATCCTCATATTATGACCTGAGGTAGTGTTGGGATATGATAGCCTTGTAGACTGACCCATGAGAGAGACAGGTAATTATGGCCTTATAGACTGAATCACATCTCGTTAGCCTTGTGGATTTTTAAATACATGATATATAGAACTGTGGCCTACCCTTGATCACTCCTAGTGTCCTTTTGATTATCCATTCGACATGGAGTTAACGCATGTACGTCAGAGGCTTGTGGAAACTTGGTTTTCACAAGAATTCTCGAAATATGATTTTTATTCTTGATTGTTCATTTACATTGAAATAGAACTCAAATTCTATACTTGTTCACACATCTTAGTGAAGCATTGGTGGCGTCTTACCAGGTTTTATTGCTCACACCATGCATGCTCATCTGAATGTGCATGAAAAATTAAGGTATAGGGATCTAGGTAAGGGAAAGGGTCTCATAGATGATAGGTAAGTAGTGGATCATAGATCTAATGTTGGTTCAAGGACATCCCATGAAGGATTTCTGTAACACCCAAGACTTTTATGTGAAATGTTTTGTTTTTTTGTTATATAAATCATCAAAGGAATCTTTCACTACACACAACACTAGCTTGGCTTGCTTTACACGCAACTGCGGCCTTCCTCGATAGCTTGCGTCGTACGCAATACCGAGATTCACTAAACAATGATATGCTATTAAAATCTTATTAAAACTAGCCGATTTGAATAGTAATAACCAATTTTTGAAATTTTATAAATTTTATTTTTCAAAATGGAAATCATTTTTGAACTCGGAATATCGAAATTAGCCTAAGGTGAAATTTTGGTATTTTTCTGAAAACTTTCAATTTTTGATGAATAGTGAAACTACTAAGTGGCTGTTGAAAAAACTGAATTTTTCATAAAACTTAATTTTACCGCTTCTATGAGTGGAACTTCAAAAATACAAGAGACATGGTTGATGTCAGTAAGTAAAATGTGGTTCAATGAGATGAAAATAATTTTTTGGTGAATAGTAACTTTTTATTTTTTTTTACCACGATTAAAAGTAAATAGGGTAATTAAGGGTAAAGATGATATTATTATTACCCTAACACATGTCATAATTCTATTGGAAAAATTTAATTCGACCAAAAACAAACTTAGGAATATAATATGACCATTTAGGCCCACTTTGATTAGATAAGGACATTTATAATTAATTTATTTAAAGAAGGGTTAAAATAGTTAAAATCAATGTTTATTAACTAAATAATTATTAATATGGGGTTATACATAAGATAAATTCGACTATAAATATTCATTAGAAAGCTAAAAAGATTTCCTACATAATGATATTTTATTTTTAATTTTTAGACATTAAATAATTTAATTTATTTATGACACAACGATGATGCAGTAATTATCTTATTAATGAAATATTGACCTAATTGATTTTATAAATACCCAAATAAATATAATTTGATCCTTTTTATGAATTACACTAATTTTCTAGGTTAATATGACATGTTAGTATTGATTTAATTAACTTTTTTCGAAGTTATAATTCTGTTATGATTTTCACAAAAATAAATTACTAAATAGTGTCAATATTGACATAAAATAGTTTTTAAAACAAATATTATATTATTAATTGTTATTTTATTCCTAAAATTATAAGGATCGGCCAAATGACTTAGATAAGGTTATATATATTAATAATAAACAACTTGGGGTTCGTTTGGCTTGATATAGTAAGTTTATTAACCTTATAGTATAAGAACACAAGAAGACACGGTAAAAGTAAAATTATTTAAATTAATGTTAAATATAAATGATAAGGTTAAAATAGGAACCTAAACTTGTCTAAATTATATTGGATGAGAGTATTTATACCCATCCCCACCTTAGCCTCTAAATAAATCAATTTGGAGCTATTTAAAACCGAACATGACTTTATAATAAAATAATATTTTTTGTTATTCCTAAGGTGCCCCTCTCCTCCTTTATAAAAGGGCACCTCCTCCCTCTATTCCTCACACCACATTGAGCCTTCATGATCGGAAAACCCTGCCATTTTCTCCTCTCCACTTCCATAGAGACATCCTAGAGGTCCTGGTCTTCTTCAAAGACCAATTTTAGTGCCCTAAAAGGAGGTCTCAAAGAAGCACTTCAAAGAAGAGGTAATATCCATTACCGATCCTTTCCAATTTCTTTATTCTTCAAATTCTTCTTCTTTAGTTGTTTCATTATGAAGTAATAACATCAGTATCACTCATATACTGATATGTTATTATAAGTATGAAACAACCCTATTTAACCATCTATCCATCCTACGTAAAATGAAATCACCGCGCATGCGTACGTACGGAATACCGTCTCCACGCCATGGTGTAATCTATTTTCCACCACCACCTTACTTGGATGGGTATAATGGTGTAAATAATGACTATATATAAATATTATAAAGTTATATTGATTCTGAAAAAGTATACACTCCAATACAATTCCACGATCATAGGAACGATAACATCACTCGTGCGTACGTACGGAATACCATCTCCACGATGTGATGCGACTCGTTCTACATGATCTTCATTTAATAATGATTATATAAATGAATTTAATGAATGAATATGATATATATTACAGTAATACCATTCTGGAAATGAGGTATCTATAACCTAAAGAGAAAAATAAGAATTTATTCGACAAAACACGCATAAGAACAAAAATTTATAAACACCCGAATAAAAAGTAGCAATGAAATATTACTACTAAGAAGCTAGGAATATGACCATATATGATATCATAAAAACAATTATGATTCTGGAATAATTCAATAACATTATTTAAATCATTATACAGGAGGTTCGGAGACATACAAAGCAAGTCGGACCTAAGGTAAAGTAAATATCACAATCTCATTTTTAACCGAGATTGTTTATACTTTGGCATTTACTGGGGTGTATTTTATCATCCACATCCATATTTCCTCAATATGTAATATTTATATCCTTCTACAATAGTTTATATCCAATTTTACCCTTCGATTAGTTTTTAGAAAATGATATGAATGGAATCTTTTGTCGTTTTCCGTACGAGGTACTTTTTGACTTTTCCGACAAAAGTACGAGAAGAATGTTTTTTTAACTTATATGGCATGAATGGATTTTTAAAACATTATTTCCAAGAATCTTCCTTTACAAGTTTTCATGTTTATTTTTAATCAACTTCTTTTAGTTTAGAATTGTACGACATGTTAAGAAAGGAAAAGTGTTTTTGAAGTAGGAAGGATATTTTCCTCAAGAATGGAGTTCAAGTGTTTTATCAAAATTATTTTCCATCTAAGATAATATAGGTTTTATGTTTCTATCCCTATTATTACATGGATTTGATTATTTTGTGATGGAAATATTTTTATGAATTCCTTTATCTTATATGAATTGTTTTATGATGTCATGTTGTTTAAGAATCCCATTTTTACCACATGGGTTATGCAATGATGTATGATTTATGATTTTGTGGCACACATAATACCGGTATCATTATGAGATGGGTGGGACATATATCTCCCTCCAATGCATTGGGTAAAGATTTTATATCTCATGAGATAGACATGGCTGGAACGGTAGGTTATACCGGTTCAGTGAAACAGGACTGAAACGAGGGTGACTCAGTTCAGAAATGGACTTTATCCACTAAGATAGTCTTGGAAATGAGTCTTGACTAATAAGAAATGATTATATATGATTATGTGTGTATTCCACAAATTTTTATGTTTTATGTTATGATTATTGGGATTACATTTCACTTCTATGATTTATCCCATGTTATAATATTATGATCTCTTTTGCAGGATAAGATTTCCAAAAGATATGTTCTTATTTATATGATGTGATTGATATTTATTTTGTTTACCCTTACTGAGCATTTGAGCTCACCCTTTTATATGTTTTATTTCTCTAGGTCAGGAAGAAGGTTATTAAGTAGAATATGCCAAAAAGGGACTCTAGATATGATGAAATAAATGGGAGGCAAAGTAGATGCTTTATGAACCAGTTGTTTATGTTTCCCAATTTCTAAAGACACTATACCTATATTGTCCTTTCTTGGTTTTGTTATATGTTGTAATAAGTGTGCTTCAATTCTGAAACAATGTATGTAAAGTATGGGTTGTTATATTTGGTATCCGAGGAAAGGTATAGTCATCCTTTGGAAACTAGGATGCGAAAGCCTTAGTAAGAACCCTAAGAATAAGTCTAAGCATAGAACACAATCTTAGTGTTTTAGAAATGTCCATGAATAACCTAGGATAAGACCTTAAGTGTGAAATTTTATTCTTGGTTATGTGGTTTTCCTATTATAATTAGTGTTGCTCACACTAATCTTCTTGGTTTTAGTCAATGGCTGGAACCCGAAGGAACCGTGTTAATGCGGAATGCGATGGGCAATGCAATGATTGTCTCCCTGAGCAACCAAATGTTATGGGAGCAGGAATAAAAAATCTTGTAGCAATTCTCACACAACTTTCTCAAGCTATGAATCATGCAGGACTTCCAAACGAGCAAAGGAAGGAGCAACATTATGTTGAATCCTTCATGAGACAACGTCCACCTTCATTCAGCGGGTCTACTGATCCATTAGTTTCTGAACAATGGATTAATACTACTGAAAAGATATTTTCAGTTCTTCAATGTTCTGAGCATGATAAAGTCATCCTACCAGTATATCGTTTGGAGGGTCATGCTGATCAACGGTGGAATCTTATTAAGAATACGAGGCAAAGGGATGAAATTGAGTCCATGGAATGGGACGAGTTCAAGAACTTATTTTTCAATAAGTACTTCCCTCGTATTCTCCGAACAAAGATGGAGAAAGTGTTCCTTGAACTGAAGCAAAAGGATGATGAATCTGTTGGTACCTATGAATCAAATTTTACACGACATTCAAGGTACACTTCTGGTATTATTATCCAACCTGAGAGTAAGATCGATCGATTCATTAGTGGCATAAAACCAAGTCTTTGAAGGGCCTTATCCATTAGGGACTTAAATAGCTATGAGGAAATCGTTAGATGAGCTCTCAAAGTTGAGATGAAGATTGGAGTAACCCATCAGTCATATGGGTTTGATAAGAAGAGGAAAATGGAATTCAAAGGAAACTCTAAAGAGCACACTGAAAAGAAGATGAGCTTTCCCTTATGCAAAAAGTGTGGAAAGAAACATGGAGGGAGTTGACTTAAAGGGACAAGTAAATGTTTCAAATGTGGAAAGGAAGGTCATCGGGCATTTAAATGCCGTGATGATGTGAAGAAGATGTCTAATAATGCAAACAAAGGAAGGGATACACAGAATGAACCTACTACACTTCAATTTTTCAAGTGCAAGGAGATAGTTCATTATGCCTATCAATGCCCAAATCCAAGGGTTGATGATGATGGTCGACGTCAACAAACTCTTAAGGATAAAGACAAAGTAAATACACATGCAATTTCTATCAGCGATGTAGAGTACGATAACGATGTGGTGAAAGGTACACTTACCATCCACTCTAAAGTAGAAAATGTTTTATTTGATTCTGGATCCACCCACTCCTTTATTTCTGAATAATTTTCTAAGGATATCACCGTATTACCTCAGCAGTTAGATGTTGAGTTAGCTGTGACAACCCCTAATGGCACAACAGTCGCATCAAAAGTTTTTAATTCTTCTCCGATTGAAGTTTGTGGGAATTTGCTTCATGAAAATCTTGTGATACTTCCTATAGTGGAATTTGATGTGATTCTTGGCATGGATTGGCTTTCTCTACATGGAGCTCATTTCAATTTCCAAAGAAGGGAAGTCACATTTCATATTCCAGATCAATCTATGATCGTCTATCGATGCAAGGATGAACATAACCTTCTAGTAGAAATTCCTTCCATATTATGGGTCTTGATTCCACTAAATGAAGGTTATTTATCTCAAATTGTTGGTGAGAAACTCACAATTAAGAATATTCCCATTGTACGGGAGTTTGATGATGTCTTTCCGGAGGAATTACCAGGTCTTCCACCGAATTGTGAAGTTGAGTTTTCAATAGAACTCGTACCGGGTGCTTTGCCTATTTCAAAGACACCTTATGGATCAATGAGACTCTGCATTGATTATCGAGAAATTAACAAGATCACTATCAAGAACAAATATCCTCTCCCGCGCAGTGATGACCTATTTGACCAACTACGCGGAGCTCAATACTTTTCCAAGATTTATCTTTATTCAGGGTATCATCAATTAAGGGTCAAAAGGGATGATATACCAAAGATGACTTTCGGTACAAGGTATGGAAACTATGAATTTATAGTGATGCCATTTGGTCTTACTAATGCCCCTTCTATCTTCATGGATCTGATGAATAGAGTCTTTAGAGACTATCTTGATCAGTTTTTGGTAGTCTTTATAGACGATATTATTGTATATTCAAATAGAAAGGAAGAACATGAAGATCACTTGAGAATTATATTGAAGACCCTGAGAAAAGAGAAGCTTTATGCCAAATTTACCATGTGTGAATTTTGGCTTCAAAAAGTTTCATTTTTGTGTCACATTAATCTCAAAAGAGGGGATATCTGTGGATCCAGCAAAAACAGAGGTTATCGAAAGCTGGTCGAGACCAACAACAGTGACTGAGATCCGTTGTTTTCTTGGTTTGGCTGGATATTATCGACGTTTTGTGAATGATTTTTCACGATTATCTAATCCACTCACCAAGTTGACTTGGAAAGGAGTTAAGTTTGTTTGGACGGAGGAATGTGAAGAGAATTTCAAGGAGTTGAAAAGATGTTTATCCATTGCACCTGTGCTCACACTGCCTTGTAGTGGAGAAAGGTTTGTGATCTACAGTGATGCATCCATGAAAGGATTGGGGTGTGTTCTTATGAAAAATGATATGGTGATAGCTTATGCATCATGACAGTTGAAAATACATGAGAAAAATTACCCAACTCATGATTTGGAGTTAGCTGCGGTAATCTTTGCATTAAAGATTTGGAGGAATTACCTTTATGGTGAAAGGTGTGATATTTATACTGATCATAAAATTTTAAAGTATATTTTCACACAAAAGGAGCTGAATATGCGCCCAAGAAGATGGTTGGATCTGATTAAGGATTATGACTTCTCAATCCATTACCACCCTGGGAAAGAAAACAAGGTGGCGGATGCATTAAGTCGACAAGACCATGCCAGTTTATCCATGATGAGGATCACAAAAGATACAATATTTAGGGATTTACAAAGAATGGATCTTGGAATTATAATGGAAGGGGAAAAATCTTATCTTTCTCAAATTAATGTTCAACCATCTATACATGTGATGATTAAAGATGCACAGATAGAATATGTCAAGTTACAAAAGAAGGTGATAAATGTTCCTGAATTCAACCTTGATTGTGATGGGATAATAATGTTCAGGAATCGGGTTTGTGTTCCTCCCATCCCCGAATTAAATAAGGAGCTGCTGGATGAGGCTCATAGTTCTTCATTCTCTATTCCTCCTGGAAGCACGAAGATGTATAGGGACCTGAAAGAGTACTTCTGGTGGGATGGCATGAAAAGAGATGTTGCAGAATATGTCTCTCGATGCTTGATTTGTCAGCAAGTTAAAGCTGAGAGACAGAAGTATAAGGGTATGTCACAACCATTACCCATACCCGAATGGAAATGGGAACACATCACTATGGACTTTGTCACAGGACTTCCTAAAACATCCAAAGGCAATAATGCTATCTGGGTCATATTTGATCGTCTTACAAAGTCTGCACACTTCATTGCTATTAGAGAGGATTTCTCTCTGGATCAGCTTGCCAGGATATATGTAAAGGAAGTGGTAATATTGCATGGAGTACCACTTTCTATTATATCTGATCGGGATCCGAGATTTACCTTGAAGTTCTGGACAAGTCTTCAGCATACTCTGGATACAGAGTTGAGTTTCATTGCTGCTTATCATCCTCAGACAGACGGTCAGTCTGAGAGAACAATTCAAACTCTAGAAGATATGTTGAGAGCTTGCTCTATGGATTTCAAAGGTGGTTGGGAACAACACCTACATTTGGTGGAATTTTCTAATAATAATAGCATTCACTCCAGTATTCAGATGGCTCCTTATGAAGCTCTCTATGGAAAGAATTGCAGGACTCCAACTTGCTGGGATGAAGTAGGGGAAAGAAAGCTATTAGGACCTGATTTTGTTGATGAAATGGTAGAAAAGGTCAGATCTATTCAACAACAAATAAGAGCAGCACAGAGTTGACAGAAAAGTTATGCCGACAACCGAAAAAAAGACCTAGAGTTTGAAGTGGGCGATAAATTGTTCTTACGGATATCTCCCTGAAAGAGAGTCATGAGATTTGGAAAGAAGGGGAAGTTGATCCCTAGATATATCGGTCCTTTCGAAATAGTAGATCGTGTTGGGAAGGTAGCTTACCGATTGGAGCTTCAACCGAATCTCTCTCAAGTTCATGATGTGTTCCATGTATCTCTCCGGAGAAAGTACATACCTGATCATTCACATGTACTTAGCTCAGAAGTTGTACCGCGGGAGTAAGATCTTTTTTATGAAGAACAACTGATAGAGATTCTGGATCGTAGAGAAAAAGTCCTACGAAACAAGACCACTCGATTGGTGAAAGTTTTATGGAGGAAACACCAATTAGAAGAAGCTAGATGGGAGCTTGAAGATATGATGAGGGAGAGGTATCCTCATCTGTTTGTTACAAAGTGACGAATTTTGAGGGCGAAATTCATTTTAAGGGGGGTAGAATATAACACTCGAGAATTTTATGTGAAATATTTTGTTTTTATGTTATATAAATCATCAAAGGAATCTTTCACTACCCACAACACTAGCTTGGCTTGCTTTACACGCAACTGCGGCCTTCCTCGATAGCTTGCGTCGTACGCAATACCGAGTTTCACTAAACAATGATATGCTATTAAAATATTATTAAAACTAGCCGTTATGAATAGTAATAACCAATTTTTGAAATTTTATAAATTTTATTTTTCAAAATGGACTTCATTTTTGAACTCGGAATATCAAAATTTTCCTTGGGTGAAATTTTGGTATTTTTCTGAAAACATTCAATTTTTGATAAATAGTGAAACTACTAAGTGGCTGTAAAAAAAACTGAATTTTTCATAATACTTAATTTTACCGCTTCTGTGAGTGGAATTTCAAAAATCCGAGAGACACGGTTTATGTCAGTAAGTAAAATGTGGTTCAATGAGATGAAAATAATTTTTTGGTGAATATTAACTTTTTTCTTTTTTTACCACGGTTAAAAATAAATAGTGTAATTAAGTGTAAAAATGATATTATTATTACCCTAAAACATGTCCTAATTCTATTGGACAAGTTTAATTCTACCAAAAACAAACTTAGGAATAAAATATGACCATTTAGGCCCACTTGGATTAGATTAGGACATTTATTATTAATTTATTTAAAGAAGGGTTAAAATAGTTAAAATCAAAGTTTAATAACTCAATCATTTTTAATATGGGGTTATAAAAAAGATAAATTCGACTATAAATATTAATTAGAAAGCTAAAAAGATTTCCTACATAATGGTATTTTATTTGTAATTTTTAGACATTAAATAATTTAATTTATTTATGACACAACGATGATGCAATAATTATCTTATTAATGAAATATTGACATAATTGATGTTATAAATACCCAAATAAATATAATTTGAGACTTTTTATGAATTAAACTAATTTTCTAGGTTAATATGACATGTTATTATTGATTTAATTAACTTTTTTAGAAGTTATCATTCTGTTATGATTTTCAGAAAAATAAATTAATAAATAGTGTCAAAATTGACACAATATAGTTTTTAAAACAAATATTATATTATTAATTGTTATTTTATTCCTAAAAATCTAAGGTTCGGACAAATGACTTAGATAAGGTTATATATATTGATAATAAACAACTTGGGGTTCTTTTGGCTTGATATAGTATGTTTATTAACCTTATAGTATAAGAACACAAGAAGACGCGGTAAAAGTAAAATTATTTAAATTAATGTAAAATCTAAATGATAAGGTTAAAATAGGAACCTAAACTTGTCTAAATTCTATTGGATGATAATATTTCGACCCATACCCACCTTAGCCTCAAAATTAATCAATATGGAGCTATTTAAAACCGAACATGACTTTATAATAAAATAATATTTTTTGTTATTCCAAAGGTGCCCTTCTCCTCCCTTATAAAAGGGCACCTCCTCCCTCTCTTCCTCACACCACTTTGAGCCTTCAAACTCGGCCAAACCCTGCCATTTTCTCCTCTCCACTTCCCTAGAGACATCCTAGAGGTCCTGGTATTCTTCAAAGACTAATTGTAGTGCCCTAAAAGGAGGTCTCAAAGAAGCACTTCAAAGAAGAGGTAATATCCATTACCGATCCTTTCCAATTTCTTTCTTCTTAAACTTCTTCTTCTTTAGTTGTTTCATTATGAAGTAATAACATAAGTATCACTCATATACTGGTATGTTATAGTAAGTATGAAACAACCCTATTGAACCATCTATCCATCCTACGAAAAATGAAATCACCGCTCGTGCGTACGTACGGAATACCGTCTCCACGCCGTGGTGTAATCTATTTTCCACCACCACCTAACAGGAATGGGTATAATGGTGTAATTAATGACTATATATGACTATTATAATGTGATATTTATTCTGAAATAGTATACACTCCAATAAAATTCCACAATCATAGGAACGATATCATCACTCGTTCGTACGTACGGAATATCGTCTCCACGATGTGATGCGACTCGTTCTACATGATCTTAATTTCATAATGATTATATAAATGAATTGAATGAATGAATATGATATATATTACACTAATTCCATTCTGGAAATGAGGTATCAATAACCTAAAGAGAAGAATAATAATTTATTCGACAAAACATGCATAAGAACAAAAAGTTATAAACACCTAAATAACAAGTAGCAATGAAATATTACTACTAAGAATCTAAGAATATGACAATATATGATATCATAAAAATATGTATGATTCTGGAATTAGTCAATAACATTATTTAAATCATTATATTGGAGGTTCGGACACTTACAAAGCAAGTCGGACCTAAGGTAAGGGAAATATCACAATCTCGTTTTTATCCGAGATTGTTTATACTTTGGCATTTACTGGGGTGTATTTTATCATCCACATCCATTTTTCCACAATATGTAATATTTATATCCTTCAACAATAGTTTATATCCAATTTTACCCTTCGATGAGTTTTTAGTAAAAGATATGAAAGGAATATTTTGTCATTTTCCGTATGAGGTACTTTTTGACTCTTCTGAAAAAAGTAGGAGAAGAATGTTTTTTTAACATATACGGCATGAATGGATTTTTAAAACAATATTTCCAAGAATCTTCCTTTACAAGTTTTCAAGTTTATTTTAAATCAACTTCTTTTAGTTTATAATTGTACGACTTGTTAAGAAAGGAAAAATATTTTTGAAGTAGAAAGGATATTTTCCTCAAGAATGGAGTTCAAGTGTTTTATCAAATTTATTTTCCATCTAAGATAATATAGGGTTCTGTTTCTATAGCTATTATTACATGGATTTGATTATGTTGTGATGGAAATATTTTTATGAATTTCTTTATCTTATATGAATTGTTTTATGATGTCATGTTGTTTAAGAATCCCATTTTTACTACATGGGTTATGCAATGATGTATGATTTATGATTTTGTAGAACACATAAGAATGGTATCATTATGAGATGGGTGGGACCTATATATCCATCCAATGCATTGGGTAAAGATTTTATATCTCATGAGATAGACATGGCTGGAACGGTAGGTTATACTGGTTAAGTGAAATAGGACTGAAACGAGGGTGACTCGGTTCAGAAATGGACTTTCTCCACTGAGATAGTCTTGGCAATGAGTCTTGACTAATAAGAAATTATTCTCTATGATTATGTGTGTATTCCACAAAGTTTCATGTTTTATGTTATTATTATTGGGATTACATTTCACTTCTATGATTTATCCCATGTTATGATATTATGATCTCTTTTGAAGGATAATATTTCCAAAAGTTGTGTTCTTATGTATATAATGTGATTGATATTTCTTTTGTTTACCCTTACAGAGCATTTGATCTAACCCTTTTGTATGTTTTATTTCCCCAGGTCAGGAAGAAGGTTATTAAGTTGAATATGCCAAAAAGGGACTCTAGATATGATGAAATAAATCGGAGGCAAAGTAGATGCTATATGAACTAGTTGTTTATGTTTCCCAGTTTCTAAAGACACTATACCTATACGGTCCTTTCTTGGTTTTTTTATATGTTGTAATAAGTGTGCTTCAATTCTGAAACAATGTATGTAAAGTATGTGTCGTTATAATTTCCCTAGTTTTTTCTTTATATATACATATTCTTATACATTTATGCTCCAGTTTTCTTTCAACATTGGGATCCTATTTTTTTACTTATATAACATGTGTGACATTTTTTATTACATATTTTTTCTTATATTTCACTTTATATTATGGGTTTCTATACTTTATTTTTGATTATAGTGTATGGTTTTGATTACTAAATGTAGAGTCTCCATACTGATTCCTTAACCCTCACTTCTAATTAGAATCCCCTTGTATATGAGGAGGCACAGATGAGGTTATGTTCCTCTCTAACCTAGAATGAGAGATTTATATCAATGAATTAAAAAATGTTATCAAAGGCGAGTTTACGTTAATTTATTATTTTTTATTATAGGACTTGGTAGAAAAGAGATAGGTTATATGGAACTCGTGTAGGGGAGCTTTCATATGCTTGGATAGCTTATGTGTAATAGCCCTATGAGTTACCAATGATGGGATTTTTGTGGCGGTTTTATGAGATTTGGGTGAGTTAATAAATCATGATTAGTCATATATGGTCACATTCAATATATATATACTTTTTGAGTTATTTATGTTAGTTATTTAATTAAATTACTTGATTTTTTCTATCTATTAATGATAAATCTATATCCTTTGTTGAGTGATATATTTATATAATCTTCTTTTTTGATATATCTATTTTGGAATTAATTTTTGGAACACAATCATTCTTTTATGTTTAGTATATATATATACTTATATATATATATATATATATATATATATATATATATTTGTGACTAATGTAAAAGTAAGAAGAACTAGTCTTGAGACATGGGTAGAACTAAGAGGTTTATACCTTTTTGTGGGAAAATCGTGTGATAGTTATTCCATATAATTCCTTTATATGTACCTTATAACTACATTAGTTGTTTCATAAGAATGTTATTTTGGCTTCTCTAAACTTCAATTGGGTATTTCATAAAAATTATACCCTATAGATGACTTGATGATCCCACTAATGAAAATACACCAGTTCCACCACATGATATACCAAAATATTCGCATGATCATGAATCCAAACTTTCTCTAGTGGTTGAAGGAATAATGCTACTCTAGCCCAAATTCTTATAGATTGTACCTACCCATGGTGGAGTAGAACAAAGGACCATTGTTGATTTGGAATGTGACTTAAATCTTCAGTATCCTCCATCCTTTTAGGGAAACTAAGAACCATATTATGTCATGGTAGGGATATAAACCATTGAGAAAATACTAATCTTGGTAGAGACACTTAGGACTACTGGGTCACATTTGTGGCATTTATACTTCATAGGACAGCCAAGATATGGTGAGGTGCCATGGGGAAAGTAGTTAGAAGCTAGGGTCTTTCTTGTGAGTCCATTGAGAACCTATTAATCTAGTAGTTCTTTACTGAAATTCAAAATCTATATCATTATAAAAAAATACATGGTGCTCTATTTGGGATCCATGATTGTATTTATAGACTCTACTTGTTTCACTAAAATGCTTCTTTTTTCTCCCTTATTGTTAAAAGATAAGTTAGATAAGGACAAGAAGTTAGATATAGTCATTATCCTAACATTATATGTAATGTGAGTAATTTAAACCTAATAAATACCCAAAGTTTCTATTAAAGGACATAACTATTGATAATGTCCTATAAGAGGATTGAACAGTTGGAATTATTTCATATTTTAGTACTCAAGAAAGTGGACCTTCTACTATTTCAGTGACTGTCCCTTCTAGTAGAAATAATAGTATTTTTAAATATGGGTTGTGGGTTATTTGTATGTGGGGTTATTGTAATATAACTTCTTCAATCCAATTAGGATGATTTATATACTGTATCAACTATGGAATGGTTAGACATTATAACAGGCTATATATATCACCTTAGAGAAATTTTTAGTGGGTTGGAAATATGGGGAATCACAGGAGGTTTTTCTCTAGATCTAACATGCCTAGTTTTCAAGGGATTGATGGAATGAAGTAATCTAGAACCCCGGTATCCAAATGGGGTCTTCAGTATTAGTTTTTTACTCCTTAAACAACATTGAATACAATGATTCATGCACCGTAGGGCCAGGTCCATAGAGCTAAGTCCTGACAAGTGTATATGATGGATTGGTTTCTTCTTAAATTTGGAGAGGGACCAACGAAAATTTGAGGTATGTTCTTGAGCCCCTCTTTTATTTTACATCTCTTATCTATAATATTGTTAGCCATTATTTTATATTTTCTCTAGTTTTTTATGGTATCAACTTATATATTAAGTGGTATTTTTAGTTTCATTCTCTCAAAAAATCCTTGACAAATAAAGTTGATCATATTTAAAGATTTAAAAGGCATCATGTAGGTATTTACAACTACAGAAATCTGTTGGATTTCGTGATTTTTGATATGAATAGATTTTATGTGATTCTTGGAAAGTATTGGATGATCAAATATTTTGATCACATCAACTATTATCAAATGTGAGTATCCATTATTTCACCTAATGTAGAGAATTTTGGGATGACTAGTGAGTAGAATGTCAAATATAGTAGAGTGGGTCTATATCTGAGCTAGATTGGGTCCCTCACATCAGAGTTTTCAGGCTTAGTTATTGCAGTGAAATTGGATTTTGGGTCCTCTTCTTTCCTCCCATTGTCCATCCTTATTAGGAAGTATTTAAAGATAAATTTTAATGACTTATTCAATAAATAGTAGTATATTTCGAGTTATAACTCATTCTAAGAGAATAATATATTCC
The DNA here is from genome assembly GCA_963277665.1 of Viscum album. Taxonomy (NCBI): domain Eukaryota; kingdom Viridiplantae; phylum Streptophyta; class Magnoliopsida; order Santalales; family Viscaceae; genus Viscum; species Viscum album. The sequence goes on from OY728121.1 coordinate 432,386,557, forward strand.
AATTCCTCCTTATCATATGACTTTGGATGAGTTTATAGAGTTTAATATTCATCTTAAGGATGTGAACATAAATGGTTTCATCAGAATGATCACATCGGCTTAGGGTGATCCCATGTTGTTTTCATAGAAGGAAGAAGGAAGTCTAGAGACCTGTGTGTACTAGAGAATGATAAATTAGGTGATGATAAAAAATATGTCTCCTCTACCTAGGATATATGATTGATTTTATCTATTATAGGGATCTCGGTGGTTCTCTATGATTGGTCTCCATCCAGGCTTCCATCAGTTGTGGGTCAGAGAGGATAATTTCCCTAAGATGGATTTTAGAAGTAGATATATTCTATATAAGTACCTAATCAAGCCTTCTGGATTGATTTATTCCATATTAGTGTTCATGGATATAATGAACAAGATTTTATATCAATATATTGGCTTTTTTCATAGACTTTTTTTGATGATATCCATAAATATTCATAGACATACAAGTTAAATTATAGAATCCTTGAGACTATGTTCTGTAAAATTATATTTCACCATATTTATAACAATATTTTCATGTTTAACTACTAGATCCGATAGGTATGTTTTATAAGTCATGTAATCACTAAGTTAGTGATTTCTATGGACCCAGAGAAAGTGGAAGTGGTAATGCATTGGCCTCACCCTCAAAAGTTTTTTAAGATCAAGAGTTTCATAGGTTTAGATGGATACTATCAATGTTTTATTTAGAAATAATCACACTTAGCTACATTGACAATTATTATTACAAAAAAAATAAATAAGTTTGAATAATGTGATTGGAGTGAGGATGTTTTTATTTTGATGAAGAGGAGGTTGATGGTAGCTCTGGTTTTTATTCTTCTAGAGTTTCAGATATGATACATAGTATAGTGTGATGCCTTAGTTGTTGGGTTATGAGTTAGACTAATATAGTGGAATCAGGTAGTTTCTTATGGTTCACATAAGTAGAAATATTATGAGGGGAACACATGATTTAAAACATAGAGTTATTATCTATGGTTGCCACTCATTAGAGTTGGAAACATTATCTATTTGGTGAGAGGTTTATTATTTACACAGACCACAATATATTTTTATATATATTCCTTTAAATAGATGTTAATTTTAGGTAGAGTAATTGGGCAGATTATATATAATAATTCAAATTTTATATTTCCTATGCTCCAAGAAAAGTTAATTTCCTTTCAAATTCTCTTTGTAGAAAAACATTAGAGTTTAGTTAGAATAGAAAACAATAATCACTAGAGTAATGGGATCTTGTATATTTGATAGTTGATTTTATTTTGGACTCATATAGGGATCAAGGACTCAGGAGATGTGTTCCCTTGTTCATCATGTATTCATTAGTAGACTGGTTAAAGTCTACACAAGAGTTAGATCCTCAGTGTGTGGGGATTTGTGAATGATTGGTAGGTACTGACATAGTCCCAGGATGGTTAATTAACAATTATTATGTTATTAATGTTCCTAGGAATAGTATAATTTCATCATACTAGATAGATTATATTTTAATAATCTCCCTTGTTTCTAAATTGGAAGTGTGTCTAGTTCAATGAAGATATACCATGACATTCAACATCAGTTCTGGTGGCCTAGAATGAAGAGTGAAATCGTTGGTTTTGTTTCATGATTCTTTAACTTCTAGAGGGTAAAGGATGAGAATCAGAATCATTTTGGTTTTCTTCATCCACGTGTAGTACTGATTTTGAAGTTGGATAATGTAATGATGATATTTTTGTTGGGGTTACGATGAACCTTGAGGAGTCATGATGAAATTTTGATTATTGTTGAATGGCTAATGAATGTTTATTATTTCTTACCAGTTTTTGGGTCTCACTCAATAGATGAGATGATAAATATATGTTTACAATATATTGCACTCTTATATGGAGTTACCTCGATTATTTTATCTAACATATGGTAAAATTTCATATCTTGGTTTTTGTAGGTCCTGAAATAGTATTTGAGTAATGAGATGAAACTGAGTATAACACATCATCCATAAACTAATGTACATTCAGTGAGGATTATTCATATCCTGAAGGAAATAATTTGGTATTACATCCTATATTTCTTTGGATCTTAGGATGATCATATAGACTTGGTAAAAATTTTAGACTAATAAATTTATTATTCTAGTCAGATAGAACCATTAGAGACTCTCTACAGTCAACTATTTAAATTACCATTATATTTGAATGAGGATGGTGAGGAAACTATGGTGGGTTTGATCATGGTATATGATACCTCTGAGAGAGTAATGATAATCAGCAAGTAGTTAAACACCAATTAGAGAAGGAAATGATCATATACTAATAGTATAACGTGAACCTTAGAGTTTTCTATTGGAAATAGGGTTTTTTAGGAGTCACTCATCAATTATGGTGTCAACATTTGTGTAAAAAGGAAATATATTTCTTAGATTCATTAGACCATTTGAGATTTATGAGCAAATTGAAACAATAGGTTACCATCTAAAACATAATCTATATTTCCAAGGTATGAATAAATTTTTTCAGGTTTCTGAACTCTAGTGGTAAATAACTTATCCTATACTTGTCATCGACTATGAGTTTGTTGAGATGAAGCATGACAGAACGTATGTGAACATTAAGAACATATTGTAGACCGAATCAAGAAGGTATTTTGGTGGATGATAGTGCCAGTTATATGGATCCTAAGTCATCATGTATGGATAAAAGAGGACTATGTGGACTGGGAGTATGAAATTCAATCCAAGAGGCCTTAGTTGTTTGAGAAAGATTCCTAGAAACACATTTCATGAATGACAAATATTTAAAGGGGGATACATTAACGACCTAGTATTTCTCATCTATGATAAGAGTTAATTTCTAACCTTAATCATATTTATTTGTGCTAATAATTATTTTGAAAAATTCGTTGTTTCTATTTTTTAGGGTGTTTTAGATCCCTTTTTATGTGTTCAAGGTTGGAGGATAGTTTAACAAAACCATGCTAATTCCCTAGGAAGATGTGTGCCTTGTTGAAGAAGTATCGTGGGTAGCACGATTTTAAGGGGTATGGTTTATCAAATCATTATGAATACACTATCTTAATTTACGACATATTCTAGTAGAAAAAATAATAGTTATGGCATGGTTTGATAAACAATGTGACCAAACCAGGCAGGTTTCTAGAAGATATAGTAATCCTCCCATAGTTAGAGCACAGTTTTTCAAAATGTCCAACCAAACCACGTGTTCATGAAATAATGGTCTAGAAAACATATTTAATTTCAATTAAGTACTCATTTTCACTCATTATTCATACCTTATAAATCCTTGTCAAATATAACGACTCCATAGGCATTCCCCATTTTTTCATTCACATCTATGATCGATTTTTGAAGATCCAAGGGTGTTGATGATTGAGAATTACAGTATTTGATGTAAAAACGTTTTTTATTTGCGTTTTTTCATTATATAATATTATTCCCCTAAGATTAATCTTATATCTATAATAGAATTTTTTGATATGTAGATACTAATTCCATATAACATTTAATTCATTGATTATTTCTAGAATGATAGAAGATGTTGAGTGTCAAGGACACATTATTTGATCAATATCTATTCTAGAATCTTAGGATGATCTTTATAGGTATTTTGGTGTGATCACTTATCTATTGTCATAGAATATACCTTATTCTCAGTCGAGAAACATAATGTATTTGGGTTGGGATTGGTTCTAGGGGTTCTTGATGTGAGGATTCTATTTGGTTGGAATTTTGGTATCATCTCTCGATGGGTTTTGGTGTTTTCATCAACAAGTTAAATGTGGTAAGTTTCATACCATTTGGGGACCTGGTATACTCTTTTCCCTTGATATTATTCTTATGATGACATAGATTTTTTTACTATGCTTTATAGTAATCACATTCATGTGTGTGTGTAACCTGTGAGATCCTTTTATGATGCTTGATTAGATGAGTATATTTATATATCTTGTTATATAGTTAGATGTTGATCACATGTTTATATATGTCGATATTTAATTATCATGATGACATTCTATGTTCTTCCATTATCTGTGATACCCTGTTGTGTTTGTTACCGTGCCTTTGGGGGTACTATTTTTAGGGTACTCAAAACAAGTGGATAGTTGTGATATGATTTCCCCTTAGAGGTGTAATGTGAATAACATGTTGTGATGATGACATTTGATATAAAAAGGGTAGAGTAATGATAGAATTTATCCTAGATTCATGGAAGTAACATCTGGGTATGATGACCTTGTGTCCTAACCATAGACATAGTACCGAGTTATGACAACCATGTGGCCAGACCAAAGGTAGTGTGGGATATGATGGCCTTATAGCCTGACCCGTGAGAGAGATGCATAATGAAAGTCTTGTGTCCTGACCCGAGACATATTATCCTTGAATTTTCACATATACATGAGAGACAGTCTAGTTTTCAACCCTTAATCAATCTCGAATCCGTTCGATTATCCTTTTGGTATAGAGTTGTGGTAGGTATGGTCGAGGCTCATGGTAGTTTAGTTAGAATACAAACACACAATATATGTTATTTATACTTTCTTGTGCATTAATTTATCATGGAATAAACATGTTATACTTGTAAATACATTTTAAGGATGTATTGGAGGTTTCTAATTGGGTTTTGTTAGTCACACCCTATATGGGAATCTCAATATGCATGCAGACTTCATATATATGGATATAGGTATAGGAAACGGTCTCATGAAAGATAGTTGGGTAGTGGATCATAGAGCTACTGGTAATGAAAGGACATCCCCTAGAATATTTCCATAGTGTTTTCTTTACTTATTGACTTATACCTTTATATTATAGTTTGAATTTCCACATTGGGAGCCTGATTATTTACTTGTATGATATTTTTGACATTTTTTTACGTATACATTGTTTTCTCTTGCTTGATACGATGGATTGTTATACATTATTTATGATTATGGTCAGTGGCTATGATTACCTAGGGTATGATCTTCCCATTTTTTCATTAGACCCTCACTTATAATTGGTAGGCTCCTATATATGGGGAGGAATGAATGAGGTTATATGGATATCTTTCCCAAACTAGTTGATTCATGTTGGGGAGATACATAGCCATGCATGTAGAATTAGTGAGCTACTTTAGATTTTTTTTATGCTTCATTCAAATTTCCTATATAGTGGTTCACATAGTTTTATCTTTAATTAATGTGCATGAAATCATCAATTAATCATCCAAATTTATCATTATTTCAAATATATGAAAAAATATATAACTTCAAAACATAAAAAAAATAAGTTTCATAAATAAATAAGAATAATAACATTTTAAAAACAAATATAATTTAATTTTTAAGATACACAGTTCATGTAAGATACCTAAATTTCATAATAAATGTCCATTTAAAAATATATAATTATTTCTTAAGATGTGAAAACAAATAATATAATAAAATTATATAAGATGCAGAATTTTTGAAAGGATTAATATTTTTTTAAGTTTCAAAGTTATCATAAGTTTCAACCCTATGGTTAACGAATTTTCATAAGATAAAAATTGCTATATCAATTATGTTAAATCTAAAAATCAATATGTGTTAGCATCATTTAAAAATTTATATAAGAATTATTTCATATGATCCAAGATAATAACATTTTTTCAAAAAGATCTTTCTTCGCAAGTACGAATTTCTTGAGCAATACACATTTTGGTTTGTGTAAGAATCAAATGACTCTACATATGAGTAATTTATATAGGTGTTAATATATGGTTCATTTAAATTATATTTTGTAAGATTCATTTTTAGTTTTGTGTATAAATCATTTAACTCTTACGAAATTTTTAAGATTTGTACTTTTTATAAGTTATTTACAATCTATGTATTATTCATTCCCCAACTCATATTAATGTTGATTTTTCTCATAAATAAGTTCATAAGAAACAAGAAAAATGTAAACTATTTCTAATAATAACCAAAAAAATATATAAAAAAAGTGAATAATTAAAGAAAAATTTATCAATGAATAAGAAGTAAAAAAATAAACATCAATTAAATATCATTATTTTTTATCAAAGAAATTCATTCTTTAAACGCTTTTCTAAACTAGCATTAGAGGGAATAAAAAGAATTTGGTAATTATCAAAATAAAATAATATTGAGAAAAGACCCACCCTAATAGCTCTAAAAATATCTCACATTTTGATAATTACAAATCCATTTATCTAAAACATAAAAAAATTATATTCCATTTTATAATAAAAAATGGTTAAAATAACTATTTGTTTTAAATTACATCCACAATTGAAAATAAAATCTTGTTTTTCAGATCATGTATACATAAGTTAAAATTTTCATTACTTTTTTACTTCTAACTCACAATAAGTTAATCAATAATAAACATAGAATAAATATATAATTAATATATAAATGTTATTAATATTAAAAGATGTAAAGTTGATTTTAGTTTGGATACATTTAACCCCACCTAATTTTATTCATGAAAATTATGTGCGATTGAGTAAAGATTAAAATGTGGGGTCAATTTCCATTTTAAAAAAATTATAAATTAAAAATAAATCCGATGAAATTAAAAAAATTAAATTTATGACTAAAATTAGAAGATTTAAATCACTGGGGAAATATAAAACACAAGACAATTGACTACAATTTGGTGATGGAGTTCGATAATAATCCACAAATGGAATCCTACATCTCCTCCACTAAATTAATTGAGAGTTACCATTACACCTTAGCATCAAAGGTTGTGAAGAAACCCATTTAAAATAAGTAAGGACCTTTATTTTTAGATGTTGTATCAAGAAAGCCACTAATGTTTTAGTGGGTTTGTCTAGATACCAAACCCGCCAAACTTTTAATGGTTGTGTGTACCAACCACCTCGCACTCAATGATAGTGAGAACCCAAACACTCACACTCAATGGTAGTGAGCATTAATGAAAATAAAATGGAGAGATTGTTTTATTCAAACCAATTTAATCCCACTAAAAATCATCTAAAAATAATTTATAACAAGAAATAGAGGGAGTATGTGAGGAAATTATAAGAGAGAAAGCGTAAGAGAGAGAAAATAACATAAATATTTTCTAAAATGAACTTCAAGGTAACTGGTACCACCTAAGGAATATTGGGGATGTATTTATAACAATTAATATCTTTAGAATAATTATGTAGGTTTTAGAGGTTTAATAGAGACATTTGGGGTTATATTGAGGAATATGGGGGCCTCCACGAATGACTAGTTTTTGAGTATGTCTAGATTACATTGGATTATCAGTGGTAACAGGATAGAATTTTCATTTTATCCAGAATCCACTACCTCACTAGTGTGGCCCAATATCTAGCTAGTGGAACCGAGATAGAACTTTTTTTTTTCTAAATATCACTGACTATCTGGTGAGGCCAACTAGGTATCTTATATCACCCACGTGTGGAGGACTTTAAAAATGTCCTCTGCAAGAGACTTGAGCCCTCTGTTTGGTCCGGTCACTCCATGGAAATATTTCTATATATAAATTCTTAAATTAATTAACTAAAATCATTAGATACACAAATTAGTGTATTTATCATTAAAACATCTTAAGATAATGAGGTAAAACATTTTATCCATTTTTGATGATCACAAATACATATGAAATTAATCAATAAAAATATATGGATGATGGATTTTTCATTAATATAACTAAAATTAATTTTAGTATTTTATAATGAAATTTATACAAGAATTTATGAATATTTTGAATGTTTAAGAGAAAAATTATTAATGGTCAAAATAGTTGTAAAATATTTTCATAATTTGAAAAAATTATTCCTAATTTTCCATACAAAAAAAATAAATGTACCTTTAATTCCATTACGAAGATATTTTCCTCCTTTTTGATTATCAAAAATCCATAAGATCATAACATCTTTGAAATTTTTATACAATTAAAGATTGATAAAAAACATTGAGTTAAAAAATAGTTTTAAATTATATAGTAACATAAATTTTACCAAAAACATTCCTTTAATATAATCAAAGTATTCTCCCAATTTTATATCATTAATAAGATCATGGAAAAGTGTTATTAAAATAAGGGTAATGCATTAATGATAGGATATCTATATATAAGAAATGGAATATATTTTTTATTTTAATTAATACTTTCATTAATGTTCAATTGGGAGAGAAAAAATCATCATTTATTTATAAATATAAAATCATGATTGTCATAAAATAATATTTAGAAAAAAATAAAACATAACATACTATGACATTTAAAAATATAATTTTGAAAACCAAATTCTACATATTACATGTGATTTTATTAAAGAAAAATATTTAAACTTCAAATAGCTCAAATTTTATTTTAAAACAAGTAACTCCATAGGAATTTTTCCTAATTAAAAATTTATGGATCCCAATAAAATGATTCATACTTCAAAAAGTAAATGGGACCACCCAAAATATGTAACTTAATAGTTAAATGAATATATAAAAAACACCTAAGAGAGTAAAACAAATGGATCAAACACTTAAAAATTTAAATTAAATCATATAATATAATTAATGTCATGGTGAAAGATGAAGGAAATCCATTTTCAGTCCAAATTCAAATGAAATAATTATAGGGGTTCCATTCTTAAATCCCCCTTAATAAAATCAAAAATTTCAAATTCAAGGTGTTTGTGAATATATTAGTTAATCAAATATTGTTTTGAACAAAATCTAGCATGATATCACCCATTTAGAAATGATATCTTAGAAAATGGTTTTTAAGGTTAATGTGTTTTGTGAGAGTGAGTGGAATAGGATATTTAGAAATAAAAAAAAAATATTATTTTCATACTTTATTAGTACATGATCATAATTTAAGCCACAATATAGAATAATGTTTTACATACAAATCATTTTAGGGAAAAAAACTCCATATGTAAATATATTCCTCCCCATATATAGAAATATTAACAAAATTTTTCTTCATAATACTCCATGAGATAATGGATTTTGCAAAGAGGTGGAATGTCCCAATTTTACTTTTTCTATGTAGTTGTATCCCATAAAAATATGCATTGAAAAAACTAGAAAGTTAAAAATATGAATCATTTGGATAAAAGAAACAATGAATTTTAGTTCATTTAAAATAACTAAAAATTCATTGGATATGTTTTATGCATGATTCATTAATATCAAATTAAAAATTGGTACAAAGTAAAACACAAAACATAATTTCCATTTAGGTCAAAGTAAGATTAATAATACTCTCAATTATACCTTTAAAAAGATTATTATCCATCGGTTTACTAGTTTCATATGAAATAATATTACAAGAAGTACTCAACATATTATTAATATCCATCACTTCATCCATATCAAAATACTTCAAAATATCAATATTTTATTTTTTTAGGCTCATAAAAGTGCCATTAAAATTTTAAGGACCTTGAAAAAAAAGAAAAATTGGATTTCAGCCGTAAAACATATTTTAAATTATTTTATCCTTAAATAAGAAACTTCATTGCAAAAATATTCTCTAGTTGAACAAAAAATGACATCATAAACATAAATTTGAACAATTAAAATATCATTTAATAGATATGTTAAAAAAGTGGAATAGACTATACTTGTATTAAAATAAATTTCTAAAATAAATTTATCCAACTATTTTAACCAAGCCTAAGGTGATTTTTTTCAATCCCTAAACCGATTAATTTATCCTAAAAACAAGATATCTATATCTAGAACTCTCAAAATCAGGTTATTTTTTAAAAAATATTTTTTCAAATTAAATCCATTTAAAATTTAACTTTTAATTTCCACTTGAAAAAAAACAAAAAATCAAATGAATGCTTAATTCCAACATGATTATAATGGATTATAACCTAGAGATTGAGGAAAAAGTATCATTTTAATTAATGACTTCCTCCCAATTATAACCTTTAGTTATAATTTGGTCCTTTTTATGGGTGTTATTATCTTTCTCATCCAATTTATTTATAAATAATCATTTTGTTCCAATAATAGGATGATCATTGGTACTTTCATCAAGAGTATAATTTTTTTTAGGTAAATTGTTTTAATCCCTCTTGCATGTAAAGACAATAATTTTTATCATTAATGGAATAATTATGATTTTTGGTCTGTAGGTGTGTTATAAAAGTATGATGTTCTATATCATTCAAAATGGACCTCATATTATGAGTCATATCTTGTAAATCAATGATAACATTTTTAACAAGATTTTTATTAGATTTAACCCATGCCTTGGGTAAAGGGATATGTTCTTTTTCAACTGTAATTTTTTAGGATGTTGAGGTTAATTTGAGTTCAAATTATCAAGGTATACCTCAACATAATCAAATTGATGATGTGGTCAGTGGAAATTATCATCAAATTTGATTTGAATCGACTCTTTAATAGTCTTGGTCCATTTACTAAAGATCAATAATATATACATGAGTTGGAATACCCGGTAAAGAGGCCTTCAACAAATTTTGGTTAAAGCTTATTATGGTTATCATTGTTATAAATAATAAAACAATTATAACCAAAACACCTTATTATAACAATATTTAGTTAATTTACCTTTCCAAATATCATAAATGGTTTTTTAAGAATGCATCTTATGAGTATAAAGTTAATGTTATTCCATCCGGTATTGACTTCCTGGACCCAAAAATATTGATGGAACTTGAATTTATTGAGGATATTTTCAGAAATTTCATAAAAATTTTGATTCTATATTTATGTGACATTGTTTCTTTAGGAGTTCAATGAACTGAAAAGGAATACTTATAACCATGTGAAACAGAAAATCATAAAAAAATACTTATTTTCAAACACTCACCCATGATCACTATTGAGGGAAATGATCTTATAACATTTTTTAGTTTCAAAATTCATGGTATATTTAATGAAAACACTACAATAATTACATTTATGTTCCCAAACATAAACCCAATTAAATCATGTATAATCATCAACAATTATAAATGAGTAAGATTTACATCATATACTAGCCACATGGGTTGGTATAAAAATATATAGGTGTATAAGTTCAAGTAACTTTAGGATTCACACATATTTGTTAGACTTAAAGGAAAACTTGTGTTGTTTACCTTGTTGGAATGGTTCACCCACAATGTACTTTTGGAAATTGAATTTCAATAAATCTCATAATATATTTTTCTGTTTAAGTTTTACTGGTGATTGTGTGCTATAGTGACCATGATTTCTATGTCATTTCCCAAACTCACTATCTTTTGCACTCAATTATTTAAAAAAAATTCTTAAAAGGTAATTAAAATCAATAACCTATAAAAATTTAAATCTAAAATTGGAAATAAATGATTTACATGGGTGTAAAAACATTACAAAAATAATTTTCAAATGAATCATTAGAAATGCTATCATGCAATTGATTAATTATAATAAAATTATTCATCGAACCTTTAACATGAAAAACATATTAAATAAGAGAGGATTTTTAAAATTCCATGGTACATATATCGACGGTCTTACTAATTAAGTTGATTCCAAAGGTGATATACCCACCATCAATATTATCAAGCTAGTTAAACCTAGTGTAGTCATCACACATATACATTGTACACTCACTATCCATTTACCATATAACACCTCATGAATTGAGATTGAGCTATTTTATTCTATAACAAAATTAAGAGACTAAATAATTTATTAACCATAATTTGGCTCCCAAAATGTTATCCAGAAGGGATTTTGGAACCTAGAATTGCATTTAATTTTTTTTAGAATAAATAATTTAATAATGATGGATATATTTATGTCTTTCATTATGAATTTTTTTACAATTGTATTCATAAATAATGTGCCTGATATTCCGAAAATAATTAGAAAATTTATAATGAGAGCTACATTTAACAAAAAAATTATTTTTTGAATTTCGAGAGGTGATTTATTTATTAGAGTAATAAATATAATAACTATCTTTTAAATGATGTTGAGAACCCAAATTTAAATTAAAATTTAGATCACTTTCGGTAAACATGAATATAAATTCCTTAAAATTTTTATTTTTATTTTCTAAATTTTTAATAATCGTTTGATACATTAAACAAAACCCTTTATTTTAAAATTTATTTAATTTATTTTACAATATTTCATTTCCCTATTTTAACAAGTAGAATGTTTTTTCATTATTTACATCATTTTTTGAAGGATAATATTTTTATTTTTAATTTTACTTTTTAATATTTTTATTTTATTTGATAATTTGATCTTCTAAAAAAATGATTGTAATTTTTATGATATTATAATTTTGTGGTAAGTGAACAAAATAATATTGGAACTAATCTCCAGAATACTTGAGATCCTCATAGTTTAAATGTCTATATGAATAAGAAAAAGTGTAAGAATTTACCTCAATGTTATTCATGATCCACTTGTTACTTCAATGTCTTAAGTTTGATGAGGATAAGTAGTCATTATTTTGACTATATATGGAATCATTGAAATAATTATTTATTTACTTCAAAACATTTGTATTCTTATAGATAGTGGATCAATTTTAATTTATGTATCTATTTTTATTTCACTCATATAAACTTAACTATCGTTTAGTTTGAATATTTGAGTTCTTTTCTAGGTGGTATGCATTCTTCTTCTTGAATAACGTGTTCATCTTTTTTGGAAAGATGATAAATATCCTCTTCACTTTAATAAAATTCATCATTATCTTCTTTTAAATTAATGATATTATATACTTATGATATTTGGATTTATTATCATCTTTCCACTTCAATATAATATCATTGGTTAGGAGGGACACAATAATTACTTCAAACAACATATTTTTGACATCCAATGCTTATTTTATTTTCATCACTTTAGATACCCCTGAACTAGGAAATTCACAAAGGAAATTCATTACTAGTGTATTCATTGAAATAACATCATCTAAAGGCTTCATTCCATTACAAATATCAGTGAATGGGTAAAAATTTATGTTATATAATCATTAAGAAGCGTATTAATGCTATTAAAACCTTATAGGTATATATCAATCCATGAATTCATTACGTTATTGGTACCCTCGTGCATAACTTCCAATAATTTCCAAATTTTTGAATGGTTTTACACATGGAAAGATATTAAATTAATTCCAATATAAACTAAAATTTAGATAATTCATGGATTTTCCATAATGATCAAAAAATGTTATATATTATAGGGTCAATTTTATTTCTTTTTAATTAGTGGGAGTATAACCAATCATTATAATTATCCAAACTGGATAACCAATGTTTTAATGAATATTAGACATTCTATTTTTTCAAAAACCATAGTCTGATCCATCAAAGTATGTATATCTATCCATTTAGTTTATCTTGGGATCACTTTGGAAATTTTATGTAGAGGCCATATTTAAGTTATCATTCCTCAAAACTAGTTAATTTTTTAAAATCAAGGTAGTCTCTAATACAAATATTTTGTCTGAGTAAATATGGAAAAGGGGATGGATTTCATTTTAATATTTTTTAATTTAAAACAAAATTTTATGAAATTAAAACTATTAAATATATAAAAAATTAAATGTGTTATCACACAATGGAAATATAAAATACAATATAGTCCATAAAATTTTGATAAAAGAGTTTATCAATAATCCATTAAGGGATTCCATCATGTCCTCCAATTAATTTCTTGAGACTTATAATTACCCATTGGATTCAAATTTATACGAGAAATTTTTTTATAATAAGGAATAATCATTTTTAGCAGATATAAATAGAATCCCAATAGCCTTGTATTGGTTATGTCTATAAACTCAATCCGTTTCACTTTTAATGGTAGTGTTTATTAATACCTTTACACTCAATGGTAGTGAGAACCCAAACCCTCACACTCAATGGTAGTTATAACCCATGAAAAGAAAAAGATTATGTTTTTTACGAAAACCGATTGAATCCCACTGTTAATACTCCAACAATAATTTAGAACAATAAAGAGAGGAATGATGTTAGAAAATTGTAAGAGAGCAAGAGAAAGAGAGAAAAAATGACACAATGAATCTCTAAAATGATATTTACGGTATCCAGTTCCATATAAGGCTCCATAGGGTATATTTATATCCTACAATAAATTTAGTATCATTCTAGAGGTGATGGAGATCCAATAGATCCATTGGGGATGAATTTATTCATTTCGGGACCTCAACAAATGGATTGTTTTTAGTCCATCTGGATGCCACAAGATAACCGGTGGGTGTCACTATCCATCTGATGGAACCTATATAGAATAATAGTTTTTTATATCCCACCACTCACCTATGGGATCCATCATCAAACTAATGAAACATGAATTGGACTTGTGTTTTATCTAGACACTATTGTCCATCCAATCTGACCCATTGGGTAGTCAAAGATACCTCCTGGTAGAGGACTCAAAAAATTTCTTCCATTTGCCTCTCGATCCCACTGTTTGGTATAGAAACTCTAAGAAAAAATGAATAAAATATAATTTTTTAGATTAATTAAATTAAATGGTAAGAAATATAATAGGTTATTTTTTATCATTAAAACCGCTTTTCAGAGTGAGGTAAAATAAAATATATACAAAGAAAAGAAGTAAACGAAAATAATAAAGAAGTTAAATAATAAAAGTTTTAAGTCACCCTTTTTATATTTTTTTCTTCCTCCTTGAACATAATCTATGAATATTTGAAAAACAAATATATAAAATAGTGACAAATCCTCATCAAATAGGATTTTAAAAAATTAAAAAAACCCACAAATGTTTTTAAAATATTCTGGAAATAATTTACTGAGCAACTGTTAAAGTAAAAAAAAATCATATTTAAGTATGTTTTGTTAAATTTTAAATTTAAATATATTATCCATGCTTACCAATAAAAAATATCAACTTAATAAATATATATTCATGCCACAAAAATGATGAATTATAAACTAATTAAGTTGGAATAAAGAGGAATTCTAAAGGAGAAATGGGTTTCTACATTAAGAAGGAATGTGAAATTGGTATCTAAGAATTATATAAAAATAGACAAAAAACATAATATGAAATATTAATATCAAATTTTTATCATACCATGTTCATACATAAGTTTATCAAACTTATTTACGTCCAAATTTTTAGTAAGATGTGTATTAATTGATCATAAATTGAAATATATTCTAAATAAATATCTCCCACTTGAAAATGATCTTTAATAAAGTGATACCTAACTAAGATATTCATATTTTTGAATATTTTAATGGTCAATTTTAAATAGTAATAATATATGAATTATTATATAAAATATGAAAATTATATAAAATACCATAAAAATCAATTAAAGTATTCTTTTTTTCCATAATGATTATGTAAGACAGATTTATACAACAACCAATTCTACTTCAGCTATAGATAAAAAAAATTAAATAAATTCCCTTGAACTCTAATAAACCAAATTTTTTCCCAAATAGTCAAACATTCTAGTTATAATTTTTTTATCAATTTCAGATCCTCCAAAATCAATATCAGAATATATTTTCAAAACAAACGAATTTCTTCAAAGATAAAACCCACCATGGATTTTATAACTTTTAACATATCAAAATATCCTTTTAATATATTTTATATGGATCTCTTTACGGTTATATATAAATCTATCACACAAACATACACTAAGCAGAAAATTTTTCCTAGAAGTAGTAAAATATAACAAACTATCAATCATTCCCCTAAAAAATAACATCTATATATATTATGAAAACATCAATATCTTTAGAAATTAAATCATTACTCATAGTGGTATTTTAAATTTTACTTGAATAATGCCCAAATAATTCAACTAATTCATTAGAATACTTCTATAGATTTAGAAAAAACTATATTATTTCTATGAAAAAAATTAAAATTCTAAAAAAAAAAATTTCTCCCATTTAACTCATATCAAATTTAGAAGTAATTAAACATGAAAATTAATTAAAAATTAATTCAATTAAGGATCAAAAAAAATATCAACAAAAAAACATTAACCACAAAAATATACTTTATACACTTATTTATTAGTAAAGTATTTCATACTTTTCCATTAAAAAAATTATTTTTCACAATAAATTTTGATAATATTAATTCCAAACATAAGGAGTGTGTTTATGTCCATAATGAGACTTTGATTGTCTTAAAACTTAGTTAATATTCTTTTTATTTTAAAAACCTAGTGGTTGTTTTATATATACTTCTTTAGAAATATATACATTAAGAAAATAAAATTTAGCATCCATTTAAAACAATTTAAATCCATGATAAATAGAATAAGTTAATAGTGTTATAATAGCTTCTATCCCTGAAAAAGGTGAAGAATTCTATTCATTGTAAATTCATTATTCTTGAATATATCCTTGAGTAATAAATTTGGACTTATTTTTTATAATTTTTCTAGATTCATCCAGTTTTTTATAAGTATCCAATTAGTACGAATAATTTACTGATAATTATGTGGCTCAAATAAAGTAGACACATTATTTATAGAAACAATATTTAGTTGATCTTATATAACTAAAATACAATTGGATCATTTAAATTTTGTGAAATATTTTTTGGAACAAAATCATAAATGAAATCATTAAATGCAGAAAATGTTCTCAATTAATTTATAGTTTATACTCTATAATTCACATCTATTGTGACTATATCAATTGTATGATATTTATGAGTTTACCCTGATCTTTAATAAGGGTTATAACCCCCACCCTCATAATATGCATTTAATTGTGGAATTTTATCTTCTATAAAATTAAAATCATTATCCTTTTATTCAATTTAATTTTCATCAAATGATTAATCTTTTTGAATTATTTTTCATTAAATATTCCATTAATAGATGATTCAAAACCCATATATCTTTTTTAGAGAATTTATATAATTTATAGGATTAACTAAAAATTTAATATTCTAAAAATATTGATTCATCATATTTATAATCTAATATTTCAAAAGATTTATTAGTATTCAATATAAAATTTCTACAACCAAAAATATTAAAATGATCAACAATAGGTTTTCTTCCTCTACAAAGTGAAAAAGAGTTTTCCCTTTAATATTGGTCTTAATATAATCCTATTTAAAAATAGCATGAAAAATTGACATCCATGACTGATAATTATTTATGTGTTTTCAACTCATTTAACATGGTCTAAGATATTTCTTGTAATGTTCAATTCTTTATTTCAAATACATCAATTTTTGGCGGGTGATCTAGGAGATGTAAATTTGTGAAAATATTAATATTATTCATAGAATAGTTCAAATTATATAATTTTAAACTCTACTCATATCTCCCTTTTAGTAGATAAAATTAAGTATTCATTTTCAATTAGAATTAATTTAAATAAATTTTAATAGGGTTTCTAATTTATGAAAAAGGAAATAAACACATGTTAATCTTCTAAAATCATTTAAAATAATAAAAACAAATCACATACCACTAATTATTTAAATTTTTATTAGTATGAAAAATTCAAGATGAATAATTTCAAGGGTAATTTTAGTTGTAACATAATTGAAAATAATGAAACTTTATTTATGTTGTTTAAGTATCAGGAAAGTGTTGCAAAAATTATTGATTCCAATATTTACCTCCAAAATCGATATAAATTTTAAATATTTTAAAAACATTTAAAATAACCTGAAATTTTCATGATCAAGATAAACATTATTTAAGATACTATTTTAATATACAATATTCAAACACTCCAAATTTTGATTTTTTTGTTACAAATAATTTATAGATTAATTTTTTTCTTTTAAGTTAGCATGAATGAAAATATATTCATCTTTAAAAAATATTCACTTATCATTTTGAAATTTGAAAAACAATCCATTGTTAAAAATATTTTTAATTCTAATTTGACTATATTTAGAACATAAACATATAATACTTTAGATATAATGATATATTTTTAAATACCAACTTCTACAAAGCCTTTTAATTTACCTTCATAGTTTTCACTAAAAGATACATTACCGGCTTAATATTTATTGAATGATAAAATTTTTTATGCATCTATTTTAAAATTCATAGAGTATCCACTTTCCATATACCATGTCTCCATATGGATACTTTCAAGATATATTTCATATGAAGTTAGCTTTAAGATTGTTTTGTAACCATGCTACTTTAGATCCAATGATATTTTCAAAATAATTCTTGGTAACCCAACCAGATTTCAAACAATCATTCAAGGGTAATATGGAGGATAATTTTTAGAAATTAAAGTTCTAGTGTGTACTAGATTTGATGAAATATTAAATAATAACCACTTTTATAATTACCTTTCATCCTATATCATAAATATGTAACATTAGATATTATTTAAAACATTTAATAAAGTCTTATGAATTTTTGGTAATTTATTTTCATAACAATTTACATTTTTTTAATTTTTTTCATATTCACATTTTTATCCAAACATTGTATACATTGGAAAAAAGTGAAATTATCGTTATTTAAATTTTCAATTTCAATTTTTATTTTTTAATTTTATTCAAAAAAACATTGAATTTTCTTTATTTTTATTCATTATTCTTATAATCATTTCTTCTTATAGTTTCTTATTTTTTATGAAATAATATTATTTTAGTCAATATTATTTTTATTCATTCATCTGATTTATTTAGTTAGTTTATAAATTATAAGAATATAATTTTATAAACATTAAATATAATTATTAAACTCATTAACAATAGGTTCTTCACAATTAGATTCATTTGAATCATAATCATAATCACTAAATTGATTTAGAAAATTTAGTAGACATATTTTTTAATTCATTTTTATTTTAAGGATCCTCAGATGAATTTGTGCTCTAGACATGGCTCTAACCTACCACTAATTATCTATTTTATTTCTCATTCATATTATTGTTATTTTATTCTTTCTTTAACCTCATGCAACCAGTCATGATAATTTTTTTCTTATAAATTCTTAACAGATTACTAAAAGGAGAATATATATAAATAAAATTACATTTCGTGCTTCCTTTGTGACTATCTTGAGTATAATACCATGTTTTAATTCTAGAATATACTTTTTATATATTTTAAATACCTTTAGGAACTTCATAAACCTCATCAATTTCAATTTATAACAACTAATAATCACAGGAGTAAATAGTAATATTCATTTTTATTTTAAAAGAAACTCTTATTTTTTGGTAGATTCTTCGTAATTAGTTTTTTCAATTCCAATTCTTTATCAATAATGAAGAAATGAGTTCATAAACTATATATTCTTGGAAATTATTAATTTCACCAATAATAAACTTTTTAGCATACTGTTTATTTTTTAAAAATATCAAAACTCTTTGAACAAGAACAATATTATCTAAATATTATATTAAATGATTCATAACATTTAAAATACTAGTAAATTGATGAAACATTTTTACAATAGTTTCATTATCTCATTTCAAAAAATCTTTATATTTCACCCTTAACATACGATCTTTAGTTATAATAAATTTTTCAAAATAATAATGTGTGGTTTGTATGACTTTACACATATCATGAGTTGTTTTAAAAGATAAAATATGACTTGACACATTTTATATTATATCATAATAATATATATTCATGATTTTATAGTTAAGTAAAAAATGTATATCACCTCTAACCATATTATAATCAAGACAAACCTCAAGATGTTAATAGGATTTTAACATAAATTTATAATAATCAATTCATAAATTTTTAAGATATGATTTCATCCTATATTTTTGGTAGCCATAATCATTACCATCGAATAATGGAATTCCTCATTGAACCAACCCATCATTTCAACTTAATCCTCCCATATCAAATTGATATTTTCCTTTAATTGTAAATTCTTGGATATGTTTATAATAAAAATATAAATATAACATAGCTAATAATTATTTCAAGGACCTTATCAGATACAAATTGATTTTCCCAAATATAATGATGGTCAAAAGGTTCAGACATGGGTGAATGGACCTTTTTATAAGATTTAAAATATTTGATATAGTTAAAATAATTAATTAGAAAAAATATAAAATGAATACTTTGATTTTTATATTAGTTTAGATCAATGTGATCCAAAATATACTCTTAACTTCTCCCTATCCCCAAGGGAAAGGAAACCCAATATAATAGTAACATTTTATGGGGACTTATAACAAAATTACAATTTTCTCCTCTAGTGGATGCATAACCAATAAAATTAAAATTTAGAAGGTTAGTAAAAACGTATTAAGAATAATACCTTTTTCACCCTGGTGGCATAACCCAAGACCCACCTTTTTCAAACCTAGAGTCATAACACCACATACCATTTTATGTGGTAGTATTTCCCACAAAAGCATTATTTTGAATAAAAAATGAAAAATTGAAAGACAATTCATCTTGAAAAATATAAGAAGATATAACACCATAGAAATAAGTATAGATAAAAAATATTTTAATGTTGAAATAAATTCATCTTTGATCTCTTTGGTGGTGTGGACATTTATGATTGAGTTCGTCAAAAAAAGATTACATAGTAATAAAATCACATGTAAAACAACTTTGATGATCATCTATATATTTGTAACTAATTCTATTAAACTATATTTATAGTGTTTCTTCATGTACATTAACTTTAAATATTTATCCATTATAGAAATTATTTTTTGATGTAGTAATTATGAATGTGGAATCAACAAAATATATTGTAGATATTTAATTCATGATGTTTGTTTCCTATATATTTGTTCACATGGTGTTCTCTTAAATTAATTCACATGAAATAATTAATTAATCTTACCAAGTTTTCATTCATGTATAGACGTAAACAAAAAAACTAACATTGAAAAATATAAAAAAAACAAGTGTTATAAATAAATGAAAATAAATAAATATTTTAAATAATTAAAATTTAATATGTAATAAACTTATAAAAATTAGAAAAAAATATCTTTTTGGATACACAATTCGTTTATGATACCTAAATTTTATAAATAATATTTATTTTTTAAGATATTCTAATTCCCTAAGATATGAAAATTGTAAGATATGAAAATCCCATATGATATTATATTTTCATAAGGTATAATATTTTCATAAGGTTCGACCATAATATTCAAGGATTTTAAAAAAAATTATTTATATGAATCATTTTCAAAATAAACATCAATGTGTGCAATCATATTTTAAAAATTGCCTAAGGATTATTTCCTATAATATGTATAAGCATCATTTTTCTATAAGAATCATTATGTGAATGAATTATTGTTTTTGAATAAGTATCATGTTAGTTTGTGTAATAATAAAATAAATCTATATATGAGATCTTTCTATAGGTGTGAATGTATTATCTATTGAGCTGGTACTATGTACAAGTTATTTTTAATTACGTATAAGATTCATAAGGTACTGCATTTAAATGATTTGAAACTTATAATTTTTTTGGAAAATATATATTTTGGATAATTATTTACAATATTCATATGATTTATTCATCAACTCATACATATGTGTATTTTTCATAAAAACTAGTTCATAAAGAACATAACAAACACAATTAATTTATAATAATAACCAAAATAAAAATATGAAAATTCTAAATATTTAAAGAATATTTTTTTTAATGAATAAGAAAAAAAATTAGCATCAGTTCAACATAATTATTTTCTTATATGATAAGTGATACATTAAAAAACATTTTTAAAATAGTGTTAAAAAGAATAAAAATAATTTTTTTAATTATAAAAAAAAGTGTATAGGGCATAGAACCACTCCAACATCTCTAACACCTTGTACTAGATAATGCAGTCCATTATGATGATAAGGATATAATTATTCATCTGAAGGACTATAAATTCCAATTATATTTATAATCCACCTACTATGATGGTACTTGATAGATATTTGAATCCATTCTTAATCCTCTAACCAAATGAAATTTTAATTCTCTTGGGAAAAGGAATTAGTTCAATATAAAACCCCAAAATTTCTATTTACCTTATTGATATAAAAGGGCCGAATGATATTATATTAAATAATATGTTAATTAGTATATAAGTAATCAGAGTGATACCTCATACTATTAATATCCCTAATTCTATATCAGACTACTCAGCCACCTTCTCAACTGCAATAATTTGTCCATGTTTCTCCAGATGTCTATCTACTCTCCCTTTGTCCCCAATCTAAATTACTTTTCCTTTACACTAGAATATGTGATCCTTAAATCAAATTAAATTCCACCACTAGATTATTGGCAGAAAAAATCCATAATTTTTTTTCAAATAACCCATATTGTCACATCAATTATAAGGTTGAGATGCAACCCCTCATCGATTATTTACAAGACTCATTCATCATCATTGGTAATATAAATGTAACATCTCTTCTTGAGAAAAAAATTAAAGAAACACTTTAGGGTTTCCAATGAAATTCATTTCACTTCCCCTAATATAAAATTAAATAACTCTTTCCTACACTAGGATATAAAATTAAATATATTATAATATATATTTTTTCCTATATCCACTTCTACAAAAACATCCTTACTCACCGGCTATGATTAAGTAGGAAATTTCAACACGATAATCCTTAAATATATTTATTGTCACATCCAAATCTAGGGCCATTTTTCCTTTAGGTTCTCATTTTTCATTAACTGTTCCACACACCACACAAGATAAAAAAATTTAAAATATTATCCATAAAATATTATTATCCTACTCAAAATTTCGGAAAATTAATGTACTTTTGTATATAGACCTTTTATACAATGAATTTTACCTTTAAGATCATTAATACATTCTAATATCAGGAATTTATAGTCTAAATGTATTTTAATATGTGAAAAATTGGAACATCATTAATATTTGAGTGAATTTTGTATAAATGGAGCATTTTGGAGTTGATTTGAATGTGTTTGGGCCAATTATAGACTATGTATATTTATCTGCATAAATTAGAGGCTGTAAAAAACTATGCTATGGAGAAAACATATATATATTTTTTAGAATGGTTACTACATGATCACCATTGACCATGAAAATACCATTCAATGGGACGAAAAATTAAACAATATATATTTAATGGATGTTATGTGGCCCCCACTAACAATGCATCAAGACTATGTGTTATTCCATCTTCCTCCCAAACCATTTTTTGAACTATTATTTGGCCTCTTATTTTCAAATGGATATGGTAACCACCTAATTAAGCATCCTTAGACTAATATAGTGGAGTATAATCATCAGGGGATGATTTCTTAGCTTGTAGGGGATTAAATAGTAATCAAGGAAAGAGAAAACATATATTATTATTATTATTCTTATTACTATAATAATGAACTACTCAATGTTTCTTGGAATAGTAATCATTTCCATTAGGTGTCACTAATCCCTCCTTTTTGTCAAATTTGTGAGTGAATATGGAGAACTATTTGTGTGATTAAGTTATAATTGAGGTGTTTTGTGTAATTCATGCCTCTGTTTTATAATTTCTTCATGTAAATATTCATCCATTGACCTAATATATTTTATTACGCCAAGAATAATTTATTTTTTATCTTAATTGAAATTATGATAAATCAACCCATAAACATCAGGTTAATTCATATTTAACTTTGGGTTTTGTCTTATAATGTCTTAAAAATTTATTTATTGGATCAAAAATTTAATTTAAGATAACTTAGTCACAAAAAAACAGAATTATTATGTTAGTAATACTTTTAATCCTCATGATAAAATTCATTTCTAGAAACACAATCAAACATGATAAACATAATTTACATGACCTCCACTAAATCCTATAACCATTGTAAACTTTTATTATAAAGTTAAAAGTATCATTTTTATAATTTCATTTTTATAGTGAAGTAAACAAAAAATGATTTTATTTGGGATAATATAATATTAAATTTATTTCAAACAATTAATAAAATATTTAAATAATTTAATAAAGATTAATATTAGTAAATATGTGAGGCTCCCAAAGGGATCAAACCAATACTTATCTATACTTTTGTTTATTTTTAGAGAGAATATAATTTTGGCCACCTGAAAATTACCAATAAGGTAGAACAACACCAATTTTTTCTAATGTTAGTGACCCTTCAACTGGTGTATTTTTTATTGTGTATTGGTCATGTAATTTCAAAAAAATAATGGTAATTTTTAAAAAAATCTTAACCTCGTTTAAATTTATATTTATTTTTCATAATTTTCTTTTTATTATTAGTGTGTTGTTTTTATTTATACATGAATATTATTACATGATATTCTACCTCACTCATTCTAAGATTTTTAAATCATGATATATAATTCCCTTTTAAATAGAGATAAATTCAATACAATTAATGTGATGATGTACACTAAGTGGAGAGCACGTTCAAAATGATCCCATACCTAATTTGGAGGGGAGTGACATAGTCATAGTCCATGTTGTTGGAAAATTTTTGAACCTCTAGTAAGGACCAAACGCAACCATATTTTATTCAAAGAGATGTGTAATAATAATGACTATGATATATTCCATAAGATCACTATGTTGGTTTCCTCCTCAATGAACACTCATGAAGTATGTATTTCCATCCATCTATGGATTGGAGTCGAGGATCATTTGATCACATATTCTACTGAAAAACTATGAGATTAAAACAGGTTCTATGATGCTATTTCAAAACATAGCACAATTATATGGGGTAAAAAGTGATTCCCCAAATGCGCCCATGTAAGAACCCAGGTTTTGAGCTTGCGAGACTTTGAATTTTATTTCTTTATGTTATACCGGAGTAGGGTGTTCAGACGGCATGTGATTCTGATCCCCGGTGTAGACGGAATTAAATTTTAAGTGCGTTCACACTAGAAAATCCAAATAAACATGAATAACTCCTAAACAGTTACTCAGAGGGGAAAAATGATGGCACCGTTGAGTCCGTAGTATGTCATTTACCCTAGGAGGGGTGTAACATTCGTGGGCGTGGCCCTTTTGTAGAAAATGCCACCAGGGGTGTTTTCGTAATTTAGTGACCTCGGGCGTGAAGTTAAAACTTCTGAACGGGGGCTCAGATTAAAATTCAGAGAACACTGTTGTGCTCAGAACGAGTATTTTACCCTAGGAGAGGCCTGACCACGACCCCGTCGAGAGTTCATGTATGGGCCTACTAGTGGGTGTTTAAAATTATTTAAATTTTAATTAAGTTTTCTTACTTAAACACATCATCCCTCCTTGTCCCCCCTTAAAATTTATCTATTAGAAGCTCTCCCAACAATTAACCTCCACCTTTTTCAAGCTCCTCTCCCCACCTCTCCAAGGTGGTTGTAGCTCCGGCAGATCATTTGTGAAGCGACGAGCAACTCCCAACGAGGTAGGATTGTTTCATTTTCATTTTAAATCCTTGCATCTTCCTTAAACTGAATTTATAGCGTCAAATTGCTATTTAATTATCAAGTGAATTACATAATTGATTAGGGTTCGATTAGATCTTTCCAACAATTCTTTCGGATCTAAATTTTGAGTCTGAGGTGTCTGGGGTGACCCAGAGTAGTTTTATGGCCAAAACCCCTATTTTCTGGTGGTTCCAGGGTGGTCTGGTGGCTCCGCACGGCAGTCCGGCGAGTCCCAGTGGTGGTGGATCCTCAGGTGTTCTGTGAGGGCGGTGACGAGGCTGGTCCTCAGGTGGTGTCATGGCCGTATGCGGGTAAGCGGGATGGTGAGTGGCAGTAGGAGGTGGCGTTGACGACACATGCGGGAGGCCAGGGGCGTGGGTTGGCCGACTTTGTCGGTCGGCGTGCAGCAGGAGACCAGGGTCTTTGTGACCCCAGAAGTGAACCAAGACCCATGAAATGTGGGTCCCATGGAAAAGATATGGACCATCTGAAGCTAGTCTGGGTGAAGCGAGGCGACCTGCGTGGTGAACTGTGGGTCGCGGTGGACCGAGCGGTCAGGGCGGCCAAGCCGCGGACCGCCCGTCTAAAGGGGTGGACCGGTTGAACCGGTCTAGCCCACCCCGTCTCCTTCTGTTGGCTTTAAAATGCCTCTAACTCTCAAACTAAGAATAGGATTTGTCTGCAATTTACTAAAACGCAATCCTCAGATCGAGAAACAGGTTTTGAGATGGTCTTAAAGATTTTTAATTCCCGAGACGGGGGATCGGTAGTGCAACACGCCCATTAAGTGTTATTTAGTGCCTTGTTGAGATTCTTGTTTTAGATGGCGGGAGCACATCTGGAGTTCATTTTAGGCATCATCAACGGCGTTGTTACCCTACTGTCAATACGAAGTCATCTAGGGTGGTTTCAGGCATTAATGCCGGAGTTGAGGCGTGGGGCCATGGGCCATCATTCAAGCTGCGTGCAGCGTTTGCGACTTTTTCTTCAGTCATTAGTTTGGGTGAATGAATCATTGATCTGGCAGGTTTTTCTAAGAGCATCGCAGGGGCACAGTTCACCCAACCTTTTTTGGGACTGAGCACTAGTGCAGAAAACATTTTTTACGTCGGTTATTTTTAATTTTTTACGTCGGTTTCTAGCCGACGTTAATACGTGCGACGTTATAAATAAGGTTTTTGACGTCGGTTATTTAAAAACCGACGTCAAAAAGCATAAAATCGCGATTGTTATCACGTAGGTTATTTTAGAACTGACGTGATAAAGGGAATGGAGAATGGTTTATCATGTCGGTTATCGAAGAACCGACATAATAAACTGGGGTGACGATGGTTTATCACGTCCGTTCTATAAGAACCGACGTGATAAACCGGGCTGAGCGTGGTTTATCACGTCGGTTCATATAAAACCGATGTGAAAAACTGGGGGAGGGGGGTTTATCACATCGGTTAGTCAATAACCGACGTGATAAACCCTTGTCCAGGCCGTTTAGCACGTCCGTTATTCAATAACCGACGTGCTAAACCATTCTCCAGGCACTTTATCACGTCGGTTATTTAATAACCGACGTGATAAACCATTCTCCAGGCCTTTTAACCGACGTGATAAACTATTTTCCAGGAATTTTATCACGTCAGTTATTAAATAATCGACGTGATAAACCCAATTTTTTTTAAAACAGAATGCAGTGATATTCTCTCCACCAGAATCAACCAGAAAATAAATCAAGAAATCATACCACAAAAACAGAAGTACATCAAAAATAAGGATGTAAATAGATAACATATAAAACTTACCCACTAAACAGAATCCACCCTCATTTATACCCCATGGACAGCCCTCCCCCACCCTGTTGGTGCCCTCACCCTCATGTATACCCCCTGGATAGCCCTCCCCCACCCCATTGGAGCTCCCACCCTCATGTATACCCCTTGGACAACCCTCCCCCACCCCATTGGAGCCCCCACCACACTCCTGGACTGCCCCCCCCGACCCCCGGACACCCCCAAACACCCCTCAACAACCCCCCACCCGCCTGAACAGCACCTCCTCACCCCCTCACCCCACTTGACAGCCCCCACCACACCCCTGGACAACCCCCCCACCCCTGGACAGCACTCCCACGCCCCTGGACCGGCTTCCCACACCCCTGGACATCCCTGCCACCCCTCCCCCACAGACCCAAATCCATACCAGAAGAACCATCAAAAGTAGACCAAAATAAGAGGTAGAGAAAAATTAAACATTCACTTATATAACATTCAAAACTTACACTGTAAACTTCAAAAAAAAAACTAAATCAAACCTAAACAACTACCAAATGGACAATTAAATCGACAATATTCAAAATTACATTTTATATTACAAACAACTAAAATTCAATCAAACCTGTAAAATAATTTGACCACTCCACTTGTACGTGTTTGATGTCATCAGGAGTATAGGGTTGAGGGTCATCAAAAAGATACAAATGAAAAAGAAGATAGTTTACATGTATAATGAATAAATCAAATTGAAATATGATGGCAAAGTTTAAGAGGAAATCGTACCAGGTCAAAATTCACAACTGTCCCAGTTGTTATTATTTCATACATAAATCTTAACATATAATATCCGCATTCGATGAGGCCTTGTTGTTCATGAAAATTATGTTTTGAATGAGTGTAAATTCAATATATTATTTTTATGTAATAAATCAAAAAGTACAAATTATAAATGGAAATTTACCTTCGCCTTTACATATTTGGTCTTTGCATTTCTTTTCTTTGTGTTTTTTCGAAAGTAGGCCCATGCACTATTATAAAAAATAATACAAATGGGGTAAATTTAAAATTTATTATAATATATAAAACTATTGAGAAATTGAAACTTACTTTTCCAATATATTCTTAAAACTTTCCCACACATCACCATGAACAGAGCATATCCAATAAAGAGTTTTCTCCCTTGGGAAAAAAATCCCTAACATCCAATGATTACTGATAAAAGGAAATTTAATGTTAGTGGTTTTTTATGTTAAAAGATAATTAACTATTTGAGAGAAATGTGTTTCATACCTCTCACAAAAAGGCATCATCCAACATTGTTGGATTATATTCTTTTCAAATCTTTCAGCAATATAAACCATTCTTTGTTCCTCAGTCAATTCACATGCTTCAGGGGAAATCAATTGCGGGTCCATGAATCCATATACTTCTGTCAGTTCATTCCTCTCACAAATTTTATAAAGATACCAAATACAAAACATATATAAGTATACATTTTTAATAAATATAACGCAGGGAAAAGGTGTTAAGAATTATATGGAAAAAATTTGTACCACGTTGATGCCCAACTTATCTCCAGTAACAAGCTCCATGATATCAGATTTTGTAATCCCCGTAGTTATTTCACGTCCACAAACATGAGATTCCATTGGAAACTCATAAAAACCCTACAACAAATGTGAATATCTTGACAATCTGTCAAGACCACTGGATTCTGTATCTGATGTCATAGCCTGTTGTCTTTGTTGTTGTCTATACCGTATTTCTTTACCTTTGAAGTATTCCTGTGAAAAAAAAATTGAGAATTATAGTAGTTTTCAAATGATAAAACAACTTTATTAAAAAAATAAAATAAAAGATATAACATTCATACCTCTATGGTAATGAGTCGATGAAGTCTGGATGGCCAAACTAAAAAATGGCCGATACTCTGTCCAACTGTCTCCACCTCATCTGTATGTATTGGTACCCTAGCTGATCTATCTATAATATCCTGTACAGTGACCCTCTGATTCTCTACCTCTAATTGTTGATGATGAATTGTATCTCCTATACAATATACCAACCCGTATGCTACTATATGATGTTGAGAATCATCATCATAGAACTCGCAATATGTAGGAAGCTGCGATAGAGGCGTAGGATAAAAAATGGGGTCCGCAGGCTGAGGTGGGGGAGTGGGAGCTACTGGCAGAGGTGGAGGATAAATAATGGGGTCTGCAGGGGGAGGTGGAGGAGTGGGAGCTGCAGTCTGAAATTGTCTTTGCATTTCTGCAAACATAGACTGCACCGAATCTCTAATCTTGTCTTCCATCGTCGCATTAATATTTTGAACTTCAGCCTCCAAGGATTCTATTTTTTTTATAAACCCCCTCAATGTTAGAAGTTGAAGAACGTGGAAACACTTTTCTTACCGATACACCTGTTGGATATCCTCTTACACGACCAGGATGTTCGGGCCTTCCCAATGCTGCAAAAAAAATATCTTCCCTCCCAGTAGCTGTAAATGTCCCCTATGAACTTTTCTCCTCAAGAGAGTCTTGTATTAATTAATTGAACATTTCTGTAATGATTGAAACTTATATGAAGAAAAAAGTTAACTTAAATAAATTAAATAGATATCTTACAATCCTCTCAACTACGATTCTCGATTATTTCGAAAGAAATTGCCCTTTTTTCCCTTCCGAGCTCTCTTCCATTTTTCATGTCTAGATGGAGGGGATGGAGGGGCCACCTCTCTAGAGCTTGAAGACTCAGCTCTTAGTTGTTAAAATTTTTCTGCTATCATCTTTTCTTCCAATAATGTATACCCTCCCCGAGATAAACTATGAGGGTATACATTTTTAGATTGGATCTCCTGAAGAGCTTTCCTTGTTTGCTGTAATTTAAGAATAAGAAATCATTAACAAAACATTAATAAAATCATTTATATAAGAAAGTATATAAAAGTTTACATTGCCCTTACCAGAAATGACTCTTTTTTTCTACTTTCAAAAAACTGTCTCCATGTGTCTTCAACTATAAAAGGATATATATGACATGGATTGTCATGACTCCTATGACCATAAATGAAATCAGATGTGAGGGTTGATTTGAAATCCCTCCATCTCCTGGCAGCCAACGATAAGAATTTCTTCCTGACTCCTCCAGTGTCAGGAATATCAAATTTCATCTGATAAAGAAGAGGTTAAACATATTATATATACCAGAAACATTAAAAGAATGGTCAAACAATGACAAAAGATCTTACCAAAATCGTCTCCCACAACTGAGAGATAACCGCTTTATCCACACCTCTCCAATCATCATACAGAATGCTTACTTTGGTCTTAGCCTGATTTGCAACAAAACTCTTAAAATCTTTGGCATTCGGACCTCTAGGAATATCATCATCATCAAACTCAACTACTATCCTCTAATCCTGCGTACGGGCAAGTGATAATTTTGGTAAACGTGTGCAACCACGTTTACCAACCTTTGAAATCTTTGTCGTAATAGGAGCATGTGAATGTTCATCCCCAGAGGTATGACCAGCAATATGCTCCTCCCCAGAATCATGTGGTTGATCATCTGAATGATCTGTCATTATCCTTCAAATCAAAAAAACAAACGTCAGTTCACAAATATACAAATTCAAATATTTTAATACTACTGTAATCAGAAAATAGAAAAGTGTACTAGGTTACATAATAGTAAACATTGGTAATATGGTAAGCATGTTAAATAATGGTAAAGATGGCAAAGATGGTCAAGATGGTCAAGATGGTCAAGATGGTAAAAAATGGAAAAAATGGTAAACCTGGTAAACATTGTAAACATGGTAAAGTAATTTTCAGTGAACAAAAATAAGCATTTTAAAATTCATGTAATGGATATAAACTGTTGGTTCGTAGAGAATTTCTTTCTGTCTGGGTTCCACCGGCTGGCCGGTGGTCATCCACCGGTTGGCCGGTGTCACCAGGCAGTGGGCAAGCCTACTGCCTGGGTCCTCCGGCTGGCCGGTGGGCAAGAACCGGTTGGTCGGTGCCCATACCGGCTGGCCGGTGCGCTAACACCGGCTGACCGGTGACTCTGGCAGAAAGCAATGCTTTTACCAGAGACCACCGGCTGGCTGGTGGTCATCCACCGGTTGGCCGGTGTCACCAGGCAGTGGGAAAATCTACTGCCTTGCCCTCCGGCTGGCCGGTGGGCAAGAACCGGTTGGTCGGTGCCCATACCGGCTGGCCGGTGCGCTAACACCGGCTGACCGGTGGGAATCCACCAGTTGGCCGGTAGACTCAGAGAGTCAATATCAGCCTTCTTGGGCCAACTCCTGGGCAACCTTTTTCCTAGCATCAAAACACTTGAAAACAAGTTAGAACACGATGAGAGTGATTGTGATCATTAAAATCCGAGAGAGAGGGGTACAACAATAAACATGATAAATTAAACTAAAAAAACTTTAAACAAAAAATAACATATACTTATTTTATTTTAAAACATGTTTTAATAAATAAAAAACTTACAATATCTAACATTTATGGAAAAAATAAATGTAAACAACAAATAAACATATGTTACCTGTAATTTTAGGAATGTACAGATGGATTGTTTTCCCAAATTCCTTCGTCGTGATCGTTCCTTATGGCACAAACTATGTCTTCAACATGATCGTCATTATGTTCTGTTAATATTTCCATTGAAGTAGGGATCTCACATAAATCAGCATATTCATCAAGTTCATCCTCACCGACATATTGTTTTTTCCTTCTAAAACAACAGCCCACTGCATATCTGATTGATCTACTACATAAAAAATTTGTTTTGCATGTGTTGCCATTATAAAAGAATCAGTTGTGTCTTCCAATCTATTCAGATTAACAAGTGTCATTCCAAATTCATCGTGTCTGACACTGTTTTTACCGTTAAACCATTTACAGTTAAAAACAGGAACTTTAATTTTAAAGTAATCAACCTCCCATATGTCTTCAATCACTCCATAATATGTATTTGATGCAGAAATTGGGTTTTTGCCCTTAGCACTCGAAAAATGCATTGCTTCTGCAAACACCAATACACCACTATTCTGAACCGCACATCTGTAGTCCTGAGCTTTTGTATGAAATGTATAACCATTAATGTCATAACCAGACCACGTTATCACATTTAAACATGGACCACCCACTATCCATTTTAATGTCTCTGATACATCTGATCTACCAAGCAAAGTCTTTTTAATCCATGAAAAAAAAGTTTTGTTGTGCTCATTCAAAATCCACATTTCTTTCTTCTTTGGATGACATTGTTTCAACTCATTAATGTGCAATGTGATATATTGTTGAGCATCAGCTATGTTCCTCAAGATGTATGATTCTAACTTCTTCATCTGTTCAACTGACAATGATTTGACTTTCAAGCCGCGAATCCCCTTTCCCTCATTATTAACTCGTTCATGGCGAGATAGAGGCAATCCTATGTGTTGCGCCGCAGCCAAGCAGCTCATACAAAAATCTGCTACCTCCTCAGAAATATACTTTTCAATAATGGATGCTTCAGGTCGATATAGATTTTTAACATACCCCTTTAATATTATCATATACCTTTAAAAAGGATACATCCAACGAAGATATACAGGTCCACAAAGCTTTATTTCTCGAACCAGATGAATCATTAAATGCACCATTATATCAAAAAAAGTTGGAGGAAAATACATTTCTAATTGACAATGTATTAAAATTTCATCCTTTTCCAAAATGTTCAAAGCATTCACATCAATCACCTTGTTACAAATTGAATTGAAAAAATAACACAACTTCATTATAGTCTTTCTGACACGAATGGGCAATATTCCACGCAATGCAACTGGTAGAATTTGTTGCATCATGACGTGACAATCATGTGATTTCATACCTATCAACTTCAAGTCCTTCATTGAGACAAAATTTTTTACATTAGAAGAATAACCTTGAGCACTTTGGTATCATGAAGTCACTGATAGAAGCTAATTTTCTCCCTCTTCGATAATGTATGACAAGCCGGGGGAAGAAATGTTCATCTTCCTTTAGGAGTGGGAGGTAACTCCAAACGTATTCCCATTGATAGTAAGTCTAATCTTTCATTCAACCCATCTTTATTCTTTCCTTTAATATCTAACAATGTTCCAATCAAAGAATCACAGATATTCTTCTCCCCGTGCATGACATCAATATTATGTTTAACTTCATGATACCTCCGATATGGTAGCTCAAAAAATATTGACCTTTTCTTCCAAATATGTCTATCATTACCAGATTTCTGTGTCTTTCCCAATGTCACGTCAAGGTTTTTCACCCTCTCAAAATACAGATAATGGGATAAAGGTTTTGGAGCAGTATCAAATTCTTGTGAGCCATTAAATGCCTTTTTTAGTCTTCTATAAGGGTTTTCCACAGGCAAAAACTTTCGATGAACCATGTACACTATTTTCCTCCCATGATGCAATTGACAATAGGACGTCTGTTGTTCGCAAATTGGACATGCTTTATGCCCTTTAACACTATATCCAGACAAATTTCCATATGCTGGGAAGTCATTTACAGTGAACAGAAGCACTGAATGCAGTTGAAAATATTCCATTTTATAAGAATCATACACCCTAATACCATCAGCCCATAACAGTTTCAAATCATCAATCAACGGTGACAAGTAAACATCAATATCATTACCGGGTTGCTTTGGACCAGATATCATTGTACTCAACATGACATATTTGCACTTCATACAAACTTTAGGAGAGAGGTTGTAAATTACCAATAAAACAGGCCATGAACTATGTGTGCTACTGAGTGTTCGGAATGAATTCATTCCATCTGTGCACAACCCTAGTCTGAGATTTCTTATTTCATTTCCAAATGTAGAATACTGCGCATCAATTTTCTTCCATTGTGGACAATCAGCTGGATGACGTATTTTTCCATCACATAACCGCTCTTCAGCATGCCATCTTAACCTTTTTGCATCATGTGAATTAGCAAATAAACGTTTGAAACGATTAATTATAGGAAGATACCAAAATACCTTTGAAGGGAGCTTTGTAATCTCTACATCACCCTGTGATTTTTCTTTCACCTTATACCGTGATGTCCCACATTTTGGACACTCTGACATAAATTCATATTCCTTCCTATATATAATGCAGTCATTCGGACGGGCATGTATTTTCTTGTATCCCAATCCCATCGGGCATAATATTTTCTTGGCTTTGTAATGTGAATCTGGAAGATCATTATCTTTTGGAAGAATGTCTTTCATCAATTGTAGCAGCTCTGTAAAACTTCTGTCACTCCATCCATGCTTCGCCTTTAGGTTAATAAATCTTAACACCGCCGACAGAACCGTAAAATCTGTACAACCGGGATATAATGGTTTTTCAGCATCACCATATAGACGTGCAACTGTCAGTTCTATCTTAATTTATTCTGCTACAATATCGCGAATCATTTCTTCAATTCCATCGGAGTTACCATCTTGCGAATCATCATCATCAGTGACATTCCGTCCAGTTTCACCATGCCAAATCCAAGGGCTGTAACTCGGATTAAAACCATGACATATCAGATGATATTTTATCTCTCTACTTTTCAACTTCTTCATATTCAAACACTTCAGGCATGGACAGAAAAAAATGTCACTACTTGGAACATTTCATTTTGGAAATTCCAAAAAGGCATCAACACCTTCCTCAAATTCATTGCTCATTCGATGTGCCGTAATCCAACTTCGACTCATTATTACCTATAAAAAATATCAACAAAAAATATATATTTTTAAGATAAGACAAAACATGTTTATATGAAAAAGATCATAATTTGAATGTAAAACAATTTAAAATATCAAACAAATCTTGAAAGTAGTAGTAGTTTTCATAAGTACCCAACACCAAATAGCTATACATCGTAAGTGTCATGTTAAAAATATGAATATAGACCATTTGTTTTATGTTTAATAATATTTTCATATTATCTGATCATTCTGATTATATATTAGAATTACTATATCCTTTTGATCCGATATATAATCTAAGGACATTAATATTTCTTTAGAAAAAGTAATGATAATATCATGGTAATGTAAAAAAAAGTATATTTTGAAATATATATATGTAATACCAATAAAAAAAATACATATGTGTTTGGCCCGGGTTTCCCACATAAATCAACTCATCTCACAGATTAAATTTTTGAATCATCCTACATAATACTTATTTTTATAACTTAGGGAATGAAAATAATAATGTTGCTGGAAGAATGGAACGTTATAGTACCACCCATTATTTTTCAGATTTTGCTGAAGCTAATCCACAATGTTTTAATAATCATTTGCGAGTTAAATTTTGCGAGTTGAATGAACATAATAACCATTTGCAATAAAAAAAATTCCACGAGATTCAAAAACGAACGAAAAGCACATCAAGAATCGAAACAAAAACGAACGAAATAAATTCGTGGAAGGCTTACTTGAATGTCGCGAGTTGAGATGATAGATCCGAGAGCAGTGAAGAGGATAAACAATGAAGCCAAAATGAGTGTAATGCTAGAGATTGACGAGCCGATTAGAGTTTACCGCGCGAGAGAGAGACGAGCCGGCGACTGTCAATCGAAAAAATCATAAATGACAGAACACGGGATTTAATTTTTTAAATGCTTTATAACGTCGGTTATTATATAACCGACGTTATAAACCTTTTTAAAGCTTTTTTACGTTGGTTATTTTATAACCGACGTAAAAAACCCCGGGTGCTTTGGTTTTTTACGTCGGTTATCAAATAACCGACGTAAAAACCCAACAGGCGCGATTTGTAACGTCGGTTATTAAAATAACCGACGTGAAAAATCTACTCGCCGCATTGTTACGTCGGTTATATATAACCGACGTAAAAAATGGTGACGTAAAAAATGATTTCTGCACTAGTGGAGGTGTGGGACCCACGAGATGCCATATGGGCATAAAGCTATGTTGAATAACTTTTTCGTCGGGAGTCCGTTTCAAGCGAGTAAATAGTCTATCTCACATGTTTTTTCACAGGGATTGCAACGGTGTAATCTTTTTGGGCGTGCAGAGCCTCATTTGAGATATTATTAAATGTGTAAACATAAAATAGCATTGGTCGGAGGATCCTTTTACGCAATCCAAACCAACACATGGTATTAATGTTAGTGACACCCAGTGATGGCATGGGCAGTGCAGAGTTATTGGAATAGTTCGGGGTTTACCCTCCAGTGGGTTACCCACCGGCGTATCAGGGTTTGCTCTCCAGCAGGGCTGGGTAGTATGTTACCCGTTGACCTTAGGGTTTACCCTCTAGCAGGGCTGGGTAGTGGGTTAACCGTTGAACTTAGGGTTTACCCTCCAGCTGGGCTTGGTAGTGGGTTACCTGACGACCTCTAAGGGTTTACCCTCCAGCTGGGTTGGGCACTTGGTTACCCAAAAACTTCTTTTAGACTCAACCCTTTCTATGAGGATAGTCAGTGAATTTTCTCTGTGATTTCCGGAGAGGGACCATTGGTTGTACAGTTCAGCGATGAGACAGCTTGGACGTGCAGGACATTTGGGCATCAGTGATGGATATCCTTAGATCTGTTGGCGATTTTTCCTAGGATGGGCTTGGAGATGGAGATCCCCTAACACACTTGTTTTGTTTCTTGTTGATCATATATATACATACACCCTAATTTTTTTCCCACTCCTTGGGTTCAGTTACTCTCCTTCTATGAGGGGTGAGGATGTGTGGGGTATGCCAAGTGTTTTTCGAGTCTATTTCCTCTTGGTCTGAAGAGTATACTCTCCTTGTATAGGTAGAGAAGACTCGGCGATATGTTCATCTTCTCACTATTTCTAGATCCTTTCATTTGGACGAGTCTGCTTTTTTTATCTTGTTGGGTTGAGCTGCACTCTATTTACTATACTCTTTCACTATTCATTGTTCTAACTATTGATCACCTCTTTACTGCCTCCTATGTTTCTCCCTCAAGCTTTTGGAGAGTCCTAATAAGTATATTTATACTCTCCCCTACTTGGAGTTTTCCCACACCTAGTGAGCCCTTACAAACGAAGGACATGTCAATCATGACTATAGAGGGACGTAGAGGGCACATGAGCATGGGATGCATACCGGGGTCACATTAGTTTCATCAAGTGTGGGACTCTCCTGTTGTTTAATTTTTTCTACCTGTTGTCGGGTTGTGGCCCCTTTCAGTTTGGGCGCCTATATTTCCCTTTTTCTGTTCAGTTATCTTGTCGATACATTTTAGCACTTTACTTGTTCTATTTAGAAGTTGATGCATGACTGTGGGTAGGTTATAGTTGTTTTTCCTTTGGATTTATTTTTACTCAGCACTTCTGCATCAAGTGGGATATGTGTGTGTGTATAGGTACATAGGAGAAGGCCTCCCCGAGATCGTTACACCTTCCTCGCATGTCGCCTGCCCCTGGCCTATGGAGGTGGGCTTGGGGTAGTTGCGGCTTGAGACCGGTAGGGTCAGGTCATGACAATGTGGTATCAGAGGCATGGTTCATTCCGTGGGGCATTCTTTGGATGTCCATAAAAAGGAATTTGTTATGATTTAGGGAAATAGGGTCTACGTGTCTCGAGAGAAGCTCTCAGGCCAGGAAGTCTAGTAACGATACGGGCGGCCGACGTATCCATTCACCAAGACCATGATAATCTGCTTGTCGACTTGGCACACTGAGACATTTGTTGTAGGGAACATTGGAACATTCATCTGGTAGGATTGAGTCTTTGACTGTCCTTTTTGACTCATCTCCCCTTTGTGATTACTTTTATATATATAAATGCTCATCAGATCGTGGTAATCCTTGACAGTTTTTAGGATGCCCCCACTACAGAAGCTAGCCAGGTTACCCTCTCTAGTTCATGACGATGACTTGGAGAGCGATGAGGAAACAGTTCAGGGACCCTTACATGATCCCCTTGCACCCAGTGGTTCAGCAGTAGCCCCTCCATCTAGAGACCGGCGGTTAGTACCACCAGCACAGGTCGAGGTTGAGCGTAGGCTGAGTGCGCCTTGAGATTTCCAACGTTAGCGGCCACAGAAGATTTCTAGGGACCTAGATCCCCAGGCAGCGGAAGACTGGATAGATTATGTGGACATACTTTTCAGGCTGGTACGAACACCGGCTGACTAGATGGTAGCCCTAGCTGCTAGCCTTTTCCTCGGGACCACCGGGCGTTGGTGGGGGTTGGTTACGCAGACCCACAACGAGTCGTCTCTCATGTGGGGTAACATCCAAAAGCTCTTCCAGGAGGAGTACTCCCACTATTGTTTTTGCTTTGTTCAGATTAAAGAGCATCTAGAGCTGAATCAGGGGGGATGACCATGGCGCAGTACTCGGCCTGGTTTACCAATCTAACATGCTACTCGTAGGATATGATCTGAGATAGTTACTTTCAGGCGCGGAAGTTTTAGAAGGGTCTCCCAGGGAGATTCGTGATAGTGTAGTGCCCCAGTACATCCCTACTTATGCTGACGTTCTAGAGCAGGCGCTCGTGACAGAGAGATTCTTGGATGAGGGATGCCAGCTGGCAGGGCCTAGCAGTGGCCGATTTAGAGCAAAGACTTCAGTAGTAGACAGGCTGCAGAGAGCAGAGCCTCAGTCGAGGAGACCGTTCTATAAGCAGACTCAGGGGCAGGGTTGTACACTGCAGTGGTATCGTAGAGCATCGAGGAAGTCAGGAGAGAGACAGTGATATGCTTGTGACAGATGGGGTCACCTAGCACGGGACTGCCCGACCAGGCATACTGAGCAGTTGTGGTAGGAAGTGGGCGAACTGCAGCAGTAGAGGTAGTGCCGTGACCAGGGATCTCCCAGCCAAGGACTGGGTGGTCCTCAGGGAGGTGGCGCAGGCAGAGCGGCATGACCAGAAGTTGGGGAATGGAATTTCTATATCCTTCCACTGCCACCATCGGGCGGCCCATGCTAGGATTAGGGAGCCAACAGTTGGGGACACGGGCAGCTTCGGGCTACGGGGGTTCGTGACCCCCCAGCACACGAGATGGTCCAAGGTATACTATGTGTTTACATTACACATTCTTTGGTACTAGTAGACACAAGATCCAGCCAGTCTTTTATATCACTACTTTTGGTACGGGAGTTGGAGCTCCTAGTAGAGGCACTGACACCTGCACTTAGCCTCAAGGTTCTTACGGGAAGTGCATCGTTAGTGACCTTTTTTTGAAGACAGTGTGAGCTGTCGTTCAGAGGAGAGAGTTTCACGCAGACCTACTGGTCACCACAATGGAACCTTACGACGTCATCCTAGGCATGGATTGGATTTCTATGGTTCGTGCCCAGATCGACTGTCATCATAGACGAGTCAGATGTGTGCATTCTGATGGGACGAGGTTCACCATCCACGGTGAGCGAGACATCGTAGCAAAGCAGATGGGTGCTCATAGAATGAGAACACGGACTTTTTCTCATCATTTGGTGAGTATGTATGTTAGAGCAGCAGACACTACAGACACCTGTATCCCTACCATTGTAGAGGACTACTTGGATGTCTTTCCCAGTGATGTCTCGGGACTACCTCTGACATGAGAGATGGAGTTCTTCATTGACATGCAGTCAGAGACTGCTCTAATATGATGTGCGGCTTATCGGATGGCACCCACAAAGCTTCAGGAGCTATAACATTAGTTGGATGTCATTTGTGAGAAGGGATTCAATAGGCCCAGTGTATCCCCCTAGGCAGCTCCAGTTTTGTTTGTGAACAAGGAGGATGGGAGCCTACATCTTTGTGTGGATTATCGTTACCTGAATTATGCCACGATAAAGAACAAGTACCCTTTGTCGAGGATTGATGACCTCTTTGACTAGTTGAGAGGTGTGAAGTGGTTCTCCAAGATTGATCATTGATCTGGATACCACCAGTTTTGGGTTCATGAGGCTGATATCCTGAAGTTGTCTTTCTATTTTCATTATGGGAATTATGAGTTTCTGGTGATTCCCTTTGGCATGGAGAATTCCCATGTTGTCTTCATGTCGTTGATGAACAAGATTTTCCAACCGTACTTGGACCGGTTTGTGGTCGTCTTTATTGACGACATACTCATCTACTCTGTGATAGAGGAGGAGCACGTGGAGCATTTGAGGATTGTTCGAGACGTACTTCAGGAGCACTAGCTGTATGGGAATCTCTTAAAGTGTTAGTTCTAGATTCATGAGGATCACTTTAGGGGGCATGTCATTTCAAAACAAGGTTTATTTGTAGATCCCACAAATATAGAGGCAGTTCTTGCTTGGTATCCACCCAGGAATGCGTCAGAGGTGCAGAGCTTCATTGGTTTGGTAGGGTACGACCGGAGGTTCACGGAATACTTCTCCTGGATTGATTCCCCTTTGAAAGCATTGATGCGGAAGGGACAACCGTTCACCAAGACTGATCAGTTCTAGAATGCCTTCGAGGAGTTGAGGCAGAGGCTGACTAGTTCTCAAGTGTTGAGGCTTCCAAAGGAGGGAATTGAGTTCTTGGTATACTACGATGCTTCAGGAACTAGGCTCGAGTTCATGTTGATGCAACAACAGCTAGTAATTTCATATGGGTCGAGGCACTGGAGGCCCCATGAGCAGAATTATGCGACTCACGATTAGGAGCTGGCAACGATGGACTTTGCCTTGAGGTTATGGAGACACTACCTTCTAGGTGAGCATTTTTTGGTCTACTCAGACCACCAGAGCCTCAAGTACATCATCACTCAGTGGGATCTAAATTCTAAGGCAGAGGCGCTAGCTGGAGTTTTTGCAAGACTATGATTTCAAGATAGTCTTCACTTCCAGGAAGGGAAACATAGTAGTAGATGCCCTTAGTAGGAATTCCTATGCTCGTCAAGTGCAGGAAGCTTCAGAGCAGTTGGATTCCCTACAGCTGACCTTGGTGGAGCATATGGGTATAACTTTTCTGCAGTTGATGATGTTGACCCCATCGCTCCTAGAGTGTGTGAGAGAGTCGCATTTGGGGGATGTCAACAACGAGGTACTATGTGATCAGATATCAACGGACGATGCACCCGATGAGTATTCTGAAGGATGGAATCATGGGATATTGTTCCAGGGGCGAGTTGTAGTACCAGTGGAGATGCGGGAAGAGGTGATGCGGGAATTCCACACTTCCTCCTTGGTTGTAAATCCTGGTGTGGGGAATATGTACAGAGACCTTCAGCGGTAGTTTTGGTGGTCTGGCATGAAGCCGAGTGTATCTTAGTTTGTTGCTCGGTGTCGTACCTATCAGCAATTGAAGAAATAGCATCAGGTTCCGACAAGGATGTTGCAGCCCCTTGATATCCCATAGTGTAAGTGGGATGGAATATCTATGGACTTCATCATAGGGCTTCCACACACCGTGAAGGGCCATGATTCTATTTGGTTGATAGTGGACCGACTCACGAAGTCGGCATACTTCCTTACCATCAAGGAGCCGAGCTCAGTGGAGAGTCTAGGGAAGCTGAACATTTTGGAGATCATCCGACTTCATGGAGTACCCTAGATGATCATCTCCGACTGTGATGCGCAGTTTACGTCGCGATTGTGGCAAGGCCTGCATGAGGCATTCGGGACTCAGCTACAGATGAGTATAACTTTTCACCCCTAGATGGACGGGTATACCGAGTGCACTATCTAGGTGTTTGAGGATATGCCCAGGGCATGTGTGTTAGACTTTGGCCTAAGAGGGAGGATCACCTGCCCATGGTGGAGTTCACTTATAACAATAGTTACCACTCTAATATCAGTATGGAACCTTTTGATACCCTCTATGGGAGACCCTGCAAGTAACTGTTGTGTTGGACGGAGGTTGGGGAGACCTCCCTCATGGACCCAGAGTTGGTGTAGGATACGACGGAGAATGTGATAGCCATTCCTGAGAAGATGAGGATGGCGTAGAGAAGACAAAAGTCCTACGCAGACCGTCGTCGTTGGCCTTTGGAGTTCCAGTAGGGTGACCATGTCTTTTTGGGATTCTCCCCACAGCCTAGAACACATAGGTTCTGTCGGGGAGGAAAGATATCCCTAAGGTTCATCAAGCCTTTTGAGATCACGTGTAGGGTTGGCGAGGTTTCCTACCATCTTACTCTACCCCCACAGCTAAATAGAGTGCATGATGTCTTCCAAGTGTCGCAGCTGAGGAAATACATGCACGACCCCACGCACGTCATCGACTAGGGAGATCAAGGCATTGATCATAAAGCCACCTTTGTGGAGAACCCAATGGAGATTGAGGTCCCGAAGGAGCGGACTATGCGTGGATGGACTATTCCTTTGCTTTGAGTGTTGTGGCATCACGGGAGGGTGTAGGAGATCACCTGGGAATGCGAGAGC
Source organism: Viscum album (assembly GCA_963277665.1). Taxonomy (NCBI): domain Eukaryota; kingdom Viridiplantae; phylum Streptophyta; class Magnoliopsida; order Santalales; family Viscaceae; genus Viscum; species Viscum album. The sequence goes on from OY728121.1 coordinate 432,429,074, forward strand.
CAGATGCGGGCTCGTATCCCACGTTTTTTTTGTAGTTTTGTTTTTCGGGGAAAACAATTGAATGAGGGAATGATGTAAGAAATCTGTTTTTGTTCCTGTAAGACTTTGAATTTTTTTTCTTGATGTTATTCGGGAGCATGGAGTTCAGACAGCGTGTGATTCTGAGCCTCGGTGTGGCCGTAATTGAATTTTAAGTGCATTCACACTAGACATGCCAAATATATAGAATAACTCCTGAAAAGTTTCTCAGAGGGGAAAATCGAGGGAAACATTGAGTCTGAAGTTTTCCGTTTACCCTTGGAGGGGTGTAACATTCGCGGGCACGACCATTTTGTGGAAAACACCACCAGCAGAGTTTTCATAATTTAGCAGCCCTGGGCATGAAATTTATAACTTCTGAAAGGGGATCATATTAAAATTATGAGACCACTGTTTCTCTCATAAACATGGATTTTACCCTAGGAGTTTCCTAACCTTGACCCCGTCGAGAGTTAGGGTACGGGCCTACTGGTGGGTGTTTAAAATTATTTATTTTTTAATTATTTTTTACCTACATAAACACATCCACCCCCCTTCTTCCCCCTTAAATATTCTCTGGCAGAATCTCTCCCAGCAAAGAACCTCCACCTTCTTAAATCTCTTCTCCCCACCTCTCCAAGGTGTTTGCAGCTCTGGTGGATCATTTGTGATGTGAAGGGATATGCCTTACAAGGTAGGATTGTTGCGTTTTCATTTTAAATTCCTACATCTTCATTGAAATCAATTTATAGTGTCTAAATTATTTTTAATTATCTAGATAAGGCCATATTTGAGTAGGGATCGACCCGAGATTTCCAATGATTTTTTCGGATCAAAATTTCGAGTCCCAGGGTGTCTGGGGTGACCCTGAGAAGTTTTCCGACCAAAACCCTTGTTTTCTTGTGGTTCCAGCGCGGTCCGGCGGCTCCGTGCAGTGGTCCGACGAGTCCCGGCGACGGCGGCTCCTCTGGTGGTTCAGGACGGCGGCAACACGGCGGGTCCTCAAGCGGTGGCACAACCGACTGCGGGCAAGAAGGACGGCGAGCGGTAGTGGGAGGCGGTGTCGGGGGTGCATGCAGGAGGCCGGGGGTGCGGGTAGCAGGCTATGCCGGTCGGCATGCAGTTGGAGACTGGGGTCTTGATGACCTCAAGAGAAGACCGGGACCCATGAAACTAGGGTCCCATGGAAAAGAGCCGGACTGGCTAAAGCCGGTCTGGGTGAAGCAGTGCGGACCATGCGTTGGACTGGGCAGTCTGGGCGTCCAAGCTGTGGACAACTGGTCTAAAGGGTTGGACCGACCGAACCAGTCCGGCCCACCCCATCCTCGTCTGTTGGCGTTAAAACACCTCTAACTCTCAAAATGAGTATCAGATTTGTTTTCTATCTATGGAAACACGATCCATGGATCGAGGTGGTGGTTTTGATATAAGAACAAGGATTTTTAATTCTCGAGATGGGTGCATGGTGGCGCAAAACTCCCGTTAAGTGTTATTTTGCGCCTTGCCATGATTCTTGTTTCAGATGGCACAAGAACATCCAGAGTCCATTTTAGGCACCATCAAGAGAATTGTGACCCTAGCATCAAGATGAAGTCATCTAGTGTGGTTTCAGGTATTGAATCCAGAGTTGAGGCAAGGGCACATGGGCCATCATTCAAGCTGCGTGCAGAGTTTGTGACTTTTTCATGAGACGTCCATTCGGGGCGAAAGAATAGTCGATTTGGTGTGTTTTTCCAAGAGAATTGTGATTGAGTAGTTCACTCGACCTTTTCTGGGACTGAGGTGTGGGCCTCATGAGATGTCTTAAGGGTATAAAGCAGTGTTGAATAACTTTTTCGTCAGAAGTGAATTTCAAGCGAGTAAATAGTCTATCATGCATGTTTTTTCGTGAGGATTGAAACAGTGTAATCTGTTTGGGCATGAGGATCCTCATTCGAGATCTCATTAAATGTGGAAACATAAACGGTCTTTGGTCAGAGGTTCCTTTGATGCACTCCAAACCAACGGACGCTAGAGATGTTAGTGACATCCAGTAATGGCACAGGCTATGCAGAGTTATCAGACTTGTTTCGGGTTTACCCTCCAATGGGGATGGGCAGTGGGTTACCCACCAGCGTATCAGTGTTTACCCTCCAGTGGGACTGGGTAGTGTGTTACCCAACGACCACTTAGGGATTATCATCTAGTTGGATTGGGCAGTTCTTTACCTGACGACTTCTTTCAGACTCATCCCTTTCTATGTGGTTAGTCAGTGACTTTTCTCCGTGATTACCGGAGTGGGACCCTTGGTTGTATGGTTCAGTTATGAGATAGCTTCGACGTGTGGGATATTTGGGCATCAGTGATGGATATCCTTAGAATTGTTGGAGACTTTTCCTGGGATGGGATTGGAGATGGATATCCCCTTACACACTTGTTCGTGTTTCTTATTGAGCATATATATACGTACACCCTACTTTTGTTCCCACTCTTTGGGTTCAGTTACACTCCTTCTAGGAGGGGAGAGAACACACGGGGTATGCCACATGCTTTCCATGTCTATCTCTTCTTGGTCAAACAAGTCTACTCTCCTACTATATATAGAGAAGACTCGACGAGAATTTAGTCTTCTCACCATTTCTAGTTCCTTGCATTTGGATAAGTCTGCTTCCTTTCTCTTGTAGGGTTGAGCTATACTCTATTTAACATACTCTTTCACTATTCTTTGTTCTGACTACTTCTCACCTATTTTTTTCCACCTTTTTTGCTCCCTTGATCTTTCGGGGCATCCTAATGAGTATCTTTATACTCACCCCTGCTGAGGCTTTTCCCGCAACTGGTGTTCCCTTACAGATAACGGATAGGTCGATCGTGACTTCGGATGAGAGTAGAGGGCACATGATCTTGGGCCACGTACTAGGGTCGTAGTAGAGTTTTCAGGTGTGGGACTCTCCAGTTTTTTACTTTTGTTTACCTGTTATGGGGTTGTGGAACCTTTCGAGTTGGGCGCGTGTTTTGCACTTTTTCTGTTTAGTGATCTTGTTTTTACTTTTCATCACATTAATTGTTCTATTTAGAATTTGATGCATGACTGTGGTTGGGTTATAGTTGTTTGTCCTTTGGTTTCATTTTTACTCTACACATCTAAATCGAGTGGGTTGTGTGTGTGTATAGGTACTTAGGCGAAGGCATCCCCGAAATCATTAGGCCTTCGGCACTTGTCGCAAACCCCTAGCCTATAGAGGCGGGCTTGGGGTAGTTGCAGCTGGAGAGCGGTAGGGTTGGGTCATGACAACACATTTATAATTTCGTGAAGAAATGTTGCACTATATAATACAATGACATAACAGAGGATGTATGGAAGCTTTTAATATTCCCTTTATCAAAGAGGGACAATAGAATACATTATTTCAAATTATTTCTATTACACTCTATTATCACGTAGGAGTCTCCAACTCACGATTTCCTAAAAAAATACTTCCTTTCATCCAAAATAATGAATTTAGGAAATGAATTCTATAATTTTTAGAAAATAAATAATGACGTTCTTTTTAATGTTTAAATGAACTTAAAAAATTTGTTATGAAAATTCTCACACCATGGAATATTGGGGTGGATTCAAGTTTTTAATTTCTATAGAGGGCCGGTTACAAGCATGTAATCTTATATTGATGTAACTACAAGTGGAAGAATTATGAGTAAAATTTATGAGAATTATTTTGATTTATTTAAATAAATTCATGAAAATAGTATTATGTGTTACTTAATGAGAGGAACAAAAGAAAGTGGCATGAAAAAAAATTGATTCTACCATAACATTGTTGTCCTAGATGGGTGCTTTGTATTATAAGATTAATTCACTTCATCTTAACATCAAAACATATTTCAATGAAATTCAACACATGATGTTCAATTAGTGTGGTAACATACGTCTAATGGGGGGTTACCCAATGTGAAACTATTGGACCCTCAACTAGTGAGGTGAGTTAAGTCTCATAAAACTATGGCCTGGATATATTTACATCCAATTAAAACATGTATTGTCATGACAACCCAAATTCTATATTAGGTAGAAAAAAATAATAAAAAATCCCCCAACTGAGGCCTGAATGACCTCTAGGGTATACCCAACCCTAATAATAGAATCCTAACATGAGTCCATAATAATACAATTAGTAACATTAGGGATATTATAAATAAGAATTGTATTATAAACCTCTTCTCACAAAACCCCTTGATAATAAAATCAAGTGGCTCAATAACTGTAGAAATATCCAAAGTTAAATGCAAAGGAAATATGTTTCAAGTTCATCACTAGATTCAAAAACTCAAATTAAATAACATGAATTGATAATTGAAATCCTTGGATATTAAATATTAAATTTTGATAGAAAAATATTAGTTATAAAATTAGGTACATTGTTAGGGAGCATCAAAAATAATCCATGAGATAAATACAAAGTGGTAAACTTGAGGAGGAGTAATGAACTCTCACAACTAGAAATGGAAAAGTAAAAATAAGTTGAAGGTGAGAATCAGTATGGTCCCACATAACTCATTGATGGAGAATTTGATCATGAGGTAGTGAAATAAAAAATCTCATTAAGGGGAAGGAAATTGTGTAATAAAAAGGGAAAGTGGAAGTATGTTCCCCCTTTTCCTTTTTACAAACATATGAAGTAATGAAAAATGGATCAACAGTTTTGGAAATTTATGGCTTTATTATAGAAGATTAATATAAATATTCCCCTTATCAAGGCATTGAATCCAATTCCCACAGAAAAAAGTTCATGAAATAAATTATGTTAAACAAAAGGAATATAAAAGACTTGAGTACAAGTATACTTAGTAATTAGTACATGGAAATGGTTCAACACATGATCTGAACAAAGATTTAAGAACCCATGAGTTTTTCTATCCAATAGACCACAAGGAAATGTGTATTTTTAAAGGACCTATATAACATGGAATTGAGTTTGAACCTCATTCTATTTGGGTTATTTAAGAATTTAGGATTATAATACAAGAAACCTACTTGAGTGACACACCAATTAGTTGACCACTTGATCAAGTATCCCATGGGGTTTCTGGAATATGTGCTGGTAAAATTTAGAATATTCATCTTTCTAGTAAATTTCAATATTATTTACATAATGTAAAATTAAACAGTTCCATTTATTTTACAGAGAACATTACTTTAAAATATAAAGTTATTGATTTATTTGTATCAATGTGAGATTATCTTTCATTTGGATGATGATAAGTTGATGTACAACATGCTCAAAAATATTAAACAAGCCTTACTTGTTTATTATAGACATTTTATTCACCTTGGATAATTACTTATGGTGAAAAAAATTATATGGGTTTCCTCCAATCCCCTTAAGACAAAGTTTAATGTATTCTAGAATATTTAAGAATAAGAAGAGGTGTAATTTGATTCAATATAGGGAAGTATTTATTGTCAATTGAAAGAGATTATATACATCTTAATGGGGGAGAAGGTAAAACCAAGGCTTCTTTGATCCTAGAGGTACCTTATCAAGAATTGAAATACCTTCCATTATCATTGAAATGTAGCTATTTAAGGGACATCGCATCTCTATTGATGATCCTCTGCTATTATCTCATGAGAGATTAAGAATCTTTGATATTAAAAGTGTTTAAAATAAAGAAGAAATATATTATATGGAATTTCACTGATCTTAAATGGATCATCCCTATAATTTTCACAACAAGGTGCTATTAGAAAAAAGAGATAAGTTACTTAGGCAACCAAAATGATTGTTGAACCCTCCCATGAAGGAGTATATTAAGGAGGAAATCATGTTATTTGATTTAGGAATAATATATCAAATCTTGAATATCCTATGGTTGATCCCAATAAAATTAATACCAAATAAGGGTGGTGTTATAGTGATATCAAATGAGAAGAATGATTTAATTCCCAAGAGTATGACCATGGGTTGGTTGGTATGCATGGAATACTACAACCTAAATGATTTAACACAAAAAAACCATTTTCCTCATCCCTTCATGGATCAGATACTCTATAATGTTATAGAGAAAAATTTCCCTTACTTCTTGAATGGTTATTTGGGATATAACTAGATCTCTTCTACCCCAAATACTAGGATAAAATAACCTTTATATTCCCTTAGGTGATACTCTATACATAAAAATTCCATTTGTTAAGTTCAATTCACCATAACAGTTCCAATATTGTATGACGGATTTCTTTCAAGACATTATATAAAACACATGAAAAATATTATGGGTTAATTTTATATAAATAAAAGATTACTAAAAGCATTATTTTAGAACTTATAGTTTGTATTGTAAATGTGTGAGAAAAACCTCTTGGTACTTAATTGGGAAAATTAACAATTTATAGTGGAACATAGAATAGTTTTATGGCATATGTTTCTCTAAAAATAAATTTAATTTAATTTATAAAAGATCAATGTTATCACAGGTTTTCCCATAACAACTTCAATCTGAGAAATGATGAGTTTTCTTTTTCATTTTGGCCTAAAATGAATATTTTTATAGGATTTCTAACAAATTTCATAACCATTTATGAATTTCTATAATAAGGATTCCATATTTTAATTTAAAAAGTTTTTCATTAAATAATTTTATTTAATGAATAAAATTTTAGGGCAATAACCTATAACAATTTTCATAAATCGGAATGAACCATTGGATATCATATACAATGAAAGTGATTATGTTGTTGGGGAAGTGATTTAACTATGAGTTATCTATATAATTTATCTAATTTATTATTCAATCCATCCATAAAATGAGTCCCAAATTAATTACACCACTAAATAGAATTATATGTCGGTGGTGTTATTTTTGTTTAATAGATTTTGTTCATATTTATTTATTTAAAATATGATCTTATATATGCAACACACAGAGGTTATATGCCTATTGAATAATAAGGATTATATGTCATGATTGATTCGATTGTTACTACTACTACAAGTGTTTGAATTAGAAACCCATAATAATAAGGTAACTGATAAAATAATTTTTTATCACTTATATCATTTTGATTTTCCTATTTTTCAATATTAGTACCAATATATTCTAGATTATTTAATAAATAAATCATATTTATAGTGGTAGACACATCTTAACCATGGTTTTCTAATATCGCTAATTAAATGGAAATGGTGATTGTTCATTATGGACTCTATTTCCAAAAAAAGAAGTGATTATGGGATGAATTGAATCATTATATCGAAGAAGGCTTATTTCTATGATCATTTAGTGATGGTATTATTTCTATTATATTTTAGAAGTTGAGGTTCAAGGGATTTTATTGTTTTATCACACTTCCACATTTGGGGGACATCATGAACTAGACCAAAGCATTGAAAAAAATTTATAGCCTTAGTTCTTTTGTCCCACCATGCACAAGGATTCAAGGGAGTTCTTCTTAATATGTGAACAATTAAAGAATATGTGAAAAATTGGAAATCAAGTGAACATTCCAAATCACCCAATTCTGAAAATGGTGATCTTAAACTTTAGGGAATCAAAATTATAAGAATATTACGACATTCATATGGAAATACCTATATTCAAGTTTGTGTGTGTGTACTATGTATCTATGTTGGTGGTGGCCGCATTGACCACAAAAAACATGAAAAAAGGCATAGGTTCATTCCGTAATAAGAATATCTTCAATTAGTTTAGATTTTATACTGTTATCATCAATAATAGGGATACTCATTTAGATAACTACATTTTGTGAAATGTTTTGCTAAAAAATGGTGTGGATTATAACACTAGAACACCATACCGCCCCCAAACAAGTTTTCAAGTGAAATTTTCAATCTAGTAACTAAAAAATACTAGAAATGATAATGGGTTCCTTGATAATGGATTTAGAAAAGAATCATGATGATTACTTTTGGGTGTATTTGAAATATTATAAAAATCATCCAGTTATGTCTCATTTTTTGTTGGTTTATAGGAAGGAATTCTACTTTTAGGATAAACTAAATCACTTGTAGTATTGGTATATTAAGAAACTAAATTTTTATTTCAAAAATAGAAAGGATCAGTATAAGTTTTTATTGACTGAGCTATATGAAACCATATGGGAGACATACCATAATGCGTCTATATATATTGAAAATACAGAGGTGGTATGTAATTAGATGATTTCTTAGAATTCCTTTCAACTTGGAGAGATGATACTACCTTTAAATTATTTCTCGATCTTTTCATAGGGAAGGTTAAGTCCCGGTGGTTTATTTACTTTATGATATGGAATGAATTCTACCATAGTGTGGTAAAAATCATAGAATATGATGGGAAATCAATAAATGTAAAAGGTGCATTATTAAATCCATACATCCAAATGCAAAACATGTTAAGAGCAATCAACACTATACACATCAGTTATTAAGTGTCCTGGTTACTTCTATCTTAAAAAGAGAAAAATTTCAATAATCTGAAGGCAACCCAAAATTTTATAAAAAAATTATTTTAATATTTTTTTTATTTGTGTATTTTATGTTTTTTAGGATCTATATTAATTTGTTTAGATTGTATTTCATTATTTTCTTATCCAGTCATAAAAACAATAGATTCTTTAATGAAATAGAGAATGATTTATTTGTTGGTATTATTCAAGGAAATATCAGATCCCGCATAACACTCAAGGAAGATAAATTTGTTTTTATTTGTGGATTCATGGTCCAAGGGCCCAATACAAGGACTATGTTATTTGAAAATTTGGTCCAATGGGGTTTACACTATCCTTGTCTGGTCCCTACAGACCATGTGCTATAGACCATTTAGATCTCCCAAAATTGAGGTAAAATATATTTCATGGTCCCTTTAAAATCTTATGAACCATGAACATGGATTTTACATTAGGGTTTTAATGACAAATATTTTTATTAAATACCCATTTCCTTGTCACTTCCTTCCCCCTCTCCATCAAATGTCTTTTGGGTCTGCCTTATTTCACCCTAAACCTATCTACCCATATCAATTTTGATTGAGAAACATTATATTTCTCATCGGGAAACCAATTTACCTCCACTATTAAATGTTGTTGGGTTTATTATTCCTACATATCCATTTTTCCCTCACATGTGTTTTTAACCCCTATTCCACAATTTCAAAATATTCATTTATCATTTTCCACTTTCTTTATTTCTTATCTATTCATTTCAATGGTACTCCCATTTATATTATTATTTTTTTATACTTTACCCACCCATTTCAAATATTTTACCTCCCATGGGAACATATATTTGAATATGAGAAACATTTATATATTTTAAAACAATTAGTATAGTCTTTCCTAAATGTGTTAACCATCTGAATATTTTATTTTTGTGGAAATTAAATCCTTTTTAATTAGATATTTTTTTCCATGTAATTTTAATCTCTTAAAGGACATACCCATACCCATTTCCCCTCAAAAATATCCCTCCATAACTCATAACTAACCAACCTCTCATAGGATAACTCAAAACCTTATCAGCCTAAACAAGGCTTTGATTCGGTAACAAAATTGAGAATTTAAGATTCTATACCCAGTAAAATCATCTTATTGAAATTAAAAAATAATTTTATACCAATTTTAGTTTTTATTTTATGTATCAATAATGATATTTTGTAATTTTTATCAAGGGATAATATCACTAAAGCCTTATTTATCTCCCACCCAACAATTTAGGAACGAGTTCACAAATTTAGGGCCATGTAAAAATATAAATAATCTTATACTGAAAAGACCAACCTTACTATTTCTAAGTGAAGTGATGAAGATTCAGTATGAATCCTTTTTCATCCTTAATATATTCCCCTTTCATAATTGGGAGTGTAAATGAGTATCTACATAAAAGAGTTCACATAATCTATCACCTACCTTAAAATTATTCTTAATTGGGAAGAACAACATGGTCCAGATTTCTAGACCCAATTCAGCCCTCTGAAGATGTATTTGATGACTATAATACCAAATTCTTTAAAATTTGAATCCCCATTCAATGTATCCTCCACTATATTATAAATAATTGTTTTAACCCTACCCAGATAGTGCTTGTGGGGTGACAAAACAAGATTTTCTAACACATTATTCAATGATAACAAATCAACCACTGAACATGGATTTCAACATTTCACAATACCTCAAATTGTAGTCTTAAAAGGAAAAATGTAGTGATTTAAAAGTTATATACCGAACCCTTTTATATAAAAAACCCATCCTCAATCCCCACAATACACTAACCATGCCTTACCCCTATATTCAATGTGAAAATCACTAATATCATGCATATTATCACTATTTTTTTGTGGCTTATTATAATTTAGGGGGTTGAGGGATCCTAATAAGAAGAAGAAGAAGAATAAGAGGAACTATTTTTTTGTAATTATTCACACGATAATCCCACACAATAGATTTTAATAGAATAACCACCCACCCACCTATACCAGACATTCTACAACCCACCTTCTCATTCCCCCACCCATTTCTTCCCAATCCATATATTCCACTAAATACCACCACCTTATCATATAAGACATTCTCAAACTATAAAATTGGTTGTTGGAGATCTAATTCACTCACATTGATCATTTTTTCATCATTGGCTTCAACACCCCTATTTCCACTTCCATAATTTAAAATACACACCCTACCAAATTAAAATAAATCATAGTAATACACCTTCACTATTTCATATGTTTTGGGATGCACTAAGAGGTTCTTAAAATGTATGGGGATCTAAAGAATTGAGAAAAATAGGCAATGATAGTAGGGTTTTTACATGTTATTTCGATATGAATAGTGATATGAGTGAGGAAATAACCTAAGATGTGGTGAGATAATTATGAACTCTAATCTAACTATGGTGTGTTTTGTTTGTAGGATATCGTTTATGAATGTTGTGGATAAAGTGAAAGCTCTAATTTTTCTTTATTTTTTGTATAATGGGTAATTTTTCATTGCTTTCCCAAGAAGTACAAGTATTTTTTAGCTTTGGATTTTCATTCATCACATATTAGTAATATATATAATCATTTCAGTTTGATAAAATTCATTAGTAGGTCTCTTGGACCTATCTATCCTGATTCATTTATTCTTAGAATTATTGATTCTTGACATGTGCTGGTTTTCTTTTCCTCAAGTGAGGATTACTATAGATGTTTGTCGTATGGAATGTGAACATATATTAGATACCATATAAATGTTATGAAATGTTATCCAAACATTGAAAAATATGTTGAACTTATTTTTGTTACCCTTTGGTTGGGATTTTAAAGTTCCCATGTTCAACCTTTAAAATTGGATTCCCTATCTACTGTCTTTAATATAATTTTCATTCCTATTAAGTCTGATTTAGTCAAATATAATAACTCCAGACCCTATTTCCTGAGTATCTACACTGATGTCTATATATTGAAACATTTATGTTTATTTATCTATATCTAGAATGGGGACATGAGATTTTGGAAAAGGGTAACTTATGAAAATCTTCCTAATTACTATCTTTCCAATTTGAATTTCAGTCACATAAAAGTTTCCTATGGAAATGAACTATCAAAAGAAACATATACACTAACTCTAGATAGGTTTAAATAAAAATGGGTTAAATAAGATAATCATTCTAATATAGTTATATGGATAGATCTTGATAGGTATAAGAATTCACGTAGAATAATTTCTAATCTGGATGTTGTTATGGACCTTGTTGGTATATAAAAATATAATCAAGTATTATCACATGATTTTTTGGATATTTGTAGATTTTTATATATATTAATGAAAATCAACCAACATCTAAGGTGCTACTAAATAGGCTTGATGACTCTAATTCCTATGGAGTTTTCCACCACACTTAAGAGGAAGCATACAAGGTTCATTGTGATTCTGGTGTATCTAATCATGAACCGATTGAAAACCCATTTCAAATTGTACAATATTTATTAACCTCCATTTCTAAAAAAATAGAATCCTGAATGTCAAAATATGGTGGATTTATCACTCCACACTCTAGGAAGACTCTAAAATTCAATGATTACTATAAATTGGAGAGAACTATTATCACTAGATCCTCTAATAATTTCATCAAAGGCATTCACCCACATTCAATTCATGTGATCCCCTCTTAAACCTATGATAAAGGAATATATTTTTCATCCATTGATAGAGAATGAATGGATAATGTTAAAAAGATCAATAACCACACTACTGTTATTATGGAGGGTTTCATAGATGAAATCTACACCTTGGTTGATGAATAGAATGTGTGGTATTTCATAAAATTTTAGAAGTAGAAATATCTTTGGATGATATATTAGATATAATAGTGAAAATGTTTTCTATAATTGAATATGAATTTAAAAATAATTAAAATTTTAATTTCATTATACTTATTTAATTGTAGGGATTTGGGGAAGCTGAATGGTGTATTTATTTATTTAACTAAAGTGGTGCATGATTAGGGGAATCCTTATATGGGTATTGAATTTTAAATTTCCTTATTCCTTATTTTATGTTATTGTTATTATAGAAAATTGAATACTTTCATGTTTTTATAAGAGGATACTTAAATTACATAATTGATGTAACTTTAATTCATTCCATTTATTCGATATTCAAGGATATATACTTCATTATCTACTCATTTTTAGATGATTTCATACTCAAGACCAAATTTCATTATTCTTTGAAATGATCTTTCTATTTTGGGACATAACCGTTGTGGACTAAAAAGAAGAAAGGATGATTCATTGGTGAATGAAAAAAATACTTTGATTTGGGTTTCAATTTAAATTTTAATTTGAATTAATATTAAATTAATGAAACTTGATTGTAAGTATTGATGGATGATTATTCATCCCATCACTCATCATTGTTGTGATATTTTTCATCTTGGTGTTTAATTCTTATAAGGATTATAGAGTCTATAAGGAGTACTTGTTATTAGTTAGATAGTTTATGATTAAGCTATTACATGTTGATTCTTTTCAAGAGAAACTTCTTATGGATTCATCCATCAATTTTATAGAATTTTTAATGTCATAAAAATGTTTTTATATATTAATGCATCAAAGAAATTCTGGTTGGAAATATAGTGTTAATTTCAATATATATGATATTTGATTCTATCCCTGGACCATTCAAAAATAATGTTGCATTATGCGACTTGAATTGGTATTGATCTAAAAGAACTAGGTCAACTATAAATGATTCCAAGATTCAAGTATCCATTAAAATGAATGTAATTTTTATTGAATGATGTGGTATTTAATAAATCTGGTAATCCTATTGATGAAAGTAATCATGTAATGACCCATTAAGTTGAATTAATCAAATAGTATTTCTAATAATGTGTTGTAATTTTTTTCAATTTTCATTTATATTAACTGATTCATTTGTTGGTTCAAGAATGTTGCACCTTCATATTTAAATTTTTATTATAAATTAAATAATAAATTTTTAGTAATTTTGAGTTGGTTTTCCACTCACACAACAATATATTTCTTATTTTTTTCATTATCATGGTTCACGAACTTAACTATTTATCTTTTTTATCTGCTATGATTCACAATTGTTTATAGACTTCATATGATTCCATAATTTAAATTCTATACCATGGTGTGATTATATTAACTTCTTTTATTACCCTACTATTTTTTATAGTGTTGTTGCTTCACATTTCAGAGTTTCTTATTCATCAAATATGTGGATCCATTCAAATTTTTAGGACATATCATTTCACATGTTGGGATCTCACACATCACACTATATAATTTCAATCAACATCCTACAAGGGATTTCTTATTTCATTATATTATTCCCATTAAATCATTATTTGGTTCCCTATGATGGTTCTTATTTTAAACTGGTCAATTTTACCCACTGTAACATGATCATGAGGGGGAAATTATTGGTATTATGTGCAGGGGAGGACTTCTCACACATGGGAAACCCTTAGATATTTTACTTGATATTTTGTAGACATGTTTTTCTCAGATACCATTTAAAGGATATTATTAATTTCACATTTTCATGTTATTAAAATGATAATGTATTTGGGTGAATGATTTGTTATATTTTTCATAGGTTTATATTACAAAAAACTTCTCATTTGTAGGTTAGATTAAAAAATTTTAGTAAAAAATTTTAAATTATAATCTAAAAAAATTGTGTTTAAATATAAAAATTTAATGGAGTAGTTTGAATTAATAAAATCATGAACTGTTAGTATTACTTATTTGTGTTACTAAAGTGATTCTTTGAGATTATTGAATTTTCATATTTGGTTACTACATGATCTTAGTTCCATTATCTCTTTATTTTTTAAACTAATAAAGGTGATTTATTTAAAATGGTTGAGTCTAAAAATTAAATTTTTTATCTCAATTCCATTAGATATTTTAAATATCAAAAATCATACCCACACATGATAATGAATTTGATTATCATTCACAGTATAAACTCATAGAAATTGTGAGGACTTAAATGTGGTAACCAATGAATTGGTGTCAATAAAATATTTAACTTACTTTGGTGCAATAAATGATGGATATGATTAGGGTTAAATTATATCAAATTAATATGAGGAATTTTGAATTTTAAAAAATTGATTTATTGATGAAAAAATAGGAAATTTGATCTTGAGTACACTTTACTGGCATGCATTAGTGATTTTTTCATCTTAAGGTGTCCATGTATAATTTAAAAAAACGAAATTAGATTCATTTGATAAATATGATATGTGGAATTTCTACCAATTCATTTTTTGGCCACTTTGTAATGATTTTCTAGATAATTTATTGATAATATGTAATTGATCAAGTGTGGGTTTGTTTAATGAATTTTTGTGAATAGGGTAATTGTTTAATTAGTTTCACATTAAATATAGGTAATATATTCAAATATCAAGCATTTTTTGTCTAATTTTATTTTTATAGGTGAAAAATCATCATTTTATAGGATCAGAAGAATTATATTATGATGGATGAACATATAAAAGGGGGTGAATTTTAGTTTTCAAAAATAATGTTTACAAATTTTAGATTAATTAACTCACTACCCCCTTTAAGTAAGGTCATCAGACATAGACTAGTGTGATTAATAAACTATAAAATTCGGAACTATAAACCATATGATTAAATAAATGGGAAAATATAAATCATGATTGATATGATTTATACTAGAGTGATTATTGTAATTAGAGTTAATATGATACAATATTTTTAATAAAATGATAAATAAGATTACACATTTTATATTGAATGTTCATAGGGATAGAAAATATGTAATGAAAAATAATACAATAGCTATGTCAAGGTATAAATTTCATATAATCTATATTAAAAGGATTAACCACTTATAACCTAAATAATATGGTAGTCAAAAACACTAACTAAAGGTATCAATTATTTTATACTTATAGTAATGTTTATCTTTCCTTACCAGGAATTCCCTTATATGACGATTGGATATTTTCTATCTTCTTATCCCTATAATCCCTCGATGTGATGATCGACTCAATATTCCCAGCCTCATAATCCCATTGTCTGATTGATTAGAATCCTTATCTTCCTTTCCCAAAAATCCCAGCTTTATCATAACAATGATGGAAGGAAGGTTATAATTAAAAAATCTTTTAAGGAGACTACCTGATAATATTTTTCGTAGAATAAAAGTATTCTATAGAATTACACTTACTAATAACGAGTGGTTCACACAGAGTAATATTTGAGTTAAAAATTAATCAACTAGCTCCAAACTCTCCAAATGTCTTGGTATTTAAATGAAATCTACCAATAACCATATTTACATGTTTTTTTGAAATGTCCATAGATAATTGGAGCTTGATAGCTCATCAAAAATAGATTCCCAACATCGTATTGATTAACACCATCACTATTTTAAAATTATTTCTTATATTATAAACAAGTCTTTGTATTCTATAAATAAAGTTTATCCATCCTGATGTACTTCCTAAAAATGTCAATGTGGTAATATTTATGTGTGGTAGTGTGATTTTATCAGTACCCTTATCATTCTAATTATCAAGACTTTTTTTACTATGAAATTCATCACTAAAGTATAACTTTTGGTATGATAAAGGTGATTATAATTTATTGGTCACATATGAATTATGATAATAATATTGAATAATTCTGTTTTTATATTCTTAAAACTTTTGAAATTATTATAATTATGGTAAAAGGTAATGTTTTCTAAAAAATTTCTAAAAACACTTGGGACATAAAAAGTTAGTAAACATGTTTTTAGAATGTGTTTATGATTTCCAAAACAAAAGGAATGGACAAGTAATAAGTAGAAATTCTAACTCAATAATATCCCCCTCTATGGAATGAAAAACCCCAAAGAAAAAATAAATGGCAAAATAAATTTTAATAACTTACCACCCATGTTATTTTAAGAACTTTTATTCAGAGTTATTAATTAAACTTTACCTCCCATCAAGATTATACCTCTTTTGAATATGATAGTGAGTACGAGGGAGTTTTTTAAAAATATTTCTTTTACATAACTCCCCCCCAAGGATCATATTCTTCCCCTTAAATAAATTTCCCCCCCTTTGTATTAAAACATTCAGTTTATAGAATCTTCTCATCATTTAAGAATTTATCCCCTATATAATGATTTCTTCCCCATTGTGATTTTGAAAATAATGGTGATGTATTTGGAGTTTCCTAAAATATTATAGAAGAAAAAATATATGAAAAAATAAATTGAATTTACTAATCATTGATGATAAATAGGAAAGAAAATTCAACAAATAAGAATTTGAAAAACATTCAGACAAATTGTATTTGGGTGAAAAATAATTAATTACAAACAGTCGAATGTTTTAAAAAACATCACCATTTATACCATGTATTTAGATACTTGATTGAATGATTAAGCTGATTCAACCATAATATTCTTAGATTTATAGAATTGTACATCTTGTATTTTACTATTTGAATAAATATTATGAGACCATTTAACCATATTATTTCATGAATCTTTATGATTATCAAGACATTATTGAAAAGTTTTCAATTATGATTCGATTCAGGTCACTGATTCTGTAAAATATTATTGACTTCAATTCAGACTAAGAAATTATTGGATAAGCTAACCTCTTAATTAAATCCTTAGAAGATATGGAATAATTATTTATAATCTCTTAAACCCATTGATAATATAATCAAAATCTACTATAGATATTTTTCTTACTAAATTCCTTGAAACATACTCTATCTTAGGAGGTTTTATTAAGCTTGTTATTGTGTAATATTTCATTACTTTCTTGTAATCCTTATTATAAATCACTTTTTCAAATTATTTATAGTATTTCTTTTTATAAACTCCATTGTCAAAATATAATTCAAGGATGTCAATATACCTATAAAATTCAACTTTCTCATCAATTTTATTTATAATTCTGATCATCTTACATTAAAGATTATTTTTCATCTTCTTCTAATGAAAACTCTCCTTCTTGTGAAATTTTTGATTTATTATATTTTTTATTGAATTTGGAAGGAAGAAATGATGAGGAGGATGGTTATGAATATTCCTTATCAAAATTTCTTTATTAATCTCCATCTTCTACATTTCATTATTCTTTCCCTCCCTATTATCCATCTTCTTCTTCTTCTTTAAACTCTTCTTCAATTTTAGTTTCAACTTCTTCATATACTTATTCTTTGTTTTCATGACCTTATTTTTCTTCCTTTCAATATTATTTTTTCCATATTTTTATTTTACATTACCATTTTTTTTCTTGAAATTATACACTAAGATCATCTTCATGTGTTGTTTTCTAACTATCTAGCAGTTCTAAGATCTACCATTCTAGCAATTTGAGGATTAAATTATTTTTCTGGAACTACTAGAACTGATTCTTCTTCAAAAATCATTTCTTTTCATTACTTAGAAACTGATGGAACATCATCATGAACAACATATTTCTTTTCAAAAGATAATCTAACCCCTAGATTCACCAAATTGGTGTGATAATTTGGTAGAAAATACTTCTCATTTTCCCTTTCTATTCCTTTAAAAATATTTTCACATAACATAGCTACTTCCAATATGTTATTTTTTTTCATGTAATTTTTTTCTTCTTCTAAGGTTTAAAAATCAATAATTTTTTATTTTTTTCCTCAACAAGGTCAATACCAAACTCTTAATCTCATGGCTTCTACCCATCTTAATTTTTCATGATCTCTTCAAAAACATAATTAGGTAATTTTTTTCTACTTATTTAGTATTTTAGTAGGAGAGGTCTCAACCTTAATCTTCTTCTCTATTTCAAAATTTTCTGACTATTTTGATGGTTTTAATTAAAAGTAGCACTACAAACTTTCTTAATAAACTTTTAAAAATTTTCATCAAAGAATATCCTCATTATGTTCAACATATGCTCAGTAATAAATGAAATTTTTTCCCTCCTTAATGAAGACTTGTTTTCAACTGTAAACATCACCATACACTCAACATCAATTTAACTTATGAAATAAGGAAACATATTGATCTTCGATTTGATATAGTATTGCATGATTTTTTCTAGGGTATTAATTATAAACATTACAAGATATATCAGCCTCATATTTATTAAAAAGTATAACACGAAAACATCTCATAGCATGAAGTTATCTCTAACAGCCATTCATGGAATGAGATATCCTTGAATCTATAAGTAAAATACATTATTGTATGAAATAAGTTAATAAACCTTTCTAACTACTTCATAATGAGGAAAAAAATTTTGTTTATATTTGGTTTTTTTAACGATACAAGATTATATGGGAACCTATGTGAAGGGAAGTATGATTCACCATCTAATGGAATATCAAAAATATGAACATGATTATTATAATTAATATTATACCACTTCCCATAAATTATGAAATAATTTCTTGTCTTTTCTATTTTCCTTGACAAACCGAACAGATTCATAAGACTAATGTACAACATCAGGATAATACAAATCAAAATCCTTCAGGTTTATCAACACATAAAGACTCCCAAACACGAAAATACATTATCTTTTTCAGTGTGGAATCATAATATTCATACCAATATCTCTCAACTAACCTTCCTTTAAATATGAATCACTTTGAAAAATAATTCGTTGACGTCATCAGTACTGGTATCTAAAATTGAAAATTGTGAATCATATAAAAAGAAAACATTTCATAATGATGAAATTGAAAGAAATATCAAGTCAAGAGTAGAATGAACTGAATAATTGAGGTGGGACACATGGATGCTCCACCTTATATAGTCATTGGGGGTGATGTTTTAACATTCATAATTTGATCGATGGTTGAGATAATAACCCAAACTGATCTGATAGTTGAAAACTATCTAAAGAATATTTTAAAGATATATTTGAACTATTGATGTTTTTTGTAAAATTTATCAGATTGAGGATTAATATAATTTGGAAAAAATTAAAAAATTTAAAAATAGAATAATTTTTTTTATAAAAAAAATTATAACAATGATAATATTAACATAATTAAATAGTGAAAACCCCTAAAATAATAGAATAGATCCTTTCAGATAAAAGAGTTTCATTAATATGAAAAACCTATTGTTCTTGGTTTTTGTAAACTAAACTGATTTTTATAATGTTGTGAGTAAAGACCATGTATGATAGTTTCCGCATAAAAATTAATTATAATAGTTTCATTAGGAAAACTATTTACAATATTTTTTTAATCTAAATATTAATTACCCAATTTGAGTCAGGAAATTTTTGTAACAATTTTTGAGTCTAGAATTTCTTTTCAGGATTCTCGCTCTGGTATTTTTTTAAATAAATATGAGAATGGATAGCTCATTATGATACATGTTTTAATAAAACATAAATTTTTAAAAAACTAATAATTCTTTAGAAAAACTAAAAAAATTAAAAAACATAAAACATATGTACTAACTCTATGAAAATAACTAACTTAATTTAAAGTGATAGGTAGATAAAAAGTAGATATGAATGATTAATTTATATTGACCATTTCTATATTCTATTTGATATATTATAATATGTCATAACATAGTGGTTTGGTAAAAATATCCGAAGTTTGATCTTCAGTTCTAATGAATTATAAAATTATATCTCTTTTAAGTGTGTAATCCTAACAGAAATGGTTTCTTATATCTATGTTGTTAGCATGTGAGTGATGTGTTGGTTTTTTACTTAATAAAATGAAACATGTGTTATCAAAAAGAATTTTAGATTTAGTAAAACTCAAGTCATATTCAGTGAGGGTGGTAAACATCCACAACACTTGAGCATAGCAAATTCCAGTTGCCACACATTTCTCATAAAAAGTGAAAAGATCTAATGAGTGTAGTTTTATAAATGACTAAGAAAGAATTTAATCTCTTAATAAATGATTAGTTATAAATTTACTTCTTCTATATATTCTATAACCACCAATGTTAGTATCTGGAAAAAATTTTAATTCCAAAAAAATCCAGAATAATAGAAGTGTCCTAAATCCATAGTTCCCTTAGAAAATCAAAAAAGTCATTTTATATTTATTAAATTGAATTAATTTGTATTTTCTTAATATCTTCCACATAAAAATATAGAAAACATTGAATATGGATAATAAGAAGTTATGAAAAGTAAACTTACTATAATACCTCTAACACTGTTTTGATAGACTGGTTTCCCAACCTCACCAAGATTTAAAGTATTTGAGATACCAGTAAGAGTACTAATAATTTTAGTATTTTCATATTGAAATATCTTATGAAGATATTTTTTATACTTATTTTGACATGTAAAAGTTATTTATTGTTTTTGTAACATTTAAAAACCAATAAAATATGTTAACTCATCTATAATACACATTTCAAACTCAGATTTCATAATATATGTACATGAATCTATTAAAAATTGTTTAATTGATCTGAATATAATTTCATCAACATAAATTTGTATAATATTGAAATTAAATAATGTTTTAAAGGCAATAATTATTCTATTAGCAATAAGTCCTGTTATCGATGCATAGGATTCTTCACAATAAATTCTATATTTTTTATTATAACCCTTAACAACTATTAAAGTTTATTTATAACAATTATTCCATTTTCATCACATTTATGATGAAAATACCATTTTAAACCAATTATTAAAAACAATTGGTCATTCAATTAAATTCTATACTTTTTTACTCTCAAATTCATTGATATAATCTTGAATTTCCTTACTCTAATCCTCAAAACCTAAAGCCTCGTCATGATTTTTTGGTTTAAACTACGATAAGAATGATAGTTATTCAATTTAAATAATTAAGGATCTTCTAGTCCTAACTAGTTAATCTAAATCAATAATGATACTTTCAATAGGTTTATTCCTAATAAAAAATTGAATTCATGGGTTTCGAAAATTGTGTTATTCAAAAATAGATAGAAATTCATCCTGATAATTAACTTTAGAAGATAATTCTTGAGATATATCCTCATGAGAGTGGATTTAAAACAATGTTCTAAAGTCAATTTTATAAT
Source organism: Viscum album (assembly GCA_963277665.1). Lineage (NCBI taxonomy): Eukaryota > Viridiplantae > Streptophyta > Magnoliopsida > Santalales > Viscaceae > Viscum > Viscum album. Next base: position 432,450,612 of record OY728121.1, read on the forward strand.
TAATAACCAAGGATGTTTTCTGAGGTTGTTTGAAAATAATAGGATATGTTTCGTCAAACATAACATGAATTGTTTCCTCAATAGTAATTTTTTTATTAAAAACCCTATAAGTCTTAGAAGTAGTGGAAGAACCTAATAGTATTACTTCATCTAATTTGGTTGAATATTTATATAATTTATATTTAGTATTTAGGATGAATACTTTACAACCAAAAACATTGAAGTAAGAAACTTTTGGTTTTATTCCTATCTACAACGTATAAAAAGTTTTATTAATAAAAGTAATAATTAAAACCTAAATTATAGAATAGTATGAATTACTAACCGCTTCATCCCAAAAATGTATAGAAATTGAGTATTCACTCAATATGATTTTATTTATTTTTTGAATAATTATATTTATTCTTTTAACTACACCATTTCTCTAAGGGGTTCTAGGTGCTGAAAAGTTATGTCTAATATCTTTCTTACTACAAATGGGTTCAAAATCTTAATTTAAAAATTCTCCATGACGATCACTATAAATAGTTATTAAGGGATGGTTTTTCATATTTTCAACATAGGCTACAAAATTTTTAAAATAAAAAAATGCTTCAAATTTCATTGTGGAAAAATAAACCCATGTATATATATTTTAATCATCAAATAAGTAATATAAATAGGATTTTCCACATATTATCCTAGTTTATATAGGACCAAATAGGTCATTGTTCACTAAATATGAAGAATAACTAGTTGATACTTTACTAATATATTTAAAACACGACTTATGTAGCTTTCTATATTGATAAGGGTCATAAAATTTAGAAGTACCAAACGTACATTTTAGTATATCTTAAACAAGATCTTTCTTAGTAAAATTATATAACATTATATGGTTACAATTTCCTAAAATTATATTCCATAACCAATATTGATCTTTCATTACACTATGGTGAGGTAATTCTTGTCTCTTAAGGTCTTTTATTATAAGTGTTTATACATTCTCTTATCGATTTGAAGAAAGAATAAATTTATCCTTAGAACCATGTACTAATCATTAATTATTCCTAAATCTCACCAGGTAAAATTCATCACATAATTAAATTATTATTATAATGTTGTTCAAGATACCTCAAACAAAAAACCATTTTAAATAATATATTTTCCAAGAAGAACAATGTTGTATATTCTGATAATATTTCCTTGAGCATTTTCTCCAAATGTTACTTTACCACCATTCATTTTGATAATCTTCTATAAGAATTATTTGTTTCCAGTAATGTGTCTAAAACCCCCAATATCTATATTCCAAATGTTTTTTTGTTGATACTTTCTTTGGTACCCTAAAATCCAAAAAATTAGTTTTTTGTAATACAAACCATCTTGGGTCTGGTATTTTTAGAAAAAAAAACATTGAGTTACCAAATTTGTCAAAAAAAGAGAAAATATAATTTCCTTAGAGAAATAAGCTCTATGAAATCCAACTGATTTTAATTTGTCTAGGAATAGTAATTCTTCTAGTTCTTTACACCTTTTCTCATAGATCAAAAAGGATCACTTTTAGGAACAAAATAATTGTTACTAAAAAGGGGGGTTTACATGTATAACCCATTCTGGTACTTTTACCATGAGGTATAATTTATTTGTATATTTTATCAAATTTTTATTTACCCATACTAAATATTGATAAAACATTTCATAAACTATAAATTATTTACATTATTTTGAAAACTAAATTTTTATTCTCACTAGAATTTGTATTATAAGTAAGTTGAGTTTCTAAAATGTTTTTTCTCAAAAATAACATTTAATAAATCTATAAAAATAGTTTATTACTCAGAAATAGTCTCATAAAGATATTTTAAAAGATATAATATTTCATTATTGAAAACAATTATTCTATAATTATCCTTAATAGGCTTTTCATTATAATTTTCACATTTTTTTCAAATTTTAAAATTTTCTTTCTAAAGAAAATTTTCAAAATATGAAACTTTATTATAAGAAGGTAAAGAATTATATTCTACTGAGAATGATTCTTCATTGGAATATGTTGATTCATTATCATCAAGATAATTATAATTTAAGGAAATTTTTGTAATATTTTCAATTGTTTATACATTATAAAAGAATTATTTTTTAACTTTAGGTACATTGGAAAAAATGCATATGTTCCATTTTTCGAAACAGTAATTATCTGAAGAACTCTCAGAAGAATCACCTCCACTAGCACTACCTATTTCAATAGATTTCAAAATTTTCTTAAATTTTTATTTACAATAGTTTTTTTAATTCCTCTCTAAATTATTTTCTTTTCTATATTTCCCTTTCAGATTTGGGCAATCTAGTTGGATGTGCCTATATTTCATATATTTATAGAAAGTGACTTCATCTTTATATTTATGACCATTCTAATATATGTACTGAAAATAATTCTTTTCGACTATCATGTTTATAAATTTATCCTTGTTTAATAACTCATTCTCAAAATATTCAGAATTACTATAATCAGATTAAAAAACTACTTTCTTCTTTCTTATAATTTAACAAGTTTTTCATAAGATTTTACTTTTGGTGTTAAGATAGATTTTTTTTGTAAAAGAAGAATCTCCATTTTTATTTTTTTCTCTTTCTTTTCATCTCTATTAAGAATACCCTCATAATTTATAAGGTTACCATTAATATCATCCAAGATAATATTATTCATCTTTATTGTCTCATTACCTTTTTTACCTTCAGATTCCCACTCATTGGGTATGATATAAATTATCATTTCAACAATAATCTCATCATGAATAAATTTATCACTAGATGATTTTAAACTATTAATGATTATCCTGATCCTCTGGTGCATCTTTCTAACTTATTATCCTAGTAAAAAAGGCCTGGTAATATTATCTAAGCATAGATCTTCTGGTGTCAACAACTTTACAAGTCCCAATGTGCATGACTTCATGTTTTTTCTGTATACTATTAGAATCTTTACATGAATATATCTGAATGTAAATGATTCTTATCATGGAACATAATAAAGTATTATTTACTCTGTAGTTTAACTAATACTCTGGTCTTTCTTGATGTGTAAAATTAATAATTTCATTATTAGGAATCTTATATTATCTAGTAATAATTACAAGATTATCAATCCTGGTGTTGATAAAAAAAATTCATCCAATATCTAGAGTACTCATAATTAGTACCATCATAGTTAGGTGGTTTGTTTGGATTTATATTGTCTATAGAATTGACATTATGCCCTAGAATGTTAAAAAAAATTGTAATTACTTTCAATAGATACAAGTTAGTGTAAATTAGTGTTTTTAAAAAAATTATTTCAAAACTATAACAACTTTTAGTAAGTAAAGAATGTAAAAAATCAAGAAGTTAATAAGTTGTAGAACCTACTATGTACCAATTATAGGATCATAATAATTATCACATGATGGATAAACATATAATAGGGGTGAAATTTAGTTTAAAAAATATTGTTCAGTAATTATAAAATAATTAACTCACAATCATATTTAGATATGTTTATTGGACTTGAACTCAGTCTGATTAACATAGTCACAAAATTAAAACTAGAAATAGTCTTACTAAAATGTGTGAAAACCTAATCATGATGGATCTAATTTAAATGAGAGTTATCATCATAATCACAGTTAATATGATAAAATAATTATAATTGGAATATGAATATGATTACTCACTTTCTATTTATTGTGTAGAGGAATAGAAAACTTTTAAAGAAAAGTAATAAAATATCTGTATAAAAGTATGAATGAAATTAAAGATATATTAAAAATATTAACATCTTTTAAATAAAATTAAGAGTATGTTAGTCAATAACCCTTACTAAAAGAATCCAATATTTTATACTTATGGTAATGTTTGTCTTTCCTTACTTAGAGATCCCTCGATTTGAAGATCAGATTTGATCTATCTTGATATCCCTAAAATCACTCAATATAATGATTAGCTCTATCTTCCAATACTCAGAAGCCCTCAATCCGATGTATTATATTATCTATGTTCCTACACCCAAAATACCTTGATCGTAAAAATGATTTTACATAGGTTAATATTACAAAAGTTCTTTAAGGATGCAAACTGGTAAAGTTTTGTTAGAACTAAAACACTCTAAATAATTACACTGACTAAGAGTGAGTTGTTCACAGAGAAAAATCTTCAAGATAAAAAGTAATCAACTAGATCCAAACTCTTTAAATTAACGTTTATTTATAGATAATCTCCCATTAGACATATTTAAATGTTTTTTTCAACAGTCTTGAATAGATTTCTCTGTACATATCCTCATAACTAAATGTATGATGTCATATTTATGAACATCATCATATTTTTAAAAGTATTCCTTACTTTAGAAACAATTATTTTTATTATGACAATAAAATATAGTAATTTTTATTGACTTTCATAACATTGTCAACATAAAAATCCATATAAGTGTTGGAACCATTTTATTAGTACCAGTATTGGTCAGATTATCAACACTTTTATCAGTATGAAAGACATGACTAAAGTCTAACTTCTAATATGATAAAGGAGAATCTGATTTATCAGACACATAATCATTATGATAAAATTAATGAATAATTTTACGTTTGTATTAATAATACTTTAAAAAAATTTCTATTTCTGATGAAATTTTATGTTTTCTAAAAAAATTTAATGCAATTGGGACATAAAAAGTTAGTAAACTTGTTTTAAGAAATTTTTTATTATTTCTATAAAAATTGAATGGAAAAGTAAGATATATAAATTCTGAATCAAAACATGTAATGATGAGTTGAGTTATTTTGGTATAAATCATGAATTTAAAGGATATTTTATGTTTTTTGGGAAAATTTCATAGAATACATGGTAATCCCCATGATGTAGGGACCATGAATGGACCATGTGAAGGAGAAAAATTGTATAGGATAAATCACATGGTCATTTCATAGTCCCCACTAATCAATAAAGGACAATAAAATTGTATATAACTCCAAAAATATATATTTCTCAATCACTACACAATCCCCACTTACTGTGTCAGAGGAATGCATGTTATGCCTACTACCCCCCATTTACCACAAAAAATTTTCAACTTGATATTTGGACACCTAATTACAAAGAGGATAATGAAATCACCAAATTAAATATCCTTAGACTAATTTGGATGAGTTTAATCATTGAGGGATGATTTATTGGCTTAGAGGGGTTTAAAAATCATCAAGGAAAGAGTAGAGACTTATATTTTCTCTTGTTATTGCAATTGTTATTTCTCCTCTTATTATTGTTGTGAAGAAGTATTATTTTTTCCATCTTGTAATAATAATTTCAATTATGTGTAAAAAAATACCTCATTTCTTCAAGGTTTTGCATGAATTTAGAGAACCTTTTTTGTGATTAAGTTTCCTTTATTGTATTTTTTTTGATTCCTACATGTGTTTTATAATTTTTTTATTTTAATGTTTATTTATTCAATAAATAATTTTTTTTAAAAACAATAATTGAATATTTAGTGATATTAAAGGAAATTGTAATGAATCAATCCATTTTCACTTGGTTAACTCATCGTCACCTTAGGGTTTACATTTATGGTGTTTTAAAAAATTGTTTATGAGACTAAGAATTTTATTTTAGATAACTTAGTTGAAACCAACCTAACCAAAGAGGCTAAAAACCATTTGTATATTAGTTATAATACTCATTGTGAATGACATAAACACACATGAAAAAATAATTTTCCTGAACTCTATAAAATTATATACCATGATAAAATGTTATTATAATGTTAAATGCATTTTTTAAAATAATTTCATGTTTTTTGGCATATTAACATGAAGAGATTTGATTTGAGTTAATTAATGCTTAAATATTTTTTTAAAAAATGAAATAAAATATTCAAATATTTTACTAATAATTAAAATTATAAAATATTCAAGGTTCCTTAATGTATTGACCCCATTATTTCAATATACTTTAATGAAGATTGGGATATAATTTTTTTGGGTCATCAAAAAAATTAATAGTCGGGATGAAAACACAAAAAATATAAGATTTATAAAAATTTAAATCTTTTGGATAATACTAATCATTAAATATCTTCCAGAAACTCTTATTTTCTATCTTCTTGTGTATTCATACTTCCATAATCAACTCCCACTATTTATTACATGATCTTTCTGGTAAATAAGATAAAAATTCAACCATAATGGTTTGGGACTCAATAAAAACTATAATACATGGTAGATATTATCTAAAAATTACTTTATATGATCTAGTCTAACATCCCTTATAAAATATGGTTGTTTTTAATGTGAAATTCTAAGCCATAATCCATTTGTCATGGCCTATCCAAATTATCTTAGATGTGAAAAACATGAGTAGTTTGTATAATCGTACACACAATCCAAAGACCTAAAGGTAAATTTTACAAACCTATAAAAATTATATTTAAAATAAATAATTAATATATCTATTCTATAATACATCTAGGTGTCACTAAATCTTATCTATAAATAAATCAAAGAATATAAAAATCAAATAAGTTCTATTTTATAAAACATTTTCAGAAGAATGATTAAAATCAATAATCACTTAGATTTTGGGAATCCTTTTTTCAAAACCATTTTCTTATAATACACCATTATCATTTTTAGAATGCATGAACACTTTCCTATCTTATCCCATTATGGGTAATAATTTTACTTGGAACAACTAAAAACACCATACAATGTTTTTATTAAAAACATTTCTACCCATACTTCCTTGTAAGTGATTCTTTTCTCTAAAGACGTTAGTTAATCTTTTTTATGACTACACTTAATTTCCTAAACATTTTATTTTCCACTCCTACTATAATTCCCATGATTAGACTCAAAACCCATAATCTGATAAAAGTTTTATAATAATCTGACCCAGATGATTGAAACCCATGACCTGATCATGATCTCCACAAGATCTCAATTGAATCCCCCAATTTCTCATGTCTAAAAACAAGTGATAAGGGAATAAATAATATCATGTGTATTTATATTCACAAAAATAATCAAGCCAAATCATTCATGATATTCACAAAATATAAAACACTTTAAAATTTTTTTATAACAAATATAAATATGCAATGTAACAATAATCAAAACCTAACAAATGATAGTTCTGTAGACCTAAAAAATATTGGTTCTTCAGATTGAATATGGAATTAAATAGAATTCCTTGACAAATATTGATAATATGAACAATGAATCACTAGATAAAAATACTAAATTCAGCCTTTTACCCATTTCATGACACATAACATCAACATTTCCATTAAGGTTAACATGTTGGGGTGATACTAATCTCATTAGGATTCCCCCCCCAACGACTGTTATATATTCCTACACATATGTCATTTGAAAATTAAAATAAAATACAGGGTTTATAATATTTTTAAAATTAAAATTATTATTAAAAACCCTTATAAGTAAATATTTTCTTATTCTAGAAGGTTATATAGTGAAAACCATCTTTTTATTCCAAATAAAAATAGTGAGATCCACCTATGTAATAATAACCGTGAATAAAAAATTTATGTCATAAATATAAAACTATTATATAATCATAAGATTTTACACTAGATATTTCAATGTTAAAAATATAAACTATCTATAATTTAACAATGTTACATGTTATAAACCTCAAGACATGAGGTTTTCTATGACCTTCATAACCAATAAATTTGTTTTCCATAAACCTCATATACACATAAGAGGTTTTCCATTACTTGAACCTCGTGAATAATCATTTATATATCTATAACATGACCCACATAATGGAATATAATGACTTCTATTACATGAACCTCATGATAAATCATCATGTCTTGTATAACATAACCCGTATAAAGGGACATTAAGTCTTCCAAAACATGAATCTCACGAAAAAAAAGGTTTTCTCATCATAAATCCCACATGATAAAACAAGATATTTTTTATACCAAGGAATTTCTGATAAAACATGACGCCGTCCATAAATAATCATAAAAAATACTTTATTTTAATGAAATCCAAAAACTCACCATCTATTGGAAAATATTTATCAAATCCATCATTCAAAAATAAATTCTATATATTTTTATCAAAACCCACTAATTTGATAACAATTGTGATAAATGTAAAAAACCAAATTTTATTATCAATCAACAATTTTATAAAATAATAGTTCAAAACCTACATTCAATGATGTATGAACAATAATTCTTAAATAATCCTTATTTAAAAACCCATAAAAATTCACATTAAGACTAGACCAATATAAGAATATATTGTGGTCAGAAACTTATATATACTTTGTTATAATATTTATAAGTTTTTAATATGATGATTCTCACATTATGAATAAATAATCCAAATCATTATTATTTCATAACAAATCATAGCACTTAACACAAAAGAACAAATCCTCCATTAAAAGTAATTTTACATGAAATTTGAATTTTTTTGAATAACCCTCGTATAGAATTGGAATAACCCCATTCCAATTCACCGTATTGGAGTACGTGACATCCTATGAGTTCTATAAACCCTATGTAACTTGACACAACCACCATGTAAGTCACTATTTTATGGATTAGAAAAATAAATTCCATGTGATAAAAATAGTCTCTGGAATGAACTCTATTATATTTTTATGGGTTTCATGGGAAATCATTATACCTATATACAGTGGAATGAAATAAAAAAACCAAGAAAACATTGATCTGGAAAAGTATCGACAATATGAAATGATAAAATAGTAAACAATCATACCTCATTTTCCAAAAATTTAATATTTAATGGTAGTGAGTTTGATCAAGTTTCCTGAATAAAAACCAATTATTTTCTTCATCTGATGGTATCCACAAATCCCTACAACCACTTAATTATTTTTTATAAATTATTCTCAACAATTGTGTTCTATAACCTCCTCCTTGAACAAAAAATGGTAAAACAACAGAGTTATATGGTTTAATCTAATGAATAACGAAATCAAATATTTCAAAAAAGTTCTATGAATATCTCTTTATATGCCTCCTTCAATGAATGAAGGATCCTATGGGATTTCTATCATTTAGTTTGTTATGAAATGAAAAAACCTTTTGGATTCCACATCATTGATTAATTCAATTGTTAAAATCCTAAAATAATTAATATTTGTTATACACATCATTGTATGTGGTTTCAAAATATGATAAAATATGATAATCACCTTATTATAGTTAGCGAAATGATATTATATATCATTTTATGAGATAAAAAACATGTATTATAAAGAATATGAGATTTCATTAACCACAAAAAGGTGACTTTAACCATTTTATAATCTATGATTTGGTGAAAAATATCCAATAATATCCTATTTTCACTGATGACAAATGAGATTTATGAAAAAAAATTCACAACTCTTTCTAAACATATTTAAAATATTTTTGAAATGATTATCATAATATCTCTTATAATTTATAAAATAAATTTATATAAAAAATCAATCTTTATTATAGATTATTATTTATAACCTTTAAGTCTTTTTTAGTAATAATAAAATGTTTAAATTCATTAATTCATTAATATAAGAAACGAGAATCCTAAAAAATCCATTTCTACCCAAGTTATAATGGGGTTTGGAATGATCTCGATAAAATAAACTCATATATCCATATGATCATGTTAACATCAAGATAAATATATCTATATGGTATTCATTCTTATATGATTCCTTTTTCCAAAACATAGAGTAACTTATACACATGGAAAATTTTAATCTATTATAGTCTATCTCATACATTTATGATTATCTAAAATAGATTTACAAGTTTGAATGAATACATCCCATTTTATTCATCCAAGTAATCGATCACATTACATGTACTCAAATATGTATGGTTATGAATTCCCTATGTTTAATTCAATCATGGGACTCAATTCCCTACTTATAATACCAGAGGAAGACACTCTCATGGTTAAAATAAAATAAAGACATGATCAATAACATACATAAACACGACATGATTATCACAGCCTCAAGGTAGATGAAATAAAGGTGTCAAATTATGAACCATTATATTATAAGTTTGTTTTCAATCATAATTAATGGGGATTAATATTAATCATACACACAAATGTATATTAATGACTATATGAAATTCCATATGATATACATTCATGGGTTAGTCCAGATAATAAATCTCCACATATTCTCTCAAGATTATACGCTATATCATATACAAGATTCTAATCACACTAATCGTTACATATCATCAAAACCCTTAATACTCTAAGTTGATCATCCATTGGGGAAAATAAAATTCATATTTAAAGGGATTTTATCATTCCACCATTCAATTAAACCATATAGTATATATTAATGAATGATAAATATAGATTTACTTAATTTTAAGACAAATATAAAACCCCTTTGACAACCATTATTTCATCCAGCCTCACATTTATCTAATAATATCATTGTTAATGAATCTACATTTCAGTGGATCCCTATAACTTTTTTTGTTTTGATAATTACTAATCCATATCACTTTTTTTTATTTTCTTTTTTAATTTTCATTCTTTTTAGTATATTATTATATATATTATGAGACATGAAATATCATAATAAAAATTACCATTCCAATAATGAATCCAGGGTGATTGTAAAATGGGGAGAAGAATTATACCACATAATAGTTTGAGAAAGGTTGATTTAATTAGTTCTTTAAGACATTTCATAGAATATTTCTACATAGTGAAAAAAATTTTCTAAAGAGACGTTAAAAAGAGTTCAATCATTCTGAGATTATTCACATTATAGAGAATTGTTTGTGGTTTCATGGAATATTATTTAGTATAGTTTTATCTATTGTTTACTACAATTATTATTTTAGGAACTAATATTCAAAATTCAAATCATTTTGAATCTTGAATAATTTATTCCAAATGATTTTATAGAGTATTTCATAGTGTTTTACATATCAATTATTATGGTATTTTTTAATTATAATTTAAATGTTCAATTGAATTATTTTAACCATTTTCACAATTGGATATTTTGATATTTTATTCTATATCCTCGTGAAGTTATCGTTAAACATTAAAGAAATATTATCATTAAGACTGCTCAAATAAAATATATATATTTTTATCATCAATATAAAGAATTATAAAGTGAGGTATTGATACATGAAGTAATTACATTGTATGATGTGTTGAAACATTCAATATCTTGGTCACAACAAATATTTATAGTTTCTATATCTTTATATGCATGAAATTAGGGGGGCTATTATTTTAAACCTTTTTCATTTATCAGGTTGTATATTATATTTTTATTCTTTTAATCATTCTAATTTAACCCTTGATTTGACTTTGTTTTCTAAAATTCCTTTACAATTTTAAATTAGGGGAGATGGATGTTTATGGTAATTGTATTATTTTTAATCAATTGACATTTTATAATGGAGGTATTTCACTATTTAAACATGCTAGTTTTATTATTATTAGCTATTTAAGCATTCTTATTTGATTATTATTATTATTATTATTATTATTATTATGGGTTATTATTATTTTCAATTTTAACATTGGGGAATATAATTAACCTTTATATTTTATTCCCCTATTTTTTTTTATTTTTTAGGGTGTATATATTTATTTAGTATTAACATAGTTGTAGTTGAACATGATTTATTAATATTTATTATATATTGAGCATGTATCATTATTGATTATTTAATATAAGGAAGAATTTTTTTACTACCCTCTGATATTTATTATTTTTCTATGATTTTAAAAAATTTCGTGTTTTATATTATTAGAATTTTTATTCTCACAAAGAAGTGCATTTTGGTTTCGTAATTATCAAAAACAATAAGAAAATTGATTTGATCCTTCCCACTATATTAATGTTTTGATGATAACTAATTCCCCTCAATTGGTTATATTTATTATATTTCTTTTTCCTTATTATTAGTTTAATATTCTATTTATTATCCAACTTGAAATATCAAAATAGAATGTTCCACCCCATAGTACAAACTTTAGTGATTGTAAAATGGTGAGAATATTTTCACCATTTCATAGTGAGACTGATATAGTTTTTAGTGGTTCTTTAGGTCAATTCATGGAGGATATCAATGTCAGGATCATACAGTCTAGAAGAGAAGTTGAAAAGAGTTATTCCGTGAAAATAATTGTCACTCAATGAATATTTTTTTTTGGTTGCATGGAATATTATTTATGATAGAATTGTAAATTTTTTTCTATGATTATTATTCTATGAATAGATTTTAAAAATTAGAATAAATTAAAATTTCATTTAATGTATTCTACATTTTTTGGGATTTTTTTAAAGTTTTTTACTTACTTATTATTATGTGAGTATTTAATAATCAATTTTGTTTATTTTAATTATTCAAACCATGTGTATTACATGTTTTTGTGATATTTTAGACTACATAAATGTGAAGTTATCGTTGAACTTTAAAGAAGTAATATCAATGAGTTTGTTTGAATAGAGTATATACTTTTTCATCATATATATAAATAAGGCTAAATCCATGGATTGATATAACACCCCATGATTTCATAGTACTTAAACTCTATAATGTAATTCAATAACTATTGCTACACAAAACACTGAGTTCAAGCACATCATGACCTATCAAACATGATGTTTAAAAAGAGGTTATGAAGAGTATTAACAACATTTTAAATTTAATATATATCCTATATAATTTTAACATTCATGTTTTGTGTTTCTTAGACGTAATTTAAAGGAAAATTCAATTTTTCAGAAAAAAGAAGTATTTTTCAAAAAATACAGTTTTTCCACCTTTTAATGGACAACCCTTTTTAAATATAATATTTGAAACTTTTATATATTAAATTTAATGAAATTAAATTATTCTTTAGAAGTGGGACATAATAATTTATTTTGGATAAATTTTTGGTACATTTCTAATAACTTTCATATGTTGATGAATAGAGAAAAATACTAAATTTTAATTAAAAACAACTTTTCTAATCAAAATAATTTATAGTGATAAATTGTAAATTTTAGTATTTTTAATGTATCATTATATTATATTTTTATTATTTAATATAATTTAAGTCATTGGATTTAATTTCACATATAAATTGTACATAAACACATGTTAATCTTTTGTTAGTGTTTAGTTATTAAAAACTCGATTTCTGGTTTTGACTAGGGAAATTAATTTTAAATTAATTAATGAAAATTCTATGTTTTTTATTTGGTAAAATTGAAATAATTTTTGAATTTTTAATATCTAATTTATCTTGGGGTGATTTTTTGGTTTTTTCTGAAAACGTTCAATTTTTGATGAATTGTAAAAACACTTGGTTGTAGATAAAAACTGACTTTTTCATTTAAATAATTATTTTAATCAAAAAAATATCTTGAATTAAAAATAGATACATAATAAATATATTTTTCCAATTTAGTTATTTGTATTCATTTTATAATAAGATTAGACGTAATATTTTTTTTAAAACTTTTTAAACTTATTTTACCCACCTTCTAGGCACATTTACAAATTTGCATAAAACATAATTTTACCGCTTTTTTAAATTGAATTTCAAAAATAAGAGAGACGCGGTTGAAATCATTAAGTAAAATTTGTTTCAATAGGATAAAATAATTTTTTTTGAATAGTAACTTTTGAATTTTATTTACCATGGTTAAAATTAAATAGGGTAATTAAAGGTAGAAATAATACTATAATAATATAAAAATACCACAACATGGGTAAAAATTCTATTGGATAAGTTTTTTTCAACCAAAATAAACCTTACGACAAAAACAAGATAATTTTTTATCCATTTTATTTATATTATGACATTTATTATATTTTATTTAAAGAAGAGTTAAAAGTGTTAAATTCAAAGTTGAATAAATAAACCATTTTGAATATAGGGTTATACATAAGATAAAGTCAAATATAATTATTCATTAGAAATATAAATCAATTTCATATATCATAGTATTTTATTTATGATTTTTAGACATTAAATAATTAAATTTATTTATGACAGGATGATGATGTAGAATTACTTTATTAATGAAAGATTAAAATAATTGATATTATAAATATTAAAATAAATTTAAAATAAAACATTTTAGGCCATCCCTAAATTTTCTAGGTGAATATGACATGTTAGGGTTAATTAAATGTATTTTTTTCTAAGAAATCATATTTTTATGACTTTCCAAAAATCAAAACACTAAATAGTGTCAAAATTGACATATATGAGTTTTTAAAACAAATAATATTTTATTAAAGGATATAATATTCTTAAAAATATAAGGTCTGGAAAAAGGAATAATACAATGTTATATATGTCATTAATGAACCTCATTAGGTTCTATTAGTAGTTTATAGTTGTCACGCCCCATCCCTCGGGGCCCGTGTCGTGACTACCCCAAACCCACCTTCCATAGGCCAGGGGTTGGCAACTAGCACCAAAGGCGTAATTCCCAATACTGGGAAGGCATTGCCTTTATAACCTTTAAAAACTCACAACCATGTACACAACCATATACCAACAATAGTAAACTATATAACAAAAAGAGTGCTGAAAAGTAAAAGGGGCCAGAATATAAGCCCAACAGTAAATGTACAATGAACTAGAATTACAAGTACAACTGAGGAAAAAAGGAAAAACAGTTACTAGGTCATCCTCTGAGGATCCTACCTGAAGGGTAAGCATAGATTCCCCCCTCATCCCTCCTCTTCTATCTGTCTCCTTCGTGTACCAACTCATTGTAAGGTCCACCTTCAGGTACCGTCCTGTCCTGGTACCCTCAGCCTCAGTCAGCATTGTCCGTCGTCAGCATCCCACACAACAAGGTGTGGGTGTAGCCAATGCAGAGGTGAGTACAACAATACACGGTAGGAACCCTGAGACCCTCAAGTTCTCACAAAAATATACCAAGGATAAACCAAAAATAATGAAATCAATAGATAACCCTACATAGGTATATGCCCATACATATACCTAAGTTATCATTTGATCCATCTCAGTCATGAGGAAAACACAAAAAAACTAACTCAGCTCAAGCCAAGATTTATTATAGGGGTAGTATAAATTAACATCCTCAATCACATCGTCAAACACCTCGGATGTTGGAGAGAACTCTTCCTTTATCGAGTATAGTGGGCATGCCGCATCACACAGAGGCGCTTCCCACTAACCTTGTACTGCTGAGATACTCCTCTTGTCGAGTACCATGGGTCTGCCACATCACACAGAGGCCCTCCCCACCGTGTGTCTGGCACGTCACACTAATGTTCTCCCCCTTGTATTCTGCTAAGGTACTCCTCCTATCGAGTAATGTGCCCTTGCCTCGATACCATGGCGCTCCCCACTATGGGTCTGCTTCGACACCAAGGCGCTCCCCACCGGGCTAGTCGAGTCACTCTGAGTCGAAACGGTCAGCAGTCATCAGGTCTCAGCCAACTACTTGGTCTCCACACTATGCTCACACGCCTTCGGGAGGATCTTCTACAAAAGGTACTGGTAGATTATAAAACTACCATGAAGTCCAACGAATAATTATCTCAAAGGTCTGCCACGTCATAGGGATCTCAACATAACAGACGGCGTGTCAATCAGACGTCCGGTCTGTGAGTTATTAGCCTTTAGTCACGGGGCCCGGTTGGATTTTTTCTCAATCTACCCTGACGTTTCCCCCTCCCAATCCAAAACTCTAGGGTAGTATAATCAAAGGGACCATCTCACTCCATGATTTCCAGCACCACATATGGTTTGTCAAATAGACGTCTGGTGCCAAAGATATGGACAAAAGAATGTACAAGGGGTCGTAGTGGGCTCGGGTCCAGTCCGACCCGGTCAAACTGACCTGGCCCAACCCCGCATGGGCCAAACGGGTTTGGGTTGACCCAGACTAACTGATTGGGAGAGTCAACTTGTTGGGATCAGCCCAACCCAGCAGGCCGCGAGGGGCCGCGATGAGCTGTGAGGGTGCAGACCGGGCGTGAGGGCGCGGACCGGGCACAGGAAGGCACGAGGGTGACTCAGACCAAGGCGCAGGGCCGGTTCAGCTGGGAGGGCTACGTGGGTGTCGCTTAGGGTAGCTCGGCCCAAGGTTCGGGGTGGTGCAGCTGAGGCCAGATCGGCCCGTGGGTGGTGCGACCAGGGCTGGTTCAACCGGAAGGCCAGGGTGGTCAGGGGCGGCATGACCGAGGCGTTGCACGGCCGGGGCGCAGCGCGGCTCGGGGCCAGTTTGGTCGGACGCGGCGCGGGGCCAGTTTGGCCGAGAGGCCGAAGTGTCGTTGGGGTGACGTAGGTTATGGAGGTCTCGGGTGGAAGCATCGTAGCATGTGTCACCTTCGTCGCCTTCCTCTATTTCAAAGAACACCGCAAATCAACACAAGGGTCACAGAGAGGACGATCCATGTTAGTTTGGCCCACACTCTCTGCATTAGAGTGGTATAAAGAGGTTCACAAGAACAACTCACATAAAACCCTCTCACAAATATTCTTCCCAACCAACAAAAGAAAAAGAAGGGGGTGCATGGAATGTGATAAACAAATAGCATTAAACCCCTACCTCGGGTTGATGCATCAACGGAGTCATGGGGGAGAAGAAGAGTAATCAGGAAAAGAAAAAAGTTGATGTCATCATAGTTTCCCTTAATCGTCGGTTTGTCCGTGAGTTCGTCATTTTGGAAGATGTCCTACGTCGGTAGAAATCTTGAGGAAGAAGATTTAAGGAGGTTGGCATTCTTCATTGGCGGAGCATTCTTTCTTCGGAGAAGCAGTTCTTCATTAGATATCTTTTCTCTCAAAACTCCTCCTCTCCCCAATTACACCAAAATGAAATGGTATGCTAATATAATATATTATAATATCTATTAGTTCATTGGAATAATATTCAAAAATAGTTAATTTATTAAGGGAGAGTTGGAAAAATTAAAGTGGTGTGTTGGCACAATTAAATTGTGTAGGTGTTGAAGAGGCTCCCCTGAAATTTATTATGGAGTTGAGGGTTTCTCCCTATTAAAGGGTGGTTTCAAATGGGGGTAAATCCTGAGTGGTCCCCACCACTATGACCTCTCATGGGAGGTTACGGTTCGGGTGGTTCCCACAACTATAACCTCTCATGGGAGGATATGGTCTGCTTGTTCCCACATCCAACATCCACTTGGAGGTTTAGTTCTGGAGGAACCCACCTCCCAACACCCACATGGGTGTTGCAAATAAAAGTAAAAATGTCACACACTTTTATTTTTATTTTATTCTTAAACTAAATCCCCAAAAACTATCTTTCACTCTCAACCCACTGTCGTCGAGGTAAAAGTCTTCTTAAGCGAATACAGGCACTACGTGTTCAACAGTGCCCTCAGATTTCAATTCCGAGCATCGGTTCAAAAGTTAGAAAAAACCCACTTGCACGATTAGTGAACGTACCCGAACAAAAGTTTAGAAATTCATTCTGGGCACTCTGGGTCTCGAAATCATGGGCTTCCAATTTGCATGGACTCGTAAAATTCCAATATATTTAAAAAAATTAAGTGCAAATTCCGGGTCTTTATATTCTCCCCACCTTAGGGATCTACGTCCCCATAAGCCACAACTCATACTCGGTAAACATATGGGGGTACTAAGCATGCATCTGAGCCTCTAGCTCCCAAGTTCTCTCCTAAAGGTTGACATGCTTCCATCGAATGCACAACAATGGTATCAACCATCCACAAAGGGCACGCTCCTGTCAATACTCAATCTCTACTAGAACCTCCGTAAATGTTTCCCCATCGTTGACATCTTGATCTCCATGGTTGATGATGTGTGAAGGGTCATGCACGTATCTCCTCGGCTGGTATACATGGAAGACGTCATGCAATTGGTACAACTGAGGTGGAAGAGATAAGCGGTATTCCACCTCATCGACTTTACTAAGGACCTGAAAAGGTCCAATGAACCTCAGAGATAACTTTCTGCCTCGGCCAAATCTCCACAAACCTCATCGAGGTGAGACCCATAAAAAGACTTGGTCTCCAAACTTGAACACTAGAGGTCTCCATCTCCTGTCGGCATATGACTTCTACCTACTTTGTGTAGTCTTCATGCACTCCTGGAAGACTTGTACCTTCTCTTTGGTAGCCCGTACCATCTCTGGTCCCACTAGTGCTAACTCCTCTTGGTCAGTCCAACACAAGGGTGATCTTCAAGGTCCCCCATATAACGCCTCAAAAGGTTCCATCCCAATGGTGTAGTGATAGCTGTTGTTCTACGAAAACTCCACCAAAGTCATGTGATCCTTCAGTTGTGAATGAAGTTAAGGACACAAGCACGCAGCATGTCCTTGAGGGTCTGAATGGTAGGCTTAGTCTGACCATCCGTCTGAGGATGGAAGGTAGTGCTCAAATGAAGATACATCCCGAAAGCCTCCTACAACCCCAAGTAAAATGTGTGTCATGATCAGAGACATATGTTGAAGATACTCCATGTAGCCTCAGAATCTATTGCACATAAAGGCATCCCATGCTTTCTACAGAACCCTTCCCTCTGATCGGTAGGAATTGGGCTGACATGGTGAGTCAGTCAACGATCACCCAAATCGAGTCATGTCCCCTGGATGTATGTGGAAGACCCATCACGAATTCAATGGATATCCCATCCCACTTCCACTCTGGGACCTCTAAAGGCTAAACCAAGTATACTGGTACCTGAAGCTCCACCTTCATTTGATGAAAAGTGAGTCATCGAGAGACAAACTCTACATCTACTTTCTTCATTCATGTCCACTAGTGTTGTCATCGGAGATCCTGGTACATCTTCACCACTCCTAGATTCACCTCTCAAGGGTATGTGTGGACCTCCCTCAACACTTTCTCCTGAAGTGAGACTGGTACCATAGTATTTCCTCTGAAGAAGATGACATGCTCCCCACCTTCAGAAAATCCATCAGGTGCCTACCTTGTGGATATCTGATCACATCGTGTCTCGCATTCAGTGTCCCCATGCTATGCCTCCTTGACTCGCTAAAGAAGTGGGGGAGTGATTGTAAGAGACTGTAGAAAATTTTCTCTGTCTCTATCCACAAAGGAAATATACAAATCGGCTAGCTGCTTCGTCACTTCACCTAGAATCTATACACCAGATCACCTACTGAGTGCTTCTGCAACAACATTACCCTTCCCAAGAGTATAGAAAATCTCGATGTCATAATCCTTGAGAAACTCAAGCCAAAGTCGATGTATCAGGTTTAGGAATTTCGGGGAGAAGATATACCTAAGACTCTTGTGATCAGAGTACATGGTAAAACACTCACCCATCAGATAGTGTTTCCAAATCTTCAAGTTAGAGACCACTACTGCAAACTCCAGTTCATGGGTAGTGTGGTTCTTCTCCTGTTGTCTCAGATGGCGAGAGATATATGCAATCACTACTTAATCTTCCATCAGGACACATGCAAGTATGGTCCCTAATGAGTCACAGTAGACTATGTACCCTATGCCTTCCTCTAGAAGCCTTAAGATGGGGGCACTAGTCAGCCACTGCCTCAGCTCCTTAAAGCTCTACTGGAATATCTCCGCCGACACAAAGGGTTACCACTTCTTTGTCAAAGCTGATCGTGGTGCTACAACTCTGGAGAAATCTGGCACAAGTATCTTGTAGTATCCAACCAAACCTAGGAAACTCTATACCTCTGTCACACTCCTAGGTGGATCTCAAGCATGAACCGCCCCAATATTTTCTGGATCCACTGTAACTCTAGCCTCTGAGATGACATGTCCTATAAATTGAACCTCTCAAATCTTGAACTGGTACTTTGAGAGCTTACCATAAATTTGGTGCTCTCAGAGTGTTTCCAGTACTCCCTGCAAATGATAGGCATGATCCTCCTTAGTAGTTGAGTTGATCAAAATGTCATCTATGAAGTCTATGACAATGAAATCAAGGTATGGCTGAAAGATCATGTCCATGAGTCCCATGATCACTGCTAAAGCATTGGTTATGCCGAAAGTCATAACAAATAACTCGTAGTGGAAATACCAACATCTAAAAGACATCTTCTACACATCCTCATCTCAAACTCTGAGTTGGTGATAGTCTGATCTGAGGTCTATCTTCAAGAACCACCTTTCACCCATCAGTTGATTAAAGAGGTCGTCAATCCTCAAGAGTGGGTACTTTTTATTCACAGTCACCTGGTTCAGGTGCCAATAGTCAACACAAAGCCTCAAGCTCCCTTCCGTCTTCTTGGAAAATAGAATCAGGGCTACCCAGGGAGAAACACTGGGCCGAATGAATCTCGTCCCCTGAAAGTCCTATAGCTGTACCCGCAACTCATGAAGCTCCACGGGATCCATACGATATGCTGGTGTAGATATCGATTTCATCCCAGGGTATAGGTCAATGTAAAATTCCACCTCTCCGCGAGGAGGTAGACCTGAGATATGATCAGGGAAAACATCAGTGTATTGATCCACCACTACAGGATAACTCGGACTCTCCACATAAATAGCTCTGAGGGTAAGGCTAGCCAACTGATGAGTGATCAGCTTCACTCACTTCTAGGTAAGTCCATCATATGCTGCAAAGGCTCCCTTATCAACGGTGAAGGTAAAACTGGTCTCATCCATGTGGAAACACCGCACTTTGCGCCTAATATAGTCAATCTAAGCATGGACTATAGATAACCAGTCCATACCCAAGATGACGTCGTAAGGCCTCAACACCACTACTAGGAGATCCCTACCAATGCTCTTGCCTCTTATAGTGAGCTCGCACTGCATGCACTAGTGCGTAATTATCGAATCAGCTTACATAGGAGTCTCTAGCCATAAGGATCGAGCCAACGTCTCTGTTAGAATCTCCATGCTCCGAACAAGGGTAGTGTAAATAATAGAATTACTGGCACCTATTTCTATTAGTACTTCAACTAAGGTAGAGTAGACACATATTGTAACTTGTATCATCTCTGGAGCACCGTGGTCATAGACCTCAACTTCATGGATCTGAGCTCTCCCTTGTCCACCTACTCCCTATAGTCCGGGGTGGACCTCATGGTGGTAGAGACGGTAATATCTTGATTTGTCACCCACCACCAGTTGTACGACTACCTCCTCTTCCACGTCCACCTACTCCCTTCAGACCACATCGATCGAATATTTGTCTCTATCAGTGTGGTCCTTCGACCATATATTGATCATCCGAATGGCGGGTTGCATAGTCACGAGACATGTGACCATGTTCACCGCATGAGTAACATTGTCCACTCCTGGAATGTCTGTCTCCACTTTGGGTGCCCCGCACAACCGATCCTGAATCATGTGGTCGTCCACATGCAGGTCTGGTCCTCTTGGACCTCTGTAACATCTGTCTACTTCCAGCTACATAAGACTCTACTATGTGATGACTGGTGGGGGATCTTAGTACTGGAGACTGCTCAACACGGAAACTATCCACTATGAGGGATCTCTCTAACACCCCTGCCTGTGTCGGGATGCAAAGTGAGATCACTGAAGCCTTGATATCTTGCCTGAGTCCCTATTCAAAGGTCCGGGTCATGAAGAATGGTCTCACACCATATCATTGGTGTAGCGTGAGAGTTCTGTGAACCCTGCTGAGTAATGAGCAACATTCATGCTTCCCTACTACAGATAAAGTAGCTCCTGAATGTGCACTCCGCGAAGAGTTGCTAGGACAATATCCTCCCAAAATAGGCTCTCGAAGTCTTCCCAAAGAAGCTTCACCTCATCCGGAACATAGAGCATAAAGCTCCACTATCTTCCTAATGCTTCCTGGAGAATGTTGGCAGTATGTATCACCATGAGGTCTGATGGTGTCCTTACCAGTCGGGAAACTCTCACCATGACCTCTAGCCAATCCTCAGCTATCTGTGGGTCCGTCTCTCCCCTGAACCTAGGTGGCATCTAGAGCTGGAACTCATGCAATGTGCTCAAGATGCATGCACCGTCTGCTGCTAGGGCTGGTGGCATCAGTGGCCTAACAGGGAAAGGTACCATTGGTGCCTCCACTAGAAGTGGGCCTTACACTGAATCCTCATCGCTCAGTGGGCTATCAGTGCATACAACTCGGGGAGCATTAGTTGGTTTTCTTCATAGAGGCATCCTGAATGGAAACTGGTGTGCTACGGTTAAGATTTATACCTGGTGAGCTGACCTGGTGAGCTACGTTAAAGAAAACCTTTGAAAACACACCTGCAATCCGTGTTTTCATGATCTAGGTCGGAAATCATTAGTCAGGGTCCTATTGTATGGATACCTCGGTCACCGCACCAACACTGGACTCCCTGAACTGAAAACCACACTCACTAATCTTAACACTAATTTTCACAGAAAAAGGTCAGATAAGTTCTGATGTAGAACTGACTCCTTTGATTCTAATTTGTCACGACTCATCCCCCGGGGCCTGTGTCGTGACTACCCCAAGCCCGCCTTCCATAGTCCAGGGGTGGGCGACTAGCACCAAAGTCGTAATTTCTTATACTAGGAAGGCATTTCCTTTATAACATGTAAACACTCACAACCAAGTACACAGCCAAATACCAACCCAAGTAAACTGTATAACAAAAAGTGTGTTGAAAAGTAAAAGGGGACAGAATACAAGCCCAACAGTAAAGGTACATGTAACTGGAAGTACATGTACTACTGAGGGAAAAGGAAAAACAGCTACCAGGTCGTCCTCTGGGGTTTCTACCTGAAGGGTAGGTATAGATCACCTCCTCGTCACTTCTCTTCCATCTGTCTCCTCTGTGTACAGACTCGTCGTAAGTTCCACATATAGGTTCCATCTAGTCCTGGTACTCTCAGCCTCAGTCAGCATTTTCCTTTATCTGCATCCAAAACAACAAGGTGCGGGTGTAGCCCATGCAGGGGTGAGTATAATGATACTCAGTAGGGACCCCGAGACCCTCAAGGTATCACAAATACCCACCAAGGATAAACTAAAAAGAATGAAATTAACATATAACCCTACATAGGTATATTCCCATACATATACCTAATTTATCAAGTGATCCATCTCAATCATGTGGAAAACACAGAAAAACTGACTTAGCGAATGCCAAGATTTGTTCTAGGTGTAGTATCAAGTAACATCCCCAATCACATCATCGAACACCTCAGCTGCTGGAGAACTCCTCTACTATCGAGTACAGTGGGCCTACCGCGTCCCACAGAGATGCTTCACACTAACCTCGGAATGTTGAGGTACTCCTCCTGTCGAGTACCGTTGGTCTACTACATCACATAGAGGTGCTCCCCACCATGGGTCTGTCGTGTCACAAAGTGGCACTCCCCCTCATACCCTGCTGAGGTAATCCTCTTATTGAGTACCATGGGTCTGTTGTAACACTAAGGCTCTCCCTACTGTGGGTCTTCCGCGAAACCAAGGCATACCCCATTGGTCTAGTCGAGTCACTCTGAGTCGAACCGGTTAGCAGTCGTAAGGTTTCAGCCAGCTACTAGGTCTCTGCACTATGCTCGCTCACCTCCGAGAGGATATTCTCCATAAGCTACTATTTGATACTCCAACTTCCATGAAGTCCCATGAAGAAGTATCTCAAAGGTTCATCGCATCATAGGTATCTCAACATAACATACGACATGTCAATCAGATGCCCAGTATGTGAGTTATTAGCCTTTTAGTCCAGGGGGACCGGTTGGATTCGTGCTCGATTCAACCTGACCATTCCCTATCTCAATCCAAAAATCTAGTGAAGTATACTCAATGGGACTATCTCGCTCCATGATTTCTAGCGCCACTGACGGTTCTCCAAACGGATGTCTGGTGTCAAAGACATGGCCAAAAGAAAGTAGAATGGGTCATAGTGGGCCCGGGTACGGTCCGAACTGGTCGGACTGACTCAGCCCGACCCAGCCTGGGCCAACCCAGTTTGGGTCGACCCTACCTGACACGGTTCGGGTCAACCCAGCCCGAACCGTTGGGTCTGGCCCAGCCCGGCCCACTGGGCCCTGCCCAGCCGGCCGTGAGGGGCCATGGTGAGTCATGAGGGCACGGACCGGCTACGAGTTGGCACGAGGGCGGTTCGGCTCGGAGGGCGTTGCGTGGGTGGCTTATCCCGGAGGGTGCCTTGTGGGCGGCTTGACATGGAGGGCATCGCGTGGGTGACTTGGACCGAAGGGCGCCACGTGTGCGGTACGACCTGGAGGGCACCGCGAGGGCCGCTCGCCCCGGTGCACATGGCCGTTTTGGCTCGGAGGGCTGCAGGGGTGCTGCTCGGGGTGGCTCAGCCCGGGGGCCGGGGTGGTGGGGCCGGGGAAGGTTCGACCTATGGGTGGTACGACCGAGGCTAGTTAGGTGAGAGGCCGTAGAAGTTGGTGTGGCTTGGTGTCAGTTCGTCCAGAAGGTCGAGGGCCGATTTAGCCAGGGTGGCTGGGGTGCGGTGCGGTCGGGGAACGGCTCGGTGCAGCTTGGGTCTATTTAGGTCGGCGGTGGCGCGGGGCTGGTTTTTTCGGGAGGCCGGAGCATCGTAGGGGCAGTATGGGTCATGGAGGCCATGGGTGCCGGTGTCGTTGCCTTCATCTCCTTCATCCCCTTCCTCTATTTCGAAGAACACCGCAAATCAACACAAGGGTTATGGAGAGTATGTACCATGACATTTTGGCCCACACTCTACGCATTAGAGTGGGATAAAGAGGTTCGCAAGAACAAATCATATCAAACCCTCCCGCAAATATTCTTCCCAACCCGCAAAAGAAAAATAAGGGGGTGCATGAATGTGATAAACAAATAACATTAAACCCAAACCTCGGGTTGATACGTCAACAGAGTCGTGGGGAAGAATCTGAATTGTCAAAAAAGATGAACTTCGATGTCATTGGTGTTTTACTCAATTGTTAGTTTGTGCACGGGTTCGTCGTAGTCTAAGGAGTCCTACATTAGAGGAAGTCTTGAGAAAGAAGGTCGAAGGAGGTCGGCGTTTTTTGTTGGTGGTGTGTTCTTCGTTCGGAGAAGAAGTTCTTTATTGGAGAGCTTTTCTCTCAAAGCTCTTCCTATCCCCAATTCCACCAAAATGAAATGGAAGCCCAAGATAATAGATTATAATTTCAATTTAGTCATTGGAATAATATTAAAAATGGGTTAATTTATTAAGGGTGAGTTGGAACAATTAAAGTGGTGCATTGGCACAATTAAATTGTGGAGGTGTTGAAGAGGCTCCCCCGCATTTATTAGGGAGTTAAGGGTTTCTACCAATTAAATGGGGGTTTCAAATGGGTTTTAATCCTGGGTGGTCCCCACCACCATAACCTCACATGGGAGGTTATGGTTCAGGTGGTCCCCACATCCATCTTCGACATGGAGGTTTAGTTCCAGTGGACCCCACCTCCCAACACCCACATGGTTGTTGCAAATAAAAATAAAAATGTCACACACTTTAATTTTTATTTTATTCTTACACGAAAAACCCAAAAACTATGTTTCACTCTCGAACCACTATTATCAAGGTGAAAGTATATTTAAGAGAATACCGGTGCTACATGTTCAATTGTGCCATCGGATTTCAATTACAAGCACTTGTTTAAAAGTTAGAAAAACCTGCTCGCACGTTTACTGAACACACCCGAACAAAAGTTCAGAAATTCATTCCGGGCACTCCAGGCCTTGAAATCACGTGCTGTCAATTTTCATGGACTCGTAAAATATCCATATATTTAAAAAAAGTCATTTAAATTCTTATTCTCTATAATATTAAGTTTCATAACCATATAGTGTAATAATGAAATAATACATGGTAATAGTTAAACTATTTAACTAAGTGTTAAATCTAAAAGATAAGGTTAATATGGTAACCTAAACACGTCTAAAACCTATTGGTTGAGATGTTTTCAACCCATCCCGACCTTATCCTAGATATAAATCCATTTCAAGCTATTATAAAATGATAATTATTTTATAATAAAATAGTATTTAATGCTTCTCCTGAAGTTCCCCTCACCTTTCTTATAAAAGGGTACTTCCCCTTCTCTGAACATCACAACTCCAAAAACATTTGGCTCAGACAACCCCTACTAAAATCTCCTCCCAACTACTCTCAATTAATTCTATAGGAATTACTTTGATACTAAATCCAACCTAAGGAACCCTTTTGTTCAAATCAAAAGGAAGCACCTGAAGAAGAGGTAAATATTTCATCACTTCTTTTAAAGTTATTTTCTTCTTCAAATTCCTCTTTATTTCTTATTTCCAAACTAAAATAATAACTCCAGTACCTTCTACATACTAAGATTTTATTATAAATATGGTAAAACCATATTTATTTTTCTATCCATTCTATGAATGAAAAATTCACCCTACGTGCGTACGTACGGCATACCGTCTCCACGTTGTGGTGTAGTTTGTTATTCAACACTACATTTTTTGGATGGGTATAATAATGAGTACAATTAATTTAAATAATGGATATAACATGATAATTATTCTGTATATATAATATAACATCCAATTAAACACCATTTTACAATCTATAGAATGATATTGTCGCTCGTGTGTACGTACGGATTACCGTCTCCACAATGCGATGAGATTCATCTTCAACGATCACCATTCAAGAATTTTTATAAGAATATATATATAAATTAAGTATGATATATATGAAATAATATTGATATTGGAATCATATTTATTTATGTATATAAATATATTTCATTTACTTACTTTCATACTATATGATGAGAAAACAGAAACAACGTAAATGCGTATGTACGAACTACCATCTCCATGAACGGAGTTTCCATTTCATATTTCTATCGATTATAAATATTTATATAATGAATATATATGTAATATAAATCATCATTTATATTCTGGGAGTATTTAAATCATGATCTAAGTGATAGGATCATGAAAAACAAGTTAGAACATGTATGATAAAGAAAGTAATTATTACCCAAAATGTTACATTTACATGGAAATTATTATCAAATGGGTAGTATAAAGTCATAAATGAATCATATATGATATCATAAATATTAATAAGTTTCTATAATAATTTAATAACATACTATGATATTTATAAAAGAGTCTAAACATACACTCTACTGAAGGAAAGTACAAGGTAAATGATAATTACTCAATCTCAATATTATCTAAGATTGTTTATGTGAAAGTTTTTATTGGAAAACATTTATTATCCATGTCCATGATTCATAAAATATATTTCAATAGGATTATTTTTAAGGGAATATTTAACCAAATCATCATTTTAAATGGTTTAAATTATGATTCTTCTAAATCATTCTCATTAATATCTATATTTTCAAAATTGGTTTTAAGGATTTTTTTATATGGATATGAATGTTTTTAAATGTTAATTAATTTCAAAAGTTTCAAAGTGGTATTGTAGAATTTGATTCAAAAATATATTTTAAATTTATTCCTTTCTAAATTTTTTTACTTTTAAATGATTTCACAAAAAGGGATATTTCTCCCAAAAAATTTTACTGATCATTTATAACTATGTCAACATCCATTACTGAATATTATTCTTGATTGAGTTTGATTTATTAAAATACAATATTCCATATTGTATTTAATGAGTTATGATATTTTTTATTATTGATGTTTTATTTATATACCATTCATGGTTTATGGTTAAATTATTGACATTTCTTATTCTAGTTTAAATATGAATGTTTATGTCATGTTTTAATATTTTTATATGAGGAATGCATTGGACTTAGTATGTGATTGGTGGGGCCTCTTATAGCCCCTCGATGCATCGGTAGGTCTCGTGATAAAAAATAGTTTCTTGCTACAAGTCCTTGACAAAAAATTTATTTGTACTCTTGGCATGAGGCCTTGACTATGTATTTATGATGTATGACATTTTGAACTACCTTGTTATAAAATTAGTTATTACATGTGATTATTTTACTATTAGAATATGCATGTGTGTGTTTATATTGTAATATTTCATTTTTCCATATTATTTTAATGTTTATGTTTAAAATTCAGTTCTTTTTAGGACACATATTGCCTTAAAATTTTATAGCTTATACTAAATTATTTACCCTTTATGAGTATCTAAGATCGCCCCTTTCATATATATTGTTTTCCCATGATTCCAATAAGTGTATTAAGATTGATATGCATGGTTAAGATAGGGGAATAATATAATAATTAAAGGATCATCTATGTTGTATTTTATTTTTGAAATTGTGATGTAATATTCATGTATGTAATCTATTTTACAAGACTACTAAATAGATAGATCCTTCAGGACTGGATCTCTTGGTGTCATGAAAGTGTATTAAAATAATGAACCAGCTCTGGGATTCTAGTATCAGGGAATTATAGTTGGTATCCGAGGATGTTTAGTAAAAAACATGGAAACTAGATTTAGAAAATCTCTTATTATAGAACATTACACTAAGATAGACTTTGTGGATTAGTATAGAAGAAATTCCTAAAATTTTGGTAATATAGAGATTTTGTGAGTTTTCCACGCAATACATCACTATATGGATACTACAAGTGGACGTGGTTCTGGAACAGATGTATCTAGGAGTGAAAAATCTAAAAAAGTGTTTCTATCTTTACATAGGGTATTCTGGTACACGGCAACAGGTATTACTGTACACTTGGTTTGAAACACTCGAGGGATATTCTTAGGATAATTCATATTTTCTTTATAAATCATTATGAAGGATTTATGATTAAATATGTTAGAAAAGAAACCATTTTTATTAGACTAGATGTGTGAAAATATTCAATTAATTTTGATAATTTTTCTACTTTTTGGATTATATGTTATTATACGATATAACCCAGTGTATGATGTCATTTAGATATGGCAGCCAATAGAAGGAAGGAGAACTCCAACAATAAGCATGGTCCAAAGAGTAAGAAGGATCATATCATTCATGGTCTTAAGCCAAAATTTAGAAGGTAAATAGTCTCCCACGCATTCTCATCATTTTATGAAATATAATCATGGGTTAATAAGATAACTAAATAATTCTCTGAGTCATATGCCTTTGAATGGAATCCATAAAATAAAAGGATGGTAGTGAGAAAGATGGATAAAGGGAATAAGGGAAATGAGGATTTTCCCATATGTGATAACTATAGAATGAACCACCCTAAGATGTTCTTGAAAGGACTCGTGGTTTTTTATAAGTATGGAGAAAAAGTTCATTAAGAAAAAAAATTAAAGGGAACAAACAAAAGAATAATATTCAAGGTTTCAACTATAGTGAAATGGAGAAATACGCAAATAAATATCCTAAGGGTCAAGGAAATATAGATTAGAAGAATCAAAGGGATCAAGTTAAAGCATATGTTGTTACTACAGTTGACGTGGAATAATTAATTTATTTGAGATTTTGGATTGAAGAATTATGTCATTTTAGTGTTGTATCAATGATATACGAGTTATGTGAATTATGGAAATATATAAGGATTTTACTATAGAATTATTTCATTGAGGATTTGAGATTGTATGGAACTATGAAAAGTGACTCAATATCAAGTTACATTTTTTGGAAAATACATGGTTGAGGGAAAGATAAACCTTAATATGGTTCTAATATGGAGATAAATGATTTGGATATAGTTTATTAATGATAAATCATTTATTAATATTATTTTTGGATTGTTATAAAAAACCCTGGAGGCCGGGCGACAACTCGTCGCATCCGGTAAGGCTGCGAGACTTGGACCCGCAATGAAAGGGTGACAAGAATACATCACCTACCACTAGCCTACGTGATGTCCTAGTTTGTATAATTTAGTTATTTTAAAATGTTATGATAGATATATTATAAATTAATTTTTTTTAACCATATATGATTTGTTTTAATAGAATTTTTTTGAGTTCTATTATCTTTTGGAGAGAAAGATGAGTTGGTGCTAGAAATTAGTTAATAGATGGAACTCTACTTATCGTGTATTCTTTTTTTTAAATTCTATGTGGAAATTAATTCTTAAACATTATGTAAAGAATATAAAAACAAAAAATTTGTTATCCCAATACCTTATGTTTTTTTGAACCAATAATATTTTAAATCATCATAGATTTATTGCTTTGAGGCCCTCAATTTTCTAGTCATTGTTCACTTGTTTGTGATTAATGAAATCAATCACTCACTATAAATATTTACATTTTTCCTCTAATTAAGTTTTTATAATTTCCACAAATTTTCTCTTATTTGAAACCCTAATTTTGAGGTGACTTTTTCATTTCCATTTCCCACTTATTAAGACTATATTTTTTTAACCCTATTTCTTGACGCGGGTTTTCCAAAAAAGTAATTTTCTATTTTCAAACTATTATTTTTTAAGAAAAATTTTAAATTTTGAGGAATCAATTTATTAATGGAGGGTATAATGTAACACACCATGATTTCATAGTACTTTATCTCTTTAAAGTAATTCAATTGCTTGCGCTACACACAACACCGAGTTTAAGCGCATCACGACCTGTCAAAATAACAATTTAAAAAAAGCAGTTATGAATAGTATTAACCACATTATTAATTTTATATATATCCTATAAAATTTTTAAATTCTTTTTTTTCTTATACATAATGTATGGGCAAATTTAATTTTTCATATAAAATGAGTATTTAAAAAAACACTTTTATGGCCTTTTAATAGAGAACCCTTTTTAAATCCAATATTTGACACTTTTATAAATTCAATTTAATTAAATTAAAATATTCTTTAGAATTGGGACATAAAAATTTAGTCTGGATAAAATTTAAATACTTTTTTGAAAACTTTCATATCTTGATGAATACTGAAATATACTAAATTATATTTAAAAACAACTATTTTATTAAAAATAATTTACAGTGTTAAATTATACATTTGTTTGGTTTTAAAGTATCATTATATTATATTTTTATAATTTAATATAATTTAGTTCATTGGATGTAATTTCACATTTAAATTTTACACAAACACATGTTAATCTTTTTATAGTTTTTACTTCTTAAAGACATGCTTTCTGGTTTTGACAACGGGAATTAATTTTAAATTAATTAATGAAAATTCTATATTTTTAATTTACTAAAATTAATATCAATTTTAAATTTGTAATATCAAAATTATATTTGGGTGATTTTTCTGTTTTCTCTGAAAACATTCAATTTTTTATGAATAGTGAAGAACACTACGATGTAAATAAAAACCGAATTTTTCATTTAAATAATTATTTTAATTTAAAATTTATCTTAATGTAAAAATAGTTACATAATATATATATTAGTCCAATTTAATTAATTTGAGTCATTTTATAATATGTTTGTACATATAAAATTTTATTGAACTTTTTTAACGTCTTTTACCCACTTTATAGGCAAATTTGAAAATTGTCATAAAACGTTATTTTACCACTCTAGTGAATTGAATTTCAAAAATATTAGAGAAAATGTTGACATCAGTAAGTAAAATTTGTTTCAATAGAATGAAAATAATTTTTTTTGATTAGTACTTTTGAATATTATTTAACACGGTTAAAAGTAAATAGGGTAATTAAAGGTAGAAATAATACTATAATAATATAAAAATACCACAAAACTAGTCCTAATTCTATTGGATAATTTTTTCTGACCAAAATCATCCTTAGATCAAAAATAATATCCTTTTTGATCCATTTGGGTTACATTAGGATATTTCATATATTTTATTTAAAGAAGTGTTAAAAGTGTTAAATTCAATGTTTAATAACTAAATAATTTTTAATAGAGGGTTATAAAAAAGATAAATTCTACTATAAATATTAATTATAAAGATAAAAATATTTCATATATCATGGTATTTTATTTATACT
This sequence comes from Viscum album, assembly GCA_963277665.1. Taxonomy (NCBI): domain Eukaryota; kingdom Viridiplantae; phylum Streptophyta; class Magnoliopsida; order Santalales; family Viscaceae; genus Viscum; species Viscum album. The sequence continues at coordinate 432,482,424 of OY728121.1, forward strand.
TTTTATACATTAATTAATTAAATTTATTTATGACTCAATGATGATGCAGTAATTACCTTATCAATGAATGATTAAAATAATTGATATTCCAAATATTAAAATAAATTTAAAATGAAACTTTTTAAGCCATCAACGAATTTTATAAGCGAATATGACATGTTATAGTTAATTAAATTCATTTTTTTCTTATAAATAAATTTTTTATGACTTTCACAAAAACCAAATTCTAAATTTTGTCAAAATTGACATAAATGAGTTTTTAAAACAAATACTATTTTATTATGTGATATAATATTCCTAAATATATAAGGATTGAAAAAAGGACATAAAAAATCTTATATATGTCATTAATGAACCACTTGAGGCTCTCTTGTCATTTTATAGTAAGTTTATTAAAACTATTGTGTAAGAATACTTGAAGACTTGGTAAAAGTTAAACTATTTAACTAATAGTTAAATCCAAAAGAGTAGTTTAATATGGTGACCTATACATTTATAAAACCTATTGTTTGAGAGTTTTTTTACCCATCCCCACATTATACACTGAATAAATATACATAGAGCTATTGAAACCCAAAAATTATTTTATAAGAAAATAATATTTCATGCTTTCCCTAAAGTTCCCCACGCCTCTCTTATAAAAGAGTACTTCCCCTTATCCTAACTTCACAACTCCAAAGCCATTCGGCTCATCCAAAACCTTCTCAAATATCATCCAAAATACCCTAAATTCATCTTAGAGGCATTAAATTTACCATAAATCCATCCTAAAGTGACCTTTTGTTCAAATCAAAATGAATCACTCGAAGAAGAGGTAATTATTTCATCACATCTTTTAACGTTCTTTTCTTCTTCCAATTCCTCTTTATTTGTTATTTATATACTAAAATAATAACTCCAATAAATTTTACATACTAAGATGTCATTATAAATATTTTAAAATCTTATTAATTATTATATCCAGCCTATTAATGACAATGTCACCATACATGCACACGTACAGCTAACCGTCTCCACGTCATGGTGTAATTTGTTATTTAACACTACATTTTTTGTATGGGTATAATAATGAGTATAATTAATTTACATAATGAATATAAAACAGTAATTATTATGTATATATAATATACTATCCAAATTAATATAATTTTACCATCGATAGAATGATATTTTCGCTCATGCGTACGTATGGTTTACCGTCTCCGCAACGCGATGAGATTCATCTTCAAAGATCACCATTCAATAATTTAAATATATATATATATATATTGATTAAGTATAACATATATGAAATAATATTTATACTGTAATGATATATATTTATGTAGATAAATATATGTCATTTACTTACTTCCATACTATACAATATGAAAACCGAAACAACGTTCATGCATACGTACGGACTACCATCTCCATGAACAGTGTTTCCATTTTATATATCAATCTATTATCAATATTTTTATTCTTAATATATATGATACAGAAATCATGTTTTATATTCTATAAGTATGTAATAATGATATAAGTGATACAACCAAGAATAACAAGTTAAAACATGTACGCTAAATAAAGAGATTATTACCCAAAACGTTACATTAACATTAAAATTATTAATAAATGGGTATTATAAATTCATAAATTAATCATATATGAGATAATAAATATTAATATGGTTATGGTATAATTTAATAACATACTATGATAATTATACACAAGGCTAAATGTACCCTCGACTAATGGAAAGTACAAGGTATGTGTTAATTCCTCAATCTCGTTATTATCTGAGATTGTTTATGTGTAAGTTTTTACTAGAAAATATTTATTATCCTTGTCTAGTTTTCATAAAATAGTTTTCAAAATGTTTATTTTTAAGGTAATATTTAACTAAAGAATCATTTTAAATGGTTTAAATATTTATTCTTCTAAAACATTCTCATTAATGTTCATGTTTTCAAAATGGTTTTAAATGATTTATTTATATGGACATGAATGTTATTAAATGTTAATTACTTTATAAAGTTTTAGAGTGGTATGGGAAAAATTGATTAAAAATTCCTTTTAAATGTATTCCTTTATAAATTTTTTGACTTTTAAATTATTTCACAGAAAAAGGATATTTTTTCTCAAAGAGTTTTACTAATCATTTTCAACTATGTCAACATCATTTACTAGATATTATTCTTTATTGAGTTTGATTTATTAAAATAAAATATTATATATTGTATTGAATGAGTTATTATATTTTTTACTATAGATGTACTATTTTTAAACCATTCATGGTATATGGTTAATGTATTGACATTTTGTATGCTATTTTTAATTTGAATGTTTATGTTATGTTTCAAAATTTTCATACGAGGATGGAATTGGACTTAGTATGTGACGGGCGAGGCCTGCTATAGCCCCTCGATGAATCGATAGATATCATGAGGAAAATTAGTGTCTTTTCACAAGGCCTTTCCAAAAATTTTATTTGTAGTCTTTTATGGAGGCCTTGAATATGTGTTTATGATGCCCAACATTGGGCATTCCCTCATGATGAAATTAGTTATTACATGTGATTATTTGACTAGTAAAATATCCATGTGCATGTTTATATTGTAATTTTTTATATTTACATATTATGTTCAAGTTTATGTTTAAAAGGTTGTTTTTTATTACACATCTTACCTTAAAAGATTGTTTATTCCTCTAAATTATTTACTATTAATGAGAATTTTATATAACCACTTTCTTATGTTTTGTTTTCCTAGGATTTCAAGAAGTTTATTACAATTGATATTTAGGGGTAATCTAGATGAATAATGGTATTCTCAAAGAACTACCTATGTTGTATTTTATGTATGAAATTTTAATGTAATTTTCATATATGTAATCTATTTTCAAATATTGCTAAACTGGTCAGTCATTTGGGACTTGATCTCTTTTGATCATGCCGGTGTATTAAAATAATGCAATGGCTCTGGGATTCTGGGGTTGGGGAATTACAAGTTATTCATGAAGGTAACACAAATTTTGATGTTTTTCAACGATCAATCCTAACTATTTTACACATACATTACTAGATTACATGATATACATTGCTTATAAATTACTGAAGAGATGAAGTTTTCTTGTTTCAACACCATCAACCACCATTCACATATTTATATGGTTTAATTTTTTTATCATTTGTGGGGTTTTTATTTTTTATACTGTCACATTTTTTACCATGTTTTATAGGCTATATCACCACATAAAAGGTATACATTCTTGATATTCCTACCTAGACCAAATTAATGACACAGGTTCTAACTGAACCTATAAAATTCAAGTTTGGTTATTTCTCTACTTAAAAAAGGAATGTCTTTTGGTTAGGACTTCACCTTGGAAGTTTGGGTTGGGTCTTCTCCCATTGGAGGGATATTTTTATTCTATACCCATAAAATTAAAGGGTTTAAGGTTTGTGCCTCTATGTTGCAAAAGGTTAATTGTAACGAATTTTCACTCTCCTTCAAATCTAATATACATATAATATATATCCACACTCTTAGGAAGAGAGTTTCAAGTGAATATATAGGATAATTATGATTAGACCTACTATTAAAATACTTGTATTCTATCCTATATATAATTCTACTTACATTATTAACACTCAATTAACCTCTTTGATTATAGTTGACTTGTTTAATAACATTATCCATCACATTCCAAATTATTATTTTAGTTACTGTAATGTTTTTAAGATAAAAAATTCAACCCTTATTATCTTTTATATATCACTATATAGGACCAACATCTACTACATTATACCCTTTATACAACTAATTGATCTATATATCACCCTTATCAATGATCTCTGAAATGATATAGTATTTTCAAATGATATGTTTGGTTCTCTGGTGATACTTTGGTTCTTTTTCCTAATAAATAGCTATATATCATTCAAAATAAGGTTTAATTTCCCCCACAATGATAGGAACCACCTATGTTGTTCAATGAAATTATGGATCTACACAACTTCCTTTATATCACTTGATTCAATGATGTAATATGACTCTATTTTCAAGTCCACCATGGTGGTTTTTTGGATCTCTTATAACTGATATCCACTATTGAGGAAAAATAAAAAAAACCAAATTTATATCTCATGTCATTTTTTTGGAAACAATCATTAGTGTAACCCCTTATAATGTGATAATATTAATCTACAAAGACCAATAAAACTTCCTTACTTCTTCTCAAGTATATAAGGATATTCTATAAAAAAATATATCTCTATGGGTGTAGTATCTCTTGAAGGTTAACATGTTCCAAAGTGGTTTTACTTGGTTTCCATCTCTTGAGGTAGGTATTTTTATAAAATCATTTTCTTTACGAATTATAAATGTTCTTATACTTTCTAAATTACTTTTTAGTTAATTTTTAAATATATGTGATATATTTTAAGTGATTTTAATCCATATCATGGAGTTTTGATATTGTCATCATTTATTTTCATGTGAATTTCATGATTTTATGTATGAAATGGAATGTTAAAAGATGATAATATTTTGTGTAATGATTTTATGAATTTTTGAAATGGCTCTCATGTTGTGAAATGGATTTTTATCCTATTTTGGTTTCCAATGAGTGAAAACTATTTTTTAAAGGGAATTTGGTTTTATGTTGTGGTGTTCTCCTCAAAGTTATTTGTGAAAGGGGTTTTTTTATTTATTTCGAGTGATGATTTAAAATGTGTGTGTAGTTTACCCCTTATGAGTAATTACATATTTGATTTTCGAAATGATTTTAATGAAATGGTTAGCCTCTAGACATGTTTTGGTTTTCAATGACGAATATCCTTATTAAAGGGTAGATTTGAAAAAAAAATTAATGGTGTAAGTGATTTCCATCATTTTGAAGAAATTTTTGGAATATTTTTATATGGTTAGAGGCACCCATTGTTTAACCCATTCTTGTTTACCAATTGAGTGGGTTCTTGATCACTTTGTGATACTTATTTTCTTACCTTGTATAGGAATGTTCTTGCTATGTTGTGGTTTAATTTTTTTATGTTTTTGGCTTTTCATCATTTTCTTTTATGGGTGATGGTAGTTGTGGTTATTATATGGGTGTTAGACTTGGATCATTATAACCTATGAATCACTTTCTCTAATGATCCTGGTAAAAAGGTTATTAAGTGTATGATCTATCTTATTACTCTAGTTTGTTTACATGATGCTTGTTTCCCTCTACATTTTCTAGGAAAAAGGGATAGTTTGGGGTTGGTTGTCACAATGATACTTTTGTGGGATAATTGGATGACTGATTAGTGGACTTCCGTGCGTAAAGATATCTAGTTTTGGTTTGTTATACCCTTATATGGTTAGATGCTTAGGATGTTAGGGATACAAGATTAGATCCCCTGAAACATTAAATTCCTTCATTAGTTATTGATTTATATGAGTATGATATAGTTATTTTTATATCATTTACCTTTCTTTCATTATTATAGAACCTTTCATTGTTTATATTTGAAATATGCCAAGAAATGTTTGGTGCCTTGTTTTTTATGCATGAACCATGTGCATGTTGGGTTGTTTATTTGGGAAATGATTTTTCAATAGTGTTTAGAAAAATTATTTTTGAACTTAATGACTCTTACATGAGTCCTTGATTTGGATTTCAAGATGGATGGTTTGAGATGGATTTTTCAGGTGAAATGTTTTAAATTTACCACTTTCATTTAAATAAATTTAATGCATTGTTTTTTAGAAATGTTATTGATTCTCATGGTTTGATGACGACTTTGTCTAGTGGATTTTTTTTTCAAAACACATGTGTTTGGTTTTGGAAAATAAAGAGAATTTTATATAAATATGTTATGGAATTGTTTTGTTTTCCATAAAGTTATATTAGTATGATTAATTCCTATATTTACTTTCAAAATATCATTGAATATTTTCCTTATTAAACATATTTCATTGATTTGGATTCATTTGGTGAACTACGGGTGTTTTTATCTAATGCCTATATATTTTAGGTTTTAGGTACTCATATGGATCCCCTCTTGATCAATGTGGTCAATGTAGGGTGATTTGGGTGGTGGTGAGAAATCAGAGGTCACGTGAAGGTAGTGCGTGCTTAGATTGAGTTGGTTTGTAGTTAATTTTATTTTTTGTTAGTGTAGTATCTATTCTTCTTAATTATATCATTTTGTTTATATATAATATATATATATATATACTAATGGGTTCGATCATTATAGTTTGTTATGACCTATTTGAAATATTCTTTTATTTTGGATTATGTTATTTTATTTTTCTATCTTCAATTTATTATATGGGTGAAATCACTCACAATTGGATTAATTAGATTGAAAGACACTAGTTTTCAGCCAATGGGTATCTAGAAAAGCCTTCAGGCCTTATGTAGAATCGATTGGGGTGTCGTGTTAGGTTTCATCTCAGGATGGTTAAGTACAAAATGGTATCATAACAGTAGGTTATTTGGTAATATCCTATGTTTTGTGTATATCCCTTGTTATTTTTGGATTCTATTCTATAAATAAGATTATGGTTTTCAGATATTGAGAGGTAAGGGTGAGGAGAGTCTAGCTAGATATTGATCGTCTCGATCCGCAAGCTACTAGGGGAAGTTGGGTTTTGAATCAGAGATTCAATATGTTTTTAGTTTTTTCGATAAAGGTTGTTGTGAAATTTGATATGAGCCACCATGATTATATATGTGATATTGTGGGTTTCTCCATTATTTTTGGGAGGAAAGGGAGGGGTTCTTGAGTAGCACAAAAAGCATACATGACTTGGGATACTTTGTGGTTCCCATATAGTCAAGGATACCTCCTTATTAGAGTGTGATTCTTAGTCATATCATGGTTTCCCAACTCATGTAGACAAAGTGTGAACCTCACTATTTTCCCCCTGTTAGCCATATGGACTCCTCTCGATTCTATATTATTCCAAATGATATTTTCAATTTTTGGAAATTGATTAGTGTGTGCGATGATACACTTATAGGTGTGGTTTATATGAACCTTTTACAAAAAGTAAAGGGGTTGTGGAACGTTTATTTTAAAAACCCGGTTTTATGGATGTTTTACGACATTATTATTTCCATTTAGGAAGCTGGAAAATGTTTCATTTAGAAATTTCTTCCTTGGTTTTCCTGAAATAATTTGATTTCATAAATGATTTCTGAAAGTGTTTCAACACCTAAATTTGTTTTTTTAAAGGAAAATTTTTTATGGATAATAATTCTCACATTATTATTTTTTAAAATGAAATTGAATTTTGAGAGTATTTATTATGTGAATTTACCTTTTGAGGTAATGTATGTTTATTCCAAAATAGCATTTTTTTTGTTTTAAAGCTGTTGTGGGTTGTTTTCTTAGTAATAACATGGTGGAGTGTAATTTCAAAATTCCTTGGTAAAATTTATGGTTTCAGAAGAAAAATAATTTTAGTGGGAATGTGTGTTCCTTGATTGGAGGATTTTTATTTGGTCCTAATTCCTAGTTTGTGAAGGAATAATTTGGATTTTGTTTTAAGACATGGATTTATGATGTTCATGTCATGTGTTCTTGTGTAAGTCTCATAGAATGGTTGAAAGAGTTATTTTAGTTTTGATGCCCAGCCAGACTCTGAGTAGAGTAGTGGATGTGAAACCTTTTCCATGATAAGACCATATTTTTTACTTCTTGAATAAGTATATTACTTCATGAGATGGTGATCAAGGGTTTATATATGTAGTAAGGTAGTTGTAAGGAATTTATGTGGCCCTAAATTCTCTTTATACACCTAAAGCCTCACAAGTGATATCCATTGAGAACATTTTTTTAGTTTTATCCAAGGTTTGTGGTAGTTTTTGGTTCCCTCTTAGTTGCATGAAGGGTTTCTTAATAATTCCTAATCTTAGGGATTTTTCTATGGTTATTTACTAAGGTTTTGAAAGTATAGAAGAAGGAGTATGATGAGCCAGAGCTTAGGGAAAAGGTATTTCCCATGGGAAGGGGATATCTATTGTGTACATCTAGTGTAGGGCATCGGGGCATGCTAGGAACCACTTCTAGAAGTATCCTTGATTATTCAATTTTTCTGGACATTTGGTACATCTTTTGAAGTTTTGTAGGATTAGTTTTTAGAATATTTCTTGAGTGTAGTCATTTTTGGAAGGGTTGTTTGTTTTGGGAACATTTCATTCAATGGTTGTAATCAGTTTTTTGGATCTCCAATTGTGGTTGTTGGTTTTTTGTGGATGTTTCACTAATTTTATGTTTCGTGGATGGTTTAAATACTATTTTAGTGGAATTCATTGTTTTCTTAGTGTAATAACTCCCCCCACTTCAACACTTATGGGTGTTTTTTCATTAGATTTAGGTGTCATTTTTTGAGCCTAATTGTTTAGGTGAAACTTCCTTGATTGATTAGATTTCAAACATTCTTGTGTTGGTCCATTGAGGTTCTCTTTTCTTAGACATGAGAGAGGAATCAGGTGTATGGGTAGGGTAACAAGGGTGTGTGATCCACCATTTGATTTTGGTATACAAGATATTGTTTTTCTTGAGCAGTTAGGATGCACCAAGAGAGGGTGATTTAGTGCATAACACTAGGTTATTCATGTTTGTGGTGACCCAAGGTTAGAGATCAAGTCATTATTTGAGGTTGATTGTGTTTTTTATTTATCCTTTGGTTTAAAAGAACTTTTTGTTTGATATTGGGTTTCCCTCATGGTTTCTCATTTTTCAAGGATTCATTTAATGGTAGTTATTTCTTTATACCACCATGTTATATGAACTCTAAAGTGTGGGGAGACCGTGATAGGTATTTCTTGATTCATAGGGATTATTGTTTAAAGATATGTTAAGTTTACTATTATAGATGTTTAGAAACCTTGGGGTTGATTACATTGATCATTTTGAGTATCTTAGGTGTTTTTTTGGTTGAGGAGTTGTGGTTAGTCCCTTGGGTTATGTCCTTTTTGAATATATTTTCTCTCTATATCATTTTTCTTTGATTGAACATTATTGGGGAATAAAGTTACATGGTGGGGAGTTTGTGACACTAAAAAAGTTAAAATATGGTTTATTTTATGTTTTTAGAATAAAATAATTTATTCGATCTTCCATTATGTTATGGATTAAAAATTTGAAATTTTTGTGGTTTTCAATATCTGAATGGTTAAGATGAAAAGTTATAGGTCAACCATGAAACCTCCCTTTGTGTGGGATATTTTCAGTTCATTTTGAACTGCTCATGGTTTTTCATCATGGGATATGCACTACCTGGTCCAATCCATGTGGCCCCTGAGAGAAACTGTGTGTGTTCATAGATTGTTCGGGAGTGTGGCACATGACCTGTGCACGGTTAAGGAAACTATACAGCAATCATGTAGTTGAATATATAATTTTTATAGTGTTATATGGCCTGGTTTGATCACAATTTTTTAACCCAAGTTGTGCCTTAGGAGTAACTGTGTGGCCTCTTTGGATTATCTAGAGGCTAGCACATGTTTGGAACACTTTTTAGAAAACAATGTGGCCAAATCATGTGATCGATCCAAGTGTTTAAAATTTAGGGTTTTCTCAAAAAATCAATTTCAAACATATGGGGTTTTACCCCCCATATCCACCCTCTTATATTGGTAGACCCCTTCAGAGATCTTATAGGAGTTATAACCCCCATAATTCATTCCCTTCCATTGATTATTTCTAAGAGGTTTGAGGTGATTTATTTCTCTATTTCTCTCTTCTTCCCAAATCCTACACTTCTCTCTCGGTTTTTTATTTTTCCAAGAACCCTATATATATCAGGGATGATTTTATGCTACTAAACTGATATAATTATACTTTTTTTTGGTTTTTATGGGTTTTATAAACCATTTTTATCCCCATGGGGGTGGTTGATGTTGACAACGACATGTTTCAAAACATTTAAGATTAGTTTACATCACTTCTGGTGGGTGTTTCAGTGAAATTGTTTCCTTTTGGAATTCCAAAGTTTATTATTCTTTCCAAATTTATTTTCAGTGAAAGTATATATATATTTCATATCTTTGAAGTTATTTGAAACAATTCATGGTGTTTTAATCTTGGAATAATTAGTTTTCTTTTGAATTTCATGTTTTATTGTTTGAATTGGGATGTTTAATGATGTTATTATTTTTATTTCACTTTCGTATTTTTAAAATTATTTTCATGTTTTAAAATTATTTTTACCCAATTTTGGTTTTCAATGAGTGAAAATTATGTTTTAAAGTATATTTTGTTTTTAAGTAAGGTGTTTTACTCAAAATAAATTGCGAAAGGGTTTTTTTTTTAATTTCAAATGATTATTTGAAATGTGTGGGGTGTATACCCCTTATGATAAATTCCCTATTATATTTTAGAAGTGATTTGAAGAAAATGTTTAGAATTTATCCTTTTTTTGAATTTTAAATAGAATGATCCTTGCTGGAGGGTAGAATTGAAATGTATTTAACAATTTGAGTTATTTATATAGTTTTGAAGAAATCTTTTAAATATATATTTATAATATAAGAATGGTATTTGAAATATGAGATGCTTTTTGTGTTGAAGTCTTGGTTGAAACATTGGTTTTTAAATGGTGAGAGACACCCCCTGATTGCCCCCTTTCTTGTTCACACCTTAAGTGGGTTCTTGATCACTATGTGATTCTTTTTTCTTCCCTTATGTGGGAATGTGCTTGTTATTCTATAGTTTCATTTTTTTATGTATTTTTATTTTCAACATTAGGTGTTAGGGGTGTGGGTATTTCTGGTTATGCCTTATGTCTTAGAATTGGATCATTAGATTCTCTTCCTCACTTCCTCTATTAGTCATGGGAACTTAGATGATAATTGGAATATATATATTGGGTTCCTCTAGTTGGTTCACACACAGCTCATTTCCCACCATTCATACTATGAATAAGGGATAGTTGTGTGACACCCTAGGATTTTTATGAGATATTATTTTTTAATTTCTTTGATGACTTGTGTTGTATGCTACACCATGATAATCGTGTATAATAGGAAACATAGGATTATATTTCTGTATATGCAACACAATTCTTGGCTTGTGTTATACAGAACATGAAGTTATTTTGATAGAATTAATTTCCTATAAGACTGAGTATAAGTGAACTACTAAATATTATAACCTAGTCATCATAACGACAGGTATGAATAGTATTAACTTTCTTCTAAAAAACTATAAAACCCCTATTGAAGGATTTTATTAATGAAAAATATATGTAATATATTCAATATAATGTTTAAGATTAATCTTATATGTTTTCTAGACATTATATAGGAATAAATTCAATTTTTTAGATTAAAGAAGTTTTTTTCCAAAAAAATGGATGTTTGCCACCTTTTGATGGAACAACCATTTTAAATCTAGTTTTTAATATTTTTATATTTAATTCTAAAAAATAAACTTCTTCTTTTAATTATGAATATAATAATTTACTTTAGATGAATTTTTTTATTTGTCTGATAATTTTCATTTTTTGATGAATAGTAAAAATACTTATTTGTATTGAAACCCTGAACATCCAGAATCGGATGGGCAATGATCTTGATCATTCATCCAGGATAACAAAGGGACCCCAAGTCTTGGGAACCTATAAGGATGTTGAGCTCAGACTCTAGAGATCACACATAAGGTAACTTTGGGATCTTGTAAGCGCACACATGAAAACTGTGTAATCCAGATCTGGAAAACACGCACAAAGAAAGGCTCCACCCATGCATTCATCACAGTGATACATGACACCCAAATTTAATGGTATCTAAAAAACTACTAAACATGCTCAAAATAAAAGGCTCTAAACATAAACAAAGAACATACTTGTACTTACTTGATTCAACCACTGAGATGAGGCCAAGGAGGAAGTTGAACAAAAAAATCACATGCTATAAGAGGTCTTCTGAAACTACTCACCAGTGCCTACATTACACCAACAAACAGAGTAGTACCATCCTCACAAAAAATATGGAAGGAAAAAAACATCTTATAATTTCACAAAGAATATAACTCAAAAATAAAATAGGTCATAAAAAAAGACAAAAAAAGGAGGAATGTGGAGAGGGTAAGCATAAGATAAAAGACTCCACCTAAACCCATAAAACACAAGAGGACCAAAGCACCTAGCACTATCAGCTTTATGTTGAGGCACACTCTTTGAAAACTCTAACAGGTAGGCTCTCGATGCAAGGCACCAAAAGATACTTAAAACATAGATTTAGAATCTCCACCCAATGAGACTACCTCTTAAAAAAAGTCAAAAAGAGACATCTTAAAACAAAGGGACACTACAAGAAAACCTGCAAGTAGTCCCAACATCCTGGGATAGCTCTACGATGTGAGAACAAAAGGATGGGAGCTATCAAGGAACTGGGGAGAGACAAGCCAATAAAGGGCCATAGATCCTATTCTAGACTTATTAATGGCACATGGTTCCTAGGAAACCATGTAAGAACTCTATTTTTTCACTCTGGTATAGATCCATTAAATTTCGGTCTAATTCCTTATTTTGGAACTATACTGGATACCCAATAAGTTAGTGAATGTCCCAAGGGTGTCCAAGGCTAGTTCGGAGTCTGGAACCTAGCTTTTTGGAAAAACGGCCTAGTTTAGGGGTTATAGTAAACAATGAAGGAAGGTTGAATGATTATAAAAAATCATGTGGATTGTGACTTTTTTGACATAACATTACTACACAGTTAGTGCATGGTTTCCCTAACTATGAAACATAACCATGCAAGTGCCCTTTCTTTTCTAGGTACCCATGAAAGGTTGACACATGGTTTCTCAAACCATGCCGTCAAACCATGCATAAGTTAATTTCATGGTAATTTTACTATTTTCCCTTAATGGTCTAATTAAGCCTCCACCTTCCAGATAATCTGATTTCATGTGGGATTAACCTATTCTTCTTCACTTTTGGATATTTTTGAAGGCCTCAGGTAAGGATTTAAAGATCTCCTTCTTCTGGGATCTATTCGACCTTTTGTTCATCATGTTTGATGTGTAAAGGTATGTACTCAAGTTCTTTTTATGCGTTCTTCTCCTCTCTTTCACTTGAACTAGACATCTAGGTGTGATATTTTTTTCCATTTTTCATAGATCTAATCAGTTTTAATATGAATTAGATGTCGATATTAGAGGATAAGGATCGTAAAACCCTAAGGTGGGTGGTCTAAAACTCATCCCCCAAGTTTGTTGATTTTTGGAATTATTGTGTGGGGCCCATTGATTTCATCGGGGGATGTTTATTGAATTTAAATGTCATTATTATAATCATCATAACAATGTGATTATGATATTTCCATATATGTTAATAGTTGTTGGTTTTTATGCCCATAACCCCATCCATCACATGTAGGATGGTATTCCATAGCTGAGTTTTTAGTGATTTGACATTTTTGAGCCATTGTTCAGATGTGCTCAAGCTAGACGACACAAATGGTAGGCATCCTTATCATAAATTCATGTTGTATCATTTAATTTTGAATGGAAAGTACCTTGTAACTTACACATGACCCACATAAGTAAAGTTCATTAAATTGATAATTAAATGAGAAAGGGAAATTGGAAAGTATACTAAGTATATGAATTTACCAGATTAAATGTTAATGATTAATTGGATGCATGCTAATAAAATCCATTGACATGTTAATGGATGGTATCAGAATGAATCTTAATTAATGAATATGCCTTAAATGGAATTAGTAAAGGTTGTATGCTACTTGACCTCGTCACACAAACTAAAGGCAAGGATTGAAAAAAATGGATTTATTGATTATTAATGACTTGATTAAAAGGTTTCATGATACTTGACCTTATCAAACTAATGAAAGGAAAGTATTGAACCAAATGAAATAAAACATGAATTAACAATTAAAGAGGAGTGGCCTGACTCGAGCTCGCCTTGGATTCTTATTGGGGAATGCCTTGAGCACTCGGGAACCCCATTCCGATTCAAGGATACAACTTTATTAGGTTCAGACCCACCTAGATTCTAATTCTTGTCTATTACTAGATTCTTGATTTAACATCGTAGTACCCCTCATATAGTATTAATGGATGCCTTGGATACACGCCTTGGGTCCAGCCTTGAAAAGCATGTTCCCTGGTTAAATCCCATCTGCCCCATTCATTTCTTAGCCACTTCTTACCTTGTATGAACTCTATGAACTTGGTAGGTGTCTCATTGTGGAATTACCTGGACTATGATCCTTGTAATACACTCTTACCCTTAGCCAGGCTACAATTATTAATGAGTTAGTGAGCCTTGATGTCTACCTTTCCTTGGTTATTACCTTGGAACTTCATAATTAAATGTCATAATAGTTTCTTTGGTCATAACATGGAACCTTTACTATTGTTAACATGTGACTTATTTAAAAACTGGTAATAATCAATTAATGGATAGGTTAGGTCTAGAATCCAACTAAGGGCTAAAGCAGGTACTTGGATATTTAGTTACATTCAGCTGCTTTACTTTATATATTCTTGATTTAATACTATTACATTTCCATTTCACGGGACGAATGTTATAGACAATGTTGTTGGTATCCCACTAAAATTTATCTCACACCCTATCCGGGTGCTATTTGGTACCTGGGGAAGATTTCATGTATGAAAGTGTTGAAAAAGGGAATAATTCATCTTCAGACACTTGATTTCTTGTTGTTTAGGATGGGGCTTGATAACAGATGACCAAGTCGGATCTCAGGATGCTTCGGATAGTCTTTGATTTCCTTTATAAATTTTTGGAACATGTTATGATGGCTGTCTTGTATCAATGTTTTCTAGTTTTCTAGATACATGACATATCATCATCAAATGTAGTATGTTATTCTAATTATTTTATTTATTGTTTTTGTTGTCTGTATTTTCCATTGTTCCTTATGTTTACTTGTATTTCCTCCTCTATTTAACTCAATTCATATTTAACCACTCTGATACACTTTGGTAATGAGGGAATAGTCCCCCCCCATTAACATACCATATACCCTCTTTACTAGTTAGTAGCCTATGACATTTTGGGAGATCCGTTTGAGGGCATGTGGCCGACCAGGCTCGGGACACCTATTAAGTGGCATTCAAGACTAGGATGTCATAATGTTTTACCAAAGGATGTTTATTTTCTTTATTTACTTTTTTTTAGAGATTAGGGATTATTGATTAGTAATTCATGGGGCTTGGCCATAAGTCACGCTTGGGCATTATGAACCCATTTTTTGGGAAAAATCCGAGTTGCCTAAATTATAATTGATTGTTCAATTTTTCATATTATAGTTGACATTATTACATTATTGGGTGACACACATGTTGTGTGTTGTTGTTTTTTATTAATCTGTCTTTTGGATTTTCTTTAATCCTTTTCCCAATGATATGATGGAAATGGGCATCATTACATGCATCATTATTTTCACCTAGAATTTTCATCTCATACATATTATCGTTCCATATAATTGAATTTCACTAATTTTCATTTCATGATATGCATGTTATTGTTGAGTTATGTCATGATAGATAGCTTATGCATGTATTACTTTTGGTTGCAATTGTGTGATTTTTTATCTGAATTTAGGAGGTGTATGAGACATCATAGGTTGGGATGAGTAATTTACTGAGTCGATCCATTATGATATAAATAAATGGATTTCATTTCCAATGATAAGATATACAATCACTAATTCATCAGGAATGGATATCAATTATAAAGTGAATCAGGAAATCTATAATGGATTGGTTTCAAATCCTTATATCTTCTTGTTGTGATTATGAAAGGTAAAGGAGTGATCCTCATAATTTAATTTAAAAATAAAAGAAACATATACTTGAGAACTTACTGATACTTGGACAACTAGCCAGGTAGTTGGGGTAGTATACCTTATGTAGTGAGTTTTCTTACATTCATATTTTGTTAGTGATGCTATATATATACTTAAATATTGTTTTGGGGTGTGTGATTAAAAATTTTAGACCAATACTACCACGATGTCCTTGTATCATATGCCTGGAAGGTGGACACGATAATGCCCCAAACATGGTGGGACTTGAGCCGCCAGTCTTACCTCTAGAAGTTCTACATGAGGATCTACATGATATACTTGATCAGGAAACTGATTCCATAGTTTGTGATAGTTTTCTACATATAATGTGGTCCATCCATGGTGCTCCAAAACTTTCACCTATGAAGGATGATCTAACTCATGAGTTCCAGTAGCAAGATCCTCCTACTTTCCTAGGGGATGGTGGTCCATATGCTGTTGAGTTTTGGTATAATCCACCTATCTATCTTTGATCATCTAGAAATGTCTCCATTGTAGAGGGTTAATATTTCCACATACATGATTTGGGATTCGAACAACCATTGGTGGGATTTGATTACCCTTTATGGTCATCATCATGGCATGTTGTGGGTAGACTTCCAAACTTCCATCTTTGAAAATTTCTTTCCATAGTCTCTAAGTGCTGTCAGAGTGAGAGATTTCATGCATCTCGAATAGGGTTCTATGTAATTTTTCAAATATTCATTATGTTTCACAGAGTTTCATCTCTTTTCACTACTTTTAACAGATGATCATCTGTCTCATGATAGAAGTTTTTTAGATGGGATCTTTTATTCCATCCGTACACATGTGAATGACTTTCCCCTACCTAAATTTTCTACAATAGTAAATTGGGATATTATCACAGAGTGTAACCTATGTGAAGAAAATAATACTGGGCATATAGTACTAGTTCAGTGTTAGTCCAATAGTTATTTCGGTGGACGAAAGCATTATATCATGGTTTCTCAAATGGCTAGTGATAACCAGACTTCCTGTTTTAATAGCTCAAATGTGCATCATTAGTGTGGATGGCTGGGGAACCTGAATCCTCATTGTGATAGTGATATAATGGAGTGTTGAGCTTGCAGATGTTTGTGGAATCGTAATATTTTCTTTAGGATTTTTCCACCATCATCGAGTGGAAATGGATATGCACTATCTACACCATCAAGAGAGGGTTCTTCTACATCACCTCAGGAGGAGAGTTGTAATAGCATTGGCTAGACTGGTAGAGGAGGAGTTCATGGCCGTGGAAGCCATACCCATGATCACTGGTAGAGCTAACATACCATTTATGATTGTGGTAGTCTATTTGTTCCATAAGGATGTGGATCAGGTTAGTATCATGAACTAAAGCCAATACCCGAGGATTAGGCCGGGGGACCATCTACAATACGAGTTTCCATTCATGTGGAATCTAATATAGTAATTGATTTATTTGAAATAGGTTCTTAAAATTATATTATCTATGTATCTATCATGGAAACTCTGGGACTAGATATATAGTACTAATATGGTGTAATGACCCTAGATACACCATTAGGGGTACCAAAATAGTGTATATGCAAGTGTAGGGATTTCCCCCATGAGGTAGCTAGTTTACCATTCTTATAAACCTATTTTTTCTCAAGATGATGAGCTTTTATGTCATTATATGGATGGAGTGGTTGGTTCAGTATCATGATTTTGTATAATTTTATCGCCACAAGGTATCTTTTACATCAACAAAGGGCATATATTATCTACATAAGTGTGAGTGGTATGTCCAAGATGGTAGAGATAGACCATATCCTCATGGGATAGGTTGAGTGACCACCTATATTGAAAATTTCATCATGGAGGATTAGGGTTTATGTCAAGATAATTTCTCTCCAATAGTGGATCATTTTATGGATGTCATTCCTGAATATTTTTTGGCTTACATCCTAAGATGGAGGTAGAGTTTAAAATTGATCTTGTTCAAGAAGAAACACCAATATACATTCCTCCGTATAGGATGAAACCTATAGTTCTTCAAGATCTGAAGATATAATTTGAGGATTTAGATCCCAAAAGTTTTATATGGCCTAGTACATCTATTTGGGGTTCGACCATACTTTTTTCCCAAAATGCGGATGGAAATTTAATTCTATGAATGGATTATAGAAGGTTGTTCCAACATATGGTCAAGAACTAATACCCACTACCTTAAATAGATTATCTCTTTGACCATCTTCAGGGAGCTAGGGTCTTATCTAAGATTGACCTGAGACTGGGTTATCATTAGGTGCGAGTCAGGCCATCTGGAATACCATGTATAGTTTTCCGTAGTAGGTATGGTCAATATGATTACCTTGTTATGCCATTTGGTCTAATGAACACACCCATCGTTTTCATGGATCTGATGAATAGGGTGTTCCACCCCTATTAGGACTCTTTTTTAATGGTCTTTGTGGACAACATCATGGTGTATTCTCATACTCTTAATGACCATGATAAACACCTTGATATTGCTCTGAGTACACTGAGAGTGCAGAAAACTTATGAAATTATTCCAAGTTACACTTATGGATCGAAAAATTTCACTTCTTTGGTAATATTATATAATAATCAATAAAATATTTTTACCCAGAAAAATATAGTTATGTAGTTTACAGGGATAATCTTTAGAATGGGTTTGATATACGATGTTTCTTAGGGATGAATAGATATTACAAGAATTTAATTAAAGTTTTATCACATATTTATTCACCTCTTACTGGAATTAAAGAGAAGGTTTTCAAGTTCATTTGGTGATAAGTGTGTGAGATATCCTTTCTGGAGATGAAAGGGAGGCTTGTCTCAACAACTTTTCTAATTCTTCTTGAGCCAAATACATGTTAGACCTCTTTTTGATGCATCAGGAAACATCCTAAGTGAAGTGATGATGTATGAATATAGAGTCATTGCATATGTATCTTGGTAGTTGAGGCATCATGAGAGAAATTACCTGAAGCACAACCTTGAGCTAGCAGTTGTTGTCCAATCCTTACATTGCTGGAGAGACTATCTGTTAGGTAAAAAATCTATGGAGTACATAGTCCACAAGAGCCTCAAATATATCTTCACTCGGCATGAATTGAACCTCAAAAAATTAATATGGGTTGAATATCTATAATACATTGATTTTGAGATTTTTAATATTCTTGAGAAGGGAAATGTGGTTATAGATACACTGAGACAAAAAACTCTAGCACAAGCAGTACAAGAATCTAGTGACGAATGGAAGTTAATAGACCTATTCTATAAGATACACCTATAGTTTTATAATAGTCACAAGTAGTAATATATATCATCTATGGAAGTTACATGTTCCCTATTTGAGAATGTGAAGGGTATACAATTTTTAGATCTTGAGGGCTTGGTACTCTATGAGAGTATATTAGGAGATAACCCACCTACATATTGGTTTGCAGACAGAGACAACATCCTGCATATTTATGGGTGTTTCTGGGTCCCTAAAAATATGGTAGAAGTATTGATGAATGTGTCCCATAATTCTCCATAGACATTACATCTAGGAATCTCAAAGATGTATCGATACATGAAACGCTAGTATTAGTGACCTAGGATGAAATTTTAGATAGAAGCCTTTATCACTAGGTGTTCCAGCTCTCAACAGGTGGAGGCAGAGGAACAGAGACCTATTAGATTGTTGCAATCACTTCAAGTACTATAATGGAAATGAGAAGATGTTTCTGTTAATTTTTTAGTTGTTTTACCTAGGTCGCCTAGAGGGAGAGACGTTATATGGGTTTTCATTGACAGACTGATGAGAGTAGACCAATTAATTCTTATTAGGGGGACTTTCTCAGTTGATGCGATGGAAAACATGTATGTCTGTGAAATCAAACAACTCCACGGGTCGCTCATACTATTGTTTCATATTGAGATACTCGTTTCACATCAGAGTTTTGGTAGGGATTGCAAAAGGATATGGAAGCATAAGTTATTCTAAGCCCACCTTTTCACCCTCATACTGATGGACAATTAGAATGTACAATACATGTTCTAGAGAATATTATTCGGGAATGTGTATTTTATTTCTATGGTTCTTGGGAAATCAAATCCCTCTCACTGAGTTCACCTATAATAATATATTTTAGGAAAAATTTCAAATGGAACCTTTTAAGGAATTATATGGTAGATCATTCCATTAACCTCTATACTGGCTGGAGGTAGATGATGCATCCCTACTAGGATATCATCCTGTTCAAGAGATTTCAGAGTAGGTTCAGCTAACTAGAAAGTGTATTACTACATCCCAATCTAGACAATAATCTTATTCTAATTTCTATCGATGACCTCTATGGTTTGAGTTCAGGGATCTTGGTTTCCTTTGGGTATTTCCCAGTCTAGGGAATATATAGTTACAGATGAAAGGGAAGTTATTGCCTCATTTCATAGATCTATTTGAGATCCTAGAATGAGTCAGGTTGATAGCCTATTGGTTTCCACTACATAAGATGTATCTTTCCATTCATGACATCTTCCATGTTTCACTGCATTGATGGTATCATGTTGACCCATCTCATACCTTTTTTTGAATGAAGTGGAGTTACATGATGATGTTTCCTTTAAAGAGCATCCAGTATGCATTATATAATAGAGCAGGAAGGTTATTCGAGACTGATATTTCCCTCTAGTACGGGTGCTATGGTATCATGGCCACATACAGGACAAGACATGGGAGTGGGAGGCCGACATACATGCTCAGTGGCCAAATTTTTTCACAGATACTGTATTTACAACCTTGTAAGGTGAACTTGGGGATGTGTTATGTTAAGGGGGGAAGACTATATGAACCCAGTTTTTTCATCAGGTATGGATCCTTTAAATTTTGGTCTAATTCGTTATGTGTGGCCTATTTTGGATGCCTAATGAGTTAGAGAAGGTCCCAAGGGTGTCCAGGGATAATTTGGATCCCAGAACCTATCTTTTTGGGAATATAGGCCTGACATACTATTTATAGTAAACTGTGTGGAAAGGCCGCATGGTTTTGGAAAACCATGAGAATGGTGAAGTTTTAGAAATATCCTTACCACACTGTTGGCACACGGTTTCCCTAACCATGAAAACTAACCATGTAAGTTCCCCTTCTTTCCTAGGTTCATGTGCATGGTTGGAACCTGGTTTGGAAAACTTTGCAGATGATCTTTGCATCGAGTAATTTCAAAGCAATTTTACTATTTTTCCTTTAATGATCTATTTAAGCCTCTTCCTTCCTCTTAACCTATTATTATGTAGGAATGACCTATTTTTCTTTCTTTTTTGAGATTTTTGAAGTCCTATGGTAGGTATTGAAATATCTCCTTCTTGTAGGATCTAATCAAGCTTCTTTTCATCACATTGGATGCACAATGGTAAGTACTCAAGACCTTTTTAGCCATTCTTCTCCTCTCTTGATCTCGACCTAGTTATAGAGGTGTGAGAATTTTTCCCTCAAGTTTGTTGATTTTGGAGTTATTGTGTGGAGACCACTCATTTCATCGGGTGAAGTTTATTGAATTTATATGTTATGATTTTAATCATTATAAAAACATGATTATTCTATTTCCATATATTTGACTATATTTTTGTGGTTATTCCCACAAATCCATCCATCCCATGTAGGATGATATTCTATAGTGTAGTTTTTAGTGTTTTGAAACTTTTAAGCCATTTTTCAGATGTGATCGAGCTTGACCACACTAATGGTATGCCTAATTATAAAAAATGCTCGTTGTCTTGTGTAATGGTGAATGTAAAGTACCATGTAACTTCCACTTGACCCACATAAGGAAAGTTCTTCAAATTGATAATTAAATGTGAAACATAAATGTGAACGTATACTAAGTATATGAATTGACCGAATTAAATTTGAATGATTAATAGGATGCATTTCTTTATCACCCCTTTCCATGAAAATGGATGGTAGTAGAATGAACCTTAATTGTTTAATATTCCTTTAATGAAATTATTAAAAGTTATGTGCTACGTGAACTTGTCACACTAATAAAAAAATGCTTAAGCCAAATGGACTTATTGATTAATAATGACTTGATTAAATGGTTGCATACTACTTGACCTTATAACATTAATAAAAGTAAAGTCTTTAACCTAGTGAAATATAACACGAAATCAAAATTAAATAGAGTGGCCTCACTCGATCTCTCCTTTGATTCTTATTTGGGAATGCCTTGAGCACCCGGGAACCCCATTCATATTCAAGGATACAGCTTGCTTAGGTTGATACCCACACAGATCAACATCCTTGTCTATTCTAGGATTCCTAATATGAAACCATAGGATCCATCATGTAGTATTAATGTATTCCATGGATACAATCCTTTGATCCGAAATTGACAAGTATATTCTATGATTAAATCCCATCAATCCCAGTCATTTCTTAGACAACCGAGGATAGACCGTTAAGAACACCTGTCAACAACCAAAAACTATAAAGGGTGATGATGTTAATATTTATAGGACTTTTACCATCTCTAAGACATCACGATATGATATAGAACCAACCGTATAATTATCATTGTGTCCTAAATCGAACTCATTCAAACCAAGGAAGCTTCTCCAAAGTCAGACTAACTAAGAGGATAAATGAAAATATGACCATAAAAATCATTAAAGGGTTCCATTTCTATGGAAGAGTGGTAACTGTTGTTATAATAAAATTTAACCATCCCCATATGTATATCACATCCACCACTGAATTCCAAGATAAAGGAACAACGAATTTCTTCTTGAATATGATTAGTATGTTCTATCTGTCCATCCCTATGAGGTTGATATGTTGTGCTCAACTTCAACTATGTTTACATTGCTTCCTATAGGATCTTCCAAAATTGATAGGTATAAAGGTGTCCCTATCGGATATTATGGATGAAGGAACACTATACATCATTACAGTCTCATTCACAAAAAACTTTCCCAAAACCCCCACGTTAGGTGTTTCATAGATAGAAATGAGTTCAAATGCTTATTCAATTCTACAAAGAATGTATATCACTTCAAATACCACAAGACTCCACCCCCTTATAGATGAGAGTTTTCAAAGGTGAAATAATATTTGAGAAATAATTTACAAGTTTCAGATAATATCTGGCCAAAAATAGGAAGAAACATATCTCAAAGGCATTACATGGTTCTTTCCATGACATGAAAATTGTTACCTTTTTAGGATCAACTAGATACCATGTTCCAAGACAATGTATCCCATGAACATAACCTCTAATATCTGGAAGTGGATATTTTATATAAGCATAATGACAGTGATCCCTCAGAATTCCTAGAACATGCCTAAAGTGACATACAAGATCTTCATCGATCTTATAGTAAACTTGGATATAATCAGTGAACACTACAAAAAAATTGTTAATATACTCATGTGATATTTTTTTCATCAATGCAATGAATAAAACAAGAGAATTAGTTAAGACAAATGAAATTATGAGGTACTTGAAATGTATATACCTACTCCTAAACATGACCTTTGGAATATATCACTCCTTGATTATGATTTGGTGGAAACTAGACCAAAGGTCAAACCTAGAAAACCATTTTTCCCATTTAAACTGGTAAAAAAATCATTAATTAGAGGCTATAGATATTTTTTATTGATTTGTACTCGATTGAGACTATAATAATCAATTCATAAGTCAAGATTTACATCATCCTTCTTGGTAAAAAGCAAGGGGGATGGCCAAGGTGACAGACATGGGAATATAAATCCCCTTGACCTAAGATCATCCAATTGAATCTTAATCTTAATTAATACTATCAGATTCTTATGGTAATATGACATCGTTATAGATTCCATTCAAGGAATTAAAACAAATCAGAACTCAACCTCCCACTCTAGAGGAAAACCTAATAAGTCACCCATAAAAACATTAAGAGACTCTATGGATATTGGAGGGAGTCTAATTCTATAATACTCTTATTATAACCTAGATATAGAAAAAATAATCACATTACTATGTTATGGATGAGATGGCCTCTCTTAACTAGACCATGGATCCCATTATCCCCAAAACATACGGGAGATTCCATAAGCAGTAGTGAAAAACACCCACCAATGATATAAATTGATCTATTTTTATGAGTGGATAACCAATACATCCTTATAATCACATCAAAACTGAATTTATGAACTAAGAAATCTCATACCAACTCTACGTCGCACATAAAGAAAGATCAAGAGGGATAATAAAAAAATTTAACCTTATCATTCCTAGTGGTGTTTTCAATTCTATAATTAAAGGAATGAGTCACATTGGACGGTTTAAAAGATATACTACACGAGTCAACACAAAGGAGTAAGAGGAACTTGTTTCAAAAAGGGATGTCACTAAAGTAGATAAAACCAAAGTAATACAACTTACAGTCGTAGGACCTGAATCAACCTCCATTAGAAATTCCATAACTATGTGTAACTAAACTGTTCTAGAGGACTATGGATGGGACCCAATAGTATGTAAAGCATCCAAATAAACAACAAATCTAGGAGGTTCTGATGAGGTTGTACCATATAGAAGAAGAAATAGCCCAAAAAAATTATACAAGTGACCCCGATAACCACATTAGTTGAAAACCATTGGAGACAGAGGGAAAAGTGTTCATGTGTCCTATCTGGGAACATTTATAACATTTCAATCCACTAGCTGGTGATGATTATGTAGGATGATACATCCTAAAATCACCACCACTATTTCCTCTCTGAAACACAATTTTCTTCCTCTCGACCTTAAAAGAACAAGTTGAGATACCACAGAGGGAAGAGTAATTCCATTCAAATATGTCTAACCATTAATGCCAATCTATACCATCAATGATTTATCCACAACATTATCATAAGTGGTTATATTTAACATGATTATATATGACTAGATATCACGTATAAGACCCATATAAAACATTTAAGCCTTCATCTTCTCATTAAAAAACCTCCAAAGAATACATGGAGAGATCAGAGAGAAAATTATCACATACCATCCCAGAGAAATATTTATTCTAAATCTTGATAAACTCAATGGATCTATCTGTGGTCAAATATTTTTGGTAGAACAGCTCAGTAATGATAGTCTTGGATTCATTCCACTCCAAGACCCCATGATTCTTATCCAAGAAAACTGAGTCATACCACCTCCTACTCAGACCTTTTTGACGGAAGATGAAACACTACACTTTGACTGGGCGACGAGTCTCCAAAATTTCAAAAGGCCTGTTGAGATTTCTAACCAATCCTCTACCACTTGAGGATCATTCATCCCTCAGTTAGATATGTGATTTTGGTGAAGAAATTATTGGGCCCAATTTATGCCCTCATCCTTTTATGATTATACCTCTCTAGATTGAATAAGGACTGGTGCTACACCTTGATCAATATATTAGACCATGAAAATGATTTATTTGATCAAATTATGATCAACTTGAGGGCCCCCTATTGTGGTTCAATGAAAACACCCACCTTAGGAACCATTAAATGTTTTTAGGGGCATGCTAATACAAATAAATAAACAAAGATACATGAAAACATGAGATCCATAAATGAATTCCAAATTATAATAGAATAAAACAATAAAAAATTTCAAGAGAAAAAATAAATACTTGTATCAAAACACTCAAAATCCCAAAAAGACACATTTACCAACCACCTGTGGTAACATAAGGCTCATCAGGATGAGAACTAGCCAGGCACTGACTCACAACATTCCCTTTAATTCCCCACATTACTATATAATGTCTACCACGATGTCCAAATATTTATATCAATAATATAAATTGGAGAACCACCATTTAATATAAATTTTTAATGAACTAACATAGATTAATCAAACCATCTCTAACCTAAATAAGTCCTCACATGGCTTGAAGGGTGTTCTCTATCCACACGGGGTGACAACTAGTGCTTGGGAATCAATAAAACATTGGGAATGATTTATCCACAATTAGGCTATAATAAGGTGATATAAATAAAAATTATATCACTATTCTAAAAGAATGTCAAGAAAAGAAAAACTAAAACTGTCAGGAAAAAAATTGTTAGGATAAAAAGAACAATATATGTACTCAAAAGTGTAAGACCAAAATCTATGTGAAATAATTTCACTTATAAAATACCACACCCTACTAACAAATAGACTCGTCACCTCCTTTTGGCATCTCTACCATTACCTTCATCAAATACAACAGAGTTTACGTACACCCAAAGGTGTATACAAGGTGTTAGAAAAAGATAATAGTAGGATCCCACCAAGTGTTTCCTAATCATACATTAAAAAATATACCAATTATATTAATATAAATAAAGAAAAGGAATGAGATACAGTTTAACATGAAGCATGGATAAATCACCCCTTTCCATGGTTAATAAACCATAGTGAATAACCAATTTTTCAAATATATAATATAAATCTTCTAAAAATGCATGTAAAAGAAAATAAATACGGAAACAATCCATTTAGTCACAATATTTCAAGGTCACTGAGGATCCTCTTTACATCATACTGAACAATAATCCACCTTGCATGCACATTACCCTGACATAAAAGGTCTAAGGGTAAGATGAAACTATTGATAGTGACTCCTTTCTACAACTTAGGAACCCTTGTAAACACATTTCCCAATAAATACTAGTCTAGGGAGAAATAGTTTATCCCTGAGGATGGATATCTGCCTCATCATTGATCACATATATGTTTACCATGTAAAATTCACTCATTAGAAATTTTCTCTTTGTAACCATTCAATTCAACCTTCAAAATCATTTCCCTTAAAACACTAGGGGATCCATTTTTATAACTATGATCTAAACAAACACATTTCGCAAAAAACCAACTTCATTCCATTTACAAATATTAGAAAAAAAATTCACAATGCGAGAAAAAAAGGATCATGTGATAAATCTATATTACATAACACCCTACCTGCAAACACTTGTAACAATAATTCCCACATGTAAAAAATGATCCAATATGGTTATAGGGGATTAGAGATCAATAAGGGACCCTAGAAAAAGATTTCCCAATTACAAATCTCCAAATTGAGATGAAATGGAAGGAAGAACAAACAAAAGAATCACATACTGGCAACGATTCTCAATTAAAATACCATAAGGATTAGAGATCTAATCAAGGCCCCTGAATTATAAATAGAACCTAAAATGAATTCGATTAGAATAATGAATCCAATAATTAAAATAATTAACAAAAGAAGATACAAAGAGCGAACAAGAGGAATTGTTAGAATAAGGAGATTCATGATTATAATGGCGATCATCTTACCAAGAGTGGTCTATGACTTCAATCAGAACTTTGATCTAAAAAGGAATTGAGTTGAGAGATCCAATAAAAAAACAAGTGAGTGTCTAAGTTTAAAGGGTCATATTAGAGTTAATATAGGTTGATTAAGAAATAAAATGGGAGTTTCAGGTTGTGGGAATAAAAAACTACCCTTTAATTCCCTTGTCTAGAACATCTCCACTGGCAAGACGATGGGATTATTATAGGTAACCCTACTTCCATCCCTCCATCGGTTGGTCGATGGACCTTACTGATAATATGGTGGACTACCTATATCTCTTCTAGCTATAAGTGTATGTCCACACCCACACCAACCATCTGGGACACCTTTGGAGATCTCAATCAAGAGTAAATACCTCACCTCCGACAGTTCATTCCAACTAAAACCCACAAATACAATTGGAACAAGATGAAAATAACCTAAAGGATAAAAACAAGAACATGAGAAGTGTAGTATCAGGAGATGTTGTGAGGTTGTTATATCATTATTGAAATATTTAGTGTTGGAAATCTTCATGTATGTAAATATTTTTCTTTGGAAATATGATTTTAGTTTTATTACTACATTTGAAATGGAAATTGATTTTAATATTATGTTTTGATGGGGGAATTTTTCAATATTATGTGCTTGATAATTAAATCATACGCATTTAATTAAATGGTTTAGTTGGTATCATATAAAAAATTTGTGTTTGATTTCTTTTATAGATCCATTAATTGATATTAAACTAGGAAGCTATTATTAATATAGAAGAATAATTTGTCCTATACATAATAGTTAATTTGGTAACTGCATATGAATATATCAGATGGATTTTCATGAGGAAAATTTTTTGGTATAACAAAAATTTAAAAATAATTTCCGAATTTAGTTAAATTGGGATATTATTTTCTAATCTATCGTTAGGGCCAAGAGGGTTTTTTGGGGAAGGGTGGGCATTGTCTAAAATAATACCTTCTTTATGATATTTATTAAGAATGCGTTGTTCAAGACAAAGCCTTCTTTAGATGTTTTTTTAAAGAAGGTTCTCTTTTAAAGAGTGTCTTTCCTTTTATTTTCTTTAAAAAAAATATTTATTTTTTTAATTATATATATATAAATAAATAAAATTACACAGTATTTAACAGTTTTTTTTGTTTTTTTACATTAAATGAAGTATTCCAAAGATATAATGTAAAATATCAACCAATCACCACTTTTATAATGATGAAATACTCAACATATTTTTGGCATTTTCAGTGTGGGATTTAAACATCAATTTTTCACTATTTAATAAATATTATATTAATTATAATAACACATTATTGATAATAAATTATTAATCTTCACATGTTAAAAAAAATATTATTTGATAATGTAATAAATAGGGACTAATAAATTCATATAAGTGATTAAAAATAATGTCATTAATGTTGTTAAAACTATAATTAACACTAAAAAAACTTGTTCTAAATGATTCCATTAATAATGTATTTAATAATAATATTATTATTAATTTCTATTAATGATTATAAAAAATGTTATTAACAAGGTATTTAATATGATATTTAAAATAATTATTAATAATTAATAATCTAATCAATATTATTTAGGTTATTTTTAGTTTAGTTTATAATAATAATATTATTAATATTTATTATTAAAAAATATCTTTTGTATCATGTAAATAATTTTATGTTAATTATATATATGGTTTATAATATTATTAATAATAATGATGAATGTGATGTAAATAATAATAATATTTTTAAATATTATTACTATTAAATAATATATTAATTACTATGACTTCATAAAAATAATATATTAATTAATGTTACTTTATCAATTATGAATTTATTATGGAATTTTTAATTATTAATAATAATTAATAATAATGTAATAATAAGTAGCGTAGTCAATAAAATAAATAAAATAATTATTAAATTAATAATATAATTATTAATGCAGCTAAAAATTAATATAATAAATTATTCATATAATAAAAAAATAAAATTATTCATAATTACAATAATTATGTAATTAATAATGTGATTCGTAATAAAAATTATGCGCAAAAAAATAATTATGTAAATTTTATGTTTTTAATCAATAATGTTTATGTAATGTAAATTAATTTTTATTTATTAAATTTTTGAATAATAATAATAATAACAATAATTAAATATGGTTACAAATAAAATATACGCATCTCAGGAACTTCTCCATAGATAATATGGTTTGGAAAATAAAGTCGTGATAATAACAAATAAAATATAATGAAGATATTTTAATAAAGTCACGATATTGTTAGTAACGTAAGAATAATAAAGTGTTCATAATTATATTTTATTGAAGTTGTGATAATAGTAAAAATGTTATTATTTATAAACAATAATAATGATAATAAAATTATTAATAATGATGTAAATAATCATATTATTATAATATACTATTAATTACTAATATAATATTTTCAATTATTATATTAAATAAAATATAATTATTAATAATAATATTTTCTATTATTAATAAGTAGAAAATATTATTTATTTTATTTAATTAATTAATTATTGTTTTATTATTAATTCATGTATTATATAAAAGACTAAATAGTTTCTATTTATTATTTTAATAAAATTATTTTCATTTTAAGAAATTTTATATGTTTTAAAAACAATAATATTTAGTGACATTCAAATTAATTTCATCAATTTTTATGAAAAAAATTCTTTTTATTTTAAATTCTTATTTATATGTTTAATTCATGTTTTAAGTATCATTTATACTATAATTATAGTTTATATTTTATAAGTCTATAAAGTCACAAACATTAAAATTAGTGATGTTTCAAGTAGATGACTTTGAAAGAGAGAAAAATATAAATTATAAATACAATGTAAATATAATTTAAAAAATTGACTAAAAATTTAAAAAATATTTGGAAATTAAAATTATTTATTAAAAAGAATTTAGGTAAAATAGTTTTAATCACACAATATATTGTTGTTTCAAAACATAACATTTAAACATATAAATTATTTTTTTCACCAATCATTTTTTGTGTAAATTAATTTTTTTATTGTTTTTATGACACTTCTATTATTTTCAAATAATTTTTATTTATACATTTAATTTTTTAAATTTAATTTATATTTTACTAGGAATGTTGGGTGAAATAACCTTTATTGAAAAAGAGAAAAACACAAAAACCCCTTTTGAACTAGGAAAAGAGAGAACCCATCACAATCCATTAACCTAGAGGAACAGATACCTTAATATAAAATTGATAAAGAGCCTAAGGGAATAAAACCATTACATAGCACATGTTTCAAAGTCACATAGACACAAGAACATGGATTAATTGAGGCCTAAGGCCCAATTGATGACTGAGCTTCCACCCGCAACTGTATACAACGCATGACCCCACCATGAATTGATGTGGACAACTGCAGCCGTTGTCCAGTGACAGAATCTGGACCTACCTCTATCACCTAAAGCCCCATCCTCACACACCTAGATCCAATTACACCAAAATGAACAACGTCTCCTCCGTAGAACAACTCTGTAGCCAAAACCTTGAAAATTCACACCTTGAGATAGTCGCCAAGAGAAAAAACTGCACACCACACTCGGAAGACACACATCGAAGGTTCAGAGACAAACAATTCCATACCGCCTATCTCTAAGGAATTCATCTCTACCACTCACCATAGCCATCCCAAACATCCATGATAAACTCTTCCATTACGGAGCCACCTGAGGACCGCGAGCAATGACTGTAGTCGTTTCATGATAAAATGATTTGGACATATCTAAACTAGATCTTCCATGGAATACACTACCTACATTGTGAATGACTCACCCTAATGTTGCCCACCACCCACAGTTGTCCCCGCCACACCCTAACACACCTCTCCAACGACCAACATCCAACCACCGAACATGAAGCGCCAAAATCCCCTACCGCCATAGCATGCCCCACAGACCATCGAGAAATGCCAACAACCAGATCTGTATATCTAGTTGAGAAAAGCTCTTTTCCATTAACTTAGATTATATTTATAATATATTTTATGCAGATAAATTTTCTAATTTCTAAATTTTATGTTTCTAATCAATAATTTTTGTGTCATTTAAATTAATTTTGGTGCGTTATATTTATGAAATTCTTTTACATTTTATTTATTTTTATATGTTTAATCAATATTTTAAGCATTATTTAGATTTTAATAAGAGTTTATATTTTATAGGCTTTCAATGTCACCTACATGAAATGTAATAATATTAAAATTAGGTGACTTTGAAAACATATAAATTAACAAATAAAATTACAATATAAAAATCTTTTGAATCATTGAATTAAAATATAAAAAATATTTGAAAATCAAAATAATTTCATAAAGATTTGATGAAAAATAATATCAATCACAAAAAATATTGTTTCTTCAAAACATAACATCTGTGAATAAAAATTAATTTTCACAAAAAATTATTTGTGTAAATTTATTTTTAAAATTTTTTTTTC
Source organism: Viscum album (assembly GCA_963277665.1). Lineage (NCBI taxonomy): Eukaryota > Viridiplantae > Streptophyta > Magnoliopsida > Santalales > Viscaceae > Viscum > Viscum album. Next base: position 432,514,075 of record OY728121.1, read on the forward strand.
ATTCCTTTTATTTTCAATTAGTTTTTATTTTTACATTGAATGTTTTAAATTTCATTTAGATTTTATTTATTCTATATTTTATGCGTATACATTTTTTGATGTGTAAATGTAATTTTTTTAACCTATAATGTTTTTTAGATGTAAATTATTTCTGATTTGTTATATTTAGTAATTTTTTTATTTATATTATTTCTTATATGTTTAATATATGTTTTATGTTTAATTTAGATTGTTCTTGTAGTGTATATTTTATAGGATTCAATGTCACATACATGAAACATTATTAAATTTTAAGTAGGTGACTTTGGGAATCTGTAATATATAAAGTATTTGAACAATATAAATGAAAATTAAAACATGAAAAAAACATATATAATAAATAGATGAAAATAAAAAATATAACAAACTAGAAATTATTTAAATGACTTAAACATTATTTATTCAAAACATAACATTTACAATTCAAAAAATTTATACGCATAAAATATTGTATAAAAAATTATTATATGAATTTTTAAACATTGAAAGTGAAAATAAAAATTAATTGAAAATAAAAGAAATGTCAAAAAATTAATAAACCAAAAAATTTATTTTACATATAAAATGTCTGTCATAAAAAAATTATAAGTCCAAATATTATGTTTTGAAACAATAATATTTTGTGCCATTGAAATTATTTTTCATCAAATTTTTTGAATAAATTGTCTATATTTTCTATAATTTCTTATATGTTTAATCCATGTTTTTAGTTTCATTTTTATTGGTCTTATAGTATATATTTTATAGCCTTTCAATGGCCCATACAAGAAATATTATTAGGTTTTAATTCGATGAGTTTAGAAGAATATAAAATATAAACTATAAGACCAAACTAAATGAATCATCAAACATGGATCTAACATATAAGGAGTTGAAAATAAATAATTAATAAATAAAAAAGTCAAAAATAATTTACATCACACAAACCTTATTGATTAAAAACATTATATTTACACTTTAAATAATTTCTGTGCGTAAAATATAGTATAAATTAAATCTATATGAATTATAAAACATTGAATATTAAAATGAAAATTAACTAAAAATAAAAAAGAACATAAAAAAATAATAAATAATAAATTTTATTTATGTTATTATTTGTTAAATATTACAAAATTTATTTTTAATAAATTATTATTATATTTTAAAATATTTTTAAGAATTACAATATTAATTATAAAAAATGATGTTAATAAGAATATTCTTAATGTAACTAGTAAATTAGTTAATATTATATTTTAAAATAAATATTAATTTATTTTTATATTTTGAAAATATAATTGTTCATAATAATGTTGTTATTAACAATTTTTAATATAATTATTAATCAATTAAAATAAACATAAAATTAATAAAATTAATATTTTAATAATAAAAAAATAAACAAATATTAATTTTAATAATTATATATAATCTAATTATTTATTTATTTAATTATACTAAATAATAATGTAATTAATATTCTCATTAATTATAAATAATAATTAAGTCTAAATGATTATATTCGCATAATTATTATTTAATAATATTATTATTTAATGATAATATGATTGTAATATATTTGAATATAAATAGAAAATATTAATTATTTTAATAAATAAACAATTATTTTTTATATTTAATAATAATATTATTTATTATTTGTATTTTTATATTTTTATATTTTTTATATTTATTAAATATAATATTACTATTTTATTTATATAATTTTATTTATATGCATCATCATCATTATTATCATTATAATAATTTATTGAAAATTTGTTATATATATATATGGGATGGACAACGCTCTCTTTAATGCCATAATGTAAAAGGAAATGTCTGAGACAACATAGTTAAAGAGGGAACTGTTAAATTTGAAGAAATAAAATTAATTTTTTTTTAATTTGGATAATTTTCCATTTTCTCAGTATGTAAAAAATCAATGGAAATTTTCATGCGCAATAGAATTTTCTTCGCTTAAAAAAAATAAAAATAACAAGAAAATAATAATAATACCAAGCAGTAGTTAATCCTAGATGAAGAGAAATTGGACCTTATTGAATTGATGAGCTTCGACCTGAGCTTCTGGTGAGTTTTAGCCAAAGGCAAACCGATGTAAGATATTTGGGAAGTTGTATAAGAAGACAGATAGACTCTGAACCAGAAACTATCAATTCAGATCCACAATGAAAGAATTGGTCATTTATGTGGAAGATTAAGCTGAGTCCATCGAATCAGGGGTGGCATGCCAATGAATATTTTTCAAGAAGATGTTTCTATCTCTCATCTAAGAGCTTGAAACTAGGGATCTCATACACGTTCATTAAAGAAGAAAACTAAATCGAGCAGCACATTAAGATCATGAGAGAACATGTCGTGTGTTGAGGATTTGAGAAGAGAAATCATGTTTTTTGGTTTATTTCCTTTATAGGATAAAATTTTATAATATCTATGCTATAGGGGGGAATTGGGCATTTGAGTTACGATGTGTCTCACATAAAATGTTTGATGAAATGATCCTATGTAAATTCACCTTTATCAGGGATATCGTCTTGGTTCTATTGACTGGAATAGAGTATGATGACCCACTACTCATGAGAAACACTGTTTGCTTTGGGAATTTCTGTTACAACATCTTTAATGAGCTGTACAATTTTGTGGGGAGAGCCCATACATGAGAGGCAGCCCCCATAGAATTACCTATGATCCATTGAGTGATTTGGTTCATTAAAATTTGAAATTTGAAAAGTATGGTTATTTTTAGTATATTACATACAAACTGATAAAAAAATAAACATGTTCACATTTTAACTTTTCAATCAAAGATGAATATTCAAATGAATCCACATCAATCAACATAACACATGTTGGCAGTGAACAAAGTCACATATAGTGGATATTATATAACATTCATGCATTGTAGTAAATTCACTATAAAACAACAGAAGACATAATTTGTTCATGATGATTCAAAAAATATAATCAAGAAACAATGAAAATTAATTTCCATATTAAAATATACATTATAATAATACAAGGAAATAGTAATAATGAAAAACTAAGCCAAATCAAGGATTAAAAAACTTCTAAAATCAACACATTAAATTCAAAACCCAAAGATATAATAGACTGTCATATTTTAATTAATTCTATAAGGAAATATGTTCAGTTATTTAAACGATTAATTAACAGTGGAAAGAAAACATTAAATGACAATGGGATTTAATGTGCTGCTAACCCCTTTTGGTCCTATGTGAATTAAAAGAACACCACCCGACTCATAGGTATTATTATGCTCAAAATAAAACAAATACAAGAGATTAACCAAAAAAATTACGATCAAAAATAGGACCACATGACCTATTTGAAAATAAATTGAAAAGAAGGAAGAGGAAGAAAAAATAAAAAGTCGAACAGATTATCATTGCATGATGGTCCTCAGTGCGCTGGTTCAGAAACTCACACATGCACACAGAATGCCTTTTTAATGCCTTTATGCATATCCCTAGTCAGCACTGAAGGAATGATAGGGATGTGAACTCTCTATCCAGGAACTAGATCCCAATTTCTACCACTGAATACATTTGGATAACGAAACATGCACTCAATGCATTGGATCTACAACATGGATGATGCACAAACATTTCTACTAGCCCAGATCATGACCTAGATTGGATGAAAATGAATTAGGTGTCTGGATCAATAATTGAGCACAAAAGGCGTGTGGATGATTATATCCACAAGTGTTCTAGCTTGAGATTATCCATGCCATCCATAACCATGAAAAACCCACCAATAATGGTAGGCATGGACCAATTCATACCATCAAGAAACAGATGGGGATAGATCTTGATCTTTTATCCTAGATAACAAGAGGATTGAAAGTCTCGAGTGCGGATAGGGATGTTGAGCTCATACTCTAGAGACCTCACACAAGGAAACTCCCAGATCATGTAAGCGTGCACACAAAAACAATGTACACTAGATTTAGAAAACTCTCACAAAGAATCGTGCAACCCCTAGATCAAAAATAAAATATGGAAGTAGAGAAAAAATCCAAGGTAGATTTAACTGTAAAGGATGTCTCCTTTTGTAATGACCCAAACATTCATTAATGGAAATCCCTCTTGATCTAATTAAATGTCTCTTTATGTATACTGATTATATATAATTTCATCTTCTTTGGTTTTATGTTTTTGGATTTTAAAATACTGTTATGAATTGTGACCATTGCTAATATAGTCATTGAACAGTGATCACATTATTAGTATAAATATAGTGCTTTAACAAATCCAATTTACCCAAACAAAGGAAATGATGGGCTCATCTATTATATGTGCCCCATACGAATCCCATTTGTCTGACCTCGTAAAACAGGTTGTGTATTTGGGATTCACTCCTGACCAAGCCTAAGTCGAGCTTGAATATGTTAAGCTCGAGTGAGACCACCTACGAGAGAAGTGGAAGATGATAGAGATTACCATATAAGAAATGTTATCCGAGCCACCCCAAGAGCATGTCACCATCACACACCTTACTCTACTGTCTTATTCGGGTGTTATAAGTGGTTATGTAACAAGACCCTACTACTATGGTTATGTACATTATTTTTGTATATAATAATGAATATAATTTAATTTTATTATTGTTTCCTTGTAAATAGTTTTTAAAGTACAAATAGTATTTTTAGTTAATGTTCAACTAAGAAATCTATTTTAATGAATTAATGGATTTCTGAATAAAATAAAAATTCAATAAAATATTATTATTATTATTAAATTAATTTTAATTAAATATAAATGATCGTATAATTTTATGAATACAATTGTAATTTTTATTAAGGTTTGAATGAAATTTTTGTCAAAACCCATGATTTTTCGTTAAATGTCAGTTTTTATTTTAAAACTGAAAATTAACATATTTAGAAAATTATTTTGATAAAATGAATATTATTTTTATAATCAGAAGGTCAAAATTATCCAATGGTGAATTTTTCATAATTTTCTGAGACAGTCAATTTTTTTGGTAAAAATTAAATACCGTATAAATATATAATGTGTTTTGTGACATCATAATTACCCAATAGTGATGTAATAAAATACTATAAACATTATTTTAAGACAATATTTGTTTTAGAATTCAAATAATATGATTTTGGATTTTTTTTTTGATTTATTTTACAAAGTTTTAGTGGACCCTTCAACACTTATTAATCATTTTGACTTTTTAAATTGTTTTCCTTCAGATTATGACTCACCTCCACATAAGAAACCCCATTATTTTAAGATGTTGAGACTTTGGCCTTATAAAAAATTATTTTCCACTTCTCTTTTTCTAAAACCTTGGTAAAAACCCATGGGCTGATTTGTGGTTTGGATTAGTTTAATGTGAGGTGTCCCAAATCAAAATAATAAAGAATTCCCTCACCTTTCCATATAAACCCATGAAAGGCCCCACATACTCCTCACTAAATGCATTTGGAGTTCGTCTAACCTCTGCCATCCTTTCACTGGATTCCTCCCAAGGTTCACCATGCTCCCAATAAGCCTCTCTCAAGCCTCTCTCAAGCCTTTTGATACACACTTCCAAGTAAGGGATTTTCTTCCTTTCTAATTTTTGTTCAATATTTTTGAAATTGTTATGCCCCATTTGTTTTAATTAAAAATGTTGGGGTTTGGTTTTTCACCTCCCCCATACTACCATATTTATGTTTGAATTATGGGAGACCCCTTTCTCTCTCATTAAATGACTCCCTTGTACACCTGTTACTATTCCAAAATTCTAAAAGGAATTTCCCTCTCCTCATTTACATTCAAGAAATTATTTTGTACCATGAATCTAAATTCAATTAAATTTGTTGGAACATGTGTCTATATGACCCCCTTATCGTCCATGTAATGTAAATATTATGAGACACCCCTTTCTCTCAAATCAACCATTTTTATGAGTTCTTATGTCACGCCGTTATATTGCCGAAATTGCACCAGGCTTTTGCAAGCTAAAGTAATTATGTAGTGAATACCATGCCCATTTCTCTATTAAGGGTATTCCCCTTTATGAACATTTACGTATTATTTAAAGGGTTTCATGTATGTATTCCACATTAGTTTATCATGGAATAAAATTTTATGTTGAATGATTCATGTTTTATGATCCATGTGGCACAGTTATGCATGAAATGAAATGTTTAAGATGGGTGTGCCCTGATAGTGCTCCAAGGAATTGGGTAAAGTATAGTATCATGATACGCCATGTGAAATGGGTGTTTAATCATCATAATTCATGTGAAATGAGTTTTTACTTGTGCTTCATGTGCAATGAGGGTTTACTCATGCTCCATGTGCAATGATCCTTGGCTCATGCTAATTCCATGTTAAGTGTTGTTGCCACATTTCTTTGTTATGGTTATCATGATTTATCATAACTTTATGTTTTTGATTCCCTTGAGCACTATTGATATTCTTATTTACTAACATGTATTTTATTCTTCATGTTATTCCATGATTATTCCCTTACTGGGCTTTGTATCTCACCCTTTTCTTATGTTTGTCCTCAGGTTATCCCATGCATTCTTTCACGGGTCATCCTCATGTATTTTATGCTTCCCGAGCATTCTTTCATGGGATAGCTAGCCAGGCAGTGAAAGTAAGGTGGATTCTGATCGTATTGTTTCTCTTCTTCGGTTGGGATATTCCTTTCTCTTGAATTGGAGTGTATTTTCTCTTGATGATCCTAGACCATGGAAGCATGGTTGTTTTTTATGTCTTTGATGTCATTCTGGTTTCCCACTTTTTCCTCAAAAGTGATTTTGAAATAAAAAAATTACATTTCAGTCAGGGAATGTAGAGGTCATGTAAAAGAAGTTTTCAATAAAAATGTTGTATTTCATGTTTTATGTTGTTATGTAATCATCCTAAGACCAAAAGACACTATAACTCTCTATCATCTATGTTGTATCAAGTGAAGTTTTTGTAATAAATTATGTTTAATTTTTTAATAAAAAGAAGGGTTTTCATAGTTGGTATCAGAGGATTAGTTTAGTTATTTTTGGGATTATGATTAGAAAACCCTAGTAAAGCCTTAGAGACAAGACTAAGTATAATAAAAACATCCCTATGTTTTGGTGAGTTTTGAGAAAGTGGTTTATCAAGCATATACATCCATATCTAGATACAAGAAGGTAAAGGCGGCTCTGGCAGAGATGTATCCTTGGGGTAAAACCTGAAAACACCACTTTTAGCTAGACTTGAATGGGAACTGGTCCACAAAAACTGGCCTTTCTACACTCTTGGTTATGACAGTCACAGGGGATATGCTCTGGTAAATTCACAAGCTTAGTATGAACCATTATTAAGGGAAACAATTTCGCATAGAATATATGTTAAGAGTCGATCATGGATAACATAGACTGAATACAATAGATTCATATGTTAAGGAAATAAAATATATTTATAAGTCATAAATTTTATCTTTAGATTACCCTTTATGTGTTACCCCTAACATTCCTTTTATTCCAGCTATTGACCAGTAATAGGAGGACTCAGGTTAACAACCGATGTGAAGATCAATGTGATGACTTTATTAATGAGATTCCCAATCCAATGGGAGCAGGAATCACGAACTTTGTCACGATTCTCTCTCAGATAACTCAAGATTTTAATAGAAACATGGGTCAAGATGAACATTCAACCCCCCTAAGAAAGAACAAGTTGCTATCGAGAGCTTCATGAGACAAAGGCCTCCTACTTTTAATAGATCATCTGATCCCTCCATCACTGAACAATGGATTAACTCCATTGAAACGATATCCTCCATACTTTAATGTTCTAAACAAGAGAAGGTTCTCCTGGATGATTTTTGTATGGAGGGTGAAGCTGATCAAAGGTGGATATTGATAAAAAATACGAAGCCTGGGGAGGAGATCGTGGCATTGGAATGGAAGGATTTATGGAAGTTGTTTTTCGATAAATATTTTCTGCACACCCTCCAGCTTAATACGAAAAGGGACTTCCTTAAAATCAAGAAAAATGATGATGAATCTGTCAGAGAATACGATTAAAACTTCACAAGGCTTCCATGATATGCCTTCGGGTTTATCGTTACCCCCAGATGCAAGGTTGACCGATTCTTTGGTGTGTTGAAACCTAGCCTACGGAAAGCACTGGTGATCCATGACATCGACAACTATGAGGAAATTGTCAGATGTGCCCTCATGGTCGAAATGAAGATAAGAGAATCTCAGGTGTATCATGGGGATACGAAGAGTATGGTGGACTACAATGTTGGCGGTCTGATGGATAAACTCAATTGTGCTAATAAGATCCAGCACCCCACTTGCCAAAGGTGTGGAAAGAAGCACCCCATAAACTGCCAGAAGGGGACAAGGAAACGATTTAGGTGTGGAATAGAAGGTAACATATATATTAAATGTTAGCAAGAAAGACCCAAGGCTATGACAGAGGCGAGGAACGCTCCATTCGAATGGTTCATTGCTACAACTGGAAAGAACCGGGGAATCTTGAAAATTATTTCCCTAAGCCAAGGGTTTTCGGAGGCATCCAACAACCTCAAATGTTGTAAGGGAAATATTTCTCCATCACTACTGCCAAAGTGATCCCTGAAAACAATGTGGTGAAAGGTATAGTAGTTATTCATTCAATAATAGCTAATGTACTTTTTGATTAAGGTTCTATGCATTCTTTTGTATCTCAAATGTTTAGTAGAACAATCCCAACACCACCAAAAAATCATGGAAGAGAAGATATTGGTGAGTACAACAAATGATGAAATTTTTGTATTCCATGAATACAACTCCTCCCCTATCATAATCGGTGGATTAAACTTCCTGAATAACATCTTCATACTCCCTATGGTGGAATTTTATGCAATTGTTGGCATGGAGTGGATTTCCTTATATAGAGCTAACATAAATTACTGTGAGAGGGAAATCACTCTCCATGTGGAGAATCGACCCCGAATTCATTACAAGTGAAAGGAGGAAGATGAACCTTCTTTTTCTCCATCATCTAAAGCATGGATATTACTTCCCTACGAGCATGATTTTCTAGATTAGATGATTGATTCTAAGGAGGAAACCATCCTAGAAGAAATTCCTATTGTGAGGGAATTCGTTGAAGTGTTTCCTGAGGAATTTCACGGTCGTCCCCATAGAAGAGATGTTGAATTCACTATTGATCTTATACCTGGGGCATTGCCAATATCCAAGAATCCATATAGAATGGTTTTTGTAGAGCTTGAGGAGATGAAGAAACAACTATTTGAGAATCTGGATAAAGGGTTTATATGCCCAAGTGCATCACCATGGGGGGAACCAGTCCTCTTCGTTAAGAAGAAGGATGGGTCAATGCGCCTTTCCATCGATTATCGTGAGCTTAAAAAATCACAATAAAGAACAAGTATCCTATCCCACAAATTGATGACTTTTTCAATCAGATACATGGAGCACAATACTTTTCCAAGGTGGATTTTTGGTCGGGATATTATCAATTAAGGGTGAAGAAGGAAGATATCCCCAAGACTTATTTTCCTACAAGTTACGGGAACTATGAATTCATAGTAATGCCTTTCAGACTCACTAATGATCCAGCGATATTCATGTAATTGATGGATAGAGTCTTTATATATTACCTCAACAATTTTTTGTTAGCCTTTATAGATAATATTCTGATATACTCAGAAAACAAGGAGGATCATGAGGAGCATCTAAGAACTGTACTAGTGACCTTTCGAAAGGAGAAGCTCTATGAAAATTACATCAAGTGTGAGTTCGGGTTGAAAGAGGTCTCATTCTTGGGACATATCATCACAAGCAAAGGGATATCTATGGATCTTTCCAAAACAGATGCAATTGAGGGATGGTCGAGGCCAACATCCGTATCAAATATCCATAGCTTCTTGGGGTTAGTTGGATATTATCGACGATTTGTGGGAAATTTATCACGACTATAAAACATTCTTACCAAGCTAAATTAGAAGGGAGTAAAGTTTTTTTATAGTGATGAATGCGAATAAAGCATCAAGGAGTTGAAAAGAGGCTTATCACTGTACCTGTGCTCACTTAACCCACAAGAGGAATTTTTTTGGTATTTAGTGATGCTTCGAAGAAGGGCCTTGGATGTGTGTTGTTGAAAAATGAAAAATTCATTGCCAATGATTCAAGGAAATTGAATGTTCTTGAATAGAACTATCCAACACATAACCTCGAGTTGGCTGCAGTGATCCTATCTTTAAAAATTTAGCGGCATTATCACATTGGGGAGAAGTGTGAAATATATAGGGACTACAAAATCCTCAAGTATATATTCACACAGAAAGAGTTTAACATGCACCAACGAAGAGGGTTATATCTGATCAAAGACTATGACTACTCAATCCATTACCACCCTGGGAAAACAAACAAGGTGGAGGATGCCCTATGTAGAAAGTACCCAAAAATTCTATCGTTAATGGGAATTTAAGAGGATCCAATCTTCTTAGATATGTTAAATATGGACATGGAAATCATAGTGAAGGGAAAATAATCCATACATTCACAAATAATTGCTTAATCGTCACTTTTGGAAAGGTAAAAGGATTCTCAAAAGGATGATGTAGAAATTCATATAAAAGTGGAAGCTATAGGAAAAGGGAAATCCTTGGAGTTTAATGTTAATGAAGAAGGAATTGTGAGATTTGGGAAACGACTATGTGTTCCATCATGTACAGAGCTGAAGAAGGAAATTTTGGATGATGCACATAGTTCAAAATTATCTATTCCCCCAGGAAACACAAAGATGTATCGAGATCTCTGAGAGCATTATTGGTGGGATAATATGAAGAATGAGCTTGCTAAATATACATCAAGGTGCTTGGTGTATTAGAAAGTGAAGGTAGAGAGGAAAAAGTAAAAGGGGATGATGTAGCCATTACCCATACTAGAATGGAAATGGGAGAACATCACCATGGACTTTGTCACTGGACTTACGAAGACATCCAAAGGCAACCATGGAATCTGGGTTGTTGTGTATCGTCTTACAAAGGCTACACACTTCATTTTTATTCGGGAGTATTTCTTATTGGATCAACTGGTACAGATATATATCAGGTAAGTGGTAAGGCTTCATGGAGTACCACTATCTATTGTATCTGATTGAGATCCAAGATTTACCTCAATGTTTTGGAAGAGTCTTCAACATGCTCCGAATATTGAACTGAACTTTAGTACGACTTATCATCCTCAAACTGATGTCCAATCCGAGTGTACTATCCAAACACAAGAGGACATGTCGAGAGAGTTCTCAATGGACTTTAAAGGAGGATGGGATCAAAATATTCTTCAGGTTGAGTTCTCTTATTTTCATAGTTTCCACTCGATCATCCAAATGGCACCATATGAATCCCTTTATGGAAAAATGTACAGAACACCAGCGTGTTGGGATGAGTTCAGAGAGCATAATCTTCTCAAACCAGAAATGGTAAAAGAAATAGCAGAGAAGGTGAAAACCATTCAGAAGCATATCAATGAAACCTAGAGTCAACAGAAGAGTTATTCAGATAACCGTCGATGAGACCTTGAGTTTAATGTCGGAGACTTGGTATTTCTACGCATATCTCTATGGAATAAGGTCATGAGTTCTGGAAAGAAAGGGAAGTTAAATCCAAGGTACAATGGCCCCTTTGAGGTTCTTGATCATGTCGGGGTTGTGGCCTATCGACTAGAATTTCACCTACCATTGAAAAATTACATGATGTCTTTCATGTATCACTCTTATGGAAGTACATGTTGGACCCTTGACATGTACTCTCTTCAGAGGTGGTACAGTTAGAGGATGGTCATTCTTATGAATAGAAACCAGAAAAGTTCATAGATCATAGAGAAAAAGTTCTACGAAATAAGACAATGCCACTCATTAAGGTGTTGTGGAGAAACCACATGTTTGAAGAAGCGACATGTGAATCAGAGGAAATTATGAAGCAGAGTTTCCCACTTCTTTTTTAGTGTTGTAAAATGAAATTTTGAGGGTGAAATTTCTTAAGGGGGGAATATTGTAATGACCCAAACATTCATTAATGGAAATCCCTCTTGACCTAATTAAATGTCTCTTTCTGTAATATGTTTATATAAAATGTCACCTTCTTTGGTTTTATGTTTTTGTATTTTAAAATACAATTAAGAATTCTGACCGTTGCTAATATAGCCGTTGAATAGTGATCACTTGATTAGTATAAATATAGGGATTTAACAAATCCAATTTACTGAGACAAAGGAAACAATGACCTCATCTAGTAGATGTGCCCCATATGAAGCACATTAGTCAGAGCTTGGAAAGGAGGATGAATCTTTGTGGTTCGCTCTTGATCAATCCAAATATGATCTTGAATATGTTAAGATCAAGTGGGACCGCCTACGACAGAAGTGGAAATTGATAGAGATTACCACCTGAGTAGCCACCCCAAGAATCTGTCACCATCGCACACCTTACTCTTCGATCTAATGTGGGTGTTATAAGGGTTTATGCAACAAGATCATAGTACTATGGTTATGTACATTATTTTTGTAAATAATAATGAATATACTTTCATTTTATTTTTGTTATCTTGTAAATAGTTTTTAAAGCACAAACAATATTTTTAGCAAATGTTCAACTATGAAATCTTTTTTAATGAATTAATGAATTTTTTGATTAAATAATATTTTCAAAAAATATTATTATTATTATCAAATTAATTTTTATTAAATATAAATGATCATATAATTTTATGAATGTAATTGAAGTTTTTTTAAGGTTTGAAAGCCATTTTTTGTCAAAACCCATGAATTTTCAATAAATGATGGTTTTTATTTTAAAAGTGATAATTGACATATTTTGAAAATTATTTAGATATAATGAATATTATTTATAGAATCAGGACATTGAAATTATCCAATGGTGAATTTTTCAACATTTTCTGAGACAATCATATTTTTCGGTAAAAATTAAATACCGTTTAAATATGTAATGTGTTTATGACATCATAATGACCCGATAGTGATGTAATAAAATACTTTAAACATTATTTTCGGCCAATATATGTTTTAATATTAAAAAATGTGATTTTAGGTTTGTTTTTTTTATTTCACAAAACATTAGTGGACCCTTCAATACTTATTAAACATTTTGTCTTTTTAAATTGTTTCCTTAGGAGTGTGAGTCACCTCCACATAATCAACCCCCTTATTTTAAGATGTTCAGACATTGGCCATATAAAATATTTTTTTCCACTTCCCTTTTCGAAAAACTATGTGCAAAAACCATGGTCTGGTTTCTGTTTTGGATTCGTTTAATGTGAGGTGTCCCAAACCTAAATAATACAGAATTCCCTCACCATTCCTATATAAACCCACCCATGCTCCCACTTACTCCTCACTCAAAGACTTTTGATTTCATCCAAACTATTACCCCTCTATTTATATTTCTCCCAAGTTTCCCCAAGATCCCAAGAAGCCTCTCTCAAGCCTCTCTCAAGCCTCTCTCAAGCCTTTGGAAGCACACATCCCAGTAAGGGTTTTTTCCTTTCTCATTTTTGTCCAATATTTTTTAAATTGTTATGCCATTTTAATTTAAATTATAAATGTTGGGGTTTGGTTTGTCACCTCCCCCATACTTTCCTCTTTATTTTTGAATTATGGTAGTCCCTTTTCTCTCTCATTGAATGTCTCCCATGTACACTTGATACTATGCCAAAATTCGGAAAGGAATTTCTCTCTCTTCATTTACATTCAAGAAATTCTTTTGTATCATTAATCTAAATTCCATTAAATTTTTTGGGACATGTATCTATATGGCCCCATTACTGTCCATGTCCTTTAAATATGATGAAACGACCCTTTCTCTCTCATCAACCATTTTAATGAGTTCTTTTGTCACGTCGTTATGCTGCCAAAATTGCACCATGCTTTTCCTAGCCAAAGTCATTGTGTAGTGAATACCATGCCCATTTCTCTATTAAGGGTACTCACCTTTATGGACATTTACTTTTTTTGAAGGTTATCATGTATGTATTCTGAATTTTTTTATCGTGTAATAATATATTATGGTGAATGATTCAATGTTTTATGATCCATGTGGAACACTTATGCCTGAAATGAAATATTTTAGAAGGGTGTGCCCTGATAGTGCTCCAATGCATTGGGTAAAGTATAATATAACGACATGTCATGTGAAATGGGTGTTTAATCATGATAATTCATTTGTAATGAGGTTATACTCGTGCTTCATTTGCAATGAGGGTTTAATCATGCTCCATGTGCAATGAGCCTAGGCTCATGCTAATTCCAGGTTAACTGCTGTTGCCACATTTCCATGTTATGATTATCATGCTTTATCATGCCTTTATGTTTATGCTTCTCTTCTACTCTATTGATATTCCTATTATCTAACATTTGTTTTATTCCTCGTGTTATTCAATGATTAATCCCTTACTGGGCATTATAGCTCACCTTTTTCTTATATATGTCCTCAGATTATCCCATGCAATGCTAAGTACGAGAGAATGTAGAGGTCATGTAATGGAAGTTTTCAATAAAGATGTTGTATTTAATGTTTTAAGTTGTTATGTAATGATCCTAAGACCCAAATAAACTATACCTCTTGATCTTATATATTTTTTCAAGTGAAGTTTATTTAATAAATTATGTTTAATTGTGTAATAAAAATCCGGGCTGTCATACCGTTGATTGTCTATAGTTAGGTTTTCACTGTCTTGAACAAGGCGGAGAGGGATTCTGAGAGGTGTTCAATGCTACAAATATATGCGAAGAATAAAATCACCAAAAAGAATCAACATAGAGAGGCGGTGTAACATAAAACTAAAGTTGAACTGACCATGTGGATGGTATGAAAAAATAAATAAATAATTACATGTGAAGAAAATATAAAAACATATAAAAAGAATATTTTATATGGAAATGAATTTTCACAAATCTCCGCCATTTTCATATAAAGATGGAGATTTCCTTGAACCTACTACCATCAATATGGTAATAACATCTTAAATAGGAAACTAATATAGGTAGTGAAAAAAACTATCTCCTAACATTCATTACATTGATACATGGTGGCCGAATTTAATCATTTCTAAACAACTGCTAAACATGCTCAAAATAAAAGGCTCTAAAGATAAACAAAGCACATACCTATACTTACTTGATTCTCCCTCTGAGATTATTACAAGGAGGAATTATAACTAGATAATAAAATTCTATAATAGGTCCTCTAAAACTACTCACCAGTGACTATAGAACACCAAAAAACCGAGTAGTACGATCCCCACACAAAAAATTGAACAAAATAAAACATCTCAGGCTTTCAAAAAGAATGTAACTCAGAAAAAAATAGGTGAGAGAAAACAATAAGAAAACATAGGAATGTAGAGAGGGTAAGAATAATATAAAATACTCAACATAAACCCATAAAAACACAAGAGGACCAAATAACCTAGCACCACCAGTTTAATCCATGTCACACTACATGAAAACTCTAACAGGAAGATCCTCAATACATGGCACCAAAAGATCCATAAAACATGGACTTAAGAATCTCCACCAAAGAAGAATACCACAAAAAAATGTCCAAAGGAGACATCCTCAAACAAATGGACACTTCAAGGACACATGAATGTAGCCCCAACATACTAGGACAACTCTAAGACATGTGAACAAAAGGTTGGGAGATATCTAGGAATTAGGGTGAGACAAGACACTAAAGGGCCATAAATCCTAGTCTAGACTTACTAATAGAACAAGATTCCTAGGAAACCATGTATAAACCTGGGTTTTCACTCTTGTATGAATCCTTTACCATGCGTGAGGCCTTTATTTCCAAAAATATGGGTTTTCCAAACCATGCATAGCCTAATTTTAGGTTAATTTTACTATTTTTCACTTAATGATCTAATTAAGCCTCATCCTTCCTCCTAATCCGATTTTATGTGGTATTGACCTTATTTTCTTCCCTTTTGTATCTCTTTGAAGGAATAAGTTGTGGATTGAAAGATATCTTTCTTTTGGGTTCTAATAAATCTTTTTTTTCATCATGTTGGACGTGCAACGGTAAGTACATGAGTTATTTTCATCCGTTCTTCTCCTCTCTTGCTCTTGACCAAGTTGTCGACATGTGATTGTTTTCCCATTTTTCTCAGATCTACTACATTCTAAGATGAATTAAAGGAAAATATTAGATGATAAGTATCATATAACTCTAAGGAGGGTGGTCTATAACTCATCCCTCAAGTTTTTTGATTTTTGGAACTATCATGTGAGGCCCTCCAATTTTATTGGGTGATGTTTATTAAATTTATATGTTAGGATTATAATCTTTATAACCATATGATTATGATATTTCAATATATGTTAATACTTATTGGTGGTTATTCCCACAACTCCATCCACCCCATATATGATGATATTCTTTAGTTCGATTTTTACTGTTTTGACAGTATTGAGCTATTGTTTGAATGTGCTTGAGTGTGACCACACTAATGTTAGGACTCCTTATCGTAAATGTTTTTCCGTATCATGTAATGGTGAATGAATTGTACTATGTCACTTAAATTTGACCCACATAAGTCAAGTGCATCTAATTGATAATTAAATGTTAAAGGGAAATTATAAAGTATACCATGTATATAACTTGACCAGAATAAATGTGAATGATTAATAGGATGCATGTTTGTAGAACACCATACCATGTTAATGGAAGGTATTAGAATGAGCCTTAATTATTGAATATTAATTAAATGGAATTAGTAAAGGTTGTATGCTACATGACCTTGTCACACTAATTAATGGAAAGGAATGATCCAAATAGCCTTTTTGATTAATAATGACTTGATTAAATGGTTTCATGATACTTGACCTTATCACAAAAATTAAGGGAAGGCTTGAAACAAATTATATATAACATGACTTCATAATTGAACATGAGGGGCCTTCGTTGATCTCACCTTGGATTCATATTGGGGAATGCCTATACCACTCAAGGACCCCATTCTGATTCAATGATAGATCATTCTTAGGTTGAGAAACACCTAGATCCCGATCCTTTTCTATTCCTAGATGCTTGATATGACACCGTAGGATTACTCATATAGTATTAAATTATTCCTTGGATGCACTCCTTGGATATAGCATTGAAAAGTAGGCTCCATGGTTAAATACCATCAGTACCAGTCATTTATTAGCCATGTTTTACCTTAGATGAACTCCATGGACTCGGTAGGTGTCTCATTGTGGAATAATCTTGAATATTCTCCTTAGAATACACTCTTACCCATATCTAGGCTATAATTATTACTATGTTTTCAACCGATTATGTCTACTTTTCTTTGTTTATTACCATGGAACTTCATTATTAGATGTTATTATAGTTTGCCTTGTCATAACATGGAACCTTAACTATTGTTAATATGTGACTTATTTATAAACTCGTAATAATCAATTAATGTACTGGTTATGTTCAAAAGCCAATTGAGGGCTAAAGTAGGTACTTGGGTATTTAGTTACATTAAGATGATTTACTTTATATATGAATTATTTCATACTTTTAAATTTACATTACATGGGCTTGATGTTATATACACCGTAGGTGGTTGCCCACTAAAATTAATGTAACACCCTCTATGGGTAGCGTTTGGTACCAGGCCCAGATTACATGTATGTAAGTGTTTACAAAGGTAAGAATATAGATTTGAATACTTGATTACTTGGTATTTAAGATGGATCTTGATAAGAGATGACAGAGATGGAGCGTGGGATGCTTGGGATAGTCTTTGATTTCCTTTATACTTTTATGGAACATATTTTTCATGTTGTCTTGTAACCATGTTTTCCAGTTTTCTAGATACATGGCATATCATCATTAGGTATTGTATGTTATTCCAGTTATTTCAGTTACTGTTACTGTTGGCTCTATTTTCAACTGCGCCTTATGTTTACTTGTCTTTCTTTCACTATTTACCTCAGTTCATATTTAATCACTATGATACACTTTGGTAACAATGTAATAATATCCCCATTGATATACACTAGGCCCTCACTTCTTGTCAATAGGCTCTAGCTTTTGGGGATATGCGCATGAGGCCATGTGGCCCACCAGGCTTGGGGAACCTATTAAGTGGAATCTAGGCCTGAGATGTTACAATGTTGTGTTATAGGAGGTTTATTTTCTTTCTTTACTATTTGGGGATAATATATTAGATTTTATGAATTCATGGGACCTGACCATAAGTCTTGCTTTGGTTTTGTGGACCCATGTTCATGGTAAAAGTCGGGTTGCCTAAATTATAATTGATTGTTATGTTTTTTGTATTACAAGTGAAATTATTTCATTATTGGGAGACACAAATGTTGTATGGTGTTGCTAATTATTACACTATTTTTGGATTTTTTTTAATCCTTGGCCCAATGATATGAGGGAAAGGGGCATCATTACGTGCATCATTATAGGAACCTATAATTCATATGTCCTGCATATCAATATTCCATATAGGTGAATTTCTCGAAATTTAATTACTTAATATTCTCGTGATTATTGTTATATGATGTGATAGTCAGCTTATACATGTATTTCTTTTGGTTGTGATTGAGAGATTTCCTGTCTAAGTCCATGAGGTGTATGGGACCTCATGAGTTGGGATGAGTAATTTACTAAGTTGATCCATTATGATATAAATAAATGGATGTCATTTCTAGTGATAAGGTGTGTGGGCACTGATTCATCGGGAATGGATATCCATTATAAATTAAATCATGAAATATAAAATAAAATGGTTTCACATACTTTTCCTATCTTGTCATGATTATTAAAGGTAAAGGGGAGAACCTGGTAATTAAATGTAAAATGAAATGAAACATACACTTAAGAACTTACCGTTACCTAAACATTTAAGCGGGTGGTTTGGGTAATATTCCTTGGGTAGTGAGTTTTCTTATGTTTATCTTCTACTAGTGATTCTATCTATCTACTTAAGGCTTACTGTGAGGCATATTCTTTCCATTTGTAGAACAGTGCTACCAGGATGTCCTCATACCATATTTCTGAAAGGTGGAGATGATAATGCTCCAGACGCGGTGAGGCTTGAGCCTATAATATTAGCTCTAGGAGTGAAACATGAGGCACTGATTGATTTTCATGGTTTTGGAAATGATTCCCATGTTCTCAATAGTTTATTACATCAGATGTGATCCATGCATGGTGCTCCACGACTTGCACCAATGATGGATGATCTAACTGATGAGTTCTAGAAGCATGATCCTCCTACTTTCTTAGGGGATGGCAGTCCGTAGTCTATTATATATTGGATACAGACCACCATGTTATCTTTGAGAATCTGTAAGTTCCTCTAGAATAGAGGTTCAATATTTTCACATACATTCTTCAGGATTCAAATAAATTTTAGTGGGATGTGATTACCCATGATGTCCATCATCATTAAATGTTGTTGGTTGATTTTGAAATGGAATTCCATGATTAGTTTTTTTCTACGATGCTGAGAGCTGCCAGAGTGAGAGAGTTCATGCATCTCGAATAGGTTTCATTTTCAGTTATTGAATATTCAGCATGTTTCACGGATTTGCAACGCTTTTCACAACTTCTAGATGGTTTTGTGATTTCTCTTGCTAGAAGTTTTGAGTAAGGGATCTAGAATTCCATATGTACACAGGTGAATGTATTTCACCTACATACCTTTTCTACAATAGACAATCAGGATCTTATCACTCAGTGTAACATGATAAAAATAATACCAGGCATAGTTTACCAGTGTCATATTAGCCCAGTAGTTCTTCCGGTGGCAGGAATAATTATATCAAGGTTTCTTATTAGGGAAGTTATATCCAGAGTTCCCATTTCAATAGATCCAAAGTGTTCCATAGATTAGGATGATAGGGTTACATGAATCCTCATTGTGATAGAAACTTAATGGTGTGTGGGGCTTGCTGACATATGGGGAATATTCAGAGGTTTTTCCAAATCATTCCACTAGCTTCAAGTGGAAAAATAATTTCACCAGATCGAGCATCAAGGGTGTTGTCTTATATGTCATGTCAAGCTGGGAGTTGGAATAACATTAGCAGGGCTGGCTAAGGAGGAGGTCATGGTTGTGGAAGCCAGACCCCTGATCACCATAAGATCCAACATAACTATTATGATCATGGTAGTCTAAATATTGCACAAGGTGGTGGATCTGGTCAGTTGCGTGAACTATATCCAATACCTTGGGATCAGGCTATGAGGCCATATATAACACGAAGTACTATTCTTGTTTCATCTACTATAATATCTTCTTTATTTGATATAGGTGATTAAAACTCTATTATCACTGTATATATCATGGAACGTCTTGGACTGGAGATACAATATTAATATGGTGTAATGACCCAAGATACACTATCAGGGGTATGGGAAGATGGTATATGATAATACAAGGATTTTCCCCTTGAGATAAGAAGTTTCCCTTTCTAATGAAACATATTTTTTTCTCGAGATGTAAGGCTTCTAGGTCATTCTTAAGATGGATTGGTTGGTTTAGTATCATACTTATATAGATTTTTATAACCACAGGGTCTCGTTTAAATCACGAGAGGGAATAAGTTATCTCTATAAGGGTGAGGTGGTTATCTAGGCTGGTAGATCTAGACCAAAGCATCATGGGATTGGTGGAGTGACCACCCAGATTGAATATATCTTCATGGAAGATCAAGGTTTATGACAAGATGATTTCTATCCATTAGTGGATCATTTTAGGGATGTATTTCTTGAATTTTTTTTATTAACTCCCAAGATAGTGGTAAAGTAATCAAATTAGATTATTCTAGGAGAAACTCTAATGTCAATTCCTACATAATGGATGTCACCTACATATATTCTGGAGCTCACATGATAGTTATAGGATTTAGAGTCCAAAAGTTCTATATTTCCTAGTATATCCTCTTGGGGTTCGTCAGTGCTTTTTTCCAAGAAAGAAGATGGATCCTTACTTATATGCATTGATTACAGAAGGTTGAACCAATTTATAGTCAAGAAAAGATATCCACTGAATCAAATGGGTGATCTCTTTGACCAGCTCTGAGGAGCTAGGGTATTCTCTAGGATTGACCTATGATTAGGTTATCATCGGGTACGAGTTATTCCAGTAGGAATAACATTTACAAAATTCTATAGTAGGTATGACTTGTATGAGTTCATTGTTATGTCATTCGGTCTAACCAATGTGCTGGCTGTTTTCATGGTTATGATGAATATGGTGTTCCTCCCCTATTTGGACTCTTTTTTCATGGTCTTTGTGGACGACATCTTGGTGTATTATCATACTCATAATGACTATGAAAAACACCTTGAGATCGATCTGAAAACACTAGGAGATAATCATATTTAACCCAATATTTCCATGTTCTAATTATGGATGGACAAATTTCAATTCTTGGGTAATACTATATTAGAATCTGGGGTATCTGTTGACCCAGTAGAAGATAGTGAAATAGTTTCCTAGGAGAATCATAAGAATGTGTTTGATATAATGAGTTTCTTGGGGCTATCTAGATTTAATAGGAATTTCATACAATATTTATCACATCATGATTCACCTCTTACTATCCTTACAACGAAGGGTGTCAATCTCCTTTGGTCAGAAGCATGCAAGAAATCCATTATGTAGCTGAAAGGGAGGCTTGCCTCAGCACCAGTTCTAATTATTCCCAAGCTAGGTATAGGTTCTACCTTATTTTATGATGCATTAGGATTCATACTAGTGGAAATGATGATGTAGGAATAAAGAGTCACTGAATATGGATCTCAGCAGTTGAGGCCTCATGAGAGAAATTACCCAACACACAACCTTGATCTAGCTGCAGTTGTCCATTCCTTGTGTTGCTAGAGACACTATATGTTAGGTGAGAAATTTTTAGTGTACATGGACCACAAGATCCTCAAATATATCTTCAATCAGCTTGAATTGAACCTTAGACAATGAATATGGGTTGAATATCTATGATCCTTTGATTTTGATCTTTCCTATATACCCATGAAGGGAAATGTAGTTGTAGTTGCACTGAGATAAAAAATCATATAGAAGAAGTACGCTAAGCCAGTGATAAATAAGAGTTAGTATCCCCCTTTTTTAAGCTACACCTAGAGTTTCAGGATTATCATGAGCAATCTTATCTCTCGTCATTGGCAGTTACCTCTTCCCTCCTTGAGAAGGTGAAGGGTAGACAATTTTTAGATCCTAATGGCTTGGTAAACTAGGAGAGTATATCAAGAGATAACATACCTCTGGATTAGTCTATAGATAGAGATGACAACCTGCATATTTATAGGCTTGTCTCCATCCCTAAAAATATGAGAGAATAGTTGATGAAATAGTCCTACACTTCTCAGTGGGAAGTTCATCTAGGATTGTTAAAGATGTATTGAGACACGAGATGCCAACATTGGTGCATGGGATGAAATTTCATATAGAAGGATTTATCACTAGGTGTTCCACCTGTCAGTAGGTGAGTGAGGAGAACCATAGACCTATAGGATTGTTACAATTTATTCCAGTCCCAGAATGGAAATGAGAAGATGTTTCTATGGATTTTGTAGTTGGTTTACCAAGGTCTCCTAGAGGTAGCAATTATGTGGGCGTTCTCATTGACAGATTGATAAAATTATACCACTTCATTTATATTTGGGAGACATTATTAGTTGATGATATGGGAAAACTATATGTCTATGAAATCACATGACTCCACGGGGTCACTCATACTATCATTTCATATAGGGATTCTCATTTCACATCATAGTTCTAGTAGGGATTGATGAAGCCTATGGTAAGACAAGTTCTTCTATGAAAATCATTTCACCCTTAGACTGATAGATAATAAGAACAGACAATACATGTTCTAGAAGATATTCTTTGAGCAAGTGTACTAGATTTCTACGGTTCATGAGAAAGTATATCCCTCTTTTTTAGTTAACCTATAATAACAGATTTCAAGAGAAAATTTGGATGGATCCTTTTGAGGCCATATATGGTAGGATATGTCATTCACCTTTGTACTGGATGGAGGTAGGTGAGGCACCACTACATGGCCCTCATCTCATTAAAGTGACTTTAGAGTAGGTTTGGATGAACAAAAATCATAAGACTACTACCCAGTATAGATAGAAATATTATGTTAATCATCATCGACGACCTCTAGAGTTTGTGGTTAGGGATCCTGTTTTCCTTCAGGTATCACCCAGTATAGGAAATAGATGGTTACAAAAGTAAGGGAAGTTATTTCCTTATTACATAGATCTATTTGAGATCATAGAAGGCATCTGGATGATAGAACATCAGTTGCTACTACCTTAGTTGTATCGTTCCATGCACGATGTATTCCATGTTTCACCGCATCACTAGTATCATTCTGACTAATATCATACATTGATCCCAAGGAAGTGGAGTTATATGACATTTTTACCTTTAAGGAGTATGAAATACGCATCACCGACGAGAGCATGAATGTTATATAAGGCCGGTATGTCCCTCTAGTATGGGTTTTATGGAAACATGGCCACATATCAGATGAGACATGGGAGTGGGCGGCTGACATATCTACTCAGAGGCTCGAATTTTTCTCAGATAGTGTTTTTACACCATTAGAAGTTGAACTTGGGGATGAGTTATTTTAAGGGGGACGACTGTAAGAACCCAAATTTCACTCAGGTGTGGATCCTATAATATCTGGTCTAATTCCTTATTTTGGACCGATTTTAGATGCCTAATGAATTAGGAAAGGTCCTGATGGTGTCTGGGGATTTTTTGGAGCCCAAAACCTATATTTTTTGGAAAATATTCCTGGTTTACGGTTTATAGTAAACCATGTGGGAAGGTCGCACATTTACGAAAAACTGTAAGAATGGTGACTTTTTGAACAGAGCTTTACCACACGGTTGGCACATGGTTTCCCTAACCATGCTACCTAACCATAGAAGTGACCTTTCTTTACCAAGTACTCATGTATGGTTTGCACACAGTTTGGAAAACCATGATGAAAAACTATTTACAATCTAATTTTAGGGTAATTTTACTATTTTTCCATTAATGATCTAATTAAGCCTCCTCCTTCCTCCTAATCCGAGATTATGTGGGATGAAACTATTTCTCTTCAATTTTGGAGTTATTTAAAGGCCTACGGTTGGGAGTGAAATATATCATTTTTTTGGGATCTGATTGATCTTCCTTTTGTCATGATGGATGTGCAATGGTTAGTACCCAAGTTCTTTTTATCCATTCTTCACCTCTCTTACTCTCGACCAAGTTATCGAGGTGTGAGAATTTTTTCTCATTTTCACAAATATACTCTATTATAGGACTAATGAGAGGCCGATATCAAAGGTATGAATCATAAAAACCTAAGGTGGGTGGTCTATAACTCATACCTCATGTTTGTTGATTTTGGAATAATCATGTGTGGCCCACCAAATTTATCAGGTGACATTTATTGAATTTCTATGTAATGATTATTATAATTTTAACCATATGATTATGATCTTTCCATATATGTGTATAATTGTTGGTGGTTATTCCCACTACACCATGTATCTGATGTAGGATGATATTCTATAGTTTAGTTTTTTGTGTTTTGACACTTTTGATCCATTGTTTGGATATGCTCGATATTGACAACACTAATGGTAGGAATCCTTATCATAAATGATTATTGTATCATGTAATGGTGAATAGAAAGTACCATGTCACTTCCACTTGACCCACCTAAGGAATGTACTTCAAATTGATAATTAAATGTGAAAGGGAAGTTTGAAACTATACCAAGTATATGACTTGACTGGATTAAATGTGAATGATAAATAGAATGCATGTCAGTAGCACCACTTTCCATATTAATGGAAGGTAGTAGAATGAACCTTAATTATAAAATATTACTTAAATGGAATTAGTTAAGATTGTAAGTTACTTGACCTTGCATGTTAAGGGAATGAAAGGCTTAAACCAAATGGACTTATTGATTAATAATGACTTGATTAAAAGGCTTCATGTTACTTGACCTTATCACACTCATTAAAGGAAAGGCTTGAACCAAATGAAATATAACATGACTTCATAATTAAAGAGGAGTCTCCTGACTTAAGATCTCCTTGTATTCTTATTGGGGAATTCCTTGAGCACTCGAGAACCCCATTCTGATTCAAGGATATGGCCTTCTTAGGTTGGGACCCACCTAGATCTCGATCATTGTCTATTCATGGATTCCTGATATAATACCGTAGGACCTCATATAATATTAATTGATTCCTCTAATACACTCCTTGGATCCATCATTGAAAAGTATGTGCCATGGTTAACATCTATCATTCCTAGTCATTTCATAGAAACTTTTTACCTTGGATGAACACTATAGATTAAGTAGGTGTCTCATTGTGGAATTCCATGGACTATGGTCCCCAAGAATATACTGAACAATATTTGGTGACTTTAACCATGTCATGTTGTGTTATTTAGTGCACAATATTCAACATATTTGTAATAACCCCATTCCAAACACCAAAAAAATTATTTAAATTCCTAAAAAATAAAATGATAAAAAAAGTGTTTTTATACCTTGAAACTTATTAGATCACTTAAAATAAATCATATGAAATATAATAAATAATTCATTCTATATACCTTGACAATTTGACCAAATCTACATCCACCAATCATTACTCATCACAAGATACATCACCAAAGAAATTAGAGAGAGTGTAAGGGGGTGAATGGATTATAGGTGTGTGATTTAAATATATTTATAAACTATTCCATATATCATTATCATAAATCAATAATGTGAAACTACTATAATAAATGATTTAGAATTCAATCCCTCTCTTTGATATAATAATTCCATTCTCCTCTATTTAAATTCCATAACGGTCTATATTAACATACCCACTCAAACATATATTTATTTAATTTAATTCCATATAATTTACCAAAATTAATTCCCAAGACAACATTACCATACTAAAATAATCTAATATATTTTACATGTTTAATTAATAAAATAATCTTCCATTAGAAATGTGACAACAAGAATTATCACATAATTAATAAAAAATTATAATGATGATTTCAAATTTCCCTTGGAAACCAAACTTTAATAAATTAAGTCAAGTTATTCTCCAAATTCTTTAAATAAACTTGAAAATATAAATGTTATATGTATGATTCTATTTAATGATCGATCATTATGTGTCTAACTTGTATTATCATTTTGAATTAACCCATAGAGAAATACATATCACTATCATTGGGTTATACAAGCATCTACAAAACCCCCAATATAATGATACATAAAATGTGTAAAATACTCACATAATAAGATGAGAGAATGGATAATAGAAAAAAAATAAATATAACCTACCTTTATATTGTGGTATTTACTTGTGAGATACAAGAGGAGTGTTATCATGGTGATGGAGAAAGGAAATTGGAAAGGGGATATGCTGCTTGGATTATGTAAATGAAAGGGGAAAAGTAAGTGGTGTCCCATGAAAAGACGATGATAAAAATAATTATTATTATTATAAAAAATATAAGTATCATGTTTAGAAACAACTCATGCCCTCTAAATAACATTATTAAAAAAATAAGGGTTTTAAGGATGAGTTTCAAACATGGGTTTAAATGTTTCCCTAAATTTTTTATAAATGAAATGAAAACAATATTTTAGATTATTAAAATATAATATAGAAGTTTTATATTAAATTGGTTTCCTTAAAAATATTTTTAACTTGATTCAAATATCTATACATATATGAAATGATAAGTTACATTAATTCAATTAATATCAAATATTCAATCCTATAAATAATTATTATTTAAATAATAACATGATTCCTTTCGCTGATCATATTAACCAATAATATAGAGTTACATTTAATTCATATTTTATTCCATTAATATAGTTTATCATATATCATTTGAGGACTTACATCATATAGTTCATCTTCATAAAGAGAAAAATTATAAAAAATTTAAAGGAATATCCTTTAAAATGTTCCGACAGAAATGAAAAATGCCAATATAACAAATAAAACTCAATGCTTCCACAAAATATATATATATATATATATTAATCTATAAAGTTAACTGAATAATAAATCTTAAATATTTTTAAATAATAATATTATAAATAAACTTATTAACACCAAGTAGTTATGAAAAACTAGATTTAAAATCTTATTTTATTTTGCACCTATTTTAATGTTAGCATCAAATTATATTTCAATAGAAATAAAAATAATGCAATATTTAATATAATAAATATTTACATAAAATTAAATACTATCTATATCATTTCAAATATTTATATATTCAACTAAAAACATAAAATAAATCCTTTCACTAGGTTTCTTAGGTACAATTCATTAATGTGATTCATAAAATAATCTAATCCATTACCAAAAGATAATTTATATTGAAACATATTCTCAAGAAAATCATAAATAGTTATAGTGTGAAGATATTTGGTAAATATATGAATGAAAATTTCAATTTATTTCTTACAAAAAATTGAAATAATGGTTCATGTCAAATCATTATAAAATACTATAAACTATGATCCAATTTTTCCATATTTTTGATATGATTAGTACATGTATATGGGAAATGATTCCCTTTTTTAAATTTTATAAAAAACATGGGAGAGAGATAGGGAGCCCACAATTAAATCGAAAATAAAAATTTTAGTTAAGGAGAATTAACCCGATATAATCCAGACAATAGTATCTTTTTATATTAATCTATAACTCTACATTTGAGATAACATATTATCAGGAATATAATTAAAGATGAGAAGAGATTTTTCCATTAAATTTACAGTGGAATTATTGTAATCACATAATAAAAAACTACTTAGTTTTGAAAGAGTTATATCAATCCATTGATTATAGAATATAATAAGAAGTGATTATTGTAAAGGAATCCACTTATCATGGGAAAATATATCCACAAAATAATTTCTAAAGGTCATCAAAACATACAAAGATAAAGTGAAAGAGTTAATAATTTTTAAATTTATGACATTCCTCATTATTATAAAGTGTGATGTCTCATTGAAAATATTAATAAGATTATATATAATGTTGGAAATGAGGGAATAATTAAACATAGATAAATTATTTACTCCCATATCATCCATTTCAAATGGTTTGGTATATTGCTTGAATGTATCAGCGATATCATTCCTTTTAAAGAAACTTCCAATATATAAAAACTTAATAATTAAATATTCATGTTTTTGGCTATCCCTATAGGATATATATAAATATAGAAAGCATAATAAACATTAAGGTAATCATATAATTCACAAGAAAAATCCATCCAGCCTAGGAAAAGTTCTTTATTTTATATATTTCATGTTTTAGAATAATGTTAGAGGATATAGAACCTAGATAATTAGTTTTTAACTCTTAAATAGAATGGGAGGACACCGTGGTAATTGAAAAGAATATTTACATTTTTA
Source organism: Viscum album (assembly GCA_963277665.1). Classification (NCBI taxonomy): domain Eukaryota; kingdom Viridiplantae; phylum Streptophyta; class Magnoliopsida; order Santalales; family Viscaceae; genus Viscum; species Viscum album. The sequence goes on from OY728121.1 coordinate 432,542,630, forward strand.
ACATATAATTTTTACATTATTATTACAATAATCCCCCAATAAAATCCTTTTAATAATTTTGATCGAGGTTGGTGGTGAATGGATATGAAAACCAAAGGATAGAGGTCCTTTTGAAGAAGACACGATTAATAAGAACAATTAATAAACTATGTTTTCAAATAATATAGTCCATCTTCTCTAAAATTAAGGGAGGCATGATTTTGTGTCCTTTATGAAGCAATTTAATTAACCATTAATGAAAAAAATGATCCTGTAAAAAAATTACATTTTTTATCCCATAAATTAATATTTTTTCATTGTGTTAAAAAATACTAGGGTGTTACAATACCCACTCCAAGGAAATTTACACCCTTATAAATTTATATAAAAGGGTTAAAGAGTAATTAAACAATTTGTTATCCTATTTGGTCTATTTAACTTCTAAATTCTTCCTTCATAAATAAAAATACTTATTAAAACCTATATACCTGTTCCAAATAAATTTTAAATAAACAACATCTTAATAGAATCAAATATTTACTGTAACATACTAAGAATGAATCAAACAACTTTGTATAAAGATTATTAGATTCTCCCACCCCAGGTTCTCCTCACTATAGATACTTTATATAGTAAATCAATGTTTATATTAATTAATTAATAATTATCTTATTTTGTAATAACCTTTAATTAATACCCTTTACATTAATTATGGTGTCAAATAATTCAATTTTATTGACTTATATTACCACTAATTCACCCATTCCATACTTAGATATGATATAAAGGAGTTTCATTATAAAAAGGAAACCTTTAGGGTACTCTAATAAAAAAATGATAAATAAGGTGAAAACATGATTTTGTTAATAATATATTTTTATACCACATAAAATCCACTATATTTATCCTAAATTATATAATTAAAATATCCTATAATATATATTTTTATGGTAAGACACATTCACATGCCACTGAGATACTTAGTTCTATAAAACATATTGATTCAAAATCAATTCCCTATATATCTACTCTATAATGACCCCTATGAACACTACCCAATAGTGAAATATATTTTATTTAATTTATAAACACACATTAGAATCCATACCATCAATATATTAATATTTTTCATGTAAAAACCCGATCTTTTAAGAGTTATAGATTTTATAGAGAATTTAAATTTTTGGATTCAAAAGTAGGGTTCATTTTGAAATTTGAGATTAAAAATGAAATTTCATGAGTTGGATCATATCTAAGAGATATTGTTTTATATGGATTGAGTCCTAAGAGGTTATTTGGGTTCTTGGTTGATTCATAGTATTTTCGAGTGTAAAATTTTAATTTTTGAATGGTTTTTACCTTTTTGAATGGTTGATGCATGGAAATAGAAAACTATACAAGAAAACCATGTGGGTTAGATTTATATAGGGGGCTGGAACATGAATTGATCACTGTTGTATAAAAACAATGAAAAGAATAAAATTCATGTTTAGATATTTTTTCACTGTTGGATCATAGTTTTGTAAACCATTTATCGAAACACTATGAATTGGATGGATTGAGACACTTCCAACCACAATTTTGTCATGCAGTTTGGAAAATTTTTTGGAAAACCCATTTTTCTCTAATATTTTCATAAAAATAGAAAATAACCATTTTCACATATTTATTTTTTATAAAATCACCCTATTTCTTTCACCCCATTCAAATGAGATGACTAAGAGTCTTCCCCATCTCTTCCTATATGACCCCCTTTTATGTGGAGTGTTCTTGGGAAATTAATTTTTCATTTGGACGTGTGATCCTCTCCTCACTCCTCCCTTATTCCTTCCCCTAACACACTCAAAATTATATTGATTTACTTATGGTTTTTATGGAAATTTCTAATAGAGCATGATAAAACATATCTTATATGCTTGGGATTTTTCACAGTGTGGATAGAGGATGTCTCGAGATGACAAAAACACACCATCATATGTTAGTTTGATGGAATTATATCACACTATCGATTTTACTATAGGGTTTTCTTAAATTAAATTAATATATCTTTTGAATCAATGATGAGAATTGGGGATTTTTTTGGGTTAGGTGTGGGTGAATGTCAGGATAGGACCACACCTTCTTTCTCATAGTTTTGGTGATCGGATGATGCCTGGTGAGATTTTATGAATTATTCCTATTTAATTTAAACTATATAATTAACTGTAAATTATTACAATTAATGTTTTTTAATTTTTTTGGTTTCATTTAGGGACTTGTAAAGGTTTTTGATGGTCAGTTGGACTTGGAAGATCTCTATAGAGAGTTTTAAGGATGTGAATTAAAATAGAATAAATCAATGAATGAGGTAATAATTTCCTTAATAATTACCCTTGGTATATGAATTAGATATAAAATTTGATATGTGGCCTCACCATTAAGTGATATTGGACTTCATATGTTAAATAAATAATTTAGTTAAAACTAAATTCTTATTAATGGATTGAACAAAGTGACAGGGGCGAAGATAGACCTTAGTGTACTAGATTAACACATCATCCACTGATGGTCGAGTCATTGATTATAATTTTATACCTTAAGATACATGAAATTGGAGAGATAAGACATTAGATGAGTTTAGTGATTGTAGTTTCACTTAGTATATTTTCCTTTGATGCCTCATTATAGATGAGAGTGTTTGTTTTGGAATGAATAGGCTATTTTGGACTTTATAGAACCATGTAATTTCTTAATGACTTCAAGCCTATTGAGATGAGTGTGGGTCAAGCTCCCCTCCAACTGAGATATGATTACCTATTTGGTTGAACCCCAGTTATATTGTTGATGGGTTGGGGGTGTGGATTTACCTTGGAATTCTTTGTATGTGAGCTGGGTGTTATGCAATATTCCTAGAGTGATGCCAGTAGGGATAGTACTTTGAGGTATATGGGGATGTAAGTTGATTATGATTGTTTTAAATGATTATATACCCTCTGACTGAAGAGTATAGAAAATGAATATGAGTTTAATATTGAGGAACCTATGTTGAGAGTTTTTTATATAATGAGCTATAGGGGACCTTAGTGGCTGCCTCAGTGAGATATTGACCACCATGAGGGTGTGTGTGCGTAATTGTAATATATGATTACGAGTGTCACCTTATAACTAGAATCAGTTTTGTAAACATGATATCACTACAATGATTATGATAAGTTGTTCAATTTAGAGGTTGAACATAATTCATTAATATAGGTTCAGGAGGATTGTCTACAACCATGAGGTGTTTTATACGAGATATGACAAGTGGTATGTGCTTCCCTTGAGACTTCATGAAAGAATTTCTAGGAGATATATTGGGTTTCAGTAGTTTCCTATATGAAATTACCTAGTTAAATCCTCGTGGATTCAATGGTTACCTATATAGAATGCCTTCCAAAATCCCCTTGGATTTGATTGTTATTCTTGTATATAATGCCTTAGGAAATCACCTTAGATTAAGTTGTTTTAATAATTTAAATATATTTCATTGGGAAATAATCCTATATTTTTCTTAATTCCTATATATTTATAATTGCTCATGGATCCCATTGGATTCAGCTATTATAACTATTTATATAAAATTATTTGAGAAACGCACCTTGGATTTAGCTTTATGTTTATTTATTTATAATTTTTTGGTTAATACCCTTGGATTTGGATTTATGAATTATCCTTATGGAGTTCCTAGGATCACCAAGGATTTAGATATTAAACATGCTAATATATGATTCAAGGGTATGACAAGTATCATCCCATTGATTATGTGGCATGTCCAAAGACACTTCAACATTGGTCAAAGGAGGTATATTTGATATCACGTGTCAAATTAGATCCCAATGATCAATGATGATTGTTTATTTATAGTTACGCCATTATTTTATTTATTATGATCGTGTCCCCTACTTATACAATATATATATACAGGTTATGTATGAGAACCCATTGGTGGTATCCTAGTAATTTATACTCAGACCTTACTCAGGTAGCTATGGAACTTGTGTACCTAAGTAAAATTAACAATTCACAATTTTAGGTTACAAATTGGCTCGATGATTCATGATCATGCATGATATATTAGATGAGATTTCACGTTGGGATTAGGTGATGATCTAGGATGAAGTTATAGCCTTATATTAGTTTTATTCTTTTATTTTTTACGTTATTATCCCAATGGATGATCAATTGATTTATTATCGAATAATTATGTGTATATTTGACTACCTAATTCCATATTTTCATTTATTATAGAATATTTTGGTTTATTTATTCCACGTACATTGATTTTTTTAATAGATGATGTTTGTATGTTTCCAATATGTTTTACTCTGATATGATGGTATAGTCTCCCCATAGTAACATCCTAGACATTCAATGGTTCTTGGAATCCTCTAGAATATGGGGTGATGTTCCCTAGGTCATATGGTTATTGTTGGTCTAGGCATCAGCTGTGAGGTTTCATGCTAGGGGATTGTAACAAAGTGGAATTAGTGCATCATTTTATTTTGTCTTACAATTTTAGTTATGGTAGACTAGGATTAAGGATATGTCAGATATTATGATGGAACTCAAAATGGTGCATTTGTGGACACCTTTTAGGATATAAAGTCATGTTTACAAGGGATACAGGATTTATGTTATTGGTTTCCACTTTTATGGTTGTATGATTTCACCTAACACAACACACTTGAGTTTTTGGATTTTGGATTCATGGTTTTTGGATCTTGGCTTAATGGAAAGAGCCTAGTGTACATGAATCATATTTGGAATGTTGGATTCATAAAATCAATGATGATAAAGGTTTCAAATATTTAATGTTTCAAAAAAAATATAAAATATTTCTGAATATAACTTATTTTTGGACATATAATCAACTTAGAGACATGTTATTTAATTCTGATAATCGATCATATGGACCGTAGGGTGGGATACTCCTTGATGATAAATATATAGTACCTCTATTTATGGTAAATATAGTGACACTTAGTAGGTTGATACATGAATTTTATTTCTTGAGAGTTATTTCAAAAATATAATGGGTTTCAATTACTTAAATTGTGAATAATAACCTTAATGATGTTTCCCCATATAGATTCGGTGTGGTACTCTACTTAAGTGAACGATGTGTCTATGGTATACTTGAATGAATCATTACATAATGATTCTATTATACATATATATATATATATCTGTGTGTGTAGGTGTTTACATTGATGATATTTTCTTCCTCAATGGGAAGTCACGTATGTGGATTCCCAGTGAGGATGGGTTCCCTAGTAGGATAATGGATTGTTATGTGATACATGATGTGTATATCCATATGTGATAACCCTATAGTGTATGATTTAGAATATAAGATTCCTTACGGAGTTATAAGAGTGGGAAAGGGTGTTTCCCCACGAGGTATAAACCGTATGAGACATGATTACGGGTTAGGTGGGAGAGTTAACTACTTTGAGATATGAATTTTGTTATTAATGATGTGACTGATATGATTTAGTAGTAGATATTATTCCTACCATGGTTAAGATAAGTTGAGTGATATATAAGAGGATAACCTAGGAGAGGGGTTGGACCAAACTTGTGATTACATTTAGTGATGTTAAACATGGGTATATTCTTTGGGTTATGAAATTGATGATGATATGTGAAGTCAAATATATGGTGTAAGAATGGTGATGACATGAAATCACATGATATAAATCACATGAATTATCTTTGGTATCAATACAATATTTTAATGGCTGGATCTGTTTGATGTTATACCGTGTTGATTTTGGGTATAATTCGTGATGAGTTTTCAAATCTTGATACAAGATGGTTGTATCTTGGACGGATAGAGCACAGGTAGATGCTTCTAATATTAGAATGAAACTTTTGTTAATGGATGATCATGTGATATGCCTTGACATGAGTGAGATTTCAATCCTATTATAAAGAAAACATTAAGGTACTTTTAGGTAGATGATATTGACATTCTGTGAGTATGGTCAGTGTTTTAAGAATGTGAGGAAATGTTGAGTATAACATCCATGCTCCTTATTTCATATTTAAACATGATTTATTACATAAAATTGTACTTCATACAACTCATAATATTGATAGGTCTACTGTCTTTGGGGATTATGATCATTACATAACAACATAAAACTTTAAATACACATCTTTATTGAAAAATTATTTTACATGACCACAACTTTATTTCATTCTTAGCATTACATAGGATAACCTAAGGACAAACATATTAAAATAATGAGTTATAAAGCCTAGTAAGGGAATAAAAATGCCATAACATGAGGAATAAAATACATTTTACTCAATAAGAATATCAATATATCATAAAATAAACATGAACATAATGTCAGGATATAACATGATATTCGTAACATGGATATGTGGAAACAAAAAACAACATGATATTAGCAATATCCATGTTTCATTGCTCGTGGATTATCTTGAATAAAGCCTCATTGCACATGAATATTCATTAGTAAACCCTCATTTCTCGTGAATTAGAATGATGAAACCCTCAATTCACACGTCTTATCATGATACTAAACATTACCCAATGCATTGGATCACTAATAAGGTTCACCCTTTATAAACATTTCATTTTCATGTATAAGTGTCCCACATAGGTCCTACAACATTGATTCAATATAAATCATATTTTATTCCTTGAATAAGGAATATGGAATGCATACATGTAAGTCCCTAATCAATAATTACGTGAGTATAAAGTTTAATGCCCTTGAAATATAAATGGGTACGATATTCACTACACGATGATTTTGGTATGGAAAATTGTAATGCAATTGTAGCTCCATATTGATGTCAAATAGAAATACATAAATTTTTTTGATGATAGATAAATTAGCCTCCCATAATTTATACTTGAAATGTATAGTAATGGGATCATGGAACATAATATCCCAATATTAAAAGGAATTTATATGAATAATAGAAATGAAATTCATGAATGGAAATGAGAAAAGAGAAATCCCTTATGGAATTTTAGCATGGTAATGGGTGTAAACAAGAGAGATTAGTGAGAGAGAAAGGGGTATCTCATAATTCAACCATAATAATGGAATTATGATGGAGGTTAGAAAACATACCCTATCCATTTTAATTGAAAATAAAATTATGTAACAATATAAGGAAACATGGACAAATTTGAGAAAGTAAGGAACCCTTACAGAATTTTGGCATAGTAACAGCTAAGGTAAGGTTCCAAATGGGTGAGGATAAATGATCCCTCATAGAAATAAAATCCTATGGAAATTAGCTAATTTATTATAAACAGATGACAATATAACTAATTTAAATTAGGACGACAGATTTAAAACACGGTTCTTGAATTGAAATGAGGAGAGGAAGGTGAGAAAACCTTATTAGGATGTGTGACTGCAAAGGATAGAGAGAGGATTCATGGGAGAATGGAGGTGCCTTGGGAGGTCTCTAGGGAGTAGATAGAGGAGTTTGGATGAGCTTAAAGGAGTTTTAGTTAACAAAAATGGGAGCTTGGGTGGGTTTAAATAGTAAATGAGTGGAAATTATTTATTAGTTTTGTTTTGGATACTACACACTATAATATTAAAAACCACAAACCATCCCATGGTTTTTAGAAAAGAATATTTATATTCATTATTTTATAAAGCTATCAACTTATGATATTAAAATATTGTCCTTTATTATGTGGAGGTGAGTCATACATTAAAGAAAATTATTTTAAAATCATTAAACATATTGTATGTTTTGGAGGATTAACTAAGGCTTTATAAAATAAATAAAATAAATAAAATAAATATTAAATTTTATTAGTTTAAATCAAAAACTTATATATGAATAATATAACTTTTATAGTATTTTATTACATCACTATTGGGTTATTATGATGGCATAAAACACAATATATATTTATATAGTATATAATTTTTACCAAGAAATTCGACTGTCTTAGAAAATTATAAAACATTTATCATTGGATAATTTCAATGTCCTGATTCATAAAATAATATTAATTTTATATAAATAATTTTCTAAATATGTGAATTTTAACTTTAAAAATAAAATCAGAACTTTATTGAGAATTGAAGCATTTTGGAAAAAAATAGTTTTTCAAACCATAATAAAAATTACTTTTTAAATCATAAAAATTACATGATAATTAATATTTAATAAATTTAATTTAATAATAATATTTTTATAAAATATTATTTATTTCAAAAATTCACTAATTCATCAAAATAGATAACTTAATTGAATTCGAATATTAACCAAATATACTATTTCTGCTTTATAAAATCATTTACAAAGTAAAAATAATAGAATGAAATTATATTCATTATTTTATACAAAATAATAATTATAATGATAGGGTATTAAAACATATCAATTTTATTGCACCATCATACGTCTTAAGAGTATGGTGTGTAATGTTTGGGCTTTCTTGGGGTTGTTCGGTAAACATGGTTTGGGTCATGATCTCGATGAGTTCGATGATTTTCCATAAACGGTTTCACCCATTATTAAGTTTTTTGTTATTGGATTTTTCTTGGTCTAGGTAAAAGCCCACAAATTTTATCTCCCTCAGAAGATCTGATAAATGGGCTTCATAGGGTATGATCCTATGGGTTAAGGCCATCACTTCCTTTTTTTATTCCAAAGTGATTTGTTAAAACCCAATAACTATAATAAAGATTTGATCCCTATTAAATGAATAAATTATCAATGCTGAGGATACATAATAGTCATTTGAATCCAATTAGATATAACAAAAAAAGGATTGAATGTGTTTTCTCTATCCAAAAGACATTTAAAAGAAAGGTAATTTTATTTATAAATGTTTGGGTCATTACAACCTTCCCCCTTATAAAATTTCACCTTAAAAAATTTCTTTTTCACACATTAAAATAGATGTGGGTAACTCTGATTCATCACTTCCTTCGGTTCCAACGTTGCTTCTTGAAACCTATGGTTTCACCATAAAACATATTATCTTATTCCGTAGAACCTTTTCTCTATGATATGAGATTATCACTGGATTATGATAATGGGATAGGTCATTATACAATGATGCCACCATTGTTTGAGTACATGTGATGGGTTAGGTATGTACTTCCTCAAGAGAGATACATGGAATACATCATGTACTTGAGATTGGTTCGGTGGGAGTTCTTGTCGATATGCCACTATTTTGATGTGATAAAGTATCTCAAAAGGTTTTATGTACCTCGGAATATGTTTTATCATCTTCTAAAATATAATAAGTCTCTTCCATGGAGATATGCGGAAGAATACCATGTCTCTAACATCAAACTCTAGGTCTCCTTGACTATTGTCAGCAAATCTCTTTTGTTGACTTTGGGAAGCTTTGACATAATGTTGTATGGTATTTACCTCTCCACTATATCCTCATCCATTTCAAGAACTATAATTTTTTCATTCTCCAACATTATCCCAATGTTTTAGTGTTCTCCATATCTTCACATAAAGGGATTCATAAAGATACATTTTGATTCTTTAGTGGAAAATGTTGTTGTAAGAGAACTCCACTAAAAGAATATGTTCATCCCATACACCTTTAAAGTCGATTGAAAAATATCTCAACATGTTCTCAAGTTTCTGGATTGTACTATTGTATTTTCCATCATTTTGAGGGTGATTGGTCGTGCTGAAGTTCAACTCAGTGTTCAAAGTGTATTATAGAATAGTCTAGAACATAAATGGGAATCGTGGATCTTGATCAGACACAATCAATAGTGTCACTCCATGAAGTATTAATACTTATATGATGTATATCCATGCTATTTGATCCACTGATAAATCCTCTCAAATAAAAATAAAGTGATCAGCCTTTGTAAGATGATACACAACAATCCAGATAGCATTGTTTCTATTTGAGGTCTTTGGAAGTCCAGGGACCAAGTCCTTGGTGATGTTTTCAAATTTCCTTGTTGGTAGGGGTAATGGTTTCATCGTCCAATTAGACATCTTCCTACCAACATTCACTTGATGACATACCAAGAACAATGATGTATATATAGAAATTTCATTCTTCATGTTATACCACAAATAGTGCTCATAGAGATCAGGATACATCTTTGTGTTTCCCAGGTGAATGAAAAAAATTAGAACTATGTGCATCATTGAAAAGTGCTTTATTTAAATTCAGATTTGATGGAACACATAGTCCTGACCCAAATCTCACAATTCATTTTAAATTAACATTGAACTCCAAGGATTTAAATTTTCTTATAGTTTCCACTTTCTTCTAAATTACAACATAATATTTTTTAGCATCGTTTACGATTTAAAAAGAGACGGTTGAAAAATAATTTGTGAAAGGATTGATGATGTTCCCTTTTTTATGATTCCACCGTACATCCCCTTTAAATTTAATAATATTGTATCCTTTTAAATTCTGATCAATGATATAATTTTGGGGTTATTTATACTTAGAGAATCTGCCACCTTGTTCTCTTTCCCATGGTGGTAACGGATTGAGCAGTCACAATCCTTGATGATCTCTAACAATCTTCATTGGTTCATATTCAAATCTTTCCATATGAATATATATGTGAGGATTTTTTGATCCATATATATTTCGAACTTCTCCCAAAATAGATAATGACGCTATATTTTCAATTAAAATATCACAGCAGCTAACTCTTGATCATCTGTGGGATAGTTTTTCTTATAAATTTTCAACTTCATTGAGGTGTTGTCAATGAATTTTTCATTTTTCCTCAAATTCCATAGTAGGGAGACATAAAATATTTTCTAGAAGAACATTCCCACAAACTTCAACATGTGATATAGTACTCATAAAATTTTCCCCTAATGATTTAATATCATTTCAGGTGGGAACTAAATGTTCTTTAAAAAAATTAAAGATATACTAATATGACATGAATTGAAATACATTATGACATAAATTAATTTGAAGTAGTGGATATATGTAATTGATTCATCATAATCCATATTAGGATAATAATTTATGTTCTCCCTTGATTAGGGAGATTATTGATTCTAATCATGCTTTTCAACCCTTTCAATAGAGCATTATCTTTGGTAATGACCAACTTCTCCACATTAATGGCATAGAACATTGAAATATGTCTTATATGGGACTTTTATCCATCCATAAAATAATCTATTTTTTCATGGAAATTGGATACTTTTTTCCCTATCTTTCCACACTTAAAAAAATCTCTCATTCCCTTTGTGAAATTTCTCTCGGTACTTTTTCCACACTTGTTACACGAAGGAAATTGGGACTTATTTCCCTTATCATCTTTACTAGATGGAGTTTCGTGATATTTCATCTTCCTTTTCTTTGATTTCCTTATTCATTAATTAATGGTCCAATTTTAATCATAACTGTTGATAGTTGGTTTGTCAAAATCACAATATGTCCTACTTGAGCTCTATCTGATTGATAATATCTTTAAGGCAGTCATCACATTACCCTTTTCATCGGTTATTAACCTGATTCATCCTATTACCGACCATTTGATATAACTAAAGTAATATTAGGGGAAATTATTTTAAATTATTAAACACATAAAGGTGAATCCAATGGAAAAAGGGATAACTTGTAAATTACATTTATATCCTTAACTTAGGAATTTCTATGATTCGATCTATGTTATCCATGATCTACTACCTAAAGAATATTATTATTTGATTTTTTTTATTCCCTTAATAAGGATTCATACTAATCATATGAATTTACCAAATCAGATCCCCTGGAGTGTCGATCCAAGAGTGCATCAAGGCCCATTTTCGTGCACTAGATCTCATTTGAGTCTAGCTCAAAGCGGTGTTTTCATGTTTCACCCCTAGATAAATCTGCACCAATGACACCACTACTTGGTTATATCTAGATAAGGATGCATTTTCTTGATAAACCACATAATATATAGTCAGAAAAATTTATGTAGTATTTTCTTATACTTATTCTTATTCCTAATGTTTTCACTGGAGTTTTCTAATCCAAATTCAAAAAATAACTAAACCTATTGTCTGATAGAAACTATAACATCCCTTCTCTTTATTTTACAATTAAAAATGATTTATTACATGATTTTTAACATAATAAAACTCAGAGTATCGATAGGTCTATTGTCTTTGGGGATTAAGAACATTACATAACAACTTAAAACATTAAAAAAACATCTTTATTCAAAACATCTTTTGCATGACCTTAACATTCTTTCGTACTTAGCATTGTATGGGATAAACTGAGGACATACATATGAAATGGGTGAGCTATAAAGCCCTATAAGGGAAGAAACATGTAATAACATGATAATGAAATTACATGTTAGTCAATAGGCATATCAATAGATCATAAAATAAACAAGAACATAAAATAATGATATAACATGATATTCATAACATGGAAATGTGGAAACAATATGCAACATGATATTTGCATGATCCAAGGCTCATTTCATGTGGATCAGTATGAGGAAACCCTCATTGAACAATAATTATGATGATTAAACCCTCATTTTACATGGATTATCGTGATACTAAACATTAGAAAATTTAATGGAGCGCTATTAGGGTTCACCCTTCATAACCATTTTGTTTTCATGTATAAGTGCGCCACATAATTTATAAAACATTGTTTCATTAAACATCAAAATTTATTCTAAGAAAAAGGATTCTGGAATACATGAATTCAAGTACCCAATAAATAAGTACGTGAGAATAAAGGTGAATACCCTTGATACAGAAATGGGTATGGTATTCACTATACAATGATTTTGGAATGTAAAATCATGGTGCAATTTCGACATCATAACGACATCAAATTGGAAATTCATAAAACGGTTTGATGAGAGAGAAAGATGTATCTCATAATTAATACATGAAATGGACACTATTTGGATCATGGAACATAATATCCCAACCTATGAAATGGAATTTAGTTTCATAATATAAATGAATTTCTTGAATGGAAATGGGACGAGAGAAATCCCTTTCAGAATTTTGGCATGGTAACAGGTGTACACAAGAGGGATTAATGAGAGATTAAGGGGTATATCATCATTAAAAAGTAATAAGGAATGTATGTGGGAGGTTATGAAACATACCCCATAATTAGTAATTAAAAAATGATGTATCAATATAACAAAACTTGCACAAAAAATGAGAAAGGAAGGAACACTTCAAATAATTTTAAAATAGTAATGGATTAGGTAAGCATCAAAATAGGGGACGATAAATAACCCCTTACTGAAATAACATCAAATGAAAAGTAGGTAATTTATTATAAAAGGATGAAAATATAATCAATTGAAATTAATAAGACAAAGTTCAAACAAGGTTCATAAATTTAATGGATGAGAGGAAGGTGGGAATCCCTTACTTGGATGTGTGACCCCAATGGCGCGGGAAAGGCTTCTTAAAAGCTTGGGGTGAATTATGAGGTCTATAGGGAGTAGATAGAAGAGTTTAGAAGATATTAAAGGGGTTTTAGTGAAGATAAATGGGATCATGGGTGGGTTTATATAGGAAAGGATGAGGAATTCTTTATTTTTTTAGTTTTTGACACTACACACTAAAATAGTCAAAACAAAAAACCATCCCACGGGTTTGGCCAATGGTTTCTAGAAAAGGGGAGGGAGGGTAGTATATATTACTTTATAAGGCTAAGGTAATAATAATTTAAAATATTTCCTATGCTTATGTGGAGGAGACTCATACTTTTAGAGAAATTATTTTAAAATCTTAGAATATATAATATGTTTGGGAGGATTGACTAAGGATTAATAAAATAAATAAAATGGACATAAAATTATTTTATTTAAAAGAAAAAACAAATATTTGGATGAATAAAGCTTTTATATATTTTCATTACATTACTATTGGGTCATTATGATTTCATAAAATACATTATATATTTATAAGATATTTAATATTTACCCAAAAAATAGACTGTCTCAAAAAATTATGAAAAATTCACCATTGGATAATTTGGATGTCTAAATTACATAAATAACATTCATTTTATATAAATAATTTTCTAAATATTTTAATTTTCACTTTTTAAATAAAAATATACATTTATTGAAAATTTATGGGTTTTGTCAAAAATAGTTTTCAAACCATAATAAAAGTTACTTTTGACTTCAAAAAATTATATGATCATTAATATTTAATAAATTTAATTTAATAATAATATTTTATTACAATATTTTTTAATTTAAAAATACATCAATTCATAAAAAAATATTCCTTAATTGAATTCAAATATTAATAAAAATAATAATATTTTTGCATTAGAAAATCAGATATGAAGTAACAATAATAGAATGAAAGTATATTCATTATTTTATAAAAATAATAATAATAATAATTAAAATGATAGGGTATGGATATATATCTCTTAATTACACAATAATATTCCCTAAAATCAAGGTGTACGATGATGGGGCTTTCTTGGGTCCATTCGATGAACATGGTTTGGGTTTTGATCTCGATGAGAATGAACTTCTCTCAGAAATGGTTTCTCTCATGCCTAAGTGTTAGATCGTGGATTGGGATTGGTATAGGGAAAAGACCATAAATTCTATATTCCTCATAATCTATGATAAATGTGCTTCATAGGTTATTATTCTACTGGTTGAGGCTATCACTTCATTTTTCTATGAAAAAAGGATTTGTTAGAACCCTATATTTAAACTAGTCATGTAATCACTGTTCAATGATTATATTATCAATGGTGAGGATACTTAATAGCTATTTAAATCCAATTAGATATAATAATACAAAAGAGTGCATTTTTTTATATATCCATATTACATTTAAAAGAAAGTTAATTTTATCCATAAATGTTCGGGTTATTACATTGAGGGTGTGCATCTCATGGGATCGTGAGTTGGGTTATGCGATTAGATGGTATAAGCGTATATAACCATTGGATTAAAATGAGATCGAGGTGGTATGTGCAGGTTCCATGTGGTAACTATTGGAGTTTAGAAGACATGTACAAGGTGAGGACCAATGGATTCAATTATATTATTATGTCAATAGTGGCATAGGGTTTTGTATGAGAATAGTAAATTTCCCTCCATGGTGGGTTGGGATATCAGAAATGGATTATAGTATAGTGGTTGGTTGAACTGATCTTGATTCTATATAGGTGATTCCTAGGATGATATGGGCATAGATATGGATGAGCGACACACGTGATATGATGGAACCCATTGAGGGCGTGATCATTGAACGGTGTAAGAGAAATATATGATGGGAAGTTCACCATTGGAAATTAGAGGTATTGAACCTCATTATAATTATAATTTTAGAAAATTCCAAGAATGATGTTCCTGGTGGTTCAAGAACAGTTATAAATTTTTGTTTCAAATTGGGGATAATTATGTTCAGTAAATTCATATCCAATCATTATGTGTAGTAATGAATGGTGCATGGTATGTGGAGGAATAACCCTCACTTGTTTCAAGCTATGGTTGTGATAAGACAGATCATTGGATGATAGACTGGTCATTTGGATTTTGGTGTGCAATAGACTAGGGTTTATATGGTTTCTTATTTAATATAATATTTTATACATATATATATTATTAGATGGATTATGTTCTCTATCATCATAATGAAGATTCTTTTTATGTGATTCGAGCATGATTTGAATTTATGGTGTGCTAGTTTTCAGGGTGGGACTATAGAAAATGATTTGGTTGGATGATGATCCAACCATGTAGTTACACTAAATTTTAAGTTTTTACTGATATGTTAGTGTTTGGATGATCTTGGGATTCCATATAGATTTAATCAATCTAGATATAGCTATGTGATAATGCATTTGTGGATTAACTCAATATCTTTTAGAAGGGATAGATGGAGGTTGACTAATCAATGATTTATATGATTAGATGTGATGAGATAGAAACCACACCCAGTGTGTCATTAGAAGAATATAATTTTCCTTTGATAGGAAATTTTAATGGTGGGGAGCACAATGACTCAAAATCAGTCCTTATAAGATGATTCTTATGACATATATCACCTCCAGTCTATGAATGAATCGATCAATGACACCATAGTGTATTGGGGTAGATGGGAATAGGTATGTGAATTCTTAATTATTCTACAATGGTGGTTAGTAGTAACTTGTATTTTGATAAACAACATGCCTCATGTTTGAAGCTGGTTAGCGAAAGCTCAAATATCATTCTAGAGTAGAACATAATGATTTGGTAGTGAATCAATGACCAAGATTGGTTGAGATTCATGATTGAAGATTGTGTAGGCTTCTCAGGATGATTATTTTTATGGTGGGGAGGTTGTAAAATCACACTCCTTCAAGAGTTATGAATTTTATATGGCATTGAATTTGTTGGTTTCCTCATTAGGGGGCATTTTGAAAATTGAGATTCAGATTTAATTTTTTGAGAGTCATAACATTTATAGGTGATTTTTTATTTGGATTGATACCTAAGAAGTGTTTCATGTTCTTGGGTGAGTCTCATGATTTTTGGTATCCAATTTAGATTTTTAGAAAGTATTTTACCCATGTACACAATTTTTATATAGTTAGGGGGATCCATATAGGAAAACTATGCATGTTGGATTTTTTATGGGTTTGGTGCATAGTTTCTGAATAACTATAGAAAAACTGTGAAAAAAGTGAAATTCAATTTCAATGATTTTTCATGGTTGGAGTATAATTTGAAAACCATTAAAGAAAACTTCCTGACATGCCAAACATTCTTGAAAATAATGAGATTATCATTTTCCCACTCCTAATTTTTAAGAAACTTACACCTATCATTCTTTTCTATCACACACTATGTCCATGAGTGTCCTCCCCCTCTTCATCCTTGAACCCCAAAAATTTGGATAATATTATTCTATTTCATCAATGATTTTATTTTTTATTGCCTCCATCATCCACCCATATTAATTCCCCATTTACCATATATTTTTTGAGTTATTAACTATTAATGTTGGTGATGATTTCCACTATATTATGGTGGAAATAATCTATTATACTATGTTTTTTCTTCGTATTTCTAGAGGACATCCTGAGAAGATGTGCACACACTTTCACATTCCAGTTTTAGGATTCAATGACACATTATGATTTTTATAGGGTTTTTTAATTAAATTAAATTAATTTGTTCATTGAATCAGTGATGAGTATTGTGGTTTTTTGTATATTAGGTTTGGGATCCTTTCTGAAGTGAACAAAACCCCGACACTAATAGCTTTAATGAAAATATAATTCCCAATGAGATTTATTGGAATTAGGACTGTTTAAGTTAAATTGTATAATTAATAATAATTTTTTATAATTATTATTTCTAAATGTATTATTTTGGGTTGGGGCCTCATGTGGGTTGGAAATAACTGGTTGGAATTATATTATCTTGATTAGTTTTTTTCTAGTTATTCCTTAAAAGGTAATAACTTCATTAATGAGGTTGGTTCTACCTTGAAGATACCACTTGGTATATAAATTTTACATGGAGTGTGATATATAGTCTCCAAACTAAGGATAATTGGGCTTTTTAAATTCAAAAAAAAATTTAGTTAGAATTAAATGTTTATGAATGTGCTAAACAATGTTCCAAAGGCCACGATAGACCCTGGTGCACATGAATAATTCCTAGACCACTTATAGTTAATTCCTTGATTGTAATTTTATTCAATGTGATGCATGGACCCATACGGGTAATACTTTAAGGGAATTTGGTGACTTTAGTTTCTATTAGAATAAGTTTCCTCGATGCCTCCTTATAGAGGAGAGAAGTAATCTAGGAATTACTAGCCCAAGTAGGTCTTCCTAGAACCCTGTGATGCATTTGAGCCTTTGAGTTAGTTGAGATGATCATGGGGTGAGCATTCATCCTCCACTCTAGTGTGATTACCTATTTTTGTAAAACCCTTGATATATTGATGTTGGGTTGGGGTGTAGACCATATTGGGATTTATTTGGATTTGATATGGGAATTATCTCATCTTTATAGAGTGATACATGTAGGGATTTTCTTATGAGATCAGTGAGGATATATGAAGATTATGATAGTGTTACGGGATGATATGCCGTATGAGTGATGAGTTTTGACTTGAGAGATGAGTTTAATATTGAGGATTCCTTATATGGTTATTATGATAAGATGAATCTTAGGGGACCTTGGTGGGTTTCACAATGAGATATAAACTATTGAGAGGGTTTATATGGATAATTTTTATGGAAAATTGTTGGTTTCACCTTATATCATCAATCATTTGTGTGAGCCTGATATGACTACAGTGATGAAGATATGTCTTTCACTTGAGATTCCAACCTTGATTATGTAAGATGAGTTTCAATGGATTTTAATCCCATATTAGATACATTATATGATATATTACTGGAGGTATGTTCTACCATATAGACTTTGGGAAATAATTATTAATAGATGTCTTGGTATTTTATAGTTTCCTTATTTGAATTCCCTAGGAAAATAACATTGGATTTATAATTTTCCTATATGGAATCCCTTGGAAAATCCCCTTGGATTAGGCTATTATATCTATATAAAATTCCTTGGGAAACCCCTTAGATTATGTTTTTATGACTATATATATACAATTCCATAAGAAATCCTCTTTTATTCCAATTTATTACTATATATTTAGAATACATTAGAAAATGCTATTGGATTTGGTCGTTATACCTATTTACATAGAATTACTAAGGTAACCCCCTGGATTTGGCTTGATACCTATGTATTTATAATGACTTGGGAAATTCAACTTTGATTTAGATTTATGAATTCTCTTTATGGAATTACTATAATAACTTGGGATTCGTTGATTATTCATAGTAGAATATGATTATAGGGTGGAACGTGAATCCACTCATTGGATATGTGACATGCTCAAAGACACCCCGACACTAGAAAAAGAACGTATAGTTGATCCTAGGTGTTACGTAAGAACCCTAAGATCAAAAGTGTTTATTTATTTATGTTCCCAATTTTTTTATTTATTATGAGTATTTCACCTATGAATAAAATGTATTTATTAGTTATTTATGTAACCCCATTAATTGTACATTAAATTTTTTTAATCACACCCTTCGTGGGAGTCCATGGTACTTGAGTACCTGAATAGACTTAATTATTTAAAATTTTAGGTTGGAAAATTCTTGATGTTCCCCGATCAAACAAGATAGTATAGATAGGATTGGATACTGGGATATGATGAGGCTATAATGACCTGAGCTTTATAAATGTTTGTTTTTTATAAACTGAATATGCTTTATATTATATTGTATAATACTATATATATAAAACAAATAGAAAAACTATTTCATTATTTCATATTGGTACATTATTCAACAACCCATATTGTTAAAATTACAAATATTATAATAGTATTGAAAATAAAAAATATAAAAACTATAATTGGAAAATTTGGATCATCCTTATCTTCTAGATTCATTGCACCCACAAACAATATTATGGATAAAACATAATATTATTAAATTAGTCAAAATTTTTGAAAAGGAAAATAGATAAACCTTGTAGTAATTTTAGTTAATGATGTATGAAGGAATGAAGAGGTATTTATTGGAGGCAATATGACAATTGGAATAGTAAGGTGACTGTTAGAGTAACCTGATCATTAAGAATAGTAACCTAGAAATTAGAATATAAATTTGACCTCAAAATAATAAAATATAACAAAAATAATATTTATCATGTTTAATTTAGGAATATGTAAATTTTTTAATGCCATACAAAGATTAAAAACACAATTAAGTTATAAGTCATTTTAAATAAATTACATATTAATTTATTTCTTAGAAAATAGAATTTTTATGTTAATATTTAAAATTACCTATGATATAAAATTATTTTGTTAAAATTAATATCATTTTTATAATTATAATGTGAAAATTTATAATGGTTATATTTTTTTATTAATTTTAGAGAAACATCAATTTTTACACGAATAGTAAAAATAATGTTTTTCAAATACCGCATCTTTCATGAAATAATTATGATATAATAATGACTTAATAAATTTTAAATTGGTCATATAAGCCCAAAATACATTTAATAAGATAAATGGGTCATTTAAAAATAATAAAATTTATTTTTAAACAAAAATAATAATATCAAATGTTTAAAATTGGAAAGTCTCCCATTATTGTTTTCATTTTCTTCTTTCCTTTTGATTAAAATGATAAATTAGAATTATAAAGTTTTTAAAAGTACAAAATTTATTTTTTTCTAAAATATATTTCTTAATGTAAAAAATTTTACTAATGAAAGTTCTACATTTGATATTATAATTTATTCAATATTTTATCCAAAAAATACCCCTCTCCTCTAGTATTAATAAATCATAACCTCTTAAAAAAATCACAGACCATCCAAATAAAAATCAAAATATCTACCCAAATAATATCTCTAAATAACTTTATAACCATTAGGAATTTTTTGGAGTAATAAAAGTCTAATATTTCAAGGATTGTACTACTGTGGAAAAGAAACATCATTAAAGAGAGGGTAAGTTTTTATAGTATTTTCTCCTTATTTCAACCTCTTCTTATTTTTATTTATTCCATTCAAACCAAAATATTATAATATTAAATTTTCACTATTTTAAAATTATAATCATAATTTTAAACTACTATAATGACTATATGTATGACATATTCATATTTTAAGCTTCTTTTTCCTCCTCTTTTGGCAATGTTCCATCAACGGTCGGTCAACCGTATACGAGGACAATATCATATCTCTTCTTATAACCACATAAATGGATGGATATAATGAATTATATATAATATATAAACTAGTAAATACATTTATTTTATTCAAATATAATTAATTTTACTTATACATAAATTACTATGAATAAAAATATAAAAATTGATACATGTTGGGATATTCGATGAAAAATATGATATCAAAAAATTTATCTATTAAAAATGTGAATTAAGAAATGTAATAATATGATTATAATTGATAAATATATTAAAAAATTATATAATTATCTTATAGTTCCATGTTCTAATAAACCCATTTTTATTATATATTTGGTGGAAAAGTAACAAAATAAATAAGGATTTAAGTTAAGTAGGTTCTCAAACTAAACCCTTTGTTTTTGGTTTTCTCTTATTTCACATTAATTTAAGTATGAAAATTAAATAATATAACATAAATTTCCATTAAATATTATTTCCATTTTTTTCTAGCTATATACTTGTTTCTACCTTGACAAAATTATTTATGAGCTAATTATATATACTTTTCAAAAACAACATTATTTTTACAAAAAAAACTCTTGACTCCTATTTAGTTATTTCTTATTCAAATAAAAATGATATTTTATGCAAAAATATGGCTTCCCTTATAATTTTTTGAACCCCAAGTGTATTCATGAAAGTATTCTTTATGAAATAGTATTAAAATCCATTCCTTTACATGGGTTTTTTTAACAACTATGATTTTTATAAGATCTATTCCCATGTGTAATGCATGATTATGATAATTTTATGTTGTGAATGGTGGGATTATAATTATATATCCCTAAACATCATTTGGTAATATGAAATATCTATAAATATTATGTGTATTATGCATAAACATTATTCTATCTTTGTTCACAATGTTGACATTATGATGTTTGTACATATGTTATGAATGAACATGATTCTAGTTTTGTTCAAAAATATGTGTGGTATTTGATCATTATGTTATAATGATTTATTATTATGAATATAACAATTTCTATAATATTAAAATGATTCCCTCATTCTTATGAGGATGATCCTCTGCTTATGATATGACAATGATGACTATGCTCACCCATGGACTATTGATTCATGTATCATATTCTTGTTATGTTATCCTCCACCTGTTAGGTTTTTAGATAACCTCTTTATTTTATATATATCATCAGGTGTATAAATAAACTAATGATGACATGAGATATTTTATGAGGACTATGAAAAATAATTGAAATAATGTTTATGTTTTATGTATAAGTGAAATATGAACTTAATTTTCACAATACACTAAACCTTTTAACCATATAATGTATTACTATTATGTTATTTATAATAAAAATGATATAATATTAACAGAAGAAAATTTAGGGTCACTATTGGGAAAAAATCCCTCAAGGTATCATTGAAGCATTTTTGAGGTGACTGGGTTTGTTGACATAGTGGGCCTCCATGTTGTGTTTGTTGTCAAAGAATACCATGATGTTAAATTTATTGACAAATGAGGGATTTCACGGTGAGTTTTAGAGTTATATATATGTTTTCGACAATATATTATTAACATAAGAACCTCGAAAAAGGAATGGATAGTCTGGAGGTTGTACAAAAAGAGCAGATACAAAGCAGCACCGTTTTCCAGTGGTCGCCAAATTTTTGGGCCTCAAAATCGATGAATGGAGTAAACAGTTATTGGAAAAGGGACTTATGAGCAGGTGTCTTGGAGGCTTGGAAAGTTGCACGGAATATGTTTTTCAAGATCATAACATCAAAATATGGAAAAGGAAATAGGGGTGCCCAATTTTTCATTTGGGCATGCAAGGTGACTAGGGCGATGCAGGCTAAGGCTATGGGACTTTCTTGTTGGAAGGAGACTTGCATGCAGTTCTTAGGGTGTCCAAAATTCCTATAAATAGAGGGATACCCCTCATTATTTTAAGGGAATCTCAAAACATAGAAAAAATTTGAGCGCCAGTCGCACAAGTGTTTTGGGTACGCAAGTGGTGGTTTGGTCGCAAAAGTATAAGGATATTCAGAAGTTGAACGCCAGTTGATAATTGTGCACCAATATTGGTTTGGGCGTAAAAGGGTGTGAGTATCCCATGTTTAGAGTTGGATAAGGGAGTTTCATGCAAGTGTTTATGTGACACATGTGAGTCAGGAATTGGAGAATCACACCAAACTTAGAGAAGTGTGCCAGGAATTAGGGAAGTGTGATAATCATAGAGAAGTATGCGAGTCATTCTAGGGCTGTGTGAAAGTTAGAGGATTTCCTAGTACACCTAGTGCAATCTGAGATTTATCTATGGGTTAATGTTTGATGTCAACAGAGAATCTATCAACCATTTAAGATGAAGATTTAATTATAGATAATTAATGGACCTACAACTCCATAAACTGTGAGTGGATCCATTCTAGAACATTGAGCAACAGAAGTGGAAGAAGGTGATCCTTTCAATCGGCAGTGATCCAGAGAGAGTAAAATAGGGAGTGACCCTTGGAAAAGCAGTGATCTTGACCTAAACATTGAAAAGGTGGTGAGACTAGTAATAAAAGTGATCTATCCTGAACATTGTAAATTGGCAGTGATCTTTAGTAGATTTTTTACAGTGGCACATCATCATTGTATACACCTTGGACATAGCCCAGTGAGGGTGAACCAAGTAAAAATCTATGTGTCTTCCTGCTTGCTTCCATGCATTGCCTCCAAAACCTCATCATCAAATAAATAAGAAATTAAGTGATCATAATAATCACACAAGTGAAAACAAAGTGACCCTTGTGATAAAGAGGTCAAGATCTAGTGGTGTGAGAAGAATTTCGATAACGAATATCCATACCATCATTCAGCCCCCCTAAGAGTATATAGGAACCTATTGGTCCTAACAGTCACTATAGTTGGTATCAATGATATGGTTTATTTAATTTTGGAATTAGGACTAATAAAATTAATGAAAACCCTAGGGATAAGTTTGTTCTTTAATGGAAATGTAAACACCCAAACATTTATAAATGAAATTTTCATTTTAAATGAGTAAGTTATTTATTAAGAAATAAAATTGTAGAAAACACAAGCACTATGTTGGTTATTTTGGTTAATTATAAGTTATATCACATTGGATTCAAAATAAAATTAAGAATTATAATAATTTATTATATAGTAGTACTATTGTGATCATTTGATTAATATATATATATATATATAGATTTATTATAAATTCAATTGACAGAAACAAACGAAGTGATGGTCTTGATCAGTATGATCATACACAATGAATCCCATTTATCAGATCATATGGGGGAGATAGAATCAATGGTATTTTCCCTTGATAAATCAAATGAAAACATTTTATAACTAAAGTATCAATGATACCATTTATAGGATAATTTCATGCTCATCGAGCTCACAACCCAAACCATTTCACTAAAAGACTCCAAGAAAATCTCACCATCGCACACTATACCCTTAGGGATCTCACTAGTGTAATAAATTGTTATGTATCTAGACCCTAACAAGACACTTTTTTTATATATTTTTATTTTTAATAAATTAATTATTATATTAATATCCCATTACATTAAAATGATTAAAAAATAAGTTAGATAAAAAATTGACTTGTGAACAATGAAACACGAATTGCATTTTTGGGAAATATAAAGTTTCAATCAATAAATTCTTTTAATAAATTAAATAATTAAATAAATAAATTATATTTTAATAAAATAATATTATTAATTAATATTTATTAAATATAAATGATAATATAATTTTATGAAGTCAAATGTAATTTTTATAGTTTCAAAAAATTGTTATTGTTAAAAAACCCATATTTTATAATAAACAGAGAACTTATTTAAGAGTGATAGTTATATTATTTATAGAATTATTTTTATAAAATAAATATTTTTTTGGAATGTTTAATTTTGAAATTATCCAATAGTGAATTCTCTATAATTTCTTGAGACAGTTAAATTTTTGGGTAAAAACTAAATACAGTATAATTATACGGTATGTATTATGACATTATAAAATAATGAAAATATATATCATAAATCCAATAAATATTATCCATGAACAAAAATATGTTTCCCATACAAAATAATGTGTTTTTATTTATTTTAATATTTTTATAAACCCTTATTGAATCTTTCCATACAAAAATTATATTTTACGTTTTAAAATCAATTATTTATAAACATAACTCACATACACCACCAAGAGAATTATTTTAATTATTAAACTTATTATCCTGATAAAATAATGAAAACCAATCCACTTTGGAAGAAACCATTGGAAAAAACTATGGTATGTTTTTTAGTTTCGATTAGTTTATTATATAGCGTTTGAAACCTATGTTTTAAAATTAATAAAGAATTTCCCTTTTTTATTTAAAAACCCACACAATCTCCCATTCCTATTCAGAAAAAACCATTAGATCATGAATTAAACCTTCCTTTACACCTCTATATCCATACCAAGGTTCCCCAAGATCTTAAGAATCTCATCCCAAGCTTTTATAAGTTCCCCTAAAGGTAAGGGATACTCTCGTCTTCCTTATCTAAGAACCTTATTTATATTACACCATTTGATTCCCAATTTTTCATTTTGGGATATGTTTTTACACTTACCTATTACTTTAAATATGGTTTATAACTAATTATATACCCCTTTAACTCTTATTAAACCCTTCTAGGAATCTTTATGTACCCTCGTTCTGTTGCCAAAATTATCCTGTGATTTTTCCATTCTAAACATTTGTTCAGTGAATACCCATCCCCATTCCCACTCAAGGGTATCCACCTAGGTATAAATATCCATAATTAACTATGGAATTCCAATTATGTGACTCACACTTCTTAATAATGGTATTATAATTTATGAAATACATTCTTATGTTGTATGATCTATGTGGAATACTTATGCATGTACGAGATATGAATGTGACGAGTGGAACTGAAATTATGTATCTCTTTAATTCATATGGTAATATTATTTTTACCTCATGAGATTCCATGTATGGTGCATGGGAAGTAATCATAAGGAAATTATTTTATGATTTCTTGGCAATTATACTTGACTTCTGTCATGTTTTATGTATTTTATGCATTCCTATGTTTCCTTTATGTTATTATTGTTTATCATGCTTTGTTGTTAAGGTTTATGATCCTGACCCCTCTTATGTAACCTTAATATGCCTATTTACCAACACTTATTACATTCTTCATGTTATGATTTTATTATTCGTTGACTGGACTTTATATCTCACCCCTTTACTATGTAATTTCTTAGGTTATTCCATGAAGTACAAGAAGATGAAGGAAATTTAAGGGAATGCTATAATTTTTTAGTATATGCCTTAGTATTTTTTTTGTTTAATTTTATTATTATATGTACCTTATTATCCAAAAAAATTATCCCTCAAAATTTTAAGGGGTTATATTAAGTGTGTATTTATATAATAAATAATGAAATAATGTGTGTGAAGGATTTCGGTTTTCATTGTTGGTACTAGAAAAATTATAGTTATTTTGGGTATTATGATTTGAAAAACCTAGAGAAATCCTTAGGGATAAGACTAAACATAGGAAAACATCCCTAAATTTTATTAAAGAATATATTAAGTGGTCTCCAAGAAAATACACCCATATGTTGATATTAAACATGGATGTGTCTCTAGAATAGTTTCACCTAGTTGTAATAACCCTGAAAAGGGCGCATTAAGCTAGAATTGATCATCATTTGGAACATGAAAACAAGAATTTCTATATGCTTGATTTGACACTCCCAAGGGATATTATTTAGTAAATTCTAAATCTCTTTAAAAAATAATTAATGGAACAAAAATTACCATAAAATTTAGATAAGGTCACAGATAATGGACAAATTAGATTAAAACCTATAAATTCATAGGTTAATGAATATATGTCATTTTTGGGTTATCTATTCAATATTAATAGTTTTATATTTATATGTTTAATATTTTGGAAAATCTCCCCCTAAGACTGTTTTGGATGAAGAAAAAAATTATCACCAGAATCAAATAGATAATGGTTGGGTTATCATCCATTGTTCTATGAATTCTTTCATGTCACACAAGTTCATTAGAACTATTCTAACACTGCCTCAAAACAATGATGTTGAGTTATAAGTGAATATGAAAAATGTGTAAATTGTTACATTCCAAGAATATAAATCATCCCTTGTCAAAATTTGTGGGCTGAATTTCTCAAAAATACTTTTGATATTCCATTTAGTGGAATTCAATTTTATTTTAGGTATGGATTGGATTTCCTTGTTTAGAGCCCACATAAATTTATGAGAGAAGAAAAAAACCACTATAATAAAAATATCCCATTGATTATATACAAGTGAAAAGATAATTATGAATCTAATTTGGTTTCATCATCTTAGGAATGGATATTATTTCCTTGTGAGAATAAGTGTCTAGTAAAAATGATCGAGACTAAGGAAAATATCATCCTTGATAACATGCCCATTATAAGGGAATATCATGACGTATTTCATGAATAATATCATGGTCTTCCACTAAGAAGTGAGGCTGAGTTCTTAATCAAACTTATACATGGAACATTTCCAATATCCAAGCCTCCTTATATAATATCCATTATTGATCTTTAGGATCTGAAAATGAAACTATAGGAAAATATGGATAAAAGGTTTATATGCCCAAGGGCATCACCATGGCATACACCAACCCTCTTATTAAAGTATTATGGGTCCATATATCCTTATATTTATTATATTTAACTCAAAAAATCACAATAAAGAACAAGTATCCTCTAACATAGATTGATGACTAGTTCAATTAGCTATGTGGAGACCATTACTTCTCTATGGTGGATCTTTGGTCGAGATATTATCAAGTAAATTTGAAGATGGGGGATATACCCAAGACTACTCTTCATATAAGTTATAGGTACTATGAGTTCATAGTGATTCAATTTATACTTACTAATTCTACAGAAATATTCAATGAATTAATGAATAGAGACTTCAGTGATTACCTTAAAAAAATTGAGGTAGTATTTATAGAATATTTTATTTTCATATCCAAAAGTGAGGATAAGAACAAGGGGAATTTGGATATTATACTTTATACCTTGAGTAAAGAAAATATTTATGAAATATATAGTAAATAAATGTTTTGGATGGAGAGAGTAGCTTTACAAGGGTATGTTATCTATAGAAAAAGAATATATATGGATCCCTAAAAAAATAAAATTTAAGGATTTCCAAGATCAACATATGTGATTAGAATATATAGTTTCCTTTGATTAAATAGGTACTAACATAGATTTGTGATAAAATTCTAATGATTATCAAGCCCACTAACTAATATAACTTTGATGAGAGTAAAGTTTTTATTACATAAAGATTCTGAGGAAATCATTAAAGAGTTGATTAAGAGGATAATCATTGTACATGGGCTCTCATTACCCACTAACGGGGAAGGATTTCTGATATATAGTGATGTGTCCAAAAAAGGTCTTGGGTTGTGTACTCATACAAGAGAAAATGTGATATCCTACGCATACCTCAAATTAATGATCCATGAGTAATACTACCAAAATCATGATTTATAGTTTTCTACTATGATCTTTCTGTTGAATAATTTATGACATTATCTTTACAATGAAAATTTTGAAATATATATAGATCATAAAAGCCTCAAGTATATATTCTGTCAAAATGAACTCAATATCAATAATAATAGAGGGTATATCTCATCAATGAAAATGATTTTTCATTCCATTACCATCTTATGATGGTAGGGAAAGTTGAATATTCTATGAGTAGAAAGGATACTATAAAAATATCCATGATGATAATTGAAAGGGATCCAATATTCTTGGACATACATAGGATGAACATAGGAATAATAAAGGTATCATCATCCAAACTTTATCAAATGACTTATCAACCATCTATTATTTAGAGGATCAATGAATCATAGAATGATCCTTAGGTGCAATAATAAAATGTAATGAATATTCTGGAGTTCATCTTTACTATAGAAGTATTTATAAGGTTTAGAACCTAGATATGTG
Organism: Viscum album; assembly: GCA_963277665.1. Classification (NCBI taxonomy): domain Eukaryota; kingdom Viridiplantae; phylum Streptophyta; class Magnoliopsida; order Santalales; family Viscaceae; genus Viscum; species Viscum album. The sequence continues at coordinate 432,571,455 of OY728121.1, forward strand.
TCCCACAAAAACAACTAATTGAAGAGGAAAATTATTGATGATGTGTATATATCATCCTTCTCTATTCATCCAAGAACCACTAAGATGTAAAAGGATTTGAAAAAAAAATTCTGGTGGTATAACATGAATGGTGAGATTATAGAATTTATATCAGGATGCTTGGTATTCCAAAAAGTAAAGGCTAAATGACAGAATTACAAGGGTATGATGAAACCATTTCCCATGATAATATGAAAATTTGATATCATATAAATGGATTTCATCATAAGAATACTTAGGACCCCTAAAGGTAATAATTTTATATTGGTGGTAGTAAGTTGCCTTACCAAGTCAATTCATTTAATTTTTATCAAGGAATATTTTATCTCTACCAGCATTCCATGATATATATATATATATATAAGAAAAGTGGTATGATGACATTGAGTTCCACTCTATATTATCTTTTATTGAGATATGAGGATTATCTCAAGGTTCTGGGGAAGCGTTCAACAAGTATTGGATATGATGTTGTTCTTTTGAACTGCTTATCTCCCTTATATAAATAGTTAGTCTAAATGAACCATTAAAACTCTATAGGATATATTGATATCATTTTCAATATATTTCAAAGGATGAGGTGATTGACAACTTCTCCAAGTGGAGTTATCATAAAATGTCAGTTCCATTCTATCATACAAATGGGAACTTATGTGGATCGATAAGGCAATATGTATTAGACGACATCATGTTGGGATAAATCTGGAGAGCGTAATCTAATGGGACCTGATCTTATCAAAGAGATGACATAGAAGGTTCAGACCATCATCATTATAATAAAACTGCCCAAAGTTGAAAGAAATGCTATGAAGACAGTCATCAATGAGACCTGAAGTTTGAGGCCGGAGAAAACTTTTTCCGCCATATATCACCCAAGAATAAAATCTTGAGTTTTTAGAAGAAGTGAAAGCTTATTCCAATATACATCAACCCCATTGAGATCCTTGATCACATCTAAGTGGTGGATTTTTGGCAAACACTCCCACCAAAACTATCTCAAGTACATGATGTGTTCCATGTATCCCTCCCGAGGAATAACATGTTGGACCCATAACATGTACTAGATACAAAGTGGTACCATTGGAGAATGATATTTCATAATTGGAGAAGTCGATGATGATATTAAATTATAAGGATAAGGTTTTATGAAACAAAAAAAATACACCTGGTCAAGGTACTATGGTGGAACCACAAGTTTGGGTATGTGACTTGGGAACTAGAAGAGGTGATGAAATAGAAGTAAACTCGTCTATTTTAGTGTATGAATGATGTTTTGAGAGTAAAAAATCTGAAGGGGAATAATGTAATGACCCAAACATTTATAAATGAAATTCCTTTTTTAATTGAGTAATGAATTATTAAGATATGATATTATATAAAACACATACACTAGTTTGGTTTTTTGGTACCATTATAATTTATTTCATATAAGATTTAAAAGACCATTAAAAATCATAACCATTGATAGTATAGTCTTTATAGAGTGATCTTATTATTAATATATATATATATAGGGTTAAGATAAATCTAATTGACATAGAAAAAGGATGTGATGGTATCAATCGATAGGACTATACTCTATGAAGACCATTTATAAGAGATTTCAAGGGAAATAGTATCACTAGGATTTTTCCTTCAATAAAACCAAGTCTATATTCAACAAAGAAAGAAACAATCAAAACCATTTATTAGAGATGTTCAAGCTCATCAAGATCATGACACAAACCATTTTCTTCAAACCATCATAAGAAAATCTCATCATCATATACCTTAACCTTAGGGATTTCACTCTTGTAATAAAGAGTTATGCATATAGACCCTAACATTATAAATTTATATATATTATTTTTAATAAAATAATTATTATATTTATATTTTATTACATTATAATTATTAAACAATAATTTAGATAAAAAATATATTTTTATATGATACAACATGAATTTCATTTTTTGAAAATATATAGTTTCAATCATGACACTTTTTGATGAATTCATGATTTTTTAAAATAAATCATATTTTAATAAAATATTATTATAAAAATAATATTTATTAAATATGAATTATAATGAAAATTCTACAAGTAAAATGTAATTTTTATAAGTGTCATAAAACAATTATTTTCAAAAATCATAATTTTTCAATAAATGGTGATTTTCTAAAAACTATAAATTCTCATATTTAGAAAATTATTTTGATAAAATAAATTTTATTTTTGAAATTGGCACATTGAAATTATCCAAAGTTGAATTTTCAATAATTTTATGAGAAATTAAAATTTTTTGGTATAAATTAAATTTGTAATAATAATACGTTATGTATTATGACATCATAAAATCCCAAAAGTGACAAAATACTATAAAGAGTATCAATGAATAAAGTTATGTTTCTAATTTAAAATGATGTATTTTTATGTTATTTGATTAATATTATAAACAATTAATGAATCATCAAAAACTTATATTATATTTTATGGTTTTAAAATCAATTCTTTATAAAAATGACTTGATTACACATCACCAAGTGATTTATTTGAGATCCTTGATCAAATGGAAGTAGTGGTCTATCTTCTAGAACTTCCACCAAACATGGATCATGTTCACGAGGTGTTCCATGTATGTATCATGAGAATGTTCATGCATGAACCCTTATATATTCTGAACCCATTGGTGGTATAACTAGATCATGAACTCTCTTATCAAGAGAAACCAATAAAGATCATAGACCATTGAGAAAAAATTCTACATAAAATCATAACTCACCTTTTAAAATTGTTGTGGTGGAACCATAAATATGAAGAGGCAACATGGGAACTTGAGGAAACACTGAAAGAAATGGACCTTCATCTATTCTCCACTGAGAATGTGATTTGACATTTTGGTGATGGAATTTTTAAAGGGGGGAGAAGGTTAGATCACAAACATTATAAATAATTTTTTTCTTGAATAAATATGTGTTATATTATATTGTATAGTATTGTAGACATACAACACATAGAAAAACAAAAAATTTATTTCATTAATGAAGATCATTACATTAGTTAACAACTAAACCCATGAAAATTACAAATATTAAAAAAAGATAAAAAATAGAATATAGAAAAACAAAAATGGGAAAATTTGTATCATCTTGATCTTCTAAAATCATTTCTCCCATGAACAGTACAATGAAAAAATATAATATTTTTAAACCAATCAAAATTTTAGAAACGTAAAATATAAAACCTTAGGATGAATTTTAGTGAATGATTTATAAATGAATAAAGAGTTATTTATATGAGGTAATATGATTGTTGGAATAGTAATGTGACCATTTGAATAGCAAACTGCCCATTTGGAAAAGTATCATAACTAATAGAAATTGTAACCCGACTGTTGGAATATTAATTTGACCTCAAAAAAATAAAATGTAATATAAATAACTTTTTTTAAAGAGTAATATAGTAAAATATAAATATTTTAATTTCATACCAAAATCAATAACTCTAATAAATTCAATGCATTTTTAATAAACGGTATTTCAATGTATTTTATAAAAATCCTAATTTTTTATATTAAAAATTAAAATTACCACTTTTATAAAATTATTTTGAAAAAATGAATACTATTCTTAAAATCAGTATTTTGAAATTTTCCAATGGTTAAATGTTGATAAATTTATTAAAAAAATTAATTTTTAAATGAATTGCAAAAAAATTAAAATACTGTATGTTTTATGAAATGATAATGATGTAATAATTAATTAATTAATTTTAAAATTTTTATATCATCCAAAAAATTTAATAAGATAAATAGGTTATTTAAAAATGATAAATTTTATTTTTAAACCAAATAAGTAATTTCTAATGTCTAAAAATCTAAAGCGTCCATTTAAATGAACTGTTTTTTCATTTGTTTCCACTCTATTTTATTTAAATAATAAATTTGAATTATAAGTGGACTAAATTTCCTAAAATAACTCTCTTTTTTTCAAATATATTTAATAAGGTCAAAAATGTTACTATTCAAAGGTTTTCCTTGGATATTATAATTTATTCAATATTTTATCCTAAAAATACCCATCTCTTAAAGTATAAATAACCCCTCACCCATACCTTATAAAAATATTTAAATTTCACAAAAAAATAAAAATATATGGCCAAATCCTATCTCTCATGAAACAAATCATCTTTAGGAATGTTTTTGAGTAATCAAACTGCAATATTTCAATGCATTTTATGCCATAGAAAAGAATTAACACTAAGAAGAGGGTATGTTTTCATCACATTTTCTTCTCATTTTCTTATTCTATTCATTATTTTCACTATTCCTTTTAAAACTAAATCTTATAAGATTAATTGAGCATTAATTTAAAATTATATTAATTATGTTAACCAACTGTAATGACTATATTTACGTTTTATTTTTATGTCAATAATCTTTTTGTTTCCCTTTTGATAATTCCCTATCAATGGTCACCTTACTTACTTTGAGGAAAATTCCATAATTTTTATTTTGGCCACATTCATGGATGGATTTTAAGAATGAAATATAATATATAAATATGAAATTTCATTTATTTTATGATTCTGTAATTAATTTTACTTATGTATAAATGGACTTGAACAAAAATAGATAAATCAAAAAAAGATGGGATATTCTAATGAAAATATCATAATAATACATTTATATATTAACAATGTAAATTAAGAAATATAATCCAATTATTATGATTGATAAATAGTTAAAAAGTAAAAATAATTCAATTATAGTTCCATTTTTTAATAAACCTATGTTTATTATATAGGATGTGGAAATTCCATGAAATAAATCAGGATTTAAGGTAAGGGGTTTCTCATACCCAACCCTTTATTTTGATTAACATCCTATTTCAGAAGGATTTCATTGTAATAATTACTATAATATCCTTGAAATTTCCTTTAAATACTCTTTCCCTTTTAGTTTTTAGGTATATACATGATCTCACATTGTATAAATTATTTCTATTCCATTTACAAATATTTTTCCATAAAATACATTGTTTTTCTAAAACATATCATGAATACTCTTCAGTTATTTCTTATTCAATGAATTTTTTTGTTTTTCTCTAAAATAAAACTTACCTTATTAATTTTGTAATCCAAATGTTTATTCATGAAATTATTATTTATGATAACTCTATGAAACCCATTCCTTTCCATGGGTTTATTTCATGACTATGATTGTTATAAGATCTATTATCATGTTGCATGCATGATTATGATCATTTTATGGTGTGATATGTGGGACTAGAATTATATATACATCGAATGCATTGTGTAATTTGATATATCTCATTATATTATGTGTATTATGTGTGAACATGATTCTAAAATTGTTCATAATTATGATGTTATGGTTTATTCACATATGTTATGTGTGAACATGATGCAAGATTTGTTCACAACAATATGTGGTATTTAAACACTAAGCTATGATATTTAATTATTTTTCATATTAAAAAATCCATGATTTTCAAATGATTCCCTTATGGTTATGATGATAATCCAATGATTATGATATGATGATGATAATTATTTTCACCCACATACTACTAATTAATTTCTCATATTATATATATTTTATCCCTCCACTTACAATGATATTAGATTACCCCTTTCGTTGATTCATATCCTCAGATGAATACATGTACTATAGAAAACATAAGAGTTTTTAGAAGGATCATAATGAATAAATGAAATAATATTTTTGTCTTATGTATAAGTGATGTGTGAACATAATTTTCCCAATATATTAAAGAATTTAATCCTTTAATATATTACTAATATTCTATTTATCTTAAAAATGATGTAATTGTAGAAGAAGAAAAATTTGTTCCTTTATAGAGTCTCCAGGATAGAAGTAGATCCCCTATATATTTTAATTTATTTATCTTTTATATGTGAGTGAACCAATGGGGTATCAATTGATGTATGTGGGTATGGCCAAGTGTATGTATGGCTTCTTTGATACAAATTATTATTTAATATATCATAAATTTTTTAAATTCTTTTATATAAGATGATTATTTTTTATTCATGATATTTATTTATTTTCATTGTGTTTTACTATGATATGATGGCATATTCTCCCCATAGTAACACTCAATATGCTCACTACAAGACATTAGCCTCAAGTGTATAGGGAGTCTTGTTTTAGGTCATGTGTTGACTACCGATCCAAGAACTAGTCAAGTGGCTAAAAACCAAGAGATCATTACAGGTTGCCTACACGACACTATAAAAATATTTCCAAGATAAAACTTTCCTTTGAATATAAGAATTTTTCTAATCAAACTAATATGTACTAGACAACATTCTATGAAATTTTTATTTTAGGTTTCTATTATAATAGGGATATGGGGGTAATAACCCATAATAAAAAATAACTGTCTTCCCAAAGATGAATCTATAGGACCCATTTAGCCACACCAGATTATCAATGTATCTCCCAAAACAATCTTATCTAAACTTAAGTTTAACTTTATTGTAATTACATATATATTTTAACCTAATAAACTAATATGGGTATTTTTGGTATATATAATCATTTATCATTCTATTGTATTTTTTTCACTATCTTAAGAGTCCTAAAGAAACATCCTGATTAACACTTATATTCATTTGATGTTATATTACTATTTTTAATTTATTTTATGTCTTAATTATTAAGAAAAACCTATGTTGGATTTTGGAGGGTTTTAAGATCCTTTTGTAGGGGTTTGAAAGAATTTCATGTGAGTAATTATTGGAATAAACTATAACATAATAACTAATAAACAATACAAAAAATATAAACACTGAGAAATATATCTAAAAATATTTTTCCAAATACATAGTTTAAAAATTATGCATCAAAATATTCACCATCATAATTTGGATTTATTCCTTTTACAAGGTTTTAAAATTGTGTTTCTTAACCTGTACACTTCAGCTAAAAATCAATATTTGTCCAAAAGTGTTTTGTTAACACTAAAAGGTCATAATCAAAACCCTAAAATACACCAATAAATTTCAAATACTTAAACGTACCTATTTATGGTGTGATCCAACTCCAAAAATAAATTTAAAACATGATTTAAGTGATTTAACATATAAATTTTCATTTACCTGTATAACTCATTCAAAATATAACCAAATCAATACCAACATAAAATATAATCATCCATATTTTAAAAAACCATAACTAAATCTCTTTATCAATGGTTTTTACATCCATGATACACTTCATAACCAAATTCATAACATAATATGGCCTTCATCTAACAAACAACATTACTTTATAATCACATGGATCCTGAAACTAACCAATGAATACATGCTCTAATCCAAAAAAAAATTAAACCCAAAATTTATACACACTAAGTTTGAATTAAAAAATTTATTTATATTTTCATTAATAAATTCATAAACCTCCATATACCTTTCATCCTCAAATGAAATTTTAAATCAAATATTATCTTTAATATCTCATTTTTAATCCATTTTCACTACATAGCACTATAATCAATAGATTCCACCACCAACCCCCACACATATAGCTTCATTATAATTAATCTAGATGATAACCCATGGAAATAAAATTCTATAAGGTCATATTAAATCAACATTGACACTATATTTTCAAGAAAAAGAAATTTGACTATATTTTAATTAAATAAAACAAAGTAATCCTTGTTTATAATACCACAACATAGATACCTGACCTAATAACCATGTTAGGACATTATATTTGATTAGGTGTGTACGTTAATCACCTAAGGTTGTGAACTAGTACTATGGTTTTGATAAAAACCATTATAGTATTATTTCAATATAATTATAATCTACTTCCTTATGAGAATAATTTTTCTAAAATTTTGTATGAGATAAATAAAAAAAATACATTTTTGTAGTAGTTTGAATAAAAAAAGTCCTATTGCATACTCTTCACATACCTATTCTTATTGATAGGTACGGTATATACTAAATAGATTTTACATTTTAATGAAAATAATAACCAAATTACAATAGTCTTTTTATATTTGAGGAACAATGATATGATTAAAAAATACTTACTTTTATGTCATTTTATTAAGTATTATCGATGATTTATTTTATAATGAACTAATTATGTGTTATTTATTGCAGGTATTATGCTTTAAAGGTTATGAAGACAAAAAACTAGAAAAAGATAAAAATTTGTTAATAATCATCGTGAAACTACATTACATGATGTATAGTAGCATTTCACCACATGCTGCAAGCTGTGAAATATTTCAGGCTATGAAGATCATTACACGATGTGAATATGGATTACAAGATGTGAACCTCCCTTATATGAAATAAATCACTAGTCTATGATTTTAAGTGTTCGAATAAAATTTCCATACATCTAAAGGAAGATTGATGATGTGACATCCAGTTACACATCGTGAGAGGAGTCAAAGATTCAAATATCGAATGAGATATGCGTGAGATACACATAAGATTAAAAATATGTAGAGATGACTTTGGATCAAAATCACACAATGTGATACCTATTACATGTTGTGTAATATTCCGTATATATATACAAATGAAAGAACACCAAATTCCAAATCCCCAGAGATTATAGAATCTGTTTCTTTCATTCTTCTCTCCTTTCGTACTACTCCCTCTCCCCAAAATCTAAATTTTTAAGTTTCCTTTCATTATTTTACATTAATACAAGTGTTGTCGATAGATTTTAAATATTTTTTACATTACATTTTTCATTACCGGACCCATTTTTTTGTTCTTCATTTAAATCCATGGTGAACCATTGGAACGATTTTTCTCATCATGTTTTCAAGTAAGTATTGAATTGGATTGTTCTTAATCTATACTTCTTTTTCCAAGTCACATGTTCAATAATTGGTGATCTTGAATCATTTAATGTTTTTAAACCATTTAATCTCAATTATTTTTGGCTTGTTATGAATTATTTCAATTTCTCATTTATCTGCATTCAATTATAAGATAAGTGGATAAACCACATAGGATAAGGAAAGAAAGTAAGGGTATATGAATTTAATGAATATATATTCCTTAATTTGTTAATCCGAAAAATATAAATCTGGTTAAAAAAATTCTATCCAATATATTCGAGAAAACCTAACCACAGGAAGTTTAGATGAACGAGTCTGACCTAGATGGAGTATATTAGGATATTATCAATAGCCAATGACACTTTGTACCTTAAAAGATAATCTTAATGAGATTAGGATGCTATTATTTTTAGACCAAGGAATATCTATCTCCTAGGTCGAACTAGTATTTTTGACCATAGTCAACTTGAAACCTATGATTTCTTTACAGCCTGGATCTTAGGACCATATCAAGTTAGGATAGTGATTATCTTTTACTTAAATCCTCAAAATTGACCCTGATACCATCTCTATATTTTTTTTTCAAACCTTAACTCTTTAGAAATAGTTTTACCAAACTAAAACAAACTTGTGAGGACTACTACCCCAAAGGGTTCCAAGACAAAGGTTTCTATAATCATCTCAATTCCCCATGGGATCAACCCCATACTATTACTATACTACGTCCCAATAGTAAGAGAAAATTTGGAAATAATAAGATCTAAGATGACCACAGAATGAATGAATTATTATTATACATGAGGGCATGTAAAATTTTGATATCATTTTATGGAAACTATTTTTCTTCATAGAGGAAACCTGTCGAAAAAAGGATTGGGGATTAACTCTCCCTTTCCCCATTTATCTTTTCTTTTTTCCTATTTTTCTAGAACCCATTGTGTCCCTTCTTCTTATGGAATAGTGAATGAATCATTTCCATTCGACTCATTGAAGGAGCCTTGAAACATAATAATAGTTCACCTTCAATCCCAAAATCAAATGGTATCTCTCTTTTTGTCTCTTGTCAAACATGGATAACCAAAACAATCTAGTAGGAACCAACCCACCCAACCCACCAAACATGCTACCATTAGTTCTTAGAGAGGATCCATGGAAACACATGAAAAAAATCATGGATTATGGCTTTTTGTAAATCCATGTTTCTATGCTATGAATCATCAATCTTCTTATACAAGCACACACCATCGAGATAGAACATGGACTCATTTACATGACCCAGAACATGGGCTAGTTTAGTGGGATTCAAAGTGAAGATCCCCATGAACACATTTGAAACATCTTAAAATTATATGATAACATACAAAAAAAGGTATTATCTTCTAATGAAATCAGGATTTGAGTATTTCCCTTCTCCCAATGGGATAGATCCAAAGATTATATTAAATTTCAAGCTCCCTAGTCGATCACAACTTGGGATAATCTAGCCAAGAGGTTCCTAAAAAAATACTTCCCAACAATGCAAACTTGGAAGATGCAAAACAAAATTCAAAAATTCACTCTGATTTAAGTAGAGTCTACATGGGAATCTTGGGATATATTTTAAGAGATGATGAGAAGGGTCCCACACCACAGACAAGACATGTGGATTCATTTGCAGACATTTTACCAAGGCCTCTAGCCAACCACACTAATAGTTATCGATGTTGCAGCTGATGGTGGGAATATGGTCAAGATAAATGAAGCTGGAAGAGCTATTTTGGATAAGTCTCTCACAATTATAGAATGTGTAAGAGTGATTATGGACCACATTGGGGTGGTATCTATAGATTATAAGCAAATAATTAATTATCTACACAAGTCTAAGCACTCACAAAGAATCTAGAGTCATTACAGTTTCCTACTAAATCACCCTCTATTGCCCCTCTAATGGAGATGTAGTCATGTGAAATGTGTAGTGGACCACTCTTATAAAAATAATACCAAGAAGGAGTGGAATAAAAACAAACTCAAGATTGTAATTACATAAATCACAATCATAAAAATCCGCCATTCCAATAGTAGTTGGAATACTATCAGTAGAGGCCATCTCAATAACCACCTCAAAATAACTAAGTCTATTATCAAAAAATAAGTGTTCAAGAACCACTTCAAACTCAAGAACCACCAGGTTACCCACCCATTAACCATGTTCCTAGACCAAAACAACAAGCACACCAACTTTTCGCTTAGAGATCACAAAAAATAGATTCAAGCATCTCGAAAAACACCTTAGCATCAAACCAATCATCTCGAGAGTAACATAGAGAACCTCTTGAATAATTTTCATAAAGAAGAAGACCAGTGAATAACTTATCAAGATATTAATATGTTTAACCAATGCGCTACCCTTCACAATCTCAAAATTTAGATGGGTCTGATGCCAAAGAATCTATCAGATATATTACCAAGTACTCATCCTAGTAATATAGAGACATACCCAAAAGAAAAAACTAGGGCAGCAGTATAATGAAGTGGAATTTTTTTGAATTTTTTGAAACCATGTGGAGGAGATAAAAGAAAAACTTAGGAACCTAATAATAATTCACCATTGTAAGTAGAAAAATTTTATAAAATAGATCAAGTAATACCCCAAGAGGTATCACAATCCATAAACACCCAAACACCCATGCAACCAAAAGAGCCGATCAATAATGCCCCACCACATTACAAGACACCTCTTTCTTTTCTATAAAAAGAAACACAAGTAAAAAATGAGTCACAATACAAAAAGGTTTTGGAAATTTTCAAGCAATTACATATCAACATACCCATTGAAAAGGTTATTTATCAAATTCTAGTTTAATCCAAATTACAAAAAATATTTGATTTCTAAAAAACAAAAAATGGAAGATCTTGGTGTAATATAATTAAATAAAGAATTATATAAATTTTTAATTATAAATTTACACCTAATATGAGATACCCTGGATGTTTTCCAATTCAATGTCTTATTGGAGAGTATAAATTTGCAAGAGCACTATGTGATCTTTGAGAAGGTATTAACCTCATGCCGATGAGTATATTTCACATGTTAGGACTTCAATATCTCAAACCAACTCAATTATTACAAAACATTGTGGACATAACTATAAAATACCCTCAATGAATTCTTGTGTATGTTTTAATTAAAGTCAGAAAGTTAATTTTTTTAGTATAATTCACTGTTTTAGACATGTAACGAGATGATGGAATCACCATTATTCTTCAAATACCATTACTAGAAACATTAAAGGATCTAATAAATGTCAATAAAATTAATTTAATCCTTTTTATTTATAGAATAATAGGTAGTATTAAACTTAATTAAAACTTCTAAATAACCATATAAAGCCTTTTCTTGCATTTATATCTATCTTACCAAAGAGATAAATGAATATATGTCCAAAGAATAAGTTAGTGATCTGTCACTCACTAATGTGTAATAATAGTATAATTTTTGAGTAATTTAGATTCAATGAACCTATCATAAGGGATACTTTCCCACATTTCACACCCTCGATCATTAAACTACAAAAACTTGAGTTAAATCCAATAACTAGTACTCTTAAGTATTCATACATAGGATCTTCAACCTCTCTTCCAGAAATAATAATCTCTAAACTATCTCAATTAATGAAAACAAATGTTGGATGTATTCATAAAAATACACAATAATTCAATTTCATTGGGAGTAAATAAAATTAAAGGAATTAGTCCTACTCTATGCACCCAAAAAAAATTTGGGGGAAGGTGAAAAACCCAAACATCAACCTCAATGATGGATCACACGACCAATGAAGGAATTTTTTAAAAACAAAGTACTGAAACTTATATATGTTGGAATAATCTTTTAAATCTATAATATTGGGTGGTTGAGCCCAATATAAGTATTCTCTACGAAAGTTTGGATAATAGTGGAGAAAATGATGATAATGAATTAATCTCAACATAAAAAATCACTAGGAAGAGACTTTGTATGGATTATAAAAATTTTAGCACGAAAACAAAAAATAATAATTTCCCCTTTACATTTATTTATCATAGTCTAGTGATACTAGAAGTGAATTAATTTTAATTTTTTCTAGATGGATATTAGGGATACAATAAAATTTCATTCGACCCAAATGATTACTCAAAAACCAAATTCACATGTCTATTTGGCACCATCGTCTTTATGTGCATGTCCTTCAGTATGTGTAATGAACAATAAAAATTTAAAACATTCAAAATTAATATATTACATTATATATTGGAGGAATTGTTAGATATCTTTATGGATGAATTTTCAATTTATAGAAGATCATTCGAAGATGACCTAAGCAATATTGAGTTAGTCCTACAACGCTGTGAAGAGAAATTTCTAGTTATCAATTGATAAAAATGTTATTTTATCATTCAAGGAGGCATATAAATCATACATAAAATTTAAAATGAGGGAATATATGTCAATCCCGTTATGATAATGTTCATCAAATATTTACCAGAACCTTAAAAAATCAATGGTATAAGGATCTTTCTGGACCATGTTGGACTCTATAGAGAATTTGTAAAAGATTTTTCAAATTTAGACCACCCACTGATGCACTGATTGTAAAAGGAAGCTCTATTTGAATTAATTGAATAATGTCATCATAAATTCAATATTTAATGAAAAAACAGATAGCAACTCATTTAATCATCTCACCTTACTGGGAAAAGGAATTTCAATTAATGTGTGACACATCAACTTTGCTATTAGTGTTGTGTATGGAAAATGAGTTGGTCACATATTTTATCTTATATTCCATGAAATCCATACATTTAATTAATCTAAAGTCAACTACACAATTATAGATAAGGATCTATTAGTAGTTCTGTATGCTTTCAAAATATTTATTTCCTATTTGGTTTTTTCCAATGAAATTTTACATACTGATCTTGATTCCATTGGGTATTTAATGAAATAAAATGATTGAAACCAAGGATGATAAGGTGGATCCTTTTTCTATAAGAATTTATCAAAGAGACCAAATTAATGGAAATTGTAATCTTTGATCACCTATCCCGAATTCCTCTGCCACTCATCAAGGATGTCAATGATATCAACATCAAAGTCAATATTCTTGATGAAACCCTTTTGAACAAAAAGGAAAAAATATGGTTTTTAGATATTTCCAATTATATCACAATAGGATTTTTTTACACCAAGACCTATCCTTCTATAAAGTAAGATAATTTTTATATGAATATCTATGGGGATGAACAACTCCTGTTCAAACACTACATGGATGGTTTTTTGTGATATTGCATTCCAGAAGATGAAATCCCAAATATGATAGACATGTGTCATAAATAACCTACTAGAGGGAATCATGTACCCGAGCACACTATAAAAAAGATTCTATGAAGTGTACTTTTATGTCCTAATATAGACCAATATGGAAGGGATTTTTTTTCAAAGCTGTGATAGGTGTCAGCAAACTTGGACCATTGGGAAAATAAACATAATTCCTCAAAACCCAATCATGAAAGTAGAAATATTCAATGTATGGGAAGAATATTTCATGGGACCATGTCCTAATTCACATGGAAAGTACTATATTATTATTTGTGTTGACTACATCTCAATGTGTGTAGAAGATTGAGCCAAATCACATGACCCAAAAAAAGTGGATAGGAATTTCTTGAAAAAGAATGTTTTATCAAGATTTGGATTTCTAAAATTACACATTAATGATCAAAGAACACATTTAACCAATCAATATATAAAATTATTTTTGTAAAAATACCGAATCTTGTATAACATAAGAAATCCCTACCACCCACAAACAAGAAGGAAAGTTGAATTTTCAAATTATGAAATCAAGAAAATCATGGAGAAGACCGTGTACACAATTAGAAGTGACTGGAGTTTGAAATTAGATAATGAAAAATGGGCTTACTGAACTGCATAAAAAACATCCATTGGTACCACACCATTCATATTGGATTATTGAAAACCTTGTCATTTGCAGGTTGAACTAGAGTTTCAGTAGTACAGGGAAATTGTGATACTAAATTTGGATTCTAAAAAACATGGATAATCTCGGATGTTATAGTTGGATGAATTGGAAGAAATCTGAAAATATAATTCTAAAAATTCCATGATCTATAATGAAAAAATGGCATGATCAAAACATTACAAGATGAATATTTATCCTAGGAAATAAATTCCTTTTATTCAACTAAAGATTAAAATTGGTCCTTGGGAACCTGAAATCTAGATGGTTTGGCTCTTTTGGAGTTATTCAAGTTTCCCCCTATGGGGCCATTGAAATTCAGAAAGATGGTGGACCACTATTCAAGGTCACTGATAAAAGAATAAAAAAACTACTATGAACCCTTCCATGAAGGTTGTTTTGTCATCATAAAATTCATATGAACCTCAAAGTACCCAAACCTTGAAATTAAAAGAAGAACTGATTGGGAGAAAACCAAGGATTCGTCTCTTTAGGCTACATTAAGTTAAAATAAGACTTAAGAAATCTTAGGACCTTTCTAAATCAAATGACGGGGTTTGAACCAAAACTAAGAAAAAATAAAAATTACACATCGCGTAACCCTGTTTCACGACAAGCACTTTTTCTATAAATAGTTCATAAAATAAAAAATTACACATCGTGTAATTATGTGGGACTATTTATAAAAAGGAGTTTGTAAAACATGTGTTCATGGACCGACCCCCCATCTCCCTCCTACACAAACTGAATCCCTATCCCCTCCCATGATACTCCCTTACCCATTATTATCCCCATAACATCCCCTCCTTTTCCTTCTCCCCTCATGGTCATGAAACCCCCCTTACCTCTTGGCTGCACAAACATAATCCCCTCTCCTTCACCATCATGAAACCCACCACAATCCCCCTCCCTCATGACTATGAAACACATCCCCATAACCTTTTACCCATTGGCCTAAATTTGAACCCCTATCATCATCATCCATAATATTGAAATATAATAGACTACAAAAATTCTATTTTTACCTATAGAGTCAATATTGGACCAAGACGGTCTGAATTTGATGACATGTTCATGAGGTGATTCACCTCCCGCACACTCACCACCTTGGGTAACATCTCCCCCACCTCCTGTTGTAGCCCGTGCTAATCCTGTCACTTAGGAAGACTACCAAACTAGCTTCGGTGACTCATTTGGTGATGAAGACCTACATTTGTACCCCATCATACACTTATCTGATCCAAAGAATCATTTCATCCTCAATTATCTAGATGTTAATCCAATGAGGATGAAAAAAACCCTAGACATGGACATTCTTTCTCACCTACACATCAATGATGAGATACATGATCTCCTCAACCCAATCCATATTTCTTGTATTATTTATGTATATGGGGAGACATTTTAGGAACTATTTCAGGAGTTTATATCTACCATTGAGGTTGTGGTGGACCGAATTTTCTTCAAACTAAGAGGCTGACCACATGATCTCTCATTTTATAAATGTGGAATTGGCCTTCATATTTACATAGAGGAGTTTGTTAGGTCTGAGATATTTCCAACCCTTCAGCTCAATCATCCCAGGTCTTATTCAAGGTGACAGTGTAAGATGATCACATGATATGATCAGATATTGCATGATCCTAGGATCACCAAATCGACTCGGCTACAGATTCCACCACTTCTGATCCTTCATAGAGCCATGACTCGCACATGGTTAACTAAAATATCATGGGGGTGTGAGCTAGGTAGAAATCCTCATCATATAATTTTCCACCGCCAATCAACATGGCTACTCTTCACACATATTATTACTAGGATCAAACACAATTGACCAAATGTACATTGATGGGAATTTCCTTCTTCATCTACTAGGACCACCATATCAGAGTGTTTAATGTTTCTCTTCCACTCACATCCCTGGAACTAATGGATTACCTTGATTTTATGATGTTTCACAAGATGCATCTCTTGGTAAGGGATGAGGAGAATTACTAAAGGACTATAGAACTCTATGCGGCAGCAGACGATGTACCAGAGGATCCTACTACAGGGCCTATATCTGCCCCACCCACGACTTCACCTCTAGAACCTATCAACCATATCCATGCTTCAACCACTGATAATGAAACCACACATCCCACCTTGATAGATATATGGTCTATATAGCTTTTCATCCAACAGAATCTGAGATGGATATCTTCACACCTGCACCTCCTCTTTGTATAGCTTTCCCATTTTACCACTCATCCACAACCCTCATCTCTCATACGCTCTCAGCCACCACTGGCACTTGTTATCCCCTCCTCTTATACCACACCAACACCACCCACAACCCAGACTGACCTACCTTCCAAGCTCTCCAACCTTTCTTCCTAGAAAGAGTACCATGCAGAGTAGGCTCAACAAGGTAATGGGATAAACACTACCACATCCACCGAGGTGTATTTTGTTGATCCAACTACCTCAACCAAGAACCCAATTAGGATTGAACTCTCTCCACCAGCTACTCCATCCCATATTCCCAACACTACAATTAGACCCTCGGAATCTGATCCACCAACCCCAGCTACCATCACTACCACTGACCAGGATGGACAACTACTACCACCACCTGATCATGAGTAGATGTCAGAGGAGTTTTGATTCTTCCGGATTATCTTAGTTTACCATCGTGATCAACTATTTTTTATACATATGTATTAGGGATGGTTGTTTTTCTATTTAGTTTATGAATCCTATATTATTTTACTACTGCACTTATCTATATTTATGGGAACATATTTTTCATCACTATTACTTCGATTGATTTTCAAATAATTATAATTTTATTATGTCTATGTATATGTACTCTATTTTGTCTATCCTTTTGGAAATAACTATACCACCATCTATTCTGGTTCAATGGGTGACTTAGCGCATGGCCGAGATCAAATGTATGATTTAGGAGCCTTCACTAGAGATTCATTCTCAACAGCCACCACTACAAGCACAGATACCCTGCCTTCCACATCAAATCCATGCTCTTTCTACTTCTAAAGTCATTAATCCTTCAAAAAACATCATGAACTATAGGAAACTACTACTAGTAGATGTATATTTGAGATTAGAGACAATGATAATAGAAAAAACTGCTTGATACTTTGATCCATATGTCTGGATAATGATAGAATTTATTAGCGATTTACGGGAGGGAACCCATATTTCATATGTTTTCTACTTCTTTGTAGGGTTTATTTTGTCCTAGTTATCCTTCTCATGAGTCATCTTGGGATTTATTGTTTATATCTATTACATTTAAATAAAATTATTTTCATTAATATTCATATCGTGCACCTTCTTGTATTTCTTCTTACAAAATGTTTCAAACTTGTGGAAAAATTTTTTATCTAGTGCATGATTTGAATTTATTACCAATTTTACAGGTCACCAAAATTCAAAATAAGGACTTCCCATGTTCCCTCGGGGAATTCAACTTCTTACAAGAAGATCTTAATTCCCTTAGTCATTAGTTATTCAATATCCATTTCATTTATCTAAACTTTTTCTTACATAACCCTCCCGTAGTACTTCTATGGACAGTACTGACACTATCTCCTTCTATTTTTTATGGAGTTTTTCATGAATTTCACTTTTAATAAAATTGAAGTTTTTCCTATCCCCATTTATCTAGGAGACATTTTTTAATTTTGGAACATGATTTAATGATAAAAATCATTATACCCATTTAAATAATAGAAAAGCTTAAGTTATAAATTGTTGGAAATTCATGTTTTCCCCTATTCATATTTTTAGAAGGATTATTGTGTTCAGTAATGTAATATAAATTTAATAATTTTTAAATTACTCTTAAGTGACTTATTACATAGTTGTATACCCTTAGTGATTGACCATTTTTTTATTTACTCCTAGGCTCAAGAGTATTTTGAGCCAATAATTGCATTTTTTTTCTGAGAATATTTATGGAGTGACAATTGGGACATTTAAACCAATCAAAACTTGTACTGAGATCTTATTAAGGCAATTATTGAAAAAATATAATTTTAAATTGATCAAGGAAATATCTGTTGAGATACATTTTCCTGAGTCCCACCTTATATATTTACCTAATTAGGTCATAGTTTCTAGGAATAACCTTATATGATTCATCTATTCCAAGATGATTATCCCTTCCAACCATACTCTTTTCATAATGAATGAATTTACTCTGAAAAAGTGTGTGTGTGTGGGGGGGGGGGGGGGGGGGTCAGGAAACATAGAATGAATCTACTATATAAATGTATTGTATTTCTCATCATACCAATCGATATTGATCCATAACGTCTTTGTATCATTTCATATCAATCCTATTATTTTAGAAATACAAAACAAAAGAAAAATATTTGGGTTGTGTAATAGGAAGGTCAAAAATTACCATTTCCAGAAAAATGAATCCCATTGAAGGATCGTATGTGGTTAGGGGATGGATTTGAGATCTAGCCTAGACGTGACATTCAAAAAATACAAATGTAAAAGCAAATGGAAGAAACATGATAACCTTGTTTCACTAAATTTTTATATGTACTTGGATACAATTTGAGCTTCTGAGGGAGTGTAATTTATTATCTATGGAGGAATAATTTAATTACACTTTCCAAAACATTCATGAATTATACTCCAGTTCCTATCATCCTTTCTGAACCTATTTTTTACTAATTACCTACCTACGCACAGTCTCGGAGCCATTAGAAACTAATTGTTGAATCCCTCATGATTAATTTTGTATTTTTCTTTAAAAATTGGATATGATGGAACCAATACAAGCCTGTGGTTAGGTGCATGTACTTAGGGTATGATCATAACTCATGTTTCATTTTACCCTGAGTGGTGAGAGAAAATTCATTCAATGGTAAATTGAAAATGGGTATAGAGTTCAAGGAATATTTGAGAAATTATTATTAAAATATTATGAATATATTTAAGGAACTGAGATATAAGGCATTAGCAATTTTCTATGAAGGGGTGATTATTGAGAACACAAACTTTTTCTTCTTACACATAGTTTTATTTAACTAGATATAATGAATAATTCTTATTTTAAAAATTATTCACCCCTTTTAAAATCTCTTTTGAGATATTTTTTCTTGAGGACAAGAAATTGTTCATGTGTGGGGGAATTTGATAAAATTAAATCATATTTACTTTTTGATGTCATTTTATTAAGGATTCTAAATGATTTAATCGATAATGAACTTGGTATGGGATATTTATTGTAGGTACGAGTATTTCAAGGTTCAAAAGTCAAAATGAAGAAAAATAGAAAATTTGGTTATTTCATGTCATGAAACTGCATTAGACAGTGTTTACTATCCTTACACCATATGCTAAAAGTTGTGATATAAGTCATGGAAAATGCAGTCTCTGAAGCTCATTACATGATGTGAATCTGGATTACACAACGTGAACCTCCATAACATGGTGTAAATTACCAGTCCATGATGTGAAGTTTTCATATCATATTTCCCTCCCACTAAAGGAAGATTCTTGATGTGACATCTAGTTACACATCATGAAAGTAGCCAAAAATTAAAATCTCTAATGATATACATATGAGATACACATAATATTCTAAATCTGAGGAGAAAGTTGTGGATCAGTATTACACGGTGTGGGTTCTTATTACACGTCACATAATACTATGTGTATATATATATAATAGAAGGCAAACCAGATTCTAGAGCTCCATAATTTAAGGACTTTTTTTATTTCATTCTTATATCATTCCCTACTACTCCCTCTACCCCAAAATCATAATTTATTTGTTTCCTTTCATTTTTTACTTCAACACAAGTGTTGTGGATCAATTTAAATACCTCTTTACATTCCTTTTCACATTACCAACAACATTTTGTTTGTTCTTTATTAAAATCCATGAAGAACTGTTAGCATGATTATTCTCATCCATATTTCAATTAAGTATCTAATTGAATTATTCTTGATCTACATTTCTTGTTTTTTACTACATGTTTCATAATTGGTTATCTTGAATCGTTACATGTTTTCAACCATTTAATCTCAATTTTTGCTGGCTTGTTAATCAATATTTCAATTCCTCATTTATCTGCATTAAATACTACCATGATCGGATAAACCACATTGGGAAAGAGTTGAAATTAAGGTAATATGAATTTAATGAATATCTAATCCTCAATTTGTTAATCCTAATAATAGTAATTAGGATAAAAAACAAATTTCTATCCAATCCATTCAACAAAACCTGACCACAAGATGTTTTGATGAATGACCCAAACATAATTGGAGTATGCTAGGCTATTATCAATATCCTATGACAATTTATTCCTTATAATCAAAGCTTAATACACTTGGGTTGTGGTTATTTCTGGACCATGGAATAACAATCTCCTAGGTAGAACTAGTTGTTTTGACCATAGTCAACTAGTGACCTCCACTTTCTTCACAACCTAGATCTTAGGACCAGACAAATTAATGATAGAGATTATATTTTACCTAAAACCCCAAAATTGACCTAGATCCCTTCTCTATCTCTTATTACAAAACATAAATTTTTTTAAATTTTTTTTTTCAAAATCGAACCAAACATTTGATTACTATTACCCTAGAGTATTCTAGGACAATGGTTTTTTGTTTCAGCTCACTTCCCTATGGGATCAACCCCAGAATATTTCTATACTACATTCCATTAGTAAGTGAAGTTTTGGAAAAAATTAAATCTAATATGACTGAAACCCATGTGAATGAAAACTATGTGTGATGGCATGTCAAACAACCAACATAATACATATATTTTTTTGGTAATAATTTAGTGTATTCAGTTTTATTTGTTTTCAAACATATCAATGCGGTTGTTAATGATGATCAATATGAATAAGGATATCTTTTAAGTCAATGTTAATAGAGAATGGAAAATTTTACCATTGATGCACAAATCTTATGTTCAAATAACTTGTGTCAAAGGAGACATAGTGTTTATAACATTGAAGTATCATCCATTTAGGATGACTGAGGATTATAAGTGTGATCAGGAAAAAATTAAAATAATTATGTGATTTTCATGATGTAGAAAAGGTGAGAGAAAAAAGAGAATATAAAAGGTTGGCCATGCATTGACTTGGATTTACTATCAGTCCACGAATTACATTACATGTTAATTTTTATATTAGCATTATTTTTTCTTGCCTTACTTAAAATATTGGACAACCCACTAACTAGCAAGCTAGCCTCAACCCAAGGCTCATGAGGAGTAGGAGTTAACCGCACCCATGGGGAGGACGTCCATGCCGGATTGCAAGTGGCAGAGAGTGGTCACAGATCATGTCCACAGAGAACTGGTACAAGGAAGTATCGAGGAGGGGGAGAGATAATTGTAAAGACCCATAAATTTCAGGTAATTTTTTTTCTTAATTTCATTGGGATTTTAAAAGTACGCGGTTTATGATGGAACCTCATTCTGAGGCCCAGTGTGCCCGGAATCAATTTCTGAAGTTTATCTCGGGTACGTTCAGCGAACGAACGAGTGGGTTTTTCTAACTTTTGAACTGGTGCTCGGAATCGAAATCTGAGGGCACCGATGAAACCGTAGCGCCGGTAATTTCTTAAGAAGACTTTCACTAGAGTTGCGTTTGCTTGGGAGGTGTTATTCAAAATGAAGTGGTTTAATTGAAGAGTGAAATAAAATACTTGTTACAATTTTATTTCTACTCTAAGTAATTATAACCATCATGTGGAAGTTGAGGTGGGACCCACTAAATCCTAACTCCTCTTGATAGGATATTAGTGAGGTGGGCCCCAAAAGATCCCCACCTTTTCAAATTCCTCTAACCTCTCTTAAAGTTGGAAACCCCCCCCCCCATTAATTTGTGACTCACCCAATCTCCCTCTTTAATTTCATGTCAACTCTCGCATTAAATTGATTGATTAAATCTATTCAATTAATTTAATTTTGAGTTTGAATTTTTTGAAGATTTGAAACGGCATGGCATGTGTTAATAAAATAATGAAGCCCTTATTTTATTTGGGGGTTGTTTAGTTGTGTGAGGATCTTTGGAGATAATTCTCAATGTCTTGGAGAATTCCATCATCTTCTTCGGGAAGAACGCCCAGACTTTGGCGAAGAATGCAGTCACCGTAGGGAGAGATCGATGTGCCGCCTCTTCTACTCTCCTCAGCAAGATTGTGATGCCTTTCCTGAAGAATGACTACGCGCCCTCTTTAGATCTTCTTCCCATGTCAAAGGAAGGGAAACGCTGCTCCTCCTCAGACGTTCTCTGTCAACATATACAGAGCATCACCTCGCGATGTCGTTTTCCGCAACGATCATCATTCGACCACTTCTTCGAGGTAGGGATTGTTTCGTCGTTCAAGTATTATTTTGACATTCGTCGTTATTAATTGGCCACCTATTATCAAATTAACTGGAGGAGGTCGGACCGCACAAACACGACTGATCCACCTCCCCTTTGTTGTTGATCACTGTTGTGGTTTGGAACAGAGGCAGCGCGGTGAAACAGCACCGTGCGGGAATGAGGAAAAACGCGGAGAAGGAGCGCGGCACCATCGAGCCGCGCCGGTGAAGCCGAAGGAAGTCGCGGCCAAAGTTGGGCCGCGGCAGAGGGCCGTGGCACCATCGCGCCGCGCCGGAGCACGATGGAGGGTTGTGGCCGGGGTGGGCCACGGTGGAGGGGTGCGGCGCCATTGCACCGTGCCGCCCGGACAAGGGTCGCGGCGGTGCATATGAGGGCAGCTGGATCCGCCGGCCATTGGCGCTTCGGAAGGCGGGACCCACGGGGGTCCCATGGAAATACACCGGCTGGATTAAGGAAGACCGGGGGTTGTAACCCTCAGTGGCAAGAAGGGTAGGGCCCCTCCACATGGGGGCCACCGTTTCAAAATGAGGGGGCATTGGGCCCCCCCTTCCGTGTCCGCTCAGCACGCGGGCGACCGCGCCGGGCCGATCCGCTCGCGCCGGGGCGGGCCGTGCCAGCCGGGCCAGGACTTGCCAGTCGGGTAGGGCCGCGCCCAACCGGGCAGAACCCGGACCCGGTTCGGGCTGACCTAGGGGGTATTGGGCCGGGTCGGACCGGGCCCAAACCCCCTGTTTCTAGACAAATCCGTTCAAATGCACATAACATGGGCTACGGTCCTCCGAACGACGCACCGTCAGTCGCATAGCGATACTTGGATCAAGACTATCGTTTTCGTTATATTACATTCAGGGTTTCAGAGAACTTTCGGTATGGCCGAGTTAGTTCGAACACGAAACCAACCAGGCCCTCGGAGGGGAAACACTTATAACTTGAGCTCCGGACGTCCAATTGACGTGTCATCGACTTTTTTAGATTCCTCTTAGTGAGATGGTTCTTTTGGCTTACTCCGCTCAAGGTTTGGATGTAGCTGGAGTATGGTCGAGTTGGTTTTGACTTAAAAACCAACCGGGCCCCTGGGACGAAAATGCCAATAACTCTCAGACCGGGCGTCTGATTGACGCACCGTCTGTCACGTTGAGATTCTTTTGATGAGACGGAACTTGGTGATACATAAACTATGGAATTTGTGATATTTGATGTATCGACCCCCTTGGCTCGTGGAGCAGAACCTCCTGGAATCGAGCGTGATGTGTGCGAGAACCCTAGAGCTGGCTACGACTGCGACGACGATGATGACTGTACTTGAATCCTACGTGGGTTCTGCAGCGATGAAGACTGCACTTGGATCATCTGTGGGTTCGGCAGCGACGAAAACTGTACTGGAATCCTCTGTTGGTTCGAGGAAGATGACTATTATTCTTGTATCCTTTGTGGGTTCGGCAGTACTTGACTACTGTTCTTGTATCCTATGTGGGTCCGACAGTATTTGACTATGTACTTGTATCCTATCTGGTTCCGGCAGAGTAGCTGGTCTTGTATCCTTTGTGGGTCCAACATCTTAGCTGGTGGTGTATCCTATGTGGGTCCGACAACTTAGATGGATCAATGGCTACATCTGATTATCTCTATCTCCTTACGAAGAAGTGTACCTGTGTGAGATGAGTCTTGACTTTCAATCATTATCATCGATATGATTGTTGTTCTTTCCTATGTGGATTGGGTTGTGCTTTCCTGTTTGAATTGGGTTGTTTATTCCTATGTGGAATGGGTTATGTTTTCCTTTGTGGACTGGGTTGAACATGGGCTCGTATACTGGAGCCGAGCTGGAATTGATGACTTAGGTATATGTATGGGAATATACCTAAGTAGAGTTGGTTGTTACTTTGTGATTTTATTTTTCCTTTGTAGATTATCCTTCGTGGATTCTGAGAGACCTTTGGGGGTATCGGGGTCACTACTGAGTAGCATATACTCACCCCTGCACGGGCTATGCCTGCACTACATTGTGTTGGATGCAGACGACGGACATCGCTGATCGAGGTGGGAGCTCGTGGAACTGGACGATTCTAGGAGGTGGATCACTGGACGGGACGTCCTCGGAGCGAACGGCTGGATTCGTGGAGCAGAGGTAACTATCTGTACCCACCCTTCAAGTGGGATTACCAGAGGACGGCTCGATGTTCCTGCTTTACTTTTCTGCTGCTGTACTTTATTTTCAGTTGTACTTTACTTCAGTTGGGTTTGTATTCGGGCCCATTTACTTTTCCAGAACATACTTTTGTATCTCAGTTTTCTTAGTGTTTACTTTATTTTTCATACTCTATGGTGATTGTTTACATTATAAAGGAAATCCCTTCCATTTTTATCAGGATTTACACCTTTGGTGCTAGTCGCCAGCCCCTAGCCTATGGAAGGCGGGCATGGGGTAGTCACATCACGTGCCTCGAGTACAGGTCATGACAATAATTCTGAAACACCGTTGATAGCACTTGATTGATATACTATGCTCCACTCGCATGTCAAATTTGATGTGGGACAGAGAACTATGACTACTGTTCATCACTTAAAAACACATCAGTGAACCTCGCCGTACATCACATCAATGTCCTGTGATCTGATCTCCACCATCCATTACTCCACAATGCGTATGTTTGAAGGAGGATCATCTGATTTCCCCCACAGTATCTGAAATCCCTTCACCATCGTTTTTCTCCTCTATCACTCATCAGCGCCACTAGTTCTCATCGGAGATGATGAAGAATCATGTCTCAACCATCACGTATTATCATTTTGACACTGTGAGAATCTTTGGATCATACTGTGACCATGCATGAAATATTCGTCTTTCATGCATATGATATCTCGATGTTGATGGCTCGATCAAGGAAAATGGAGTCATCAAGGCCACATGGATTCGATATTAGATTTGAATGAATATTTTTATGTGATCCTCACTGCTTGAATGAGATATCATCACTGTAAATGGGGATCCCACATTGAAAAGGAAACATTCTGTGATATCCTCTATATCTCATCATAGGTTTGAAAATATTAAAAACTAAAGATATCAGTTATTCAAGGTAGGATTTTAAGAGATCATCATGTGGATATTTGAATTCCGATAATCAGAGATACCTACCTATAAAAGAAGAGGTATTGAGCCATGTAATTCTTAATAATCCCATATTTCGAGAGATCTTGTTTTTATTGAAAAACAGAGCATATGTATGCCTCTTCTTTGTGAAAGGGTGAGAAATGTAATCGAGAGCTCTCAAGATCTACGAAGAGGAGATCCCACAATCCTTCTATAGGTGACATGCACTCTCAAATGGCTTTCTGAAGAAGTTCAGTGCATAACACAAACTTATTACCATAAAAACACAACTATTTTTCTTAAAACCTCATTGTACTCTACAAAGGACATGTCTCTGTGATCCATTATATGAGTCTCA
Organism: Viscum album; assembly: GCA_963277665.1. Taxonomy (NCBI): domain Eukaryota; kingdom Viridiplantae; phylum Streptophyta; class Magnoliopsida; order Santalales; family Viscaceae; genus Viscum; species Viscum album. The sequence continues at coordinate 432,598,170 of OY728121.1, forward strand.
ACCTTCCATTGTGCCTCGAGAAGACCCGCACACTATTTGAAAAGAAGAAACACACATCCTCATCATGAAGAAGTTGATTTGTGGAGCTCACTGCTCGCAAGAAGGTAAGCACCCCACTTTCTATTTATCATTTCCAGGGGTTCTTTTTTGTAAAAGGAGGAATTTTCATGGAGATGGGAAGAGAGTAAATGAATTCACATATGTATATTCTTTGAATAAAAACTGATGCAATTTGTGTGTCCCATGTGGTTCCATTCATTTGGGTTTGGGATTCATGCAAACAAAATAAATAAAAGAACATAAGATAGGTAGTGTTTGTGTGTGCACATGTGAAGGAAGTTGGGTAGTAAATATACCCACTCACTCATGAACTAATCACAACCAAAACCAATTATAAAAAATGAATATGAAAGGGTAAAGAAAAGAGGCCATGCATGTGTGCCAAGAGTTATAATCATTTGGGTTTTCACATAAGATAGAAGAAGTGGCTAGTGCATGCACTCTTGATTGTACATACACACATGAAGACGCTTAAAAGAAAGAACCAAAATTGTGTGTGGAGATAGAATAAGTGAATAGGCTATGTATTGTTTGATGAATATGTAAAAAAATGAAATTCATTTAAATAAATATCAACTGCACCATCAAGATGTGTAAGTGAAGTTCAACGTAATCGAACTTGCATGATCACATGCATACATGAAAGGAATAAAGAAGAATTGACTCTGATGATGACATGTATGCTGATCTTCATTGATTGAAAAATCACAAAGGTGTTTTTGATTATATCCAAGAAGAGGAAGAAGTAAGTTACCTGCATACTGCTTAGAATGTAACAAGGAGAAGAAGAAGAGGAAGAACAATGTAGCAGGTGACATCCAACATAGATCAAATGAATGAACACTCTATTGGTGTTGCAATACATTTATAATAAGGAAGAATATTATCTCCATAGGTATTATAAAGAACCATCTATAAGATGTAAGTTGGATTATGTTATCCCTAGTTCAAGGATGAATATAATTTCCCACCCCCTCCGAAGTGTAGGGATTCACACTATCTAGAGTATTGTTTTCATATCCAATACATTGTAACTGTTATCCCATTATAGTGAAGAATCCATGAATTGGTCATTCCCATAAATGGAAAAGATGTAGCTTCTTCTATTGAGTAGTGAAACATGTAACAATATCATGTGCATATTTTTATAGAGTTCTATTATTCCATACGATAGGGAAAATAGAACAAGAGAATAACGATCATAATAGGTCTAGAGGTATTGGGATAAATTTTTTGAAATTGGATTAAAAATCCCCCAACACTAATTTACCCCCCTCACCCTTAGTGTTAGGCATATCCTAAACAGGTCCCCTCAATTTGTATCTGGGCCAGGTTCACCTCTGTTGGATTATCTACACTATAGATATTATATTTTGAAGACTTGAGTATCTTTCATGAGTCAAAAATGTAGTTTTGTGTTAGTAAAGATTCTATTATATCAGATGACAAGGTTTTATCTACCAAGACCACGATGAACATGAAAAATAATGAGAATATAAAGTTGAAGAAAAATAACCTCTTATCTAAAAAATAGGAAGTATCTGGTTTTCCATACCATGATAATAATGAAGACACATCAGGCTTGAATAGTAATGAGTAGGTGGCTCAAATTTCCTCCAACAATATGGATAACCTTCATATCTCAGGTGATCAGGATGTATGAGTTAATACATTTATAAATTATTCTCATGATGAAAATGCCATCACATGTGGTAATGATCAATCTACAAACTCCCAAGAATTATCAGTTCAATGATTAAGATCTATTTGACATGATATACTAGAATAAAATTCATCCCTTGTTTTTAGAGCATTTCAATGTATGCAGGAACATATCACCCCTCTAGATGAAGAGACTATTGTTTTCGAGAAAGGATTGCAAGAATAAATTTGTGAATGTTTAAAACTCTCTAGACAAGTGAGGTCCTTTTAAGAAACAAAGAGGGAACATGAAATGAGTTCCTCAAATTGAATCAAATTTTTTGAAGATAAATAGGGATTCAATAAGAATCTGGAAGAAAATATCAATTCACTTGAATATAAATTGAAGAAGAGCACTGAAGTCAGGGGTTTACACTTTGAATAAAATTCAAAGAAGATATAGGAACAAGAATAATTTTTATAAAAAAAGATATAAATCATGAAGAGTAGTTTAAAGATTCTATAATGATTGTTAATAGAATTTTACTATGAAAAATGAAAAAAAAATCATCTTCGATATGAAATGTCTATGAATACATGCTTTGTTCGAAAAACATAAGAATATACATATTGAGACATCACAAAATATTGAAACAATTCTTACTGGTACTCAATGATCATTAGAGGATTATAAGGTTTAAAGAAATCCAACATGTGATAATAAGATCATAGATTCACTCAATGATCTATCATAAGATGCTGATAATAATAAGGTACAATCTATACCATCTTGTACTCATGTTTTTACAAGTGTTTCCATAAGCAGTGTAGGTTGGGAGAAAAATTATAAACAAGTGTGAATGAAGAAAGGTGATAAGAAACCTACAACCCTAACTAGAGTGGATAGGAAGAAGAAGTTCCAAGATGAATCCCCACATAGAGCACAAAAAATCATGAATAAGGTCCAAATATCTAATACCAAATATATCAAGATGGAAATATTTTTGGGTCAATGTTATTGTGGCAATATATTTGGGCATTGTTCACTGTATTGTTGGTACAATACCTTTAGTTAAAAAACATGTATAAAGCCTATATCAAGGGGGAGAAATATAGAGAAGAAGAAGAAAAATCCATATATCTAGAAGCATCTATATACTAACAACATATTTAGGATGCTAGATAACATCTTTGATGTATGAAATGGGAGTGGTAATAAGGTTTGTACATGTTAATATCAACATGTATCCAAAGATGATAAAAAAATAAGATCATAGAATCTAGATAAGAAAGAATAATCATACATGTCTTTTAGTCAGAATAATGCTTTGAAAACAAATTCTCCTATGAAGACTCCAAGAAGGAAATGAGAAATTTCCTTGAATTATAAATCATTCAAGTTGAATCGTGGTTCATACAAAATAACTCATAAGAAGGATGTCACATAGATGAATCCATATGGAAGATCCTATCACGTTTCCTTAGTCCCTAATGACATATTAGTAATCTAGACCCATGATACAGAAATAATGGTAAATATGCAAGGTGAATAAGATAAAGGTATTGTAAAAGGAAGTAAAAAAGATTACATGTGAAGAAAATTAAGTCTTGTGTGTGAGGTTCAACAAGGCTGGTCACACTGTTAAAAATTGAATTGTATTTATTCCATCACAAGAATAATTTCTTAATAATATGACTGTTTCACCAGGAGATATAGTTCTTTAATAGCTCTTGAAGAAATAATGATCACACAAAAAGCAATTGAAGACGTGATAAGATCCACACAACCAGAATAATAATTGAAGATAAAATGTGAAAGTGTGAATATTGGAGAAAATAGATAATCATGGTTGAGGAAATCACCTCAACCTTACTGTTCACTTTGATGAACCAAAGAGGATCCACCATATTCCCTTAATTTTTTGTGCATTTTATTTGATTTGATAATATATGTAATTAAAGGTGAAGTAATTTCTCAGGGGGATAACCAAAGAAATGGTGATGAGAAGTATTCCCCTGGATGAGGAGACAAATGAATAAGCTGCCAGAGTTATTATTTTAATTAGTATCAACTTCAGTTGGTATGAAATTCAATTACTATGAATATTTTTTTAAGATCTTGTCATTATAAAAGGTGTATTATTTCTCAATATCTCATCCTTGGTTACTCAAAATAATGAGCATGCTACAAAGGGGGGTAACTTAATTAATCAGTTACATAAGAATAATAGAAATTCCCCAAGGTCATTCATCCCGCCTATTGCACTTGAATGTTTTTATCTATTTTTTGAAGTGAGTGAATGAGTTTTAGGTTTACTATTTATATAATTTTTTATCTCAAATTTATTATCCTCGGCCTGGAATGAATGTTAAAATCCTCTAAAAATCTATATGAGTTCTCATCTCATAAAGTATCATATCATTGGGGTAATGGATATCTTTTTGGTCCAAATCAAATCTTCAGGTTTTCTATACCAAGAATTGCTCAAGTAGACTTAGTGTAAAATGATGGATGTAACACTTCTTAAGTATGAATTCATACCCTTTTCCCTTGAACTTCTTATTTCTTATCAACAAGGTGGAGAGAAGTGAATTGAATTTTGGGGGAGTGAAATAAGTGAATGGGAGATAGAATACTCACATTGGCACATTCATTTGAACGAGAAATTTGGGTACTACCAACAAATACAAAGGGAGATTGTTTGTACCACTTTTGTAATGACCCAAACATTTATTAATAAAAATTTATCTGGTTTTGATTTAATGTATTATTATATAAAATTATTATATAAGACATATTCACATACTTGGTTTTATTTGTTTTGGATTTTAATATAATGTTAGGAATTGTTACTGTTGCTAATATAGTCGTTGAATAGTGATCACATGATTAGTATAAATATAGGTCTTTAAAAAATCAAATTTACTCATACATGGTAAGTGATGGCCTCATACAGCAGAATTGATACGTACGAAGCCCATTTTTCAGAGATCATAAAGGATGTAGTGTCATTGGACTTCTCTCTTGATCAAGAACAATATGATCTTCAGCACTTTAATCTTGAATGGAACCACCTACAGGAAAAGTGGAAGTTAATAGAGATTACCACCGGAGCAATGTTATATGAACTTCCCTAAGAGTATGTCACCATCTCACACATTACCCTTCGGTCTTATGTGGGTGTTATAAGGGGTTTTTATCAAGATCATATCACTATGATTATGTTAATTATTTTTTATAAAAAATATACATTCATTTTACCGCTGTTACATTGTAATTTTTTAAAAGAACAAAGATTATTTTTAGTTAATATTGAAATTAAATTAAGAAATCCATTTTTATGATTTAATGGATTATTTTATTAAATAATATTTTAATAAAATATTACTACAAAATTAATTTTGATTAAATATAAATTAAATGAGGGTTTACTCATTTTAATTCAAGTTCAATTAGGGTTTACTCATGCTTTATGTGCAATGAGCTTTGGGGCATGCTATTATCTTATTAAATGTTGTTGCCACATTTCCATGTTATGATAATCATGATATATCATGATTTTAAGTCCATGTTTCTATTTTTATCCATTTATATTCTTATTTCCTAACATGTATTGTATTCTTCATGTTATTCCTTTTTTAATCCCTTACTAGGATTTTTAGGTCACCCTTTTCTTATGCATGTCCCCAGTTTATCCCTTGTAATGCTAGGTATGAAGGAATGTTGTGGTCATGTAAATGAAGTTTTCAATAATGTTTTTTTGTATTATTCTAAAAGTTATTATTTAATTTTCCTAATTTCCCAAGACACTATACCTCTTGATCCTTAGAGTTTTCTTAAGTGAAATTTTATGTAATAAATTATGTTTATGTGTGTAATAAAGAGCAGGGTTGTTTTAGTTGGTATTAGAGGAAAAGTTGAGTTTATTTTTGGAATTAGGATTGGAAAACTCTATTAAAATACTTAGGGATAAGAATATGTATAATAAAAACATCCGGAAATTTTGGTGAGTATATAGTAAGTGGTTTATCAAGAAAATACATCCCTGTCTAGATACGAACAAGTAGAGGTGGATCTGGCACATATCTATCTAAGGGTAAAACCAGAAAACACCACTCTGAGCTAAACTCAAATGGGTACTAGTGCATGAAAATGGTCCTTGAATTACTTTTGTTTATGACACACTCGGGTGATATTTTTTGGTAAATTCTTAAGTTTAGTATGAACCATTATTAAGTGAATAAAAAAATGCAGCTATGAATATATATTGGGAAGTAGATCACAGATAATATATATTACAGCCTATAAATTCATAAGTTAAAATAATAAATGTAATTTATAATTTGTTCCTTTTTTCACTAGATTCCCCTTTATGTGTCACCCCTAACTATCCATTTATTCCAGACAATGGACAATAATAGGAGGACTTGGGCCAACAAATGATGTGAAGATCAATGTGATGACTCTTCTAATGAGATTACCAATTCGATTAGAGTAGGAATCACAAACTTTGTCGTAATAAAATCTTAGTTAACTCATGTTTTGAATAAAAACATGGGTTAAGAGGAAATTACATCCCCCCAAGAAAGAAGAAGCTGTTTTTTAGAGCTTCATGAGACAAAGTCCTTTAACATTTAATGGATCATCTGATCCCTCAATCACTAAAAGATGGATCAACTCCTTTGAGAATATATTATACATCCTTTAATGTTCTAAAAAATAGAAGTTACTCCTGGATACTTATTTTATGAAGGGTGAAGCTAATCAATGGTGGACATTGAAAAAAAAATATGAATCCTGAGGAGGAGGTCGAGGCATTGGAATGTAATGATATTCAAAAAATGTTTTTTGATAAATATTTTCCTCACACCCTACGAATTAATATGGAAAGGTACTTCCTTGATGTCAAGAAAAAAGGCAAAGAATCCATCAGAGGGTATTGGAAAAAATTTAGAAGGATTACATGATACACCCCCAGATTTTCTGTTACACCTGAATGCAAGGTTGACTACATCTTTGGTGGGTTAAAACCTAGCCTACAAAACGCTCTGGTTATAACACCCCGACCCCAGTAAACAAGAGTCAGTGAATTATTTTAATACATTGGAATGATTTAAAGGAATCAATTCCCAAAGGACCGATCGATTAAGCAGTGTTGGAAAATATATTACATAAATTAATGTTAAATTACACTTTATAACAAAAAAAAATAATCCTTTATGAACACCATTATTCCATTGGCTTAACCCTGAATATCAATCACAATACACTTTTTGGAATCCTTGGAAAAATAAAACATAGAATGGGGTGAGCTCTGATGCTCAGTAAGGATAAAAATATAGCAGAAACATTCATAAATAAGCATAAACATTTAAGGCAATGTATGAATAAAATAAAAGCCTTTTAAACTTGAACTTCTTCATAATATGGAAAAAATAAAATTAAATAATGCAATTTACTTACTCACATGGATATTCTACTAGTTGAATAATAACATGCAATATCAATAACCACTTTCATAACGATGGAATGCATAATGCCGAACGTTAATTTATGTGTCAAGGCCTCGTGCTAGGAACTAAAGGATAATTGTAATTGGAACCCAAACTGGAGAGCCTCTGTAACCATACACCAACCTAGAGTTCCTCTAATAACCGAAAACCAACCCGGAGTGCCTCTAATAACCGGACACCAACCCATAGTGCCTCTAAAAACTGGACACCAACAGGGAGTGCCTCTAATAACTGGACACCAACAGGGAGTGCCTCTAATAACTGGACACCAACTCGGAGTGCCTCTAATAACCGGATACCAACCCGGAGGGTCTGCTATAACCGGAACCTAACCCGGAGGGCTTACTTTTACTGGTCCCCAACTCAGAACATACTAGTATATCACATTCATCTTATGAAGAGGATGAAATATAACATAAAAATTCTTATTAAAACTAGCTTAGGAAATTCAAAAACATTAATAATAAACCATTAATGGCATAAAAATAACTCATCCATAGTCAAACACACACACAACCTTAAATACAATATGGAAGATTTGTATCATAATAAATCAACTTCAAACAATTGTAGAATTTATCAAATGATGTTTACATAGATGAAATCAAAACTATTGGAGGGAAATATCTCTTTTTTTAAAATCATTTAAAAGTCACATAATTATAAAAGAAAACATTTAAAGACATTTTTTAATCAAAGTGTCCAATACCACTTTTAAACTTTTTAAAGGAATTAACATTTCAAAAAAATTCATGTCAATATAAATAAATCCATAAAAACCATTTTGAAGACATGTAAATTAATGAGAATAATTTAGAAGAATGAATATTTAAAACATTTGAAATTATGTTTTAGTAAAAAATTACCTTAAATTAATCCCTTTGAAAACTCTTTCATAAAACATGTACATGGATAATAAATATGTCCTAGTAGATACTTCGTAAAAACAACCTCAGATAATAAAGAGATTGTGAAATTAATCCTTACCAATATGGTAACTTAAAAAACATACACCCCCTGAAAGAGGTATCACACAATGATTATATAAATACACATAAATTAAAGTTTATTACAAAAATAATACAATTGTGAGAAGTACATACACCACAAAAATGGTGATAGTGGCGATATTGTACGAATCTCACGGGAATAAGGAGTGAGATGAAAACCCCTTACCTTGCACTTTCCTTTAGTCGAGTGTACGTTTAGCCTCCTGTATGAAGACTATAGTATGTAATTAAATTATACTAGAACCATATAAATATATATGATATCATACATTATTCATTCATGACTTTATACTACCCATTTAATAATAATTTCCATGTTATATTAATATTTCGGGTAATAATCACTTTCTTTATCCTAGATGTTTTAACTTGTTACTCTTTATTGTATCAATTAGATCATGATTTAAATAATTCTAGAATATAAAACATTATTTCATTATCATATATATTTATAATATAAAAATTTATAAAAGACATATATATGAAATTGAAAACACCGTTTATGGAGACGGTAGTCCGTACGTACGCATAAACACTGTTTCTGTTTTTATATAGTATTGAACGGAAGTAAGTGAATAAGATATATGTAAGTACATAAATAGATATATATAAATATATATATCTCAATTAGAATTATTATGTCATATATTACATACTTATTAGAAATATATATTTTTATAATCGTCGATGAATGGTGAACTTGGAAATGAATCTCATCGCGTCGTGGAGACGACAATCCGTACGTACGCACGAGAGAAAATATCATTCTTTTGATATTAATATAATATATAATTGGATGGTATATAATATATACATAATACTTATCATGTTATAAACATCATTATTATACCCATCCAAAAAATAATGTATTGAATAACAATTACACCACGACGTGGAGATGGTAAGCCGTACGTACGCACATATGGTGACATGTCATTCAAAGGGTGGATAGAATAATGAATTTGGTTATAACATAATTATAATAACATAAAAGTATATATAATATACTGGAGTTATTATTTTAGAATTGAAACAACAAAGAAAAAGGAATTGGAAGAAGAAATGAACTTGAAAGAGGGTGGTGAAATCATTACCTCTTCTTCGGGTTCTTCCTTTTGATTTGATCAAATGGTCTCCTTAGGTTGGATTTTTGATCAAAATAAGGCCTATAGTTTTAAGGGAGGATATTTGAGAGGGTATTTGGGTAGTGGTTGGACGAGACAAATGGCTTAGAAGGTGTGAATTAGAGAGAATGAGGTGTACCCCTTTATAAGAGGGGTGAGGGCCACCTTAGGAAAAACTTAAAATATTATTTTATAATAAATTCATATTCGGTTTATAATGGCTCCATAGTTGATTATTTAAAGTCTAAGGTGGGTATAGGTAGAAAAAAAACTCATCCAATAGGTTTTAGACAAGTTTAGGTTACCATTTTAACCTTATCAATTAGATTTAACTCTATGTTAATTAATTCAACTTTTACCGTGTCTTCTTGTATTCTTACACTATATGGTTAATAAACATACAATATACTTCCAATCGAACCCCAATTGGTTAATTAATTTCATATATATTAATATATAAGTATTTTGGAAGAACCGTAGATTTTAAAGACCATTATATCAATTAATAATATAATATTTGTTTTAAAAACTATTTTATGTCAATTTTGACACTATTTGGTCTTTGTTTTTTGTTAAAATAATAAAAACATGATTACTTCCAAGTAAATACCTTTAATCTATTATAACATGTCATATTCACATAAAAAAATCGTAGATTTCATAAAAACATTGAAATTATATTTATTTTAATATTTATAATAGCATTTATTTGATTCTATCATGAATAATATAATTACTGCATCATCATTGTGTCATAAATATATTTATTTATTTAATGTCTAAAAATAATAAATAAAATACCATGATGTAGGAAATCTTTTTAGATTTCTAATGAATATTTATAATCTAATTTTTATTATGTAAAACACTATATTAAAAATGTTTATGTTATTAAACTTTGATTTTAACTCTTTTAACACTTCTTTGAATTAAATAATAATAAATGTCCTAATCTAATCCAAGTGGACCTAAATGATAATATTTTATTCCTAAGGTTGTTTTTGGTCGATATAAACTTGTCCAATATAATTAGGATATGTGTGAGGGTAATATTAATGTCATTTTTACCCTAAATTACCCTATTTAATTTTAACCGTGGTAAATAAAAGTAAAAAGTTACTATTGACAAAAAAAATATTTTCATCTCATTTAACCACATTTTACTACTTGATATTAATCGTGTCTCTCGGATTTTCAAAATTCAACTCATAGAAGTTGTAAAAATAAGTTTTATGAGAATTTTCTAATTCTCCTAGGAGATGGGTAAAAGACAGTGAAAAGTTCAATAAAATTTATATATATATAAAATTATTCTAAACAAACTCTAATGAATTACATTGTGCTTATATATATATTATGTATATATTTTTACCGTAATTGAATTTAAATAAAAATTTGATTTTAAACTATAACTCAGTGTTTTTTCACTATTCATAAAAAATTTAATGTTTTCAGAAAAATACATAAAATTTGGCCTAAGATATATTTGATATTATGAATTCAAAAATGATGTCTATTTTACCAAATTAAAAACATATGAGTTTCATTAATTAATTTAAATTAATTCCCGTTGTCAAAAAAATAGCGTGTTTTTAGGAAATAATAACTATCAAAAGATTGACACTTACTTATGTCCAGTTTAAATGTGAAATTATGTCCAATGAACAAAATTGTGTTAAATGGTAAAAATATATTCTAAATATACTTTAAAACCACTAAAATTCATAATTTATCACTATTAATTATTTCGATTAAAAAAATTGTTTTTAATTAATATTTAGTAATTTTCACTATTCATCAAAATATAAATGTTATCCGAAAAGTACCAAAATTTTACCCTAATCTAATTTCAATATTCTGAATCCAAAAATGAAGTTCATTTTGAATGATAAAATGTATAATATTTCAAAAAGTGGGTATTACTATTCTTAACGGCTAGTATGATTGGTTGCGGTGTGTTAGAACTCGAAGTTGCGTATAACACACGCTATTCTATTATTCAAAGAGCAGTGTTCCGTGAAAGCTTGGGGCGTAACATTCTCCCCTACTTCAATACATATTTTCATCACAATTTATTCTCGGTATTGGAAACTTGGGGTTGACATTTGAAAATATCATTGTTGAAATCCCACATCGAAAAATGGATTAGTGAGGCCTCTATTTAAAATAAATAATGGTAAGTATTTAGGTTACCGAAAATAACACATACTATGGTTCCATGTAGGAAAATATGGATAAGGTAGAGAAATCTAACCATCAATATCTGATGTATTGTGGTAGAGAACATGGCTATGAAAAGGCCAACAATCCCAAAGACATAAATTTGTGATGATATAATGTACCATGTAGGATAACATTTTTGTTCTAAGTTTCTTTTTCTAAATGTTGAGGAATTTATTTATGAGATTGGCTAAGATCATAAGAAGATATACTTACTTTATAATTATAGTTTTATCCATTAATAAATTTCTACCACAAACTCATCTTCGCCCCAAAACATAATACCACTCACAAATACTCTATTTATCCAAATCGTATAGGGTTCCAAATATAATGAATTTATAATATACATATCAGACCCTTTAAAAAATACATTATACCATCCATGAACTTCACGTAGTCCAGTGGTAGGCGATAAATACAAATTTCACTATGGTTGTGTGTTCGATTCCCGTAGCATTGTCCAACGTGACGGGTCGTCACACGGTCTGCGTGTTGTCCTTTTATAAAAATCCAAAAATAACATTTCAAACATAATCCATTCCAACCTTTATACTTATCCAAAATACTTATGTAAACTCTCAGTCCAAAATTTATATGAAAGGTCAACATAATTTAGATCCTTTTTACCCCGTAATAGCATGTGAATACCATCATCATGTATTCTTTTAAAACACTGAAAGATCTTGAATTACCATAAAACATTATTGATTACATTCATGCTCTCTTATTCCTTATAGAATACTGGATATAATTCATCCATCCAAAAATGTTGTAAACTCCAACAATGATGGAATATACAAATCTTTAATTAGTTTCAAAGAAGTCAAGAATATCCAATATAATTTACCCAAATCAACCATATCTTATTCAAAAACCAGTGCCTTAGTATTAGGATCATATTAAGGTTTATCTTTCCATCAACCATGTAATTTCCAAAATGTTTAACTCTTTGTAGAGTCATTTTTCTTAGTACCATAAAATCTAAAATCCTTAATGAAATAGTACTACAGTACAATCCTTATTTATTTCCAGTACATCATTGACACAACACTTCAATGAAATAATTGCAAAATAACAAAATAAGAACACTAGTCATTCCTCTTCATCTGTGGTAGTATCATTACTTTATTATTATCCCATAGAATCATTTGGGGAATACTGTAATGATTTTAACACTGGTTTGCATAGTGTCCCAACTTCTAACAGATGAATCATTGTACATTTGAATCCTTTTTCTTACCTTTGCAGTCAAGTACTTGGTGTCCTTTTTCTCCACACTTATAACAAACTCCCATTCCCTTCAGGAAAGTTCTAGGGTGTTTCTTCCCACAATTATCACATATGGGAAAATTCTTCTTCTCCCTTTTCACTTTATCCATCTTTCTCTCTTCCAACCTTTTCTTCTCTTGCTTCCCTTCAAAGCCATAAGACTCAGAGAATTATTTACTTATCTTATTAACTCATGATATGATTTCTTCATATTTTGAGAAAACATGAGAGACTATTTCCCTTCTAAATGGTGGCTTAATACCGTGGAAGATATGATCCTTATTACTCTTTGGATCATATGTTTTTCTAGAGTTCACATTCCTTCTACTGGGCGTCATTTCTATACAATGGCATACACTAGGTCAGTTTATGAATCGCAATGAATAATTCCAAACTTGTAAAATACCTAACGTAAATTGAACAGTTTAAGGATATAATCCATAATCATAAAATAGTTTTCTTTGAGTAAGTATATACTTATAAGCCCTTCATAATGGTTTGTAAAGAAAATGAGAATTATCCTAAGCATATTCCCCAGGAGTGTCGTAACCAAGAGTGTAGCACGACCCGTTGTCCTGCACCAGTTCTCATTCGAGTCTAGCTCAAAGCGGTGTTTTTGGGTGTTACCCTAGGTACATCTGTGCCAGATCCGCCACTACCTGCTCGTATCCAGACAAGGATGTATTTGTCGGAAAACTCACAAACTCTCTACAATAACAAAATTCTAGGAAGTTCTTCTATACAAATCCTCATATTCTATCTTAGGGTTATGTACTCTAATCAGAGTTTATCTAAATCTAGTTTCCAAGGTTATTTCTATACTTATTTTGATACCAACTATAACACCCCGACCCCAGTTACCCATATTCGGTGAATTATTTTAATACATTGGCATGATTAAATGGAATCATGTGCTGAAGGACCGATCGATTTAGCATTCTGGGAAAATAGATTACATTCATGAATGTTACATTACACTTTATAACAAAAAAACATAAATAATACTTTATGAACGCCATTATTCCCTTAGTTTAACCCTACATATCAAACACAATACACTTTCTAAAATCCTGGGAAAAATAAAACATTGAAAGGGGTGAGCTCAGATTCTCAGTAAGGATTACAATATAGCAGAAAAATTTATAAATAAGCATAAACATTTAAGGCAATGTATAACTAAAATAAAAGCCTTTTAAACATGAACTTCAGCATAATATGGCAAAAATAAAATTAAATAATTCCATTTACTTATTCACGTTGATATTTTACTAGTCGAATAATAACATGCAATATTAATAACCACTTTCATAATGATGGAATGCATAATTCTGAACATTAATTTATGTGTCAAGGCCTCGTGTTAAGACCTAAGGGATAACTGTAACCAGAACCCAACACGGAGAGCCTCTGTAATCGGACTCCAACCCGTAGTGCCTCTAATAACCAGACACCAACCGGGAGTGCCTCTAATAACCGGACACCAACCCAGAGTGCCTTCAATAACCGGACACCAACCCGGAGTGCCTCTAATAATCGGACACCAACCCGGAGGGTCTGCTATAACCGGACCCCAACCCGGAGGGCTAACATATACCGGTCCCCATCAGAGAACATACTAGTCTAACACATTCATCTTAATAAGAGATGAAATATAACATAAACATTTGTATTAGAACTAGCATACGAAATGCCAAAAAAGGAATCATAAACCATTAATGGCATAAAAATAACTCATCCATAGTCAAACATATCATAAAACCTTAAATACAATATGGATGATTTGTATCATAATAAATCAACTTCAAACAAGTGTAGAATTTATCAAAGGATGTTCAAATAGATGAAATAAAAACTATTTGAGGGAAATATCTTTTTTTTGAAATCATTTAAAATTCACATAATTATAAAAGAAAATATTTAAAGACATTTTTTAATCAAAGTGTCCCATACCACTTTTAATCTTTTGAAATGAATTAAAATTTCAAAAACATTCATGTCAATATAAATAAATCCTTAAAAACCATTTTGAAGACATGGAAATTAATGAGAATGATTTAGAAGAATGAATATTTAAAACATTTGAAATGATGTTTTAGTCAAAAAGTACCTAAAAATAATCCCTTTGAAAACTCTTTCATAAAATATGGACATGGATATTTAATATGTCCCAGTAGATACTTATGTAAAAATAACTTCACATAATAAAGAGATTTTGAAATAAACCCTTACCAATTTGGTAACTTACAAAACATACACCCAATGAAAGAGGTATCATACAATGAATATGTAAATTCACATAAATTAAAGTGTATTACACAAAGAATACAATTATGAGCAGTACATACACCACAGAAAAAGGTAATAGTGGCAATATGGTACGAATCTCACGGGAATATAGAGTGAGATGAAAACCCTTTACCTTGCACTTTCCTTTAGTCGAGGGTACGTTTAGCCTCCTGTATGAAGACTATAGTATGGAATTAAATTATACCAAAACAATATTAATATTTATGATATCATACATTATTCATTTATGATGTTATACTACCCATTTAATAATAACTTTCATGTTATTTTAATATTTCGGGTAATAATCGCTTTCTTTATCGTACGTTTTTTAACTTGTTACTCTTGATTGTATCACTTAGATCATGGTTTAAATACTTCAAGAATATAAAACATGATTTATTTAGCATATATATTTAGAATATATAAATTTATAATAGACATATATATGAAATGGAAAACACCATTTATGGAGACGGTAGTCCGTACGTACGCATAAACGCTTTTTCCATTTTTATATATTATTGAACGGAAGTAAGTGAATAAGATATATGTAAGTACATAAGTACACACACACACATATATATATATATATATCGAGTAAAATTATTATTTAATATATTACATACTTATTAGTAATATAAATTTGTATAATCGTCGATGAATGGTGATCTTTGAAATGAATCTCATCGCGTCGTGGAGACGGTAATCCGTACGTACGCACGAGCAAAAATATCATTCTTTTGATATTAATATATTATATAATTGGAAGGTATATAATATATACATAATACTTATCATGTTATATACATCATTATTATACCCATCCAAATAATAATTTATTGAATAATAATTACACCACGACGTGGAGACGGTAAGCCGTACGTACGCACGTATGTTGACATGTCATTCAAAGGGTGGATAGAATAATGAATTTGGTTGTACCATAATTTTAATAACATCACAGTATATAGAGTATATGGGACTTATTATTTTATAATTGAAACAACAAAGAAAAAGGAAGTGGAAGAAGAAAGGAACTTGAAACATGGTGGTGAAATCATTACCTCTTCTTCGGGTTCTTCCTTTTGATTTGATCAAAAGGGCTCCCTAGGTAGGATTTATGATCAAAATAAGGCCACTACGATGAAGGTAGGATAGTTTATAGGGTATTAGGGCTGGGGTTGGCCGAGTTAAATGGCTTAGAAGGTGTGAATTAGAGAGAAGGGGGAGTGCCCTTTTATAAGAGGGGTGAGGGGCACCTTAGAAAATAATTAAAATATTATTTAATAATAAATTTATATTCGTTTTATAATGGCTCCAAGTTGATTATTTAAAGTCTAAGGTGGGGATAGGTCTAAAATAATTCAACCAATAGGTTTTAAAGAATTTTAGGTTACCATTTTAACCTTATCAATTAGGTTTAACTCTAAGTTAAATAATTTAACTTTTACCATGTCTTCTTTTATTCTTACACTATATGGTTAATAAACTTACTATATACTGAAAATAGAACCCCAATTGGTTAATTTATGTCACATATATGATTATATATGTCTTTTGGCAGAACCATAGATTTTTAAGAGCATTATATCAATTAATAATATAGTATTTTTTTTAAAAAACTATTTTATGTCAATTTTGACACTTTTTGGTATTTGATTTTTGTTAAAATAATAAAAACATTATTACTTCAAAAAGATACATTTAATCTATCCTAACATGTCATATTCAACTAGAAAATTCGTGGATGTCCTATAAACTTTGAAATTAAATTTATTTTAATATTTATAATACCATTTATTTGATTCTTTCATGAATACTGTAATTACTGCATCGTCATTGTGTCATAAATATATTTATTTATTTAATGTCTAAAAATTATAAATAAAATACTGTGATGTAGGAAATATTTTTATATTTCTAATTAATATTTATAATATAATTTATCTTCTTTAAAACACTATATTGAAAATGTTTTAGTTATTAAACTTTGATTTTAACTCTTTTAACTCTTCTTTGAATTAAATAATAATAAATGTCATAATCTAATCCAAGTTGACCTAAATGATAATATTTTATTCCTAAAATTGTTTTTGGTCGAGATAAATGTGTCCAATATAATTAGGACATGTGTGAGGGTAATATTAATATCATTTTTACCCTTAATTACCCTATTTACTTTTAACCGTGGTATATAAAAGTAAAAAGTTACTATTCACAAAAAATTATTTTCATCTCATTGAACCAAATTTTACTCCTTGATATTAACTGTGTCTCTCTAATTTTCGAAATTCAACTCACAGAAACGGTAAAATTATGTTTTATGAGAATTTTCTAACTCTCTTAGGAGATGGGTAAAAGACAGTGAAAAGTTCAATAAAATTTTTATATATCTAAAATTATTCTAATATAACTCTAATGAATTAAATTGAGCTTATATATATATTATGTATCTATTTTGACCATAATTTAATTTAAATAAAATAAATAATTATCTAAATAAAAATTCAGTTTTAAACTCTAACTCAGTGTTTTTTCACTATTCATCACAAATTTAATGTTTTCAGAAAAATACCAAAAATTCGTCCTAAGATATATTTGATATTATGAATTAAAAAAGGATGCCTATTTTACAAAATTCAAAACATATATGGTTCATTAATTAATTTAAATTAATTCCCGTTGTCGAAACAAATAGCATGTTATTAAGAAATAATAACTATCAAAAGATTGACACTTACTATGTCAAGTTTAAATTTGAAATTATGTCCAATGACCAAAATTGTGTTAAATGGGAAAAATATATTCTAAATATACTTTAAGACCACTCAAATTCATAATTTATCACTACTAATTATTTCGATTAAAAAAGTTGTTTTTAAATAAAATTTAGTAATTTTCACTATTCATCAAAATATGAAAGTTATCCGAAAAGTTCCAAAATTTCACCCTAATATAATTTCGATATTAAGAATCCAAAAATGTTGTTCATTTTGAAAGATAAAATGTATAAAATTTCAAATCGTGGGTATTACTATTCGTAACGGCTAGTATGATTGCTTGTGGTGTGTTAGAACTCGAAATTGTGTATAACACACGCTATTATATTATTCAAAGAGAAGTGTAATGTGAAAGCTTGGGGTGTTACATTCTCCCCTCATTCAATAAATTGCATCCTCACAATTTATGCTTGGTTTTGGAAACTTGGGGTTGTCATTTGAAAATATCATATTTGAAATCCCACATCGAAAAATGGATTAATGAGGCCTCTATTTATAATAAGGAATGGTAAGTATGAAGGTTACTGAAAATAACACATACTAGGGTTCCATGTAAGAAAATATGGATATGGAAGAGAAATCTAACCATAAATATCTGATGGAGAGTGGTAGAGAACATGGCTATGAAAAGGCCAACAATCCCAAAGACATAAATTTGTGATGATCTAAGGTACCATCTAGGACAACATTTTTGTTCTAAGTTCCTTTTCTTAATGTTGAGGAATTTATTTATGAGATTGGCTAAGATCATAAGGAGATATACTTACTTTATAATTATAGTTTTATCCTTTAATAAATTTCTACCACAAACTCATCTTTCACCCCAAAACATAATACAACTCAAAAATACACTATTTATCCTAATCGTATAGGGTTCTAAATATAATGACTTTATAATTCACATATCAGAACCTTTAAAAAAATACATTATACCATCCAGGAACTTCACATAATCCAGTGGTAGGTGATAAATCACAATTGGACTATGGTTGTATGTTCGATTCCCGCAGCCTTGTCCAACGCGACGAGTCGTCACACATTCTGCATGTTGTCCTTTTATAAAAATCCAAAAATAACCATTCAAACATAATGCATTCCAACCTTTAGACTTATCCAAAATACTTCTGTAAACTCTCATTCCAAAATTTATATGAAAGTTTAACATAATGTAGATTCATTTTACCCCGTAATAACATGTGAATACCTTCATCATGTATTCTTTTAAACACTAAAACATCCTGAATTACCATAAAACCTTATTGATTACATTCATTATCCCTTATTCCTTATAGAATACTCGATATACTTCATCCATCCAAAAATGTTGTAAACTCCAACAATGATGGAATATACAAATCATTAAATAGTTTTGTCATGACCCGCCTTCACCAAAAGGAGGGAAGGGTCAGCAGGTTGCCAAGCCCTTCCATCTTTAAGTTGAAGGAGAGATAATCACCCCCGAAACCCTCCTTCTATAGGTCCCGGAGTGGAGACTAGCACCAAGGGTATGGAAATTAAACACAAGTGGAAGGCATTACCCTTTTTATTTTATAGGATCAGGAGACAAGATGATGAAACCCAACAACACCATGAGTAAAAAAAAAGTAAAGCAAAAAGTAAACCATTCCCACATTTGTGTTCCAAATGTAAAAGCCACAGGGTACAAAAGTAACTACAAGGGTATGTACCAATGAAAGAAAAAATCAACTGCGACTACCCCAATATCTGAGCTAGTACGGTCCTACGCGATTCCCAAAGTCCTCATGGAAACCTGAAAGCAGTTTTATATACGTAGGGTGAGCATACAAGTACACTCAGTAGTGAAAACCAAATACTCTCTTACAAAAGTGGGGGAACATAATAAAGTTCCGTGAGAAGCATACAACCAACACAATAAAGTAGTTCACCCATCCCACTCACCGGTTACACTCACCAAATAACGCAAGTCAAATAATATATATAATAATAGCACATCGATGTTTGGGTACCCCGCGCCACTTTCCAACTGGTTATTGAGAAATCCTAGGCATCGAATCAATCCCACCATTCTCACCGCAGTCCCACTGCCACACCCGCCCACACACACCTGGGACACAATCGCATGCAGTACCACTGCCAAATCCCGCCCACAAACACCTGGGCCACAACTGTCACACGTAACCACGCCTGAAAACACATAGTCCAGAACAACCACCACCATGCCCGAAGACACCTGGGCTAGAAGATCCACTGTTGCGCCTGATGACACCTGGGCCTCATCCTAAAGATACATGGGAAACCACCTTCCCGCACACACCTGGTCCATTAACACCACACTACCCCGCCCGAAGATTCTTGGGCTAATAATGGACCTCAGGCCATCACAGCGTGCCCGAAGGTACTTGGGATATCAAGGAAAGGGAGAAGAAAAGGAAGATAATAACCAACCACTAAGAATAGTGTTGGAAAAAACACCCTCCCCCATGAAATTGGGGTGTTCAGCACTAAGTTCTCAACTTGGGTGGGGCGCAGAAAAGAAGCACAAAACTACAAGTATATACATAGGTAACAAGCACTCACCCAAAGTTAGGTTTTTCTTCAGACAACCTACAGATCAAAACAGCACTCAAGTCCGAGTCACGACTCCCGCCAACAAAACTCATTTGCCCCATTCTTGTTATCATGTTCAGTAATAATGTTTAAAAAAAATTTCATGCACCTACTTGGGAAACTAACACCATAAGCATAACCAAGGAAGGAATCCAGCCAAACGTCAATTTAAACATTCACACTCTGTTCTATTGTAATGTTACAACGACAAAGGGATAAGTGATATCCCTCGATGTACTATAACTAATGACATCCCCGAGATACTACCCCGTGTCCCCCAAAAAGGTTTCTCATCAACAGAGGATTCCACCACAATTCATGATATAAACAAGGTAACCACCCGGTCATAAAACTCACAATCACTGAATCCGTAACAACAAGGAATCCCATTCCCAATTTCACAACCACCGAGAGTATAAAACAAGGGTTACCATCCCCTCCCACATCTCTGGAAATTGGCCCATAATGGAGAACAATCAAACCACTAATACAAAGAAAAGCAAGACTATGAAGGTATTTTTAGATTTAAAAAATTTTACACTCTCCATGTTTTCAATTTCGTGTGCTTTAACTGGGGGTTATCAAGAAGGGTTGATCCTGGTGGTTTCAATTCATTTAGCCAGGTGTACATGATTAACCAATTTCCCTTTTTACAGCAGGAGTTCACAACCACAAACAAGTCATTTCAAACATCCCCAAGGGTTCATTAGTGTACAGAGAAAGACCACCAATGGCCATGATTTTCAGGAGGCGTAAGCCCGCACAATTCAGAAATATGATCACAACATAAAACAACATCAACGATCACATCCCCCCCTTCTTTCTTTAGTTAATCAGTTCATTATCTTTATTTAGGTCTTGTTTAACCAATTCTATAGAACCAAAAGCACGCCCACCCCACATGATACACAAAAGCGAGAGACGAAGATATTCCCTACATGTTGATCAACGATCGACGCTAAGGCCAGGGTAGAACTACACGGATAGCGATGTGGTTCGCCTAAATGAAATGTAATCTTAGCACAGGGTGATCGAGAAAAGAAGGAACCACGGATGGCCCTTAGTTTATATGAGCTACGGACGGTTGAGATAAGAACACCAAACCGTGTAAGGAGTGAGGGTCATGGGTTGACCACGCGGCCTCACATGTTATCAAAGGGGTCGGGTGGTTTAACCCGACGCACACACCAGGTTAATTTATTAAATATTTAATTATAACATTTACGGCATTACCAGGCTTTAGAAAATGCTTAAAGGGGGGGTCAAAGAAGGGTTTAAAACTCAATTTACGTATGTCACTAGAAATAAACCCCGACAAAGCTGGGAGACACCGATCAGTCTCACCGATCAATCGCGCCTAGACGCCACCCCTTTAGGATCTGGATTTTTGGAAAAGGAAAGGACCAAGAGAGTCTGGGTCATCACATCAGATACCTCTCAAACTATTCTCTCCCTCGAGAATTTTAACAACCCAGAAGGAAAGAGAGGGTCCGAACAACCACCTCGAAAGATGCCTCTCAAGAGTGAACCACATCGTTAACTAAGAACACTTTCCTATTATGAACCATGTAACATATCATGTCAAACTTCCCAAGCATGTGGGGGTTGGGGAGTCTCCATCCCCATGTCAAGATATTATCCGCTTTGGGT
Source organism: Viscum album (assembly GCA_963277665.1). Lineage (NCBI taxonomy): Eukaryota > Viridiplantae > Streptophyta > Magnoliopsida > Santalales > Viscaceae > Viscum > Viscum album. The sequence goes on from OY728121.1 coordinate 432,620,319, forward strand.
GGCACTGACTCACCCGCACGGGTTTAATCGCATCCACCTTAATGCGTCTTGATTAGGGGTCAGGTTCTCTCTTCCCTCATAGCCAGGACATTTCACACACATTAAGAGGAAAAGAAAACTAGAATTTCATAGCCAACAAGGTAAAACGTCCTACCACAACAGCTATAACAATAGAACAAAACTCAAAACAACTCTGGGTGCTGGGCACGCATCTGTGCTTCCCTCTCCCACGTACTCTCCTCAAGCCTACCATGTCTCCACAACACACGAACCAAGGGAATGGTTTGCCCATGAAGAACCTTTTCATTGCGATCCTCGATCATCACTAGTCTCTCCACAAAAGTCATGTTGTCCTTGATGTCCAGCTCTCCCCACCTGAGGACGTGTGAATCGTCGTTCAGATACCAACGGAGCTGGGACACGTGGAAGACATCATGTATCCTCAGCAGTGGTGGTGGTAACGCTAGCTGATAGGCCACCTCGCCGACCCGCCGCAACACTTCGAAGGGCCCGATGAAAGCTTACTCCCCTTACCGAACCTCCGCTACCCATGCCGAGGGGAGACCTTCAAGAACATGTGGTCTCCAACCTCAAACTCCAAGGACCTCTGCCTGGTATCAGCATACGACTTCTGCTGGTCCTGGGCCGCCTTCATCTTTTCCTGTATGAGCTAAAACATCTCTGTCGTGCTCTGCACCACCTCTGGGCCAAGGATGCCTGCGTCTCCTACTTCGGCTCAACACATAGGTGAATGACATGGCCTTCCATACAAGGCTTCAAATGGGTAAATACCGATGTTAGAGTGATAGCTATTATTGTAGGCGAACTCTACCAGGGGAAAGTGTCGCACCCATGATCCTATTAAGTCCAGAACACATGCCTGCAACATATCCTCCATGGTCTGGATGGTGCGCTCTGTTTGTCCATCTGTCTGGGGATGGAATGCAGTGCTAAGGCGTAACTGTGTGCCAAAATCATACTGCAATCCTTTACAGACCAGCGAGGTAAACCGTGCATCCTTATATGAGACTATAGACCTTGGAAATCCATGCAACCGCACCACCTCATCCACATACCTTCATGCCAAAGAATCCACAATACTTGACTACCTGATCGCCAGAATGTGGGCCGATTTCGTTAACCAGTCCACTACCACCCAGATGGCGTCGTATGCCCCTTGGACCATGGGAAGTCTCATGATGAAATCCATCGATATTTCATCCCACTTCCACTCGGGGACATCAAGAGACTGCAGTAGGCCGCCCGGAACTTGGTGTTCAGCCTTCACTTGCTAACACACTAAGCACTTGGCCACAAACTCTGCCACAGCTCGTTTCACTCTGGGCCACCAAAACTGTCTCTTCAGTCACTGGTACATCTTGGAAACTTCTGGGTGTACCTCGAGGGGTGAGTTTTGGAACTCACTGAGAACCTTGCCGTGCATCACTCCTGGAACAAACAGACATCCCTAGAAAAGCATCTGGTTCTGACCATCCCCTCTCAATCCTTCCGAAGAATTTCCTTGGTCAACTCGCTCACACATTACTTCAAACTATGGATCTCCCCACTGAGACTCCTCCACTTGCTGAAACAGAGATGAATGCACTACCATCTGATATAGGCAACCTCTACCACCATCCATCCTCACATCCAGGTGTAAGGCAGCCAACTCCTCCATCGCCTCCAGGCATCCGCCGACTCTCGGAACACATCCTTCTGCGTCCTTCTGCTCAAGGCATAGGCCACTACATTGCCCTTTCCCTCGGTATACGAGATCTCGAAGTCGTAATCCTATTTGAACTCCACCCATCTCCGTGGTCGCAAGTTTAGGTCCCACTGGGAGAATATATACCTCAAGCTTTTGTGATATGTGAAGACCACAAACCGTTCTCTGATGAGGTAGTGCCGCCATAACTTTAGCGCAAAAACGAACGTTGAATACTCCAGGTCGTGGGTGGCGTAATTACGCTCATGGGGGCATAGCTTCCTGGACCCATAAGAGATCACCCCTTGTTGCTGCATCAACACACATCCTAGGACCTATCCTGAAGCATCACAGAATACCTTATATGCCGCCCCTTCTTCTGGCAATCTCAGCACTAGGCCAAGAACCAAATTCTCCTTCAGATGGCTGAAGGCTGACTCACACTGCTCACTCCACACAAAAACCCGGTCTTTCTTGGTCAGGGATTTCAAAGGGACTGCTACTCGGGAGAAGTTGGGTATGAACTTCCAATAGTATCCCTCCAGCCCGAGGAAACTACGGACCTCTTCCACACTCTTGGGTGTTGTCCAAGAAACAACTACCTCAACCGTTGATGGTTCCACCTCTACCCGCTACTCAGAAACCACATGCCCGATAAAGTTCACTTCTTGTGTCCAGAACTTGCATTTCGACAACTTCCCATAGAGATGATGATGTCAAAGGACCTCGAGAACCATCCTCAGGTGCTCTTCATAGTCCTCCTCTGATCTTGAGTAGACCAGGATGTCATAGATGAACACAGCTATGAACCGATATAGATACTCCCGAAAGATGGAGTTCATAATCCCCATGAACACAACCGGGGTGCTCGTAACACCAAAGGGCATGACTATGAAGTCGAAGTGTCCATATCTGCACCTAAAAGCATTCTTCGGGGTGTCTCCCTCCTTCACTATCAGCTAGTGGTACCTAGACCACAGTTCGATCTTCGAGAACCATCTTTCCTCTTTCAGCTGGCCGAAAAGATCATCTATCCTCGGAAGAGGGTAACGATTCTTGATCGTTACCTGATTCAGCCTCCTGTATTCTATACACAACTTGAGACCACTATCTTCCTTCTTTGAGAACAAGACTGGAGCACCCCACGGTGACGCACTCAGCCGAACATAACCCCTCTTCATTAGATCATCAATCTGGATCTGGAACTCCTGTAGCTCTGAATGTGCCATCCGGTAAGGAGCCATCGAGATTGGATGAGCGCAGGGTTGCAGGTCTATCCCGAACTCGATATCCCATCGAGAGGTAGAGTCGTTACCTTCTCAGGAAAGACGTCCATAAACTCACGGACAACCTCTGGCACCTCCACCATCCCAGCATCTATAAATTTCACTGACATCTTGGCCAACAAAGAGAGGAGGGGTTCCCCTCGCCTGCTACCCTTCTGACTGCTCCGCTCGCCGGTGAAGGTAACACGCCAGCCACCCAAGTTCGAGAACACAACCCTTCCTCGGAAACAATAGATGAAAGCACACACATAAAAGATCCAGTCGATGCCTAGGATGACATCGTATGGCTATATCTGTAGCAGAAGAAGATCCCTAACCGACTGATGTGGCCCTATCATCAGTCTGCATCCCCGAAAAACAAAGAACATGTCGGTCTGACCTCCTTATGGTGTGCTCAACACCAGGGGCAATGGAAGTCTCTTGGAATCTAGACCCAAGGCATGTGCTATACTGGGTGCAACGAAGGAGTGCGAAGCTCCATTATCGAACAAGGCATAAGTAAGAGTGCTAAACAAACTGATCGTAACTCGAAGATACTCCGGCCCTGCTGGAACTACTGCCTCCACGACATGTAGCTTTCCACGCCTAGATCCTCTACCCCTCGGCTGTCAGCCACCTCAACGACCATGCCCCTGTTGAGGTCCCTGAAAAGCTCCCTAAGGTTAGCCCCCTCCTCCTACGTCTGTCCTCGGAGGAGCAGGAGCTCGCTGTCCTTGCTGCTTCTTCTGGAAAGGAATGGCTGGAAGCTACTGCTGGGGCGGGTGCAAGGGCTGTCTGCCACTGCCGTACTGTTCCTAGTCCGGGAACTAACTCCGGAGATGTCCAGGGCTCCCACAGATGAAGCATCGCGGTCTCGGGCTCGAAGGGAAAGGGCGAGGACCGGGGGATCGAAACTGAAACTGTTGCGGCCTGCTCCTTGCGGGTTGGAACCTAGAGGGTCCTGACGCTGGAGGCCTGGTGCTGCCGACCTTCCCCTTTGATGGTCCCAGCTGGATTCTCTCTCGTGATACACCTCCTAGAGCATGAATTTTCTCCGCCACTTTGTCCTTCTTCTGGACCTCCATGTACGTCGGCAGGGTAAAGGGGGTAACAACATACTGGAGGGAGGGTCGGAGCGCCTCCTCTAGACGTCTTGCCTGAGACTCCTCGTCAGGAAAGAGGTCAAGAGAAAAACGTCGGAGGTCCGTGAACTTGATTCCTAGCTCCTTTACTGACATACTCCACTGTTGGAGGGAGTGTAGCTCTTGTCTCTTTTCCGCCTTCATCGTCGAGGAGAGGAATACTTCCTGAAACTCCCTATCAAAATCAACACATGCCACCCATGCCACCTTGGCCTCTCTCCTCTCCCACAGGTAAAGCATCCCCCACTGACGCGCCACTCCCTGCATCTGGCTGATGGCTAGAGGGACCCAGTACTCGGTTGGGGCCTGAATCAGGCAGAAGGCTATCACTAGCTCCTCTAGCCAGCCTTCCGTCTTCATGTCAGAGGGCTGGCCTCGTACTTCTCGAGGGTCTGTCGCTGGAAGGCCCGGAGATTCTTCTACCACTGGCCATCCTCTTCCTCTCAATCATCTCTTTGCCGGTCGGCCAAAGTAGTCTCTGGGGCCTCAATCACCTGTACCACACGTTGTCGCCTTCCAGGTGCCACAGCTGCAAGGTAAACAAAGAATGCCTAAGCCCAAGTAGTGCAGAATATTGTTCTTAAAATTTCTTAAACTTTTCATTGATTCTTAATTCCCAAGACATCCCAGAAACACGAGAACACAAGTCATTATAATGCATGTACCCTTTCAAGGGTCTCTACCCTGCAATCAGCGTGGCCTCACTTGGTCGTTCGGTAGGTCCAGAGTCCTTGCATCAGATCATGGGGGGCCCTAAAATCCCGTGTCCTAGCCGGTCTTCCCTGGCCTAATTCACACACCAAGGTCACCCTACACTGTTTCCTTACCATCCCATGCAATACTCACTTTTCCTAACTCCAGCCTCCATCCTATCTCTCAACCTTCCCCTCTGATACCATTATGTCACGTCCCGCCTTCACCAAAATGAGGGAAGGGTCAGAAGGTTGCCATGCCCTTCCTTCTTTAAGTTGAAGGAGAGATAATGACCCCCTAATCCCAGCTTCTACAGGTCCCGAAGTGGCGACTAGAACCAAGGGTATGGAAATTACACACAAGTTGAAGGCATTACCCTTTTTGTTTTATAGGATCGGGAGATAAGATGATGAAACCCAACAACCCCAAGAGTAAAATAAAAGTAAAGCCAAAATTAAACCATTCCCACATGCATGTTCCAAAAGTAAAATCCACAGGGTAAAAAAGTGACTACAAGGGTAAGTACCAAAGAAAGAAAACAGTAACTGCGACTGCCCCAAGATCCGAGCTAGTACGGTTCTGCGCGATCCATGAATTCCTCCTGGAAACATGAAAGCAATTTTATATACGTAGGGTGAGCATACAAGTACACTCAATAGGGAAAACCAATGACTCTCGTGAAAAAGTGGGGGAACATACTAATGTTCTGTGAGAAGCAGACAACCAACACTATCAAGGAGTTCACCCATCCCACTCACCAGCTACACTCACCAAATAACGCAAGTCAAGTAATATATATAATTATATCACATCGATGTTTGGGTACCCCACACCACTTTACCCCTGGTTATTGAGATATCCTACGCATCGAACCAATCCCGCCATTCTCACCGCAGTCCCACTGCCACACCCGCCCGCACACACCTGGGCCACAACCGCACGTAGTCCCACTGCCGAATCTCACCCGCAAACACCTGGGCCACAACTGTCACACGTAACCAAGCCTGCACACACCTAGGATAGAATAACCACCGCCACGCTCGAAGACACCTGGGCTAGAAGATCCACTACCGTGCCTGAAGACACCTAGGCCTCATCCTGATGATACTTGGGAAACCACCTGCCCGCACACACCTGGGCCATAACCACCACACTACCCCACCCAAAGATTCTTGGGCTAATAATAGACCTCATGCCATCACAGCATGCCCGAAGGTACTTGGGATATCTAGGAAAGGGAGAAGAAAAGGAGCTAATAACCATCCACTAAGAATAGTGTTGGAAAAAACACCCTCCCCCATGAAATGAGGGTGTTCGGAACTAAGTTCTCAACTTGGGTGGGGAGTGAATAAGAAGCACAAAAATACAAGTATATACATAGGTAACAAGCACTCACCCAAAGTTAGGTTTTTCTTCAGACATCCTACAGATCACAACAACTCTCAAGTACGAGTCACGACTCTCGCCAAAAAAACCCGTTTGTCCCATTCTTGTTTTCATGTTAAGTAATAATGCTTAAAAAAGTTCATGCACCTTCTAGGGAAACTAACACCATAATCATAACCAAGGAAGGAAGCCATCCAAACGTCAATTTAAACATTCACACCCAGTTCTCTTATAATGTTACAAAGACAAGGGGATAAGTGAGATCCCTTGAAGTACTGGAACAAAAGACAACCCCAAGACACTACCCCATGTCACCCAAAAAGGTTTCTCATCAACAGAGGATCCCACCCCAATTCGTGATATAAACAAGGTAACCACCCGGTCATAAAACTCACAACCACTGAATCCGAAACAACAGGGAATCCCATTACCAATTTCACAACCACCGAGAGTATAAAATAGGGAATCCCATACCCTCCCACATCTCCAACAATCAGCCCATAAAGAAGAACAATAAAACCACTACTACCAAGAAAAGTAGGCCCATGCAGGTATTTTCAGATTTAAAAGATTTTACACACTCCATGATTTCAATTTCATGTGCTTTAACCGGGGGTTATCAAGAAGGGTTGATCCTGGTGCATTCAATTCCTTTATCCAGATTTACGTCATTGGCCAATTTCCATTTTTACAATAGGAGTTCACAACCACAAACAAGTCATTTGAAAAATCCCTAGGGGTTCATTAGTGCACAGAGAAAGACCACCAACGACCATGATTTTCAGGAGGTGTAAGCCAGCACAATTCAGAAAGATGATCACAACATAAAACAGTATCAATAATCACAACCCCCACTTTTTTCTTCATATAATCAGTTCATTATCTATATTTAGGTCTGGTTTAACCAATTCTACAGAAACAAAAGCGTGCCCACCCCGCAAGATACACAAAAGCGAGAGACGAAGAAATTACCTACTTGTTGATCAACGATCGATGCTAAGGTCGGGGCAGAACTTCACGGATACCGATGCGGTTCGCCTCAACAAAATTACTCTTAGCATTGGGTGATCGGTAAAAGAAGGAACCATGACTAACCCTTAGTTTATAAGAGCCACAGGCAGTTGAGATAAGAATTCCAAACCACGTAAGGAGCGGGGGTCGTGGGTTGACCACGTGGCCTCACACGTTATCAAAGGGGTCGGGTGGATTAAACCGACACACACACAAGGTCAATTTATTAAATATTTAATTATAACATTTACGGCGTTACCGGGATTTAGAACAAGCTTAAAGGGTGTCAAAGAAGGGTTTAAAACTGAATTTGTGCACGTCACTGGAAAAAACCCCCGACAAAGCCGAGAGACACCGATCGGTCGCGCCAAGATGCTACCCCATTAGGATCTGGATTTTTGGCAATGGAAAGGACCAAGAGTGTCTGGGTCATCACGATTTTCAAGGCAGTCAAAAATATCCAATAGAATTTACCCAAATCAACCATATCTTATTCCAAAATCAGTAACTCAAAATTAGGACCATATTATGGTTTATCATTCCTTCAACCATGTAATTTCCAAAATGTTTAACTCGTTATAGAGTCACTTTTCATAGTACCATAAAATCACAAATCCTCAATGAAATAGTACTGCAGTACAATCCTTATTTATTTTCAGTACATCATTGACACAACACATTAATGAAATAATTCCAAAATAACTACATAAGAACACTAGTCATTCCTCTTCATCTGTGGTAGTATAATAACTTGATTATTATCCAATAGCATCATTTGGGGAATACTGTGATGATTTGAAAACTTGTTTTCTTAGTGTCCCATCTTATTACAGATGAAGCATTGTACATTTGAAAACTTTTTCTTACCCTTGAAGTCATGTACTTGATGTCCTTTTTCTCCACACTTATAACAAACCCCCATTCCCTTCAGGAAAGTTCTAGGGTGTTTCTTCCCACAGTTATCACATATGGGAAAATTCTTCTTTTCCCTATTACCTTTATCCATATTTCTCTCTTCCATCCTTTTCTTCTCTTGATTCTCTTCAAAGACATAGGACTCGGAGAATTCTTTACTTATCTTATTAACACATGATACGATTTCATGATATATTGACAAAACATGAGAGACTATTTCCCTTCTAAATTTTGGCTTAACACCATGGAAGATATGATCCTTCTTACTCTTTGGATCATATGTATTGCAGGAGTTCACATTACTTCTACTGGGCGCCGTTTCTATACAATGGCATACACTAGGTCAGTTTATGAATTGCAATGAATAATTACAATCTTGTAAAATACCTAACGTAAATTGAACTGTTTAAGGATATAATCCATAATCATAAAAATGCTTTATTTGAGTATGTATATAATTATATTCCCTTCATAATGGTTTGTAAATAAAATGAGAATTATCCTAAGCATATCCCCTGGGAGTGTCGTAACCAAGAGTGAAGCAAGGCCCGTTTTCGTGCACCAGTTCCCATTCGAGTCTAGCTCAAAGCGGTGTTTTTGGGGTTTACCCCTAGGTACATCTATGCTAGAGCCGCCACTACCTACTCATATCCACACAGGGATGTATTTCTTGAAAAATTCACAAAATCTCTACAATACCAAAATTCTAGTATGTTCTTCTATATAGATCCTCAAAGTCTATATTAGGGCTATGTGCTCTAATCAGAGTTTATCTAAATATAGTTTCCAAGTTTATTGCTAAACTTCCTCTGATACCAACTATAACACCCTAATCCCCGTTACCCAGAGTCGGTGCATTATTTTAATACATTGGCATGATTACAAGGAATCATGTCCCGAAGGACCGATCAATTTAGCAGTCTTGGAAAATAGATTACATACATGAATGTTACCTTACACTTTATAAAAAAACAACATAAATAATCCTTTATGAACACCATTATTCCCTTGGCTTATCCCTACATATCAATCACAATACACTTTTTGGAATCTTGGGAAAAATAAAACATAGAAAGGGGTGAGCTCAGATGCTCAATAAGGATAACAATATAGCGGAAACTTTCATAAATAAGCATAAACATTTAAGGCAATCTATACCTAAAATAAAAGCCTTTTATACTTCAAATTAACTATAATATGGAAAAAAATAAAATTAAATAATTCCATTTACATATTCACAAGGACATTCTACTAGTAGAATAATCACATGCAATATCAGAAACCTCTTTCATAACGATGGAATGTGTAATGCTAAAAGTTAATTTATGTGTAAAGGCCTCGTGCCAAGACCTAAAAGATAACTATAACTGGAACCCAACCCGGAGAGCCTCTATAACCAGACTCCAACTCGGAGTGCCTCTAATAACCCGACACCAACCCGGAGTGCCTCGAATAACCGAACACCAACCCGGAGTGCCTCTAATAATCAGACACCTACCCGGACTGCCTCTAATAAACGGAAAAAAATCCGGAGTGCCTCTAATAACTGGAAACCAACCCGGAGGGTTTGATATAACTGGACCGCAACCTGGAGGCTTACTTTTACCGGTCCCCAACCAGGAACATACTAGTCTAACACATTCATCTTAAGAGGAGGATGAAATATAACATAAACATTCGTATTAAAACTAGAATATGAAATTCCAAAACATTAATCATAGACCATTAATGGAATAAAAATAACTCATCCATAGTAAAACATATAAAAAACCTTAAATACAATATGGAAGATTTTTATCATAATAAATCAACTTCAAACAAGTGTAGAATTTATCAAAGGATGTTGACATAGATGAAATCAAAACTATTTGAGGGAAATATCTCCTTTTTTAAATCATTTAAAAGTCACATAATTATAAAAGAAAAAATTTAAAGTCATTTTTGAATAAAAGTGTCCCATACCACTTTGAAACTTTTTAATGGAATTAACATTTCAAAAAAATTCCTGTCAATATAAATAAATCCTTAAAAACCATTTTGAAGACATGGACATTAATGAGAAAGATTTAGAAGAATGAATATTTAAAATAATTGAAATGATGTTTTAGTAAAAAAGTACCTTAAAATAATCCCTTTGAAAACTCTTTCATAAAACATGGACATGCATAATATATTTGTCCCAGTAGATACTTACGTAAAAACAACCTCAGATAATAAAGAGATTGTGAAATTAACCCTTACCAATTTGGTAACATACAAAACATACACCCCATGAAAGGGGTATCATACAATTAATACGTAAATAAACATAAATTAAAGTGTATTACACAAAGAATACAATTATGAGCAGTACATACACCACAAAAAAGGTAATAGTGGCAATATGGTACGAATCTCATGGGAATAATGAGTGAGATGAAAACCCCTTTCCTTGAACTTTCCTTTAGTCGAGGGTACGTTTAGCCTCCTGTATGAAGACTATAGTATGTCATTAAATTATACCAGAACCATATTAATATTTATTATATCATACATTATTCATTTAAGACATTATACTACCCATTTAATAATAATTTTCATGTTATATTAATATTTCGGGTAATAATCGCTTTCTTTATCGTACGTGTTTTAACTTGTTACTCTTGATTGTATCACTTAGATAACGATTTAAATACTTCCAGAATATAAAACATGATTTATTTATCATATATATTTAGAATATAAAAATTTATAATAGACATATATATGAAATGGAAAACACCGTTTATGGAGACGGTAGTCCGTACGTACGCATAAACGCTGTTTCCGTTTTTATATTGTATTGAACGGATGTAAGTGAATAAGATATATTTAAGTACATAAATACTTATATATATATATATATATCAAGTAGAATTATTTTTTGATATATTACATACTTATTAGTAATATATATTTTTATATTCCTCGATGAATGGTGAACTTGGAAATGAATCTCATCGCGTCGTGGAGACGGTAATCCGTCTGTACGTACGATTGAAAATATCATTCTTTTGATATTAATATAATATATAATTGGATGTTATATAATTTATACAGAATCCTTATCATGTTATACACCTCAATATTATACCCATCTAAATAATAGTGTAATGAATAACAATTACACCACGACTTGGACACGGTAAGCCGTACGTACACACGAATGGTGATATTTCATTCAAAGGGTGGATAGAATAATGAATTTGGTTATACCATAATTATGATAACATCACAATATATAGAATATACTGGAGTTATTATTTTAGAATGCAAACAACAAAGAAAAAGGAAGTGGAAGAAGAATGGAACTTGAAAGAGGGTCGTGAAATCATTACCTCTTCTTCAGGTTCTTCCTTTTGATTTGATCAAAAGGGCTCCATAGGTTGGCTTTCTGATATAAATATGTCCTCTAGGTTGAAGGGAGGATAGTTGAGAGGCTATTTGGGCAGGGTTTTTCTGAGACAAATGGCTTAGAAGTTGTAAATTAGGGAGAAGGGGGAGTGCCGTTTTAGAAGAGGGGTGAGGGGCACCTTAGGAGAAACTTAAAATATTATATTATAATAACTTCATATTCGGTTTATAATGGCACAAAATTTGATTATTTAAAGTATAAGGTGAGGATAGGTCGAAAACCACTCAACCAATAGGTTTTAGAAATGTTTAGGTTACCATTTTAACCTTATCAATTAGATTTAACTCTAAGTTAAATAATTTAACTTTTACCGTGTCTTCTTGTATTCTTACACTATATGGTTAATAAACTTACCATATACTACCAATCAAACCCTAATTGGTTAATTAATGTAATATTTATTATTATATAATTCTTTTGGTAGATCCTTATATTTTTAGGACCCTTATATCAATTAATAATATAATATTTTTTTAAAAAACTATTTTATGTCAATTTTGACACGATTTGGTATTTGTTTTTTGTTAAAAAAATTAAAAAATGATTACTTCAAAAAAATACATTTAATCTATCCAAAAATGTCATATTCACCTATAAAATTCGTGGATGTCATACAAACATTGAAATTTATTTATTTTGATATTTATAATACCATTTATTTGATTCTCTCATGAATAAGGTAATTACTACATCGTCATTGGTCATAAATAAATTTATTTATATAAGGTCTAAAAATTATAAATAAAATTCCATGATGTAGGAAATATTTTTATATTTCTAATGAATATTTATAATCTAATTTATCTTATGTAAAACACTATATTAAAAATGTTTAAGTTATTAAACTTTGATTTTAACTCTTTTAACTCTTATTTGAATTAAATAATAATAAACGTCCTAATCTAATCCAAGTTGACCTAAATGATAATATTTTATTAATAATTTTGTTTTTGGTCTAGTTAAACTTGTCCAATATAATTATAACATGTGTTAGGGTAATATTAATATCATTTTTACCCTTAATTACCCTATTTACTTTTAACAGTGGTAAATAAAAGTAAAAAAGTTACTATTCACCAAAGATTATTTTCAACTCATTGAACAACATTTTACTACTTTATATAAACAGTGTTTCTTGGATTTTTGAAATTCAAATCACAGAAGCGGTAAAATTATGTTTTATGAGAATTTTCTAATTCTCCTAGGAGATGTGTAAAAGACAGTGAAAAGTTCAATAAAATTTTTATATATCTAAAATTATTCTAAAATAACTCTAATGAATTACATTGAGATTATATAGATATTATGTATCTATTTTGACGTTAATTGAATTTAAATAAATTAAATTATTATTTAAATAAAAATTCGGTTTTAAACTATAACTCAATGTTTTTTTTCACTATTCATCAAAAATGGAATGTTTTCATCAAAATACCAAAAATCTGGCCTAAGATATATTTGATATTATGAATTCAAAAATGATGTCTATTTTACCAAATTCAAAACATATAAGTTGAATTAATTAATTAAATTTATTCCTGTTGTCAAAACAAATAGCGTGTTTTTAAAAATGATAACTATCAAAAGATTGACACTTACTTATGTCCAGTTTAAATGTGAAATTATGTCCAATGACCAACATATTGTTAAATGGTAAAAATATATTCTAAATATACATTAAAACCACTCAAATTCACAATTTATCACTATTAATTAATTTGATTAAGAAAGTTGTTTTTAATTAAAATTTATTAATTTTCACTATTCATCAAAATATGAAAGTTATTCGAAAAGTACCAAAATTTCACCCTATGATAATTTTGATATTATGAATCCAAAAATGAAGTTCATTTTGAATGATAAAATGTATAAAATTTCAAAAAGTGGGTATTACTATTCTTAACGACTAGTATGATTTGTTGTGGTGTGTTAGAACTCGAAGTTGTGTATAACACACGCTATTGTATTATTCAAAGAGAAGCATACCGTGAAAGCTTGGGGTTTTACATTCACCCCTCCTTTAATAAATTTCATCCTCACAATTTATGATTGGTGTTAGAAACATGGGGTTGACATTTGAAAATATCATAGTTGAAATCCCACATCGAAAAATGGATTAATGAGGCCTCTATTTAAAATAAAGAATGGTAAGTATGAAGGATACCGAAAATAACACATAATAGGGTTCCATGTAGGAAAATATGGATATGGAAGTGAAATATAACCATCAATATCTAATGGAGAGTGGTAGAGAACATGGATATGAAAATGCCAACAATCCCAAAGACATAAATTTGTGATGATCTAAGGTACCATCTAGGACAACATTTTTGTTCTAAGTTCATTTTCTTAATGTTGAGGAATTTATTTATGAGATTGGTTAAGATCATAAGGATATATAATTACTTTATAATTAGAGTTTTATCCATTAATAAATTTCTAACACAAACTCATTTTTCACCCCAAAACATAATACAACTCAATAATACTCTATTTATCGTAATCGTATAGGGTTCCAAATATAATGAATTTATAATTCACATATCAGAACCTTTAAAAAATACATTATACCTTCCAGTAACTTAATGTAGTCCAGTGGTAGGCGATAAATCCCAATTTCACTATGGTTCTATGTTCGATTCCCGCAGCTTTGTCCAACGTGACGGGTCATCACACGGTATGCATGTTGTCCTTTTATAAAAATCCCAAAATAACCTTTCAAACTTAATCCATTACATTGTTTAGACATATCCAAAATACTTCTGTAAACTCTCAGTACAAAATTTATATGAAAGGTTAACATAATGTAGACCATTTTTATCCTATAATAACATGTGAATACCTTCATCATGTATTCATTTAAAACACTGAAACATCCTGAATTACCATAAAACCTTATTCATTACATTCATGCTCTCTTATTCCTTATAGAATACTGGATATACTTCATCCATCCAAAAATGTTGTAAACTCCAACAATGATGGAATATACAAATCATTAATCAGTTTCAAGGAATTCAAGAATATCCAATATAATTTACCCAAATCAACCATATCTTATTCCAAAATTAGTACCTCAATATTAGGACCATATTAAGGTTTAACATTCCTTCAACCATGTAATTTCCAACATGTTTAACTCGTTGTAGAGTCACTTTTCTTTTTACCATAAAATCTCAATTCCTCATTGAAATAGTACTGCAGTACAATCCTTATTTATTTCCAGTACATCATTGACACAACACTTCAACGAAATAATTCCAAAATAACAACATAACAACACTAGTCATTCCTCTTCATCTGTGGTAGTATCATAACTTGATTATTATCCAATAGAATCATTTGGGGAATACTGTGATGATTTGAACACTAGTTTGCATAGTGTCCCAACTTCCTACAGATGAATCATAGTATATTTGAATCCTTTTTCTTACCCATGCAGTCATGTACTTGGTGTCCTTTTTCTCCACACTTATAACAAACTCCCATTCCCTTCAGGAAAGTTCTAGGGTGTCTCTTACCACAGTTATCACATATGAGAAAATTCTTGTTTTCCCTCTTCCCTTTATCCATCTTTCTGTCTTCCATCCTTTTCTTCTCTTGCTTCCCTTCAAAGACATTGGACTCATAGAATTCTTTACTTATCTTATTAACGCATGATACTATTTCTTTATATATTGAGAAAAAATGAGAGACTATTTCCCTTATAAATTTTGGCTTAATACTGTGGAAGATATGATCCTTTTTACTCTTTGGATCATATGTATTACTGGAGTTCACATTCCTTCTACTGGGCGCCGTTTATATACAATGGCATACACTAGGTCAGTTTATGAATTTCAATGAATAATTACAAACTTGAAAAATACCTAAGGTAAATTGAACAGTTTAAGGATATAATCTATAATTATAAAAATGTTATCTTTGAGTAAGTATATACTTATAAGACCTTCATAATGGTTTGTAAAGAAAATGAGAATTATCCTAAGCATATCCGCCGGGAGTGTCGTAACCAAGAGTGCAGCAAGGCCCGTTGTCGACCACCAGTTCCCATTCGAGTCTAGCTCAAAGTGGTGTTTTCAGGTTTTACCCCTATGTACATTTGTGCCAGAGCCGCCACTACCTGCTCGTATCCAGACAAGGATATATTTCTCAGAAGACTCACAAAATCTCTACAATACCATATTTCTAGGATGTTTTTCTATACAAATCGTCAAAGTCTATCTTTGGGCTATGTGCTCTAGTTAGAGTTTGTCTAAATATAGTTTCCAAGGTTATTTATAAACTTCCTATGATACCAACTATAACACCCGGACCCCAGTTACCCAGAGTCGGTGCATTATTTTAATACATTGTCATGATTACAAGGAATCAAGTCCCGAAGGACCGATCGATTTAGATGTCTTGGAAAATATATTACGTAAATGAATGTTACATTACACTTTATAACAAAACAACATAAATAATACTTTTTAATGCCACTATTACCTTGGATTAACCCTTCATATCAATCACAATACACTTTTTGAAATCCTGGGAAAATAAAAGATAGAAAGGGGTGAGCTCAGATGTTCAGTAAGGATAACAATATAGCAGAAACATTCATAAATAAGCATAAACATTTAAGGCAATGTATAATTAAAATAAAAGCCTTTTAATCATGAAATTCAGCATAATATGGAAAATTTAAAATTAAATAATTCCATTTACTTATTCACATAGATATTCTACTAGTCGAATAATCACATGCAATATCAATAACCACTTTCATAATGCTAGAATGAATAATGACGAAAATTAAATTATGTGTCAAGGCCTCGTGCCAAGACCTAAGGGATAACTATAACCGGAACCCATCCCGGAGATCCCCTTTAACCAGACTCCAACCCGGAGTGCCTCTAATAACTGGACACCAACCCGGAGTGCCTCTAATAACTGGACACCAACCCAGAGTGCCTCTAATAACCAGACACCAACCTGGAGTGCCTCTAATAACCGGACACCAACCGGGAGTGCCTCTAATAACTGGACACCAACCCGGAGTGCCTCTAATAACCGGACACCAACCCGGATGGTCTGCTATAACCGGACCCCAACCCGGAGGGCTTACTTTTTCTGGTCCCCAACACAGAACATACTAGTCTAACACATTCATCTTAAGAATAGGATGAAATATAACATAAATATTCGTATTAAAACTAGCATATGAAATGCCAAAACATTAATCATAAACCATTAATGGCATAAAAATAACACATCCATAGTTAAACATATCACATAATCAAAAATACAATATGGAAGATTTGTATCATAATAAATCAACTTCAAACAAGTTTAGAATTTATCCATGGATTTTGAAATAGATGAAGTCAAAACTATTTGATGGAAATATCTCTTTTTTTTAAATAATTCAAAAGTCACATAATTATAAAAGAAAAAATTTAAAGTCATTTTTGAATCAAAGTGTCCCATACCACTTTGAATCTTTTAAAAGGAATTAACATTTTAAAAACATTCATGTCAATATAAATAAATCCTTAAAAACTATTTTGAATACATGGACATTAATGAGAAAGATTTAGAAGAATGAATATTTAAAACATTTAAAAAGATGTTTTAGTAAAAAAGTACCTTAAATTAATCCCTTTGAAAACTCTTTCATAAAACATGGATATGGATAATAAATATTTCCCAATAGATACTTACATAAAAACAACCTCGGATAATAAAGAGATTGTGAAATTAACCATTACCTATTTGGTATCTTACAAAACATACACCCCATGGAAGAGGTATCATACAATGAATATGTAAATACACATAAATTAAATTGTATTACACAAAGAATAAAATTATGAGTAGTACTACAGCACACAAAAGGTAATAGTGGCAATATGGTATGAATCTCACGAGAATACAGAGTGAGATGAAAACCCCTTACCTTGCACTTTCCTTTAGTCGAGGGTACGTTTAGCCTCCTGTATGAAGACTATAGTATGTCATTAAATTATACCAGAACCATATTAATATTTATGATATCATAAATTATTCATTTATTACTTTATACTACCCATTTAATAATAATTGTCATGTTATATTAATATTTCAGGTAATAATCGCTTTCTTTATCGTACATGTTTTAACATGTACTCTTGATTGTATCACATAGATCATGATTTAAATAATTCCATAATATAAAAAATGATTTATTTATCATATATATTTAGAATATAAAAATTTATAATAGACATATATATGAAATGGAAAACACCATTTATGGAGACGGTAGTCGGTATGTACGCATAAACACTATTCCCATTTTTATATATTATTGAACGGAAGTAAGTGAATAAGATATATGTAAGTACATAAATACTTATATATATATATATATATATCTCCAGTATCATTATTATGTCATATATTACATACTTATTAGTAATATATATTTTTATAATCGTCGATGAATGGTGAACTTGAAAATGAATCTCATCGCGTCGTGGAGACGGTAATACGTACGTACGCACGAGCGAAAATATCATTCTTTTGATGTTAATATAATATAAAATTGGATGTTATATAATATATATATAATCCTTATCATTTTATACACATCATTATTATATCATCGAAATAATAATGTATTGAATAATAATTATACCACTACGTGGAGACGGTAAGCCGTATGTACGCACGTATGGTGACATGTCATTCAGAGGGTGGATAGAATAATGAATTTGCTTGTACCATAATTATAATAACATCACAGTATATATAATATACTGGATTTATTATTCTATAATGGATACAACAATGAAAAAGGAAGTGGAAGAAGAAAGGAACTAGAAAGAGGGTGGTGAAATCATTACCTCTTCTTCGGGTTCTTCCTTTTGATTTGATCAAAAGGGCTCTGTAGGTTGTCTTTCTGAACAAACTAAGGCCTCTAGGTTGAAGGGAGGATAGTTGAGAGGGTATTTTGGCAGGGTTTGGCCGAGACAAATGGCTTAGAAGGTGTGAATTAGAGAGAAGGGGGAGTGCCCTTTTATAAGAGAGGTGAGGGGCACCTTAGGAAAAACATAAAATATTATTTTATAATAAATTCATATTCAGTTTCTAATGGCTCCAAAGTTGATTATTTAAAGTCTAACGTGAGGATAGGTCGAAAAAAACTGAACCAATAGGTTTTAGACAAGTTTAGGTTACCATTTTAACCAAATCAATTAGATTTAACTCTAAGTTAAATATTTTAACTTTTACCGTGTCTTCTTGTTTTCTTACACTATATAGTTTATAAACCTACTATATACTGCCAATAGAACCTCAATTGGTTAACTAATATCTTATATATTATTATATAAGTCTTTTGGAAGAACCATATATTTTTTTGACTATTATATCAATTAATAATATAATATTTGTTTTAAAAACTATTTTATGTCAATTTTGACACTATTTGGTATTTGATTTTTGTTAAAATAATAACAACATGATTACTTAAAAAAATACATTTAATATATCCTAACATGTCATATTCACCTATAAAATTCATGGATGTCTTAAAAACGTTGAAATTATATTTATTTTAATATTTATAATACCATTTATTTGATTCTTTCATGAATAAGGTAATTACAGCATCATCATTGTGTCATAAATAAATAAATTTATTTAATGTCTAAAATAATAAATTAAATACCATTATGTAGGAAATATTTTTACCTTTATAATTAATATTTATAATATAATATATCTTATGTAAAACACTATATTAAAAATGATTAAGTTATTAAACTTTAATTTTAACTTTTTTAACTCTTCTTTGAATTAAATAATAATAAATGTCCTAATCTAATCCAAGTGGACCTAAATGATAATGTTTTATTCCTAAGGTTGTTTTTGGTCGATATAAACTTTTCCAATAGAATTAGGACATGTGTGAGGGTAATATTAATATAATTTTTACCATTAATTACCCTATTTACTTTTAACCGTGGTAAATAAAAGTAAAAAAGTTACTATTCACCAAATATTATTTTCATCTCATTGAACCACATTTTACTCCTTGATATTGACCGTGTCTCTCGGATTTTCTAAATTCAACTCACAGAAGTGGTAAAATTAATTTTTATGAGAATTTTCTAATTCTCCTAGGAGATGGGTAAAAGATAGTGAAAAGTTCAAAAAAAATTATATATATCGAAAATTATTCTAAACTAGCTCTAATGAATTAAATTGAGCTTATATAGATATTATGTATCTATTTCTACCTTAATTTAATTTAAATAAAATAAATAAATTTTTAAATAAAAATTCGGTTTTAAACTATAACTCAGTGTTTTTTTCACTATTCATCAAAAATTGAATGTTTTCATAAAAATACCAAAAATTTGGACTAAGATATATTTGATATTATGAATTCCAAAATGATTTGTATTTTAAAAAATTTAAAACATATCATTTGCATAAATTAATTTAAATTAATTCCCGTCGTTAAAACAAATAGCGTGTTTTTAAGAAAGAATAACTATCAAAAGATTGACACTTACTAATGTCCAGTTTAAATGTGAAATTATGTCCAATGACCAAAATTGTGTTAAATGGTAAAAATATATTCTAAATATAATTTAAAACCACTCAAATTCATAATTTATCACTATTAATTATTTCGATTAAAAATGATGTTTTTAATTAAAATTTAGTAATTTTCAGTATTCATCAAAATATGAATGTTATCTGAAAAGTACCAAAATTTCACCCTAATCTAATTTTGATATTCCAAATCCAAAAATGAAGTTCATTTTGAATGATAAAATGTATAAAATTTCAAAAAGTGGGTATTACTATTCATAACAACTAGTATGATTGGTTGTGGTGTGTTAGAACTCGAAGTTGCGTATAACACACGCTATTGTATTATTCAAAGAGAAGCATACCGTGAATGATTGGGGTGTTACATTCTCACCTTCTTCAATAAATTGTGTCTTCACAATTTATGCTCGATATTGGAAACATGGGTTGGACATTTGAAAATATAATAGTTGAAATCCCACATCGAAAAATGGATTAATGACGCCTCTATTTAAAATAAAGAATTTTAATTATGAAGGTTACCGAAAATAACACATAATAGGGTTACATGTAGAAAAATATGGATATGGAAGAGAAATATAACCATCAATATCTGATGGAGCGTGGTAGAGAACATGGCTATGAAAAGGCCAACAATCCCGAAGACATAAATTTGCGATGATCTAAGGTACCATCTAGGACAACATTTTTGTTCTAATTTATTTTTCATAATGTTGAGGAATTTTTTTATCAGATTGGATAATATCATAAGGAGATATATTTACTTTATAATTAGAGTTTTATCCATTAATAAATTTCTACCACAAAATCATCTTTCACCCCAAAACATAATACAACTAAAAAATACTCTATTTATCGTAATTGTATAGGGTTCCAAATATAATGAATTTATAATTCACATATCAGACCCTTTAGAAAAATACAGTATACCATCCAGGAACTTCATGTAGTCCAGTGGTAGGCGATAAATCCCAATTTTACTATGGTTGTGGGTTTGATTCCCGCAGCTTTGTCCAATGCGACGGGTCATCACACGATCTGCGTGTTTTCCTTTTATAAAAATCCAAAAAAACCATTCAAACTTAATCCATTACAACCTTTAGACTTATCCAAAATACTCTAGTGAACTCTCAGTCCAATATTTATATGAAAGGTTAACATAATGTAGATCCTTTTTACCCCGTAATAACATGTGAATACCTTCATCATATATTCTTTAAAAACACTGAAACATCCTGAATTACCATAAAACCTTATTGATTACATTCATGACCCCTTATTACTTAGAGAATAATGGATTTAATTCATCCATCCAAAAATATTGTAAAAGCCAACAATGATGGAATATACAAATCATTAATCAGTTTCAAGGTAGTCAAGAATATCCAATATAATTTATCCAAATCAACCATATCTTATTCCAAAATCAGTACCTCAATATTAGGACCATATTAAGGATTATCTTTCATTCATCTATGTAATTTCCAAAATGTTTACCTCTTTGTATAGTCACTTTTCATAGTGCCATAAAATCTCAAATCCTTAATGAAATAATACTACAGTACAATCCTTATTTATTTCCAGTACATCAGTGACACAACAATTCGATGAAATAAGTCCAGAATTACAACATAAGAACACTAGTCATTCCTCTTCATCTGTGGTAGTATCATAACTTGATTAATATCCTATAACATCATTTGGGTAACACTATGATGATTTGAACACTGGTTCGCGTAGTGTCCCAACTTCTTACAGATGAAGCATTGTACATTTGAAACATTTTTCTTACCCTTGTAGTCACATACTTGGTGTCCTTTTTCCCCACACTTATAACAAACTCTCATTCCCTTCAGGAAATTTCTAGGGCGTTTCTTCCAACAGTTATCACATATGGGAAAATTATTCTTTTCCCTCTTCCCTTTATCCATCTTTCTCTCTTCCATCCTTTTCATTTCTTGCTTCCCTTCAATGCCATAGGACTCAGAGAATTCATTACTTATCTTATTAACACATGATACGATTTCCTCATATGTTGAGAAAACATGAGAGACTATTTCCCTTCTAAATGTTGGCTTAATACCATGGAAGATATGATCCTTCTTACTCTTTGGATCATATGTATTGTGGGAGTTCACATTCCTTCTACTGGGCGCCATTTCTATAGAATGGCATACACTAGGTCAGTTTATGAATTGCAATGAATAATTCCAAACTTGAAAAATACCTAACGTAAATTGAACAGTTTAAGGATATAATCCATAATCATAAAAATGTTTTCTTTGAGTAAGTATATACTTATAATCCATTCATAATGGTTTGTAAAGAAAATGAGAATTATCCTAAGCAAATCCCCGGGAGTGTCGTAACCAGTAGTGCAACAATGCCCATTTCCGTGCACCAGTTCCAGTTCGAGTCTAGCTCAAATCAGTGTTTTTGGGTTCTACCCCTCGGTACATTTGTGCCAGAGCAGCCACTACCTGCTCGTATCCAGACAGGGATATATTTCTCAGAAAACTCACAAAATCTCTACAATACCAAAATTCTAGTAAGTTCTTATATACAAATCCTCAATGTCTATATTAGGGCTATGTGCTATAAGAAGAGTATATCTAAATCTAGTTTCTAAGGTTATTGCTAAACTTTCTCTGATACCAACTGTAACACCCTGACCCCAGTTACCCAGAGTCTGTGCATTATTTCAATAAATTGGCATGATTAGAAGGAATCAAGTCCTGAAGGACCGATCGATTTCGTAGTCTTGGAAAATAGATTACATACATGAAAGTTACATTACACTTTATAAAAAACAACATAAATAATCCTTTATGAACTCCATTATTCCCTTGGATTAACCGTGCATATCAATCACAATACACTTTTTGGAATCATGGGAAAAATAAAACATAGAAAGGGGAGAGCTCAGATGCTCAGTAAGGACAACAATATAGCAGAAACATTCATAAATAAGCATAAACATTTAAGTCAATGTAAAACAAAAATAAAGGCCTTTTAAACTTGAACATCAGCATAATTTGGAAAAAATAAAATTAAATAATACCATTTACTTATTCACATGGATATTCTACTAGTCTAATAATTAAATGCAATATCCATAACCACTTTCATAATGATGGAATGCATAATGCCGAACATTAATTTATGTGTCAAGGCCTTGTGCCAATACCTAAGGGATAACTATAACCAGAACCCAACTCGGAGTTCCATTGTAACCGGACTCCAACCCAAAATGCCTCTAATAACCGGACACCAACCCGGAGTGCCTCTAATAACCGGACACCAACCCGGTGTGCCTCTAATAACCGGACACCAACCCGGAGTGCCTCTAATAACCGAACACCAACTCTGAGTGCCTCTAATAACCGGACACCAACCTGGAGTGCCTCTAATAACCGGACACCAACCCGGAGGGTTTTCTATAACCAGACCCCAACCCGAAAGACTTACTTTTACCAATCCCCAACCCAGAACATACTAGTCTAACAAATTCATCTTAAGAAGAGGATAAAATATAACATAAACATTCGTATTAAAACTACAATACGAAATGACAAAACATTAATCATAAACCATTAATGGCATAAAAATAACTCATCCATACTCAAACATATCACAAATCCTTAAATAGAATATGGAAGATTTGTATCATAATAAATCAACTTCAAAAAAGTATAGAATTTATTAAAGGATGTTGACATAGATGAAATCAAAACTATTTGAGGAAAATATCACTTTTTTGTGAAATCATTTAAAATTCACATAATTATAAAAGAAAAAATTTAAAGATATTTTTGAATCAAAGTGTCCCATACCACGTTGAAACTTTTGAAAGTAATTAACCTTTCAAAAACAATCATGTCAATATAAATAAATCCTTAAAAACCATTTTGAAGACATGTACATTAATGAGAAATATTTAGAATAATGAATAATTAAAACATTTTAATTGATGTTTTAATAAAAAAGTAACTTAAATAATCCCTTTGAAAACTATTTCATAAAACATGGACATGCATAATAAATATTTCCCATTAGAAACTTAGGTAAAAACAACCTTGGATAATAAAGAGATTGTGAAATTAACCCTTACCAATTTGGCAACTTAAAAAAATACACCCCATTAAAGAGTTATCATACAATGAATATATAAATACACATAAATTAAAGTGTATTATACAAAGAATACAATTATGAGAAGTACATACACCACACAAAAGGTAATAGTGGCAATATGGTACGAATCTCACGGGAATAAGGAGTGAGATGAAAACCCCTTACCTTGCACTTTTCTTTAGTCGAGGGTAAGTTTAGCCTCATGTATTAAGAATATAGTATGTCATTAAATTATACCAGAACCATATTAATATTTATGATATCATACATTATTCATTTATGACTTTATACTACCCATTTAATAATAATTTTCATGTCATATTAATTTTTCGGGTAATAATCACTTTCTTTATCGTACGTGTTTTAACATGTTACTCTTGATTGTATCACTTAGATAATGATTTAAATACTTCCATAATATAAAACATGATTTATTTATCATATATATTTAGAATAAAAAAATTTATAATAGACATATATATGAAATGGAAAACACCATTTATGGAGACGGTAGTCCGTATGTACGCATAAACGCTGTTTCCATTTTTATATAGTATTGAACGGAAGAAAGTGAATAAGATATATGTAATTACATAAATAATTATATATATATATATATATTTCAGTAGAATTATTATTTCATATATTAAATACTTATTAGTAATATATATTTTTATAATCGTCGGTGAATGGTGAACTTGGAAATGAATCTCATCACGTCATGGAGACGGTAATCCGTACGTACGTACGAGCGAAAATATTATTCTTTTGATATTAAAATAATATATAATTGGATGGTATATAATATATAAAGAATCATTATCATGTTATATACATAATTATTATACCCATCCAAATAATAATGTATTGAATAACAATTACACCACAACATGAGATGGTAAGTTGTACGTACACACGTATGGTGACATGTCATATAAAGGGTGGATAGAATAATGAATTTGGTTGTACCATATTTATAATAACATCACAGTATATAGAATATACTGGAGTTATTATTTTATATTGGAAACAACAAAGAAAAAGGAAGTGGAAGAAGAAAGGAAGTTGAAAGAGGGTCGTGAAATCATTGCCTCTTCTTCCGGTTCTTCCTTTTGATTTGATCAAAAGGGATCCGTAGGATGCCTTTATTATCAAACTATGGACTCTAGGTTAAAGGGATGATAGTTGGGAGGGTATTTGGGAAGAGTTTGGCCGAGAAAAATGGCTTAGACGGTGTAAATTAGAGAGAAGGGGGAGTGCCCTCTTACAAGAGGGGTGAGGGGCACCTTAGGAAAAACTTAAAATATTTTTTTATAATATACTCATATTCGGTTTATAATGGCACAAAAGTTGATTATTTAAAGTATAAGGTGGTGATAGGTCGAAAAAAACTCAACCAATAGGTTTTAGAAATGTTTAGGTTACCATTTTAACCTTATCAATTAGATTGAACTCTAAGTTAAATAATTTAACTTTTACAGTGTCTTCTTGTATTCTTACACTATATGGTTAATAAACATACCATATACTACCAATAGAACCCCAATTGGTTAATTAATGTAATATATATTATTATATAAGTCTTTTGGTAGAACCGTATATTTTTAGGACCATTATATCAATTTATAATATAATATTTGTTAAAAAAACTATTTTATGTCAATTTTGGCACTATTTGGTATTTATTTTTTGTTAAAATAATAACAAAATGATTGCTTCAAAAAAATACATTTAATCTATCCTAATATGTCATATTCACCTATAAAATTCGTGTATGTCATACAAACTTTGAAATTTATTTATTTTGATATTTATAATACCATTGTTTTGATTCTTTCATGAATAAGGTAATTACTGCATCGTCATTGTGTCATAAATAAATTTATTTATTTACTGTCTAAAAATTATAAATAAAATACTATGATGTACGAAATTTTTTTATCTTTCTAATTAATATTTATAATCTAATTTATCTTATGTAAAACACTATATTAAAAATGTTTAAATTATTAAACTTTGATTTAAACTCTTTTAACTCTTCTTTGAATTAAATAATAATAAATGTCCTAATCTAATCCAAGTGGACCAAAATGATAATATTTTATTACTAATGTTGTTTTTGGTCTAGGTAAATTTGTCCAATATAATTAGAAAATGTGTTAGGGTAATATTAATATCATTTTTACCCTTAATTACCCTATTTACTTTTAAACGTGGTAAATAAAAGTAAAGAGTTACTATTCACCAAAAAATATTTTCATCTCATTGAACCAAATTTTACTCCTTGATATTAACCTTGTCTCTCGGATTTTTGAAATTCAACTCACAGAAGCGGTAAAATTAAGTTTTATGAGAATTTTCTAATTCTCCTAGGAGATGGGTAAAAGACAGTGAAAAGTTCAATAAACTTTTTATATATCTAAAATTATTCTATACTAACTCTAATGAATTAAATTGAGTTTATATAGATATTATGTATCTATTTTGACCATGATTTAATTTAAATAAAATAAATAATTATTTATATAAAAATTCGATTTTAAACTACAACTCAGTGTTTTTTCACTAGTCATCAAAAATTGAATGTTTTCAGAAAAATACCAAAAATTAGGCCTAAAATGTATTTGATATTATGAATTCAAAAATGATGTCTATTTTACAAAATTAAAAACATCTATGTTTCATTAATTAATTTAAATTAATTCTCGTTGTCAAAACAAATAGCGTGTTTTTATGAAATAATAACTATTAAAAGATTGACACTTACTTATGTCCAGTTTAAATGTGAAATTATGTCCAATGACCAACATTGTGTTAAATGGTAAAAATATATTCTAAATATTCTTTAAAACCACTCAAATTCATAATTTATCACTATTATTTATTTTTATTAATGAAGTTGTTTTTAATTAAAATTTAGTAATTTTCACTATTCATCAAAATATGAAAGTTATCTGAAAAGTACCAAAATTTCACCTTAAGCTAATTTCGATATTCCTAATCCAAAAATGAAGTTCATTATGAAAGATAGAATGTATAAAATTTCAAAAAGTGGATATTACTATTCTTAACGGCTATTATGATTGGTTGTGGTGTGTTAGAACTCGAAGTTGCGTATAACACATGCTATTGTATTATTCAAAGACAAGAGTACCATCAAATATTGGGGTGTTACAATGGTGATCCGTGACCTTGATCGTTATGAGAAAATTGTCCGATGATCCCTCAAATTTTAAATGGATATCAGAGAATCTTAGGGGTATCATGGGGATAAGAAGCTGAAATTGGACTTTAATTATGGAGGTATGTTGGATAAATCCAATGGTGCTATGAAATTCCATCACCCCAGTTTTCAAAGTTGTTGAAAGAAGAACCCTTGAAATCCTGATGGGGATAAAGAAATGATTTAGTCATGGGAGAGAAGAGAACATGCCCATTAACTTTCATTATGAAAACCCACTAATGCGATAGAGTAGA
Organism: Viscum album; assembly: GCA_963277665.1. Lineage (NCBI taxonomy): Eukaryota > Viridiplantae > Streptophyta > Magnoliopsida > Santalales > Viscaceae > Viscum > Viscum album. The sequence continues at coordinate 432,648,069 of OY728121.1, forward strand.
GGAATGCTTTGTTCAACCCTGAACGCATTGTTCGTTACTTCAACTATAAAGAACTAGGGAAATTTTCACACCATTACCCTAAGACAAGGATTTTAGGAGGCAACCAATAACCTCCAAGGTATCAAGGGAGATATTTTTCCATCACTACCGCTGAAGAGAACCCCAACAATGAAGTGGTTATAGGTATGCTAGTTATTCATTCAAGAATAGGAAAAAAAATTATTGATTCTAGATCTAGGAATTCTATTATATCATGAATATTTAGTAAAACAATCCCAACACCACCCTAATTCATAGAAGTAGTTATGTTGGTGAGAATGGAAAATGGGTAAATCATTGAATCCCATGAATATAACTCCTCCCCCATCACAATTTATGTATTGAACTTCCCAGTGAACCTCATCATACTCCCTCTAGTGTAATTTTATGTAATTATCTGAATGGATTGGATTTCCATATATATATCCAACATAAATTTCCATGAGTGGGAAATCACTCTCCATATGGTGAATCTACCCCCGATTTAGTACAAGTACAGGTAAGAGGTTGAATCTTATTTAGCACCATCATATCAAGTGTGGATATTATTTCCTTATGAGCATGTGTATCTTTCTCAGATGATTGAGTCTAAAGAAGAATCTATCCTTGTAGACATTTCTATTGTGAGGAAATTTTCTGAATTGTTTTCTCAGGAATTTCCTAGTCTTCCTCTTATAAGAGATGTTGAATCCATGATTGATATTATACCTCGGGATTTTCCAATATCCAAGAATTCATATAGAATGGCTATTGTGGATCTTTAGGACCTAAAGAAACAACTATAAGAGAATCAAAATAAAGGGTTTATACAACCATGTGCTTCACCATGGGGTGCACCAGTTCTCTTCTTCAAGAAGAAAGATTAGTCAATGTGCCTTTGTTTTGATTATGGTGAGATAAAAAAATGATAAAGAACAAGTATCCTCTACCATGAATTGATGACTTGTTCAATCAGATATGTGGATAACAATACTTCTACAAGGTGGATCTCCGTTCAGGATATTACTAAGTAAGCGTGAAGAAGGAAGATATCCCCAAGACTGCTTTTCATACATGGTATGAGCATTATGAATTCATAGTAACGCCTTTCTAACTCACTAATGCACTAGAAATATTCAGGGTTATGATGAATATATTATTTATAGATTACCTTGAAATTTTTTTGGTAGTCTTTATATATGATATTCACATATATTCCAAAACAAAAGAGGATCATGACGATCATCTAAGCACTGTTCTAAAGACCTTTCGAAAGGAGATGATCTATGAAAAGTACATAAAGTGTGAGTTCTGGATGAAGGAGGTCTCATTCATTGGTCATATCATCAAAATAAATGAGATATATATGGATTCATCCAAGAAAGAAACAATTGATGGATGGATGAGGCCAACATTGGTGACAGATATCCATAGCTTTCTCAGGTTAACTAGATATTATCACCATTTTTGAGAAATTTATAATTATTGGAAAAACCTCTTACCAAGATAAATTGAAAGGGAGTTAAATTTTCTTGGATTGATGAATGTGATGAGAGCTTCGTGGAGTTGAAAAGGAGGCTTATCACTGCACTTGTGCTCACACTACCCAAAAGTGGATAACTTTTTTTGGAATTTAGTGATGATTAGAATAAGGCCTTGGGCTATGTGTTGATGAACAATGAAAAATTTAATTCCTATGCTTCATGTAAATTGAACGTTCATGAGAAAAACTATCCAATACCCGATCTGGAGTTGGATGTAGTAATATTCTCTTTGAAAATTTTGTGGAATTACCTCTTTTTGGAGAATTGTGAAATATACACAGATCACAAAATCATCAAGTATATATTCACATAGAAAGAGTTGAACATGTGCTAACAAACACGGTTAGAGCTGATCAATGACTATTACAGCTCAATCCATTACCACCTAGGGAATGAAAAAAAGGTGAAAGATGCTCTAAGTAGAAAGGACCCAACTATTTTATCACTAATGAGAATTGAAAAGAATCCAATCATCTTAGATTTGATGATGACAGGCTTGGGAATCATATAGACGGTAACATCATCAATCCTTTTAGAAATGATTGCTCAACCATCTTTTTTGGAAAGGTTAAAGGATGGTCCAAATCATGATGTGGGAATTCAGAAAAAAGTGGAAACTTTCCTTAATGGAAAATCCTCAGATTTCATTGTTACTGACGAAGGAATTGTGACATTTGGGTCATGAAAATGTGTTCCATCAAATCAAGAGTTAATGAAAGAACTTTTGGATGATGAAAATAGTTTTAATTCTCCATTCACCTAGGAAACAAAAAGATGTATCGAGATCTCCAAGAGCATTATTGGTGGGATAACATGAATAAGGAGATCACTGAGTATACATCAAAATGCATGGTATGTCTGCAAGTGAAGTATGAGAGGCAGAAGTCTAAGCAGGTGATGAAACCATTACCCATACTAACAAGGAAATGGAAGAACATCACCATGTAATTTTTCACCAGACTTCTGAAGTCATCCAAAGGAAATAATGCTATTTGGGTTGTTTTGTATTGTCTTACAAAGTCTTCACACTTCATTGCAATTTGGGATGATTTATCATTGGATAAAATGACATAGATATACATCATATAATTGGTAAGGCTTCATGGAGAACCATTATCGATTGTATCTAATCGAGATCCAAGATTCACATCTAAGTTCTTGAAGAGTCTCCAGCATGCACTGAATACTAAGATGAACTTTAGTACGACTTATCATCCTCAAACTGATGGCCAATATGAGTGGACTATACAAAAACATGATCAAATATTGATAGCATGCTCAATGGACTTCAAAGGAGGATGGGATCAACATCTTCATGTCGTTCAGTTCTCTTACAATTAACAGTTTCCAGTCAAGCATCCAAATGGAACCTTATGAATCCCTTTATTGGAATAGGTGAAGAATACCAGAATGTTGGAAAGAAGTTGGGGAGAGAAAAATCCAAGGTACAAAAATGGTTGAAGAAATGGAAGAGAAGTTTAAGACCATCTGGCAGCACATTAAAGCTACTCAGAGTCAACAAAATAGCTATGTTGATAATCATTGATGAGACAAAGAGTTTGATGTTGGGGACATGGAATTCCTCTTCATATCACTATGTAAGTTATCTATGAGATTTGGGAAGTAGGGAAAGCTTATTTTAAGGTACATCGGCCCTTTTGAGATCCTTAACCGCATTAGAGTAGTGGTCTATCGACTAGAACTCCCACTGAACCTATATCAAGTACATGATGCATTCCATATATCTCTCTTAAAGAAGTACATACCTGACCCATCACATATACTCAATCTTTAGGTGGTAGAATTATATAATTACCTCTCCTACGAAGAAGAGATGATGAAGATATTAGATCATAGGGAAAAAGTTCTATGAAATAAGACAATGCCCCTAATCAAGGTGTTGTGGCGAAACCACAAGTTTGAAGAAGCAATGTGGGAATTTAAGGAAGTGATGAAGTTGAGTTACCCTCATATTTTTTAGTTTGGGAAAAGAAAATTTCGAGGGAAAAATTTATTATGGGGGAAGATTGTAATGACCCAAACATTTATTAATAAAAATTATTCTTAATCGGTTTAAATGTCTTATTATGTAAAATGGTTATATAAGACATATGCACTTCATTGGTTTTATGTTTATGTATTTTAAAATACCGTTATGAATTTTTACCATTGCTAATATAGATATTGAATAGTGATCACATGATTCATATAATAAAATGGATTTAACAAATCCAATTTAGTCAGAAAAAGGAAGTGATGGCCTTATCTAGTAGAAAAAATCCATATGAAGCCCATTTTTGGAGCTTGGAAAGAAGGTAGTGTCACCGGGAATCTCTCTTGACCTGTACCAACCTGATCTTTAACACATTAAGCTTGAATGGAACCACCTGTGGGAGATGTGGAAGTTAATATAGATTACCACCCGAGTGATGTTATCTGAACCAACTCAAGAGTCTGTCACCATCACACACCTTACCCTTAGGTATTATGCGGGTGTTATAAGGGGTTATGAAATAAGACTCTAGCATTGTGATTATGTAAATTATCTTTTATAAAAAATATACATTCATTTTATTAATGTTAATTTGTAAATGGTTTTTTAATGAACAAATAATATTTTTAGTTAATATTTAAATTAAATTAAGAAATCTACATTGATGAATTAATGGATTTTTTAATAAAAAATTATTTTAATAAAAAATTATTACTAAATTATTATTCCTTAAATATAAATTATTGTATAATTTTTAAGAATACAATTTTAATTTTTATTGTTGTTTGAAAACTGTTTTCGTCAAAACCCATGAATTTTTAATAAATGTCGGTTCTTATTTTAAAATTGAAAATTCACATATTAATAAAATTATTTATATAAAATGAATATTATATTTTTTATTTAGGACATTGAAATTATCAAATGGTGAATCTTTCATAATTTTCTCAGACAACCAAATTTTTATGTAAATTTTAAATACTATTAAAATATATAATGTGTTTTATGACATCATAATGAACCAAGAGTGATGTAATAAAAAAAAATTATATTCTGAAAATATATGTTTTACCTTTAAAATAATTTGATTTTATATTTGTTTGATTAATTTTACAATGCCTTGGTGGACCCTCTATGACTTATAAACTATTTTAACATTTTAAAATGATTTCCTTGAGAGTGTGATTCACCTCTACCTCAGAAAGCCTAATATTTTAATAAGTTCGTCCATTAGAGTTATAAAATAATTTTTTCCACTCCCATTTGGAAAAAACCATATGAAAAAAACATGGTATTGTGTTTGGTTTGGATTAGTTAAATATGTAGTGTCCAAAACCTAATTTATAAATATTTCCATCTCCTTCTTATATAAACCCACTCAATCTCACATTAATATTCACTCAAAACCATTGGATCTCAATAAAAATATTCCCTCATATCTATATAATCCTTTCAATGTGCCACAATCACCCAATAATCCTCACTCAAGCCTCTCATAATCCTTTTGGATCACATTTCCAAGTAAGGAATTTCTTCCTTTCTTATTTTTGTCCAAATTTCTTTATATTTTTATACACATTTATATTCAATTAAAAATATTGGGATATGATTTCAAACCTCCCCCATACGTACATACATATGTTTGAATTATGATATACCACTTTCTCTCTCATTAATCTCTCCCATATACACCTATTACCATTTTGAAATTTCGTAAGAGTTAGTCCATTTCTCCTCTTTCATTAAGTTTCTAAATTATGTTATGCCTTAAATTACCAAATTCATTGTTTTGAGACATGTATATATATTACCCCTTACATTAAATTTAATTTACATATGATGATATACCCCTTTATCTCTCATCAACCTTTTATATGAATTTTAATGTCACACTGTTATGCTGTCGAAATTACATTACGATTTTTCCATCAAAATCGTTGTGTAGTGAATACCATACCCAATTTTCTATCAAGGATGTTAACCTTTATAAACATATACATATTGAAGGATAATTAAATGTATGTATTCAAAATTCCTTTATCATTGAAAGAATTATTATATTGAATGATTCCATGTTATATGATCCATGTGGCACACTTATGCATGAAATGAATTGTTGTTAAAGGGTGTGCCCTGATAGCACTTCAATGCATTAGGTAAAGATTATTATCATGATTATTCAAGATAAATGAGTGTTCAATCATGATAATTCAATTTCAATTAGGGTTTAATAATTATAATTCATGATTAATGAGGGTTTACTCATTCCCCATGTGTAATGAGCTTTGGCACATGCTAGTATCATGTTAAATGTTGTTGCCACATTTCCAGGTTATGATAATCATGCTATATAATTCCTTTATGTTCATGTTCCTCTGGTTATCCATTGATATGAATATTTCATAACATGTATTGTATTCTTCATATTATTCCTTTTTAATAACTTTTTGAGATTTTTAGCTTACCCTTTTCTTATGAATGTCTGCAGGTTATCCCCTGAAATGCTAGGTTTGAAGTAATATTGTGGTCATGTAAAAAAAGTTTTCAATAAATTTGTTGTGATTTATAATCTAATTTGTTATGTAATGTTACTAATTTCCCAAGACACCATACCACCAGATCCTTCGAGTTGTGTTAAGTAAAATTTATGTAATAAATCATGTGTATGGGTGTAATAAAGAGCAGGGTTGTTATAACTTTATTGTATTATGTTATATTTGTTGTCAAATATGTCAATGAGATTGTTAAAGATGATAAATATATAAAATAATATATTCTAAGTAAATGTTTATGGAGAATATAAAATAATATTATTGATGCAATGAATTAAAGTTCAAGGAACTTATGTCAAAGGTGCCATAGTGTTTACAACATTGATGTATCACCCATTGAGAATGATTGAATATTATGAGGTCAATCATTAAAAAAGTAAAAGAATTATTTGATTTTCAAGATGTAGAAAATAAGAGATAATGATGAGTATAATAAGTGTGTCCATGCATGGACTTTAATTTACTAGGTTCCCATGCATTTCATTACTTGTTAACAATTATGTTAATGATATTTTTGTGTGGACTTACCTAAAAAGAGGGAAAACCTTGATCTTGCTAGTCATCCTCAATATGAGGCTCATTTGGGGTAGGAGTCAACCGCACCCCAGGGGAAGCTGATCATACAATCCTATAAAAGGTCGATAGTGGGTGCATAGCACGCTCACAGAGAACCGGTACGAGGTAGTACCGTGGAGGGGGAGAGAGAATTTGAAGCTCATTGATAACACTTGATTGATATAATGTGATCCACCTATGTGTTGGATTCGATGTGGGATAGAGAACTTTGACTATTTTTCATCACTTAAAAGACACAGAAGTGATCCCCACCATCCATCTCATCCGCATCCTATGATCTGATCCCTATTTTTCAGTACTCCAGGATACACATGTTTGAATGAGGGTCATCTAATTTCCCCCATGGTTTCTAAAATCTAAGTGTCATTGTTCTCCTATTCGAGTGCTTGCTGGTGCCACTAGTTCTCACCGTAGATGATGAATAATATCATTCAAAAAAACTATGTCTTATCATTTTTACACCATGATCATTGTTTTATTGTATTAAGACCATGCATGGAATCTTCATAATACATGCATGTAATATCTTGATGATGAAGTCTTGGACTAGAAAAATAGTGTTTTTGAGGGCCCATGGATTCGATCTTGGATTTGAATGAAGATTTTCCTAAGATCCTCACAACATTCATGATATTTCATCACTATAAATGAGGATCCCACCTTAAAAAGGAAACAAGCTACGATATCTAGTGTATCTCATCTGCCATTTGAAAATATTTAAAATAAAAGATCATGGTTATTTAAGGCAGGATTTGAATAGCATACTGTGTGAAGATTTTAAGGCCTAAAATAATAGAACCCTGTCTATAAAAGGAGAGGCCTCGATCTAAGGAATTCTTGATTCTAAAAAAATTTCAATAACTCTTGTTTTTCATGAAAAAATAGTGTATCTCCATGATTTTTCTTTGATAAGGGAGAGAAAAGGAACCTTGAGCTCTTTGGGTCTATGAAGAGAAGATACGGTAAGCCTTCGATAGGTTCCACTCAATCTCATATCTATTTTAAAAGAAGTTTAGTTCATAGCACAAACTTATTACCGTGAACACACGACTGGTTTTCATAAACCCTCGTTGTTCTCTATGAAGTGCAAGTCACCATGATTTAGTGGAAGAGTCTTAGCCTCCCACTATGCCTCAAAAATACCAAAACAATCTATGAAAAGTGGAATCAAGCATCCACTATTGGAAGAAGACGATATTTAGAGATCTCTTGTCACGCGAAGGTAAGAACCCCACTCTCTATTTATCATTTGTAGGTGTCTATTTTGGTAGAAGAATGAATTTTCATGGTGATGGGATGATAGAAAATGAATGCACACATGTGTATTATTTGATTAAAACCCAAGGTAGTGTGTGTGTTTGCCAAGGGGTTCCATCCATTCAGGTTGGGGTTGTATAAAAACAATAGAATGAAAACAACACAAGGTAGGAAGTGTGTGTGCACGTACATGTGAATGAAGTTGAGTAGTACATATACCCATGAACTCGTGAACTAAATACATTCATACCAAGTGATAATAAAAGAAGAATAAGAGAAGATTAAAATAGGTTGTGTGCGTGTGCAAAGAGTTATACTGATTAGGGCTTTCACATAAGAGAGAGGAAGAGGATTGTGTGTTCACATGCACACGTGAAGAAACATAAAAGAAAGAACAAAAAATGTGTGTTCATAATGAATAAGTGAAGAGGCTATGCAAGTGTACATGAATACATAAAAATTGTGAAATTCAATTAAATAAATATCAACTGCACCAAGAAGAAGTTTAGGAGAAGTTCAATTAAATGGAACATACATGATCACAATAATACATGAAATGACGAAAGGATAAATGATTCTAATGATGCCGTGTAAGCTAATCTTTATTTTTTTAGTAATCAAAATGTTTTTTGTGACTCTAAAAAATAAAAGGAATATGCACTGGTTCATTCTATTGATTTATTAAATAAGAAGAAATAAGAAGAAGAAGCGTGCAATTGGTCTTGAACTAAAGAAGATAGAAGAAGAGTTTGGTTACATTCATGCTTCTAAGAAAGTATCAAGGAGAAGAATAAGAGGAATAAAAAAGAAGTAGTGTGACATAAAACATAGCTCAAAAGATTAAATAATCTATTGGTGTTGAAAACCATTTTTAATAAAGAAGAATACTATCTCTACTGGATGTATAAAGAACCATATTGAGGATACAAGTTGAACTAGGTTATCCCCAGTTCAGTGAAGATGATTATTTACCACCCCCTCCAAAGTGTAGGGACTCACACTAGCTAGAGGATTGTTTTCCAAGCCAATCCACTCTAACATTTATCAAATTATAGTGGATAATCCATGCACAAGTCATTTCTAGACATGGAAGGGATGTATCTTCTTATATTGAGTAGTTAACCTTGTTAAAATATCATGTTCATATTTTAACCCCTTTCTATTATTGTATGCGACATGGAAAAGAGAACATGATAATAAATATATTAAAATGTAATGATGTATAGGGTTAATTTTTTTGAAATTGTTTTAAAAATTACCCAACACTGATTCAACACCCCCTCTTAGTGTTAGGAATATCCCCAAATGGTCTCTTCAATTATTATCAGAGTAAGGTTCACCTATATTGGATTATCTACATTTAAGATATTCTCCTTTGAGGACATGAGTTTCTTTCTTGAGTTAATAATGAAGAGAAATATTGGTGATGATTCTGTTATCTCTGAATATAGGGTTATATCTACCAATACCATGATGAACAGAAAACATGAATAAAAGATAATGGTGAAGAAGAAGTCCCTCCTATCTAAAAAAGAGGATGTATCTGGTCCTTCATGCCTTGATGACAATATAGACACATTAGTCATGTAACGTACTAAGTATGTGGCTCAAATTTCCAACAAGAATATGGATAACCCTATAACATGAAGTGATCAGGAGGTATGTGCTAGTACACTTGAAAATTGTTCTAATGATGAAAATTCCATCGCAAGTGGTGATGATCAATCTACAACCTCTCAAGGGTAATCAGTTGACAGATTAAGAGATATTCTGCATTATATCCTAGAATAAATTCCATCACTTTTTGGTGGAGTATTTCATTGTATGCAAAATGATATCACCCAGCTGAAAGAAGATACTAGTTTTTTGGGGAAAGGCTTTCAAGAAAAAATCGGTGAATGTTTAAATCACTCTAGACTGGTTGAAGCCTTTGAAGCAACAATGAGGCAATTTGAAATGAGTTCCTCAAAATGGATCAGAGATTTTGAAGAGAAATAGGGATTCAATAAAACTCTGGAATAAAATATCCATATACATGAAGATAAACTAAATAAGAGAATTGATGTCAAGGTATTATACATTGATGAAAATTCCATGAAGATCATGGAAGTTGACTTTTTGTTACAAAACAATGTTCTAAAGCATGAAGAGTAAGTTTAAAGATTGAAGAAACCTTGTAAAGAGAATATAACTATGATTGAGGAAAAAAAGAAATTTCTAGAAATGGAATCTTAGTTTTCCAAACATGAGAAGACACATATTGAGACTTCAAAAAATACTGAAAGAGTTGGTTCTAGTTCTCAATGTTCATTGGAGGATTATAATGGTGAAAAAACTTTAACATATGATAAGAAGATCATAGATTCAATAAATGATTTATCACAAGCAGTTGAGAAGAATAAGGTATCATCCATACGATCTTGTACTCATGTTTCTAAATGTGTATCAATAAGCAGTGTAGATTAACAAAAAATTGTAAACAAGTGTGGATGAATAAAGGTGATAATAAACCTAACACCATGAATAGGGTGGATACGAAGAAGAAGTTCAAAGATTAATCCCCATAGATATCACAACACGTCATGAATAAGTCAAAAAATCTAATATAGAAGATATCAATAAGTCAAGATTTGTGGGTCAATTTTGGTGATGAAAATTATTTGTTCATTATGCATTGGATTTTCGGTACAGTCCCTTAAATAAAAAAGCACATTAAAAGAGTACATAAAGGGGGATCAAGATAGTGATGAATAAGAAAAATCCATAGATCTAGAATCATCTGTATAGTTCCAAAATATTGGGAATTATAGATAAAATCTGTGATGTATGTAGCGGGAGTGATCATAAGGTTTGTATACGATCATCTCAACCTACATCCAAATATGATAAGAAAATAATATCACATAATCTACCTAAGAAAGAAGAAGAATCCTTTTTAAGTAGTCATAATAATGTTGTAAAAACTAATTCTCCCAAAAAGACTCTAAGAAATAAAGGAGAAAAGTCCTTGGATTCTATAACAAATAATTTTAAGGGTGTTACGTCCAAAATAACTCTAAAGAAGGATGCCACACAAAAGAATCTATGTGGAAGATCCAATCTTGATACCACAGTTCCTAAGGACATATTAGTCAACTGACCTGACTATTTAGAAAGAATGAAAAAAATGGAAGATGCACAGGCTAAGTATAGTGAAAATGGAAGTAAAAAATATTTCACATGTATAAAAGGAAGTCTTCTGTGTAAGGTGAAATAAGGATAGTCACACTGATAAAAATTTCATTTCTTTTATTCCAACTCAAGAAGAATTTTTTTAAGAAGAATAATGTTGCACCAGGAGATTCTAGTGTATTAAAATATCTTTAAGAAAGAAGGCTCACACAAAAAAGAATTGGAATAAGTGATAAGATCCACACAACCACAATCAAAATTGAATATCAAATGTGAAAGTGTGAATAGTGGAGAAAATGGATCGTCTTTTTTGAAAAAATAATCTCAACCTTATTGTTCACATTGATAAAGCAAAGAGGATCCTCCTTATTCCCTTAAATTTTTGTGTATTGTATTTTATCTGATAATAAAGGGAATTGAAGATGAAGTAATTTCTCAAGGGGAGAAGTTAAGAAATAGTGATGAGAACTGTTCCACTTGAGGGGTAGACAAATGAAGAAGCTACCAGAGTTATTATTTTAATTAGAATCAACATTAGTGGGTATAAAATTCAATTAATATGAAAATTTTATGAAGATTGTATCATTGGAAAAGTTATATAATTTCTTAATCTCTCATCCATGGTTACTCAATATAAATATCATTCTAAAAAGGGTGAGTAACTATATTAATCAGTTAAATAAGAATAATCGAAGTGCCCCAAGTTCACTAATCCTTCCAATTGCACTTGAATATTTTTGATCCATTTGTTGAAGTGAGTGTATGAGTTTTAGGTTGACTATTTCTAGAAAGATTCATCTCACATTTATTATCTTCATCCTGTAATGAAAGTGAAAAACCCATGAAGGGAAGTATATGAGTTATCAACTTATAAGGTATCATATAAGTGGGTAATGGACATATTTGTTGTCTAAATCAAATCCTCGTATTTTCTACACCAAGCATTGCTCAAGAAGACTTATAGTGAAATGATGGATGGAACTGTACTTAAGTAAGAATTGATGCCATTTCCAATGAACTTTGTATTTCTTGTCAATAAGGGGGAGAGAAGTGAAATGAATGATTGGGGGAGAGAAATAAGTGAAGGGGAGAGATAAGACTCACTTTGACACATTCATTTGAAAGAAAACTTTAGGTGTTGACAACAAATAAAAAGGGGGAGATTATTGTTGGACACTTTTTTGTATTGACATCTATTTGTTATAAAAGGTGTCAATGATGTTGTTAGTGATGATCAATATGAATAAAGATCTCTGCATTATCAATGTTTATGGTGAATGGAAAATCCGATGATTGATGCACTGATATTAAGCTCAACGAACTTATGTCAAAGGTGACAAAATGTTTACAGCATTGAAGTATCATCTATTGAGAATGATTGAAGATTCTATGTGTGATCATCCAAAAACTGAAATAATTATTTCATTTTTCATGATGTAGATAAGATGAGATAATGAAGTGAAGAAGAAGGGTGGCCATGCATGGATTGGCGAGGTATCGGGGAGGGGGAGAGATAATTTTGGATCCCATTGATAGAACTTGATTGATATACCACACTCCACCAGATTTTTGGATTCGATGTGGGATAGAGAACTATGGATATTGTTCATAACTTAAAAAACATAGGAGTGATCCTCACTGTCCATCCCATCCATGTTGTGTGATCTGATCCTCGTCGTCCATTACTCGTTGTTGTGCATGTTTGAATGAGGTTTGTCTGATTTCCCCCATGATTTATAAAATCCTATGGCCGTCGTCTTACTCTTCTTGTGCTCACTGGCACCACTGGTTCTTTCCAGAGATGATGAATAATCACGTCTGAACCACCATGTCTTATGATTTTTACACTGTGAGCATCATTGGATTTTACAGATACCATACATGCAACCATCGTCTTGCATGCATGTGATATCTCGATGAGGGAGGCTCAGCTAAGGAAAAAGAAGTTTTCATGGCCACATAAATTTGAGCATATATTTTAATTAATATTTTCATGAGATCCTCACAACATGCATGATATTTCCTCACTATAAATGAGTAGAATGCACTGTAAAGAAAACAAGACACGATATCCATCGTATCTCATCTGCGGTCTAAATATATTTAAAACTGAATGTCTCATTTATTCAAGGAAAAATTTTAGGATCACATCGTTTGTTGATTTGAATGTTAAAAATAATATAACCCTTCTTATAATAGGATATCTCTTTAGTCGAGGAATTCTTAATGTCCCATATTTCAATATCTCTTATTTTTATTGAAAAATTGAGTATCTCCGTGATTTTTCTTTGCGAAGGGTGAGAAAAGGAACTATAAACTCTCTATCACTGCGAAGAGGAGATCTTACAAGCCTTAGATTGGTACCACTCAATATCAAATGGATTTTAAAAGACATTTAGTGCATTGAATGAAGTAATTTACACAAACAAGTGACTGGTTTTCTTAAACCCTCATTGTGATCTACGAAGGCCATGTCACCATAATCCGGTGGATGAGTCTCATCCTCCCTCTATTCCTTAGAAATACCCTCACATTCGATGAAAAAAGAAGCACATGTTCTCTACATGAAGAATTAGATCTGTGGAGCTCTCTACTCACACAAAGGTATGTACCCCAATGTCTGTTAATCATTTGCATGGGTTCATTTTGGTATAAACATTAATTTTTAGGGTGATGGGCTGAGAATAAATGCATTAACATATGTTCACTTGTTGAATAAACACTGAGGTAATGTGTGTGTGCCAAGGGGTTCCACCCATTTGGGTTTAGGATGAATGAAAAAAACATAAAGAAAAGAACACAAGGTTGGCAGTGTGTATGAACACATGTGAATCAAGTTGGGTATTACATATAGCCATGAACTCATGAAATAAACACACCCAAACCAGGTGATAATCAAAGTAGAATAAGTGAAGAAAAAAAGTGTTCGTGTGTGTGTGTGCTGAGAGTTATACCTGTTAGGGTTTTCACACAATAGAGAAGAATAGGATAGTGCATGCACACATTCATTCCCATGCACATGTGAAGACACTTAAAATAAAGAACCAAAATTTTGTGTTCATAAAGAATAATTGAATAATATACACATGCGTGCATGCATACATAAAAAGGTGAAATTCAGTTAAATAAATATCAACTTAAACAACAAGAAGTAAAAGAGAAGTTCCACTAAATGGAACATGGATGATCATAGGAATAAATGAAAACAATAAAGGGGAAATGATTATGATGATGTCAAGTAATTTAATCTTCAGTGTTTGAATAATTAGAAAGGTTTTTGTGATTCTAGAAAATAAAAGTAATAATTGCTGATGAATTCAGTTGTTTCACTAAAGAAGAAGAATAAATAAGAAGAAGAAGCGTTCAATTGGTATTGCACTGAAGAATATAAAAAAGAGGTTACTTTCTTGCATGCTGCTAAGAATATAAGAAAAAGAAGCACCATAGCCTTAGACCAGTTGGTGAGGACTATTTATGTGCATCCATGCAACCTAGGAACAAATGTAGGAGGAGGCATATTTTTGGTATCGTAGCATCACTGTAGCAGAACTGTAGCAGGTACAGTTTGGAAGTCTAGCTGTCGGGAATATTCCCCCGTTTGGGCCTTCGGGCCACCGATTTGGTCCCTGAGTCCTTTAATGACTTCGAGTCACCTAGGCCTTCGGGTCAGTAAGGCCTTTAGTCCACCTCAAGGCCATCAGGCCACCTTAAGTGTTGATGCAAACCAGAAAAACTACCAGGAACAAGCACTAGAAGAAGGATGATCAATGAGATTTCACTATATTAGAAGCTAAATAAATTGAAATAATTAGAGGGTAAGGAACCTTCCATCAGGACATGCTTGTTAAGGCATGGGAAAGCCAATCTGAACAGACATGCGAAGGTGGAGAGCTAATTTTATGATGAATATGTTGGGGATGAGCAATTCCATGTAGTTAGTATGGGTTGTATATAATTTTTGAAGCCTACAATAAAATAATTCATCTATGTCATGTGGCCCATGTAATACATAGGCCTACAGGCCCTGTAAGGTTCACACCTCACCCCTTGAAAGGTGGATTATCAAAAATCAATAAAAAAATTAAGGCCTTCGGGCCATAGGAGTAGCAAGGAGAAGAATAAGTGGTTGAACAAAGAATCAGTGTGACATCCAGGAGGTCTGAAATGATTTAATACTCTATTGGTGTTTCAAACCCTTTTGAATAAGGAATAATACTATCTATATTGGCAGTATAGTGAACCATCTAGAGTCTGCAAGTTGGACTAGGTTATCAAAATATCAGGGAAAAGGATTGTTTCCACCCACCTCCAAACAATAGGGAGTCACACTAGATATAGGATAGTTTTCCTAGCCAATACACTATAATAGTTATCACATCATAGTGGTGAATACCTGTACCATTCATTCCTCATCAAGGAAATGTTGTATATTCTCTTATTGAGTAGTGAAACTTGTAAAAATATCATGTTCATATTTACACTTCTTTATATTATTTCATGTGATAGGTAAAAGAGAACAAGAGAATCACGATCCTAATAGGTCAAGAGGTATAGGGAATTTTTTTTTGAAATTGGATTAAAAATTCCCCAACACTGATTCAATACCACCTCTCGATCATAGACATATCCCAAATTGGTCTTCTCAATTGTTATCAGAACTAGGTTCACCACTGTTGGATTATCTACATTGAAGATATTTCTTTTAAAATCTTGAGTTACTATACTGAGTCGATTATTAATTTCAATATTGGTAAAGATTCGGTTATCTATGAACAGAGGGTTATATCAATCAAGACCATGATGAACATGTAAAAGGAATAAGAGATAAATTTTATGAAGAAGTCCCTCCTATCTAAAAAGGGGGAAGTATCTGGTTCTCTATACCTTGCTAACAATGAAGGCACATCAGTCTTGTATTGTAACGAGCAGGTGTCTCAAATTTACACCAACAAAGTGGGATAACCTTCCTACCTCAAGTGATCTGGAGGTATGTGTTAGTACATTTAGAAATTATTCTCATGATAAATATGCTAGCACAAGTGGTGATGATCAATCTACAACCTCTCTATAATTATCAATTAAAATATTAAGAGATATTTTGTATGATATCTCGGAAGAAATTTCATCCATTTTTGTGGAGTATTTCATTGTATACACGAAAATATCACCCAAATAGAAGAAGAGACTAGAGTTTTGGAGAAAGGCTTGAAAGAAATTTTTTTTGAATGTTTAATGCTCTACAGATAGGTTGGAGGCTTTGAAGCAACAAATATGGAAATTGAAATGAGTTCCTCAAAATAGATCAAATATGTTTAAGAGAAATAGAGAGTCAATCAGTCTCTATAAGAAAATATCCATTCACATGAAGATAAACTGAATAAGATCAATAAATTCAAGGTTTTATACATTGATGAAAATTCAAGAAGACCCAGAAATGTAAAATAATTGTTAGAAAACAATCTTCTAATGCATAAAGAGTAAGTTGAAATATTGAAAAAATAATGTGAATAGAATATGACTATGTTTGAAGATAAAAAAATCATCCTCAATATGGAATGTCTAGAAAAGGATGCTCAGTTGGAAAAACCTAAGAAGACACATATTGGGACATCAAAAAATATTGAAAGATTTTATACTAGTAATCAATGTTGATTTGAGGATTCTAAGTTTTAAAGAACTCCAAAATTTGATAATAAGATCATGAATTCACTCAATGATCTATCACAAGTAGCTAAGAAGAATAAGGTACCATCCATACCATCTTGTACTCATGTTTATAAATGTGTTTCCATAAGCAGTGTAAGTTGGGAGAAAAATTATAAACAAGTGTGAATAAAGAAAGGTGGTAAGAAACCTACCACCACGACTAGGGTGGATAGGAAGAAGAAGCTTAAAGATGAATCCCCAAAGAGAGAACATCACATCTAAAAGAATGTCAAACAATAGAATACAAAAGTTATCAAGAAATCGATATTTTTTTGTCAATGTTGTTGCTACACTAGATTTGTTAATTTTGAATTGTATTGTTTCTAAAATCTCTAAAATAAAAAATAATATAGAAATCCTATATCAAGGGGAGAAATCTAGCGAAGAAGAAGAAACATCCACAGATCTAGAAGCATCTATATACTTCCAACAGATTTGGAATTCTAGATAACATATATGATGTATGCAATGCAAGTTGTCATATGGTTGGTACATGTTCATGTCAACCTGTATCCAAATCTAATATGAAAATAACATCATAGAATATGGCTAAGAAAGAAGAATCATCCTTTGGATGTAGTCAGAATAATTTTGTAAAAACTAATTCTCCAAAAAAGACTCCATAAAAGAAAAGAGAATAGTACATGGATTATATTACCAATAAGATGAATGTTGGTGCATACAAAATAACTCATAAGAATGATTTCACATAGAATAATCCATGTGGAAGATCCAATCTTGATTCCTCATTCCCTAATGACATATTAGTAATTTGGCTTGAATATTTGGATATAATGAGAAATATGGAAGATGCATGGGATAAGTCAAGAAAAAAGAAAGTAAAAATATTCCACCTAAAGAAAAGGAAGTCTTCTGTGTGAGGTGAACCAAGGATGGTAACAATGTGAAAAATTTCATTTCATTTATTCCAACACAAGAAGAATTTCTTAAGAAGATGAAAGTTTCACCACGAGATTATAGTGCTTTAAAATCCCTTTCATAATGACAGCTCACATATGGTGAAGTGGTATAAGTGATAAGATCCACACAAAGAAAATCATAATTGAAGATCAAATGTAAAAGTGTAATGAGTATAAAAAATTTATCATCTTGGTTGAGAAAATGATCTCAACCTTACAATTCACAATGATGAAGCAAGGAAGATTCGCCTTATTCCCTTAATTTTTTTGTTTTGTCTTTGATATGATAATATAGGGAATTGAAGGGGATGTATTTTCTTAGATGAATAACTTGAGAAATAGTTATGAGGAGTGTTCCCCATAAGGGGGAGAAAAATGAAGTAGTTTCCAGAGTTATTATTTCAATTAGTATCAACATAATTTTGTATCAAATTCAATTACTCTAACGATTGTTCGAAGTTCGTGTCATTGGAAAAGGTATTTTATTTCTTAACCTATAATCCTTGGTTACTCAAAATAAATATCATTTTATAATGTGGGAGTATCTAAATTAATCTGTGACATAAGAAGAATGGAAGTTCCCCAAGTTCACTCATCTTTCCTATTGCACTTGAATGTTTTTGATCCATTTGTTGATGTGAGTGCAGGAGTTTCAGTTTGACTATTTCTAAAAAGATTCATCTCAGATTTATTATCCTCATCCTTGAATGAAATTGAAAAAAACTTGCAGACAAGTATATTAGTTCTCATCTAATAAGGTATCATATCAGTGGGTAAGGGACAACTTTGTTGTCTAAATCAAATCCTCTTGTTTTCTACAACGAGAATTGCTCAAGTAGAATTTGATTGAAATGATAGATGCACACTGCTTAGGTAATAATTTATACCCTTTTCCAATGATTTTTTTTTCAATTAGGGGGAGAGAATTCAAATTAATGTTTGGGGGAGAGAATGAAGTAAAGGGGAGAAGGAAGACTCACATTAACACATTCATTTGAAAGAGAAATTTTAGTATTTCCAAAAAATATAGAGGGGCAGATTTTTGGGACCAATTTAGTGTATTGAGATATCTTTTTTATCAATTATATCAATGATTTTTTCAATTAATATCAATATGAATAAAGAGATCCCATATGTATATGTTGATGGAAAATGGAAAATA
Source organism: Viscum album (assembly GCA_963277665.1). Lineage (NCBI taxonomy): Eukaryota > Viridiplantae > Streptophyta > Magnoliopsida > Santalales > Viscaceae > Viscum > Viscum album. The sequence goes on from OY728121.1 coordinate 432,666,968, forward strand.
CGACGATTGATGCACTGATCATAAGTTCAATGAAATTGTGTCAAAGGTGACACATTGTTTACAATATTGAAGTATCATCCATTTAGGATTATTGAAGATTCTATGTGTGATCTTTAAAAAATTAAAAGAATTATGTTATTTTCTTGATGTGGAGAATATGGTAGAATGAAGAGAAGAAGATGGGTTTCCATGCATGGACATTAATTTACATGGTGTCCATGAATTTCGTTACATTTTAACATTTATGTTAACACAATTTGTTGTATCCTTACTTAAAAAATTTTCCAACCCTCAAACTAGCCATCCATCCTCAACTCAAGGATCATGTAGGACAGGAGTCAACCACACCCATGGGGATGCCGACCATGCCATCCCCCAAGCGGTAGAGAGTAGGCGCAAAGCGCGCCTGTAGAGAATTGGTAAATGGTGGTACAAGGAAGGGGGAGAGAGAATTATGAATCCATGTTGATATTTCTTGATTTATATACCATGAACCACCCATGTATTGGATTATATGTGTGAAAGATAACCATAACTATTGTTCATCACTTAAAAGACATGGGAGTGATCTTCATCGTCCATCCCATCTGCATCAAATGACCCAATCTTCATTGTCCATTACTCTTCTATGTGCATGTTTGAATGAGGGATGACTAATTTCCCCTACAGGTTTTGAAATCCCAATGTCATAATATTCCTCCTCCATTGCTCATCGGAACCATTGATTCTCACCAGGGATGATGAAGAGTCACATCTGAGCCCCCATGTCTTATTATTTTGACACCACGAGCATCGTTAGATTGTACTAAGACCACGCATGAAATATTTGTCTTGAATGTATTCGATATCTTGATAATAAAGGCTCATCCAAAGAAAAATAGAGTTTCCTATGACGCATGGATTCGAAATTTTATTTTAATGAAGATTTTAATGTGATCCCCACCGTAAGAATGATATTTCCTCACTATAAATGAGGTGCCTACATTAAAAAGGAAGAAAGCTTCAATATCTGAAGTATCTCATCCATGGTTTGAAAATCATTAAAACTCAAGATATTGGTTAATAAAGGAATTATTTTTGGAGTATATCATGTGGAAATTTGAATTATGAAAAGAAGAGATCCCTTCCTATGAAAAGATGTGTCCTGAGATAAGGAATTCTTGTTACTCACCTATTTCCAGAGCACTTGTTTTTCTTGAAAAATAGAGCATCTCGGTGATTCTGCTTTGTAAAAGGAAATAAAAGGAATTGCGAGATCTTTGGATCTATGAAGAGGAGATCCATCAATCCTTTAACAGGTGGTATACACTCTCGAATGGCTTTGTGAAGTAGTTCAGTGCATAACATGAACTGTTTCCATGAACACACGACTGGTTTTCTTAAACCCTTCATGTGCTCTGTGAAGGATATGCCACCATGATCCAGTGGATGAGTATTTTCCTCCCACTATTCCATTAGAAGACTTACACACTCTATGAAAATATGAACCATTCTTCATTTGAGTAAGGAAGAAGATCTGTGGAGATCTCTTCTTGCACTAAGGCAAGCACCCAAATTTCTATTTATCTTTTGTATGGGTTCATTTTTTAGAAGGTGGAAGTTTCATGGTGACTTCCAGAGCATACATTCATGCCACTATGTGAAATATTTGAAGAAATCATGAGGTATTGTGTTTGTAGAAAGGGGTTCCATCAATTTGGGTTGGGGTTGCATGCAAAAAATGTAAAGAAATTAACACAAGTTAGGCGGTGTGTGTACGCACACATGTGAAGGAAGTTGGGTAGTACATATACTGATTAACTCATGAACTAAACACACCCAAACCAAGTTCTAAAATAATATTAATAAGGAAAGAATGAAAGTGGTCATGTGTGTGTGTAAAGAGTTATACCCATCAGGGTTTTTACACAAGAGAGAAGAAAAGGACAGTGCATGCACTCTTCCATGTACATGCACACCTGAATAAACATAAAAGAAAGAACCGAAATTTTTTGTGTATAAAGAAAAAGTGAAGAGGATATTCATGATTTCATGAATATGTAGAAAAGGGTTAAATTTAGTTAAATAATTATCAAATTCACCACGAAGAAGTGGAAGATATGTTCAACTAAATGGAACAAGCATGATCACATGCATACATGAAAAGAATAAAGAAGAATTGATTCTGATGATTCCAAGTAAGATGGTCTTTAGTTTTTGATTAAGAACAAAGGTATTTTTTATTATAGGCAAGAAAACAATGATGTTATAGTGAATTAGGGTGTTGCACTAAAGAATATTAAAGAAGAAGAAGAAGATGGAAATTGGTCGTGCACTGAAGAAGATAGAAGAAGAGGTTGGTCAATTACATGATACTAAGCATGTAACAAAGAGAAGAAGAAGTGGAAGAATAAATTATTATTTTGACATCCAATAGGGATCAAAAGATTAATGGCTTTATTTGTGTTGCAAACCCTTTTGATGAAGGAAGAAGACTGTCTCCACATGTAGTATAAAGAACAAGCTTGAGGCTGAATATTGGACTAGGTTATCACTTGTTTCGAGAAGAGGATACCCCCTCCTAAGTATAAGGACTCCTAGTGGACAAAGGATTGTTTTAATAGCCAATAAAATATAACAGTGATCACATTATAGTGAAGAAACTGTGAACTAGTCATTCCCAGACATGGTAAGGATGTAGCATCTCCTATTGATTAGTGAACCATGTAAAAATATCATGTGAATATTTTTAATCATTTATATTATTAAATGTGATAGGGAAAAGAGAAAAGGAGAATCAAGATCCTAACAGGTCAATATGTACAAGGATAAAAAAGTTTTAAATTGGTTTAAAAAGTCCCCAACACTGATTCAGCCCCCCTCTCAGTGTTAGGCATATCCCAAACTAGTCCTCTAATATTTTACCATGGAGGTACAACCAATTACATACATGTTCCTTTTATAGAGGTTTAACCCATTCAAAATATGATTTTATAAGGAAAAACATAATCCAATTACAATTATAGCATAGTGGGATATAAAAATAAAATAAAATTCAGAACCACCAAACCATATTTAGATAGATGATGATTTATTTGTTGTAGTTGCTCGATCACACTTAAAATAATCTTATCATGATGTAGCTTTTTGGAACTATATTAGCATTGATTTTTATCACAATATTTCCAAATTTAGGTCTATTATTTTAACCAATTCTTCTATTTGGTTCTTGTCTTGATATCTATTTATAGAGATATATTCCAACAATCACCATATTTTAAATATTCATTACTTTGCGTTAAATATTTCTTAAAATATTATTTTTGAATCCCCTATAAAAATAATAAATTCTATAATTTTTAAATAATAATCCCTAAACATGTTCAATTTCCCATAAAATGGGTTTGAAATAATCTCCTTAATTTAAGGTATACGACTTCTTCATTTAAATCTTCCTATATATTTCTCCAGATTCTCAATAAAAAACAATACCGAATCTGTGTAGAATATTTTTCTTTTTAAATCATTTATATTATCAATGAAAACCAATAATAAATAATACAACTTATAAATCTTTTCTAAATTCAGTAGAAATTTTCAATATTTGAATTTATATAACATAATATTAAATATCCTTCTTCATCAAAAAAAATTTATTCTTCCATATCTTATGAATTCTTATGGTATAAACTTATAAATAATTTACCATTCTTAACATCTAATACATTCATTGAACATTATATTTCAAATTATTATGTTCCAAAATATTTAGAGAATACAAAAGAGTAATTTTCGAATTGAGATTCACATAAAAAAGTATCTTCCTTTTCCAAATATCAAAATGTTAGGGGAAATCATTACTATGAAAGAGTGAATGTTAAAATATAAGGGTCAGAAAAATTTCAAAAAATGTCAAACACTTAATGCTTAAGAGTCAATATTCAATATTTAAGAGTAAATATTTAATATATAAAGGTCCTATACATAACCAAAATAACCAAACACACAACATTTAAGAGTAAAAAACACTACTTAGTGTATACATAATGGTTAGACACTTAACTGACTTTAGAGAAGATGACAAAAATAAAGTTTATAGAGTTATACATAAGGGTCATAGAAAAATATGAAACGCTCCCAATAAATAAGGGTAAAACCGATAATATATAAGTGTCCTTAATTTGAGAAAATTCATACGTAAAGGTTCAACTAAAAATATATAAAGGTAAGCACATAGGAAAATTCTTCAACAAATAACATGATAAAATAATAATTAAGAATACAAATAAATAGAAATAATAAATAATAAATAAGAATAAATAAGGAAAATAATAAATAAAAAATTGAGAGGGGAATAGAAATAATAAAAATTCCTAACCAAAACCCAAAACATTTTGAGGGAATTTGTAATTTTCAAAACGTATAAAACTATGTGGTAAATTTACAATAAACATTGTACCCTTTGAATAATTACAAAACCTGAACATCAGTTTTCCTATTTTATGATCAAGGGGATAAGAAAAATATCATGAAGTATATATAAAAACGAAAAAATTAAATAACAATTTAAAAATAAAAAGGTGTAAAAAATAAAAAAACATAAAGCATCCCCCATAAGTTAATTTTTTTTCAACAAAAAATAATAATTGAAAGACTAAATAAACATTGTTAATTAGATGAATTATAAATCACAAAGAATATATCATTCTAACCAACTATTAAAATCATGCATAATAACAAGATATACCAACTTTTATTGAAATAAATATATAATTTAATATGTAATATATATCATTCACTTAAATATAGTCATTATTCCTTTTAAAATGTATTATAATGAATGATTTATGCTGAAAAATTCTCTTATATAAGATAGTTCTTTCTAGGATCCATGAAACATGTTAATAACATTCAATAACGTATAAAAATATTCAAGGAATAAAAACCAATAGATTATAACATTTCAAACAAACCATTCCTTTAAAAATATTCCCCTTTTTAGGAAAATAATATCCATAATTTCATGTTGATAAATTTCCTCATTAATCTATCATTCCAATACCATATTTAATATATACAATATTTACAACATGAAGAGGATTTTTAAATATATCAGTGATTTTTTCTTCAGTAGGAAAAAACTCTAAATTAATATCTTCTTTCTATACATGATTTTTGATAAAGTGGTACCACACTTTAAATATCAACATTTAAGAATACTGAAGATGGTTATTTCAAATGGATATGGTTTATGAATGATTATAAATAATCAATATCCTTTCAAAATTAATATCCAAATTTGAAAAATACCATTTAATCCATAATTTTTTTTTGTACAAAAAATCACTTCTATGAAATATTCATCTAAAAAAATTGTAAAATATACCGAAACATTCTTCTTTTTAAATCCTTGAAACCAAAAACTTACCAAGAAAATGGAACATTCCACTAGTTATTTTCTTAGAAATAGTACAACCTCTTAATTATGGATCTGAATAAACAAATTACTCAAAAAGATGTATTCCATAGAATGAATAAACCAAGGTCAATACTAACATTCACATAATTAATAATTCTATATAATGTAGGTAAATAAATTTCCTTTAGGATAGAATCAAAATATTATACACATGAAAATATTCATCAAAAAGTTTTTTCTAATAGTTGATAAATATAATATACTACCAATTATTCCTCTAAAAATATTATAGTCAATTGATTTGTTGATATAATAATTATCCATTCTATATAAAGTACTCATAAATTTTTTCATTCTCTTATAAGAATCAAGTATAAACTACTTAAATAATTCCTTTGCATAATTTGGTTTAGAAAAATTACATAATCTTGTTGATAAATTTTAAATCTAAAAAAGACTTCAGTTCTCCCATGAGACTCATATTAAAAATTTTAGTCCTTTAATTTTAAACTACCATAAAAATAAATTCACTGGATGAACCAAATATAATAACATCTATAAAAATATGAGTAATTAGATTATGTTTGGAAGACATTCTTTAAATAGTTTAAGATAAAATTTAATTTTAATAAATCATTATTCAAATGAAATATTGATAAACTCTCATACCAATCTCAAGGTTCATATTTTAATCCATAAAGATATTTGAAATGGCTAGAAACATGATCTATATTCTTTTCATTATCAAATACTATTGTCTATCTTTCATATACATTCTCTTAAATGAATACATTTTTAAAAACAAATTTTTAACATCCATTTTATATAGACTAAAACATTGATGCTCTGAATAAGATAATAAAATCTAAATGGATTCCAATATTGTAACTGATTATAAAGTATGACCATATTCATTGAAATCGTCTTGACTATAACCTTGAGTAACTAGTCTATCCATATTACTTGAATTCTATCCATATCTATTAAATTTATTCTTGAAAATTTTCTTAGATCTAATTACATTCTAATATTTGGTTGGAATAACCAATTCTTATAATTAATTCATTAAAAATTGATGAAGTTTCTCTTATATTTACATAAAATAATTTTAGTCTTTCAATTCTTCCATGAAATAATTTGGGACAATTTTTAAATGAAAGTGGAGTGTACCCAAAAATTTCTTAACTAAATTATAGATAGAATTCTTGAATCAATATCAAAATTCACTATTTAAATTGGTTGATCTAAATTTATTTTTCAAATAACATATTGATATGGTGGATACTCCCCTTCAAAAGGTGTATCCCCTATCTGATTTGGATTGTCCTAAAATAGATAATCTCTAAAATTGAATTCAATAAATTCTTATTTAAATTGATCTTATTCACATGAATTATCCTTGGAATAATTTTCATAAAATTTTATACGAATCTATTATACAAAAATGTTTTCCCATTCATTATAAACTTTATAAGATATAATCAGATTAGAATATCCTATAAAAATACCTTCATCTTAATTGGAATTTAATTTGTCCAATATATCATTAGTTTTGTTAATAAATAATTTATCACTAAAAACTCTGAAAAACTACCCTTAGGATTCTCTTTTTTCAACAATTCATAGGGATTCTACTTGGGAATATGTTTTATGAGAATTTTATTTAAAATATTAAATATTGTATGAATATATTCTACCCAAAAATATCTAGGTAACACATACTCACTTTTCATAGACCTTTACATTTCATGAAGTTCCCTATTATTCCTCTCCATTACTGTTTTTTGGTATGGTGTATTTGGATATTGAAATTTTGAGAATAACCATTATTTCCATAGAATTTCTAATACTCTAGGTTTTTGATATTATTATACTATATCAATTATAATAAAAATAATCATATATAATTTCTAATTTTTAAATAAATTTTATTAAGAAAAAAACTTAGATAAAGGATCACTTTTGTGAGTTAGAAAATATACCCATGTAAATTTGATGTAGTTGTTGAAAATAATAAATACATAATTATTTCCCCTATGATTTGTAGTCTAAATATGTCCAAAAAAATCAAGATAAACCAGCTAGAGTGGTCTAATGGTTTTCAATTTCTTGATCAGTCAAAATGACTCATTGCACTACTTTCCATTCATGAAAAAAATAAAAAACATGATACTTGTCCACCTAAATCTCCAGAAATTGTAGTACTCTTTGATTCTTTAAATTATTTTGAAACTAATTTGAGTTTAAATTCCTAGTCCTATAATTTCATATAATAATATCTATCTATACAACATTTAAAAGATTTATATGTTGAACCATTAGCTTAAAATAGTTAAATAAAATAAACATTCTCCTAGAAGATAACATGAAACAATATGGAGTCATATTGAAAAAACAAGGCATTTATCTTTATAAAATTTAACAATCATGACATCATAACATAATTAATAAATACTAATAAAGTAATGTTATAAATCTTAAATGTATATAAATTTACTAATAATAGTAGGATTTGATATACCAACATAAGTAAAACCACTCACCTTTCCTTCTACATTATCTCCAAATGTGTCAGTGCCTATATCACATCCTTTTTAAGAAATAAACTATGATGTTTCACCTATCATATTCCTAGATAATATGATTTAAATTTACTATATATCTTATCTAATTCGTCCAAGAAATATTTATTAAAATATAAATAAATATATTGTTTTGGTACCCATGTAATTTGGTCCTTATGGGATCAGTTACGATATTTTTTGGTGCAAATAAAGATTCTATGTTTTAATTGGAATCCTATAAGATATGGGTATGAAGAGATATAATTTAGTGAATCCCAAATATTTAGAAAATATAATCGATCATTCACCTACATAGTGTCCTTATATCCTAAATAAAAAAATATAATTAGAGATACTACCTTTTAACCTTTTTATAATTAATATCTTGTACATCTGAGGTAGTTTACTATTATAGCTGACACTTTTTTTTGTTTCTAGTCACCATTTTCATAAATATGATATCCTCAAAAATTTATCTCTCAAAAAAAAGTTTCCAAAAATTCTTTTATAATTTCAATCACAATCATACGATTTTCTATTTTCCTTTTTAATGCCCACAAAATCATTATAATATTTTCATTCTTACAGGACGAATTGTTCTTAATATTCATAGTCTCTTGATAAAGAACCATATTTTCCAAAAAAATATTCTTATTACTCCTTTTATGTTACTTATTCATCTCAAAAATTATAATAAAATATTTTTTAAAATATTTAATATTTTTATTCATCTCACCAATACAAGGTGTATCATAATTAGATTCAACAAGATTCAGTAACCTCATTAGTTATTTCTGTATAGAATTAGATATAAAATTCCTTCTCAATTTTATATTATTTATTTGAGTTTGATTCTTCAGTGAAACTCCATCCTATAACCAATTATATTTCATAATTCATTATTAGATCTTTTTCTTTATATTAATTATTCAATCTTGGAATGTTTTTTTTGATGTATCCTTTCTTTCTATACTCATAGCCCGTGATATCTAATGTGTTAAAATGAGAATCAGAATTAACTTTTTATTACTTTTTCAGTCATTTATTAAACAATCTATTCTAAATAATCTTTTGAAACCTTTATTTATTTTTATATAATTTTATAATCCTTTTAGAAGTTTAGCTAAATTATATTTCTCAATTAACTATATCTTAGAATCAAAATAGTCATATGAAACAATATTTGTAGAATTGAATGTCACATCTTTATTTTAATAAGTGACTTATTTAGCTAAATTAATAAACTTCTATTCATATTATAAAAGTGAACCTATAATTTAATCAGGTGTATAATCTTTGAGGTTATTAATGTCATCATTATCTACCCCAGTGGAATTACACCTCTTTAGTAGTGCATGTGATCTTTTTTAAACCATGACTATACTGTCAAAAGCTTCACAAAGTCCACTCATTCTTATCATAATGATTCTTAATTTGTGGAATTTTCTTGACAATCTCATTTTCTCAAATTTTGAAATCATGGTACTATTCTCATTATATAATAATATTAGTTCTTATCAACTTTTCATTACCATAATGTGAAACTTCATAACATATTCAAATATCATGGTTAATTTTACATGAAAAGGCATGACTAAAAATATTTCATCTAATAGAATAATAATGAATTTACATGATTTTATAGTTAAAAATGTATGGAGTTGTATCATTACTAGTAAGTGTATCAAAATCTCCATTAGAAATTTAGAATGTTTTAATGTTAAGGTCCAGTGTCCCTTTGTTAATTTATTGAGGTAGGGTTCCATCCAAGATTTCCTATAACAATAGTAATTACTTTAAAATATATATGGTCTCTATGCAATCCATCCATTATTTTATCATTTATCTACCATGTAATTAGATATATCCCTTAAATTATTATGTTTAGGACAAGGTTAGGAAAAATACATATCCAAATGATCCAATTATCTAAAACCCATTATTCTCCAAGATGAATAAAATTAAATGAGTTGGTGGGTGAATTTTAAAATATGTTTCCCATAAAATACACATAGTGTATTAATGGATTACCAACCTCATTAGAAAAACTATGAAACCCATTAAAAACTAAATAATTTTTTTATGTTTAATATAAGTTATTTCACCTAATTTTTATCCCCTCTCAATTGGGTACCCATAAGGCATTGATTCCCATGGTTATTCTTCATTTCCTACAATTTTCATAACGATTATTTTAACAAAGGTTAGTGATTATTCAAGGATTCATCATCATGATATTCCCATATTCCCTTTTTCTCTATTATCCACTCCTTTTATTTCACTTGAATGGTCATGGAGACATATAGTTTCATCTTTCATTAATTTAACTTCGATTTGCTTCATGTTTGGGTTTTCATGGCCTTATATGGTTCCATATCTTCCCCTTTTGGTATAATAACACCAATAAATAATGGATTCATCAATTAGAGGAAGGTGACTCTTTAGAATTCCTTTTTTATGAAACCATAGATGATTACATGGTTCAAATTATGTTTTATTATATATTTTTGCTATATTTAGTGAATATAATTATCTTGTGTATATATCATTTGGTTTTTCAAAAACTCTCAAATGGCACTATAGTTGTTTTATTTATTCAAAGTAAGAAAATTATTCACATGTTTGTTGGTTAGCTCTAGGAGTATGATAAAATTTATAGATTTTTCTAAATAGAAATAATATATTTTTTCAATTTATGAGTGTATTTTGAGCTTCAAAGGTACAATAAATCATTATAGAGGGGTTCTTAAGAAGTCAAGGGGTGTTTGAAAATGTAGTGTTTTATAAATTTTTTTTGATTAAGTTCAAAAGAGGATTTTATGTTATGTTTTTTACTTATTAATGTTTTTATATCGATTGATGTGTTTTTTACATATTATATTTCATTGGAAATTTGGCTATATTAAAATTTTTTATTCTAAAAGGCTTGTTTTGAAAATAAAAAATAGAACTCATTTATTGGTTTTTACCCTTTAATATTTCTCACTTGGTTATTGTTATTTGTATCATATGATATTTTATGTGATTTTAATTGGATAATTATTATAATTATTATATTATTTTTACTAGGTTGTTTCATTGAAGGGTGTTTAGAGGTTAGGTACAAGTTATGATCTGACATTTATGTAATTATCTTGAGATATATCTACATGATTTTTCACCTCCATTTCTTATCATGGTAAGCCTAGGGAAGCTATGTGGGAGTTTGGGTAATGGTTACTACACTTGGTGATATTATGCATTCGCTAGTTCCCCCTTAGTGTATGATCACTCCTATGTCCAGGGTTTTTTCCCACTAATATTGGCTAGGGATAAGAAAACCATGTGTAAGAGTAGTAAAAATCATAAACTATCCATATGATTATTTCCCTTCAGTTATGTCTAGGAACATCCTCTTAGCCTTTAGTGTTATCCAATGATGACTATTATATGATATTTTTTTTGATTCCATTATAATTTTTCTTATTATGGTGTTTTCATATTATTCACTCTCTATTATAATTCATTTTTTCCAAATGTTATTTCCACATTACCTTGTATCAAATCTCTTGATTTCATGGTTTATTAAAACATAAAAAAATTATAGTTAGTTGATAGTTATTGTTCCCATAGATTATTTACCTTTATAATAAATTAATGTTTTATGTTTGAAGTTATTAATTAATTTAAATCATGGTTTATTAGTGTTTTTAAAAATTGGATATTTTATAAAAGTGTTTTGGTTTCAAAATGAGAATGAGAATTTCATTTTAAATGAGGTTCACCTCCTTTAGTGTAATTGTTTTCTCTCATAAGAATTTTTAAATATATTTATCATTTAACGATATTCCATAGTAAATATAAAGTATTGATTTTGTTTCATAATGTGAAAATAACTAAATAACCTCTCTTGTTGTTTGGTTTTTCTAAAATTTAAAGGCTAATTTGATACATTTCATTTCAAACTACTGTGAATTGATTTATTTTAATAATTAATTATCAATATTATTTGGAAGAATCCAATATGGAATGTTTAGTTGACAAATTACATACATAGTATATGTGTTTATGGAGTCTCATATTTATCTTATTTTTATGTTAGAAGGTTATGTAGTTCTTCGGAGGGAATGGTATATTATATTGGGTATAATTATTTTGTCAAGAAAAGGTAATCCTTTTTAGAAGATATAGAAGGGTAGTTGTTCCATTTTTTCATGTATCAGGTATATATACTAGTTTTGTATTTTTTTTTTGACCAATTAAACCTCCACCTTGGTATCCATTTATTTATATTGTATTCTTGGTCATTATACATGTTTTGGTGTGATATTCAAAGTTTATAAGTTACATCTATGTTTATTTATCTTCCTATTATATTTTCTATATTTTTACACTCAGTTATACCATGTTTGTGTTCTATATATTTTCAAAATATTTGTATTATTATGAATGGAATAACAACCTCTATCATAGTCATGGAAAAAATAATGGATATAATTTCTCTCCATGACTGTGTTAGTCCCTCAACATGAGTCGGTAGTCTCCAACATATGGGAAGGAACACCTGAGGTCATGTAGAGCCCTATCTTGGGTTATATTCAAGTGATATGGTTTAGGGAATTACATTAAATATAGTTTAACAATTTCATGTGAAGTTTAGGTTTTGGTGATATTATCATATTATAAGTCGGTAAAATTTCAAATGCAAAGGAGAAAATTTAGTTGTAAATTCTAACAATGATTCATTAAGTATCTAGTCAATGTCATCAAAACCGGATGGGGTTATTAGGAAGAAGAATTAATTATTCCAAATGATAGAGTTTTCCAAAATACCTGATGGGATTTGGGTAACTTCATATAAATTTCATGTCATGTACCAATTTTAAAAAAAATCAATTCATTGTTTTCTAACGGGTATATAATACCAAATATATATTTTATAAATGTTTTAAGTTTATATGAGTTGAAAATCAGAGAAATAATTAATGGATATTTTTATTTATATTCAAATAAAGAAGAAAAGGGTTCCAAAATAATGATTTTAATAAAAATTAATATATTACTACTAGATGGATCTAAAAAAACATGTGTATTATTATCTCATTTCTCTTATGATAATATATTTTTTCATTTCTTCCTTAAAATGAAAATTCATATTCCATTTCCCCCCTTTTGAACTAGTTTTAGGGGAAAACCATTAAACACATGAACATACACACAAATACACACACATACACACAAATACACACAGACACACCCATGTAATAATTCTATGTACCGACCCTATTCTTATGTGAGTAAAAGGACCGCATTTCTTATCAAGGTACACTATGAGTGTACCTATGTGGTCTTGAGTACACATTTTTGTGCTACAAATTTCCAGTGTCTAGAGACTCTCTAAAACCTCTCCAACAAGATTTACCGAAATATTTTCACTCAAACATGCCTCCATCCAAACCACTTTCCACCTCATGCCCAATGCACATTTCCTCCCCCATTTACATGGAGGAGAAAATGCCACAAAAATGGGGAACGACTAGGATCTAACCCTGATATGTTCTTGAATCAACACAGTATCCTTACAACAACAAAAGGATAATGATAAAAAAAATTATCCAAGATAAAGATGTTTATTTATATTATTCTTAAAATATTAGAGATATTATCTCACCGTAATTAGGGGAATATTTTAAACAATAATATTATTTTTGATAAAATTATCCCAAACATATTTAATTATATATACGAAATTGAAATAATAGTTTCATTAAATACTACCACTTATGGAAATAAGTTTCATTCAATAACATAAAAAGAGTTTTTTGATTCATATAATGTTTTTATGATAATAATACAGTGTCTAAGAATCTAGTGGGAGTATGTATGAACTTTGAGAATTTTAAAGATAACCAATAAAATTTTTTCTACTCAAAGTACAAAGTGAATACCACATTCACGGAAAAAATTTATATAATTGGTTTAATAAAGGATAATTATGAACTTATTAAAGATATGAGTTTATATAAGAAGTCATTAACCACATAACATTTTATTCCATGATGTTAAAGAGTTTTAATACTTGTTCAAGGAGTTGAACATTTGGAATTTGTATCCTATGTCTCACCATTATGAAAAATATTTTTATAAATGTATTTTAATCACTAAAATGTTTAGTGGGAGGGTTTTATTAGGTGGCTATGTATTTATGTGGAATAAATTACATAGATATGTAATTAATTAAACAAAACCACTAAAAGTTCAACAAACATATGTTTGATCTAACATGATATCATATGTGATATTTTAGATAGGTTCTTATTATTTCTTATTGTGATTTAATAATGATGTTTAAGGATATAATATTTAACATGTTATACAAAAGGAAATATCAAATCTGTCATTCCTTCACATTGGGTGTGTGTGTATATATATATATATCATGAAGTGAAATGATAACTTACCACTCAAAGTACAACTTTGAGTTTTCCCTAAATGATATTTTTTTCATGAATTATTATAGGTTGTAATGAGATGATAAGGTTGGGATGATTATAATTTTTATATTGAGATAAAATATATACTCTTGAGGAAGAAAATTAATTTTTTCTGCTAGATGACCCATGAAATATACCACTTGGAGTATCGTATACAGTCTTTGGTATATTATGGGTGTATGGTTAATATTTAGATCCCCCATACCTATGGATGGAGAGATACCTGACAATATAACCTTTATTCATTGACAAATTTGTTTAAAATCCATGAGTATTAGATAATAAGGGGTGGTAGGGTATGTTTTTGTTCATTTAATCAGTTAGACATTAACCAAGATTGGGGTTTTCCTCTCATATGTCAGGTATGAAATATGGTCCCTTAAATGAGATAGACTATGGAAGTGTATAGTTGCACCATGAAAAGATATATTATATTCCTTTCTATTAAGGGAGGGGAATGTTATTTACAAATCAATAAATGTGAATGAAATTTTTTGTATTTATCGACTTGGTCAATTAATACTCTAATAATAGGGAATTAATGAGTAGTTACATGGGATTGACATACTCTATTTCTCATTGTTACTCAATTTCATGGAAAAGGAATCATATGAAAATAAATTTTTTCATGTTATGTTGTCAGTGGAAACAAGTATAAATATACATGTGTTTGATGGATATCTCACCAAATCCTTTTATAGCCCGAGTAGTAATGATAGTTTGAAATAGGCTACTCATTACTCACATTTACTAATTCAGGAATTCAAATTTTTTATCAATGATATAATGTTTGGGGATTAACACATTATGGTTATTTCAATTAGGATCATGTATGTCATAGGGAGTTTTTTTAAAGTGTTTTATAGTTTATATTATGTTTTGGATGGGAATTTATAAGGTACTTCATATGATATAATATATAATAAAGTTAATGATATATTACCAAAAATTTTGGTGAATAAATATAATTTTTTTGGATATTATGTCACATGTTATTTTATATGGTAGAATATAAGGGGAAATGTAATAAATTGTATGAATATTCAGTGAAAGTGGGATTTTGATGGATACATTCACTAAACTCTCATGTATATGATTTATGTTTTCTATATATTTTATGAGGATGTAGGATATTGAATGGAATGTCTGAGAAGAGGAAAAATTACTAACTATGCGTTTTTATATTATTTCTTATTCCACCACATTTAAATATTATTAATTTATGATTATATAATAACTAAAATATCTCACATGTACTAATATGTTACTAGTTTAATGGAATGAACTATATCAATCCCCCTTTCCCCCAAATGGAAAATGATAACATTCCTCGTGTGTACAGCGGACTACCACCTCATGAATTGATGTGACACATTTTCCATAAACAAATCACATGGATAGATATAATGATGTATCTAAATTATATATATAATATTTATAATATAATTATACCTCTATATTAGTTATATCATATATTCCTTCTTTACATTCCATTCTTTAGGGGATCTAATAACATCACTATTGTGTATGGTAGACTATCGCCTCATGAAGTGATGTGATTCATTTTTCAGTGACACTTCAAATTGAAGGTAATAAAGATAATACTATTGAATATATTGTGTATAAATTAAATATTTATCATTATTAAATGATAACATTTTCACTCACATAAATATGATAACATCATCCGTGTGCATGTGGACTACCGCCTTCACGAAGCGATGTGGCTCTGTTTTCATCACCAGATCCCATGGATGATATATATAAGTATATTTAATGAAAAAATATGGTATATTTTATATTATAGTAATTTTTAAGGATAAAATATTACTTACACATTTTCTATAATGATAATTGAAAAATGTAAAATTAACAATGTGTACATACATTCTTCTATCTCCATGATCGTAACATACTTCATTAATCAAAACAATCTTTCATGATTTTTATTAAAAATATAATTGATGTTTAAATATGATAGTTATTTAATTATTATTTATCTATCTAGATTTTAATATATAATATTAATAATAAATAGAAATTCCATAACAATGAATGAATGAGATAATAAGACAATTATCACCCAAATTAATGAAAATAATGAAGGATTATTAATGAACAAGTGATTTGAAGTTATAAAATGATCATATATGTTATTATAAATATTAATATAATTATTTAATAATTTAATAAAAAATTTAAAACCACTATACATGAGTTTAAATCATTTTCAATCAAAAGAAAGTATGGGTTAAGGGATTTCGTAAATCAATTTTCATTCATTGGGTTAAACTTCTAATTCAATGATTATGTCACGGTATGATATGTGTGTAATGAAATCTGATTATTTGATGATTTATATCCAATTATTTTATCTATATTTACATATGATTCAAATAATAAATCCATTATGTAATCCCCACATCAATGGTATGATCTTTGTTATGGACTTTATCCAAATTTCCCTTCATTGATTCATATTGTAATGTTATGAATGTAATTTATTTTTATGGTGTATAAACTATCCCTTTGACATGTAATATCCTGACTCTTCAATAATTCATGGTATTTTATCTTTCTATTTTAATTATTTCATTCAAGAGGATTTTACATAAAAATTATCAAGTGGAAAAATATTCACAACTCAATTTCTTTTCATTCGGTTATATTACTTGTTTGTTGTCTTTGATATTATAAAATTGCGCGTTTAATTAATTTTGATTATATTATGTTTTATTCCCACTATTTACATGTGGATTTAAATATTACACACATAATATATTCATTGATAATTCTCACTTCAATATTATTATCTTTTTAAGGGTTTATTTCACAATATAATTTTAATTAGGATTTTTTATACTTGAGTTTCCGTTGAGGGAAATTATTTGATAATTATTTAATAAACCATTTAATTTTATTATATTCTGGTTATTCAGGAATTTTTTCAAGTTATAGTGCAATTCGTTTACTCTATGGTACTTAAAATGATGGGGAAATGTTTTCAATAAAACTATACTTCATATCTATATTTAGTGGGAAATCAATTTTTTTCAAAATTTTTTTTTCTAAAAATGTTTTAAAAAATGTTTTTAAGCCATTTACAAATGATGAAATATTTACCCATTTCGAATTTATATAATTTTCTAAATGGAATATTCATGTTGTGTTCAAAATAAAGCTCATTTTTATTTTACCAAAAAAGTGAAAGGGATATTTTTTAAACAACTTTGCACGTAAATAATTTTTTTAATTCATGAAAACTCTATTTTTTTAAACATCATTTATAATTTTAAAAGGTTATTTTAAAAGAAAAATCTTTACAACATTTTTTGAGAAGATTTAGTTTTAAAAATTTATTTCAAAATGAAAATGATATTTTCCACATGAATGTTTTTAACAAAATTTTTATGGAATTTATAATCTTTATTGAAATAAACCATTTATTTTACATATAATAATATAGTGGTATGATGTATTTATACCATCATCATTCTTCCTCTGGATGGATTATAATTATTTTGACCAAATATAGTATTAAAATTCACTTCAATCATTCATTTTTATAGTCAATAACTTTACCTTGAATTAATCACTTTACTATGATCATTACACTTTAAATTCATCTAAACTACGTAAAATTAACATTTTTTTATTAAACTATATATCATTTCTACATATGGTGTTCTATGTTAAAAGATAACTGTTTATTTGAGAAAATACTGATAAATTTTTATTATTTTATCAATTCATATATTTGATTATAAGGAACATTGTTCATGAATTAAATTGATTATTTGATATATGTGGAATGATTTAGGCATGAATATACAAGTGGGGTCTGGTTATAGACAACCCATCAATTTATGGGTAGTCCCATGGGGTGAATCGCTAATATACCATTAAACATGTTTCTACCTATAGTTTTTAACCAACTTATTCAATGACTTCATAGTAGAGGTGTCATGATGCTTTAGATCATGATGAAAAAAATTATGCATTTAATTCAATAAGAATTGGGTTATTATTATACATGGTATTTATGTAATGATATCATCTATGGATGCATTTAATTATTATATTTTTTATTAAATGGAATGTTTGTTAAATTATTTACCTCACCATATTTATTTTTCTTTATATTATGATGATGGTCATGTTTTTAAATTGGAATGTGTGTTTATTTATTTTCATTTCTATAATGATTATATTTTATTGATTTATAATAGCTGCTGCTACACTTAACCCTTACTGAGTATTTTAGGTCACCCTTATTTTGTTTCCTTTCCATTGGATTCCATAAAATGTACTATGATTGATGTGAAATGACATTCTAGAGGTAATAATGTTATTGTTGAAATAAAATTATGTTGTATTTTATGTTTTATATTTTAATATGAGAATTAGGTATATCTAGTTTACCAATATTAATAAACTATTCGGTCATTTGGGATGTGATTCTCAATAATTTATGAAAATTTAATAAATTTGTTATATATGGACCAAGATGAAACTAATATGGTGCTCCATGATATTTCTCCACATGGACATAAGTTCCCCTCCTCATATGCCACATTCTTCTGACTAGTAGTGCGGGCCTAGGGTATGACAGTGGGGAGAATATACCCTCATATTAGAATATGAAAAAAGATGAGATAGAAAAGTAACATACACAATAGTAAATAATCCTATTATAGTAGTTGTAAATAAATTGAAATAGAACATGCTATAATAATATATGAATGATATAAAATCCCAAAAAACTATTCCATACATTCAACATTGCACACCCACTTGGCCGACATACAAACAGAAGTAAAAAAGAACTAAAACAAAAGTATAGGGATCTACCACTAACTCTGGGACAAGACACACTCTGGGTCCCTAGAAAATTTTTAACTAAACAATCATGAACATAAGTAACTACATGAGAAACTCCACTCGATAATGACACTCTGGAAATCATCCCTATCAACCATGCATCTGTGATCAACCAAAAAAATCATACATAATGTGTGTACACACACCAAGGTTCATATAAAGGGGTGAAATATAATCTCAGTATGCCAACCCAATGATGAACTCTAAAATATGCTTCCATAAGTGTATTCTCATACAATATACTCAACCTATTTGAGACACAAGTGATAAGGTATATAAAAACAATAATGTAAAACCACACTACATCCCTAGGTTCATGATCCTAACCAAATGGGATATGAGAAATCATGTATATTTAGATTTGTATGTTCATATATGTATATTACCATACCTATAAATATATACATAAATAAAAATAAACATGTGTAAGGAGAATGAAATATCATAAAAAACATCAACAGTTGATCCTTAGGTTTATAATCTCGATCACCTATACATCGTGTGCAAGGGAATTGAACGAGAGGCCATCCAACTGAATTTGGGTATCATTATGTTATGATTTGGGTCCTTAATCCCAATAGACAAATACCTTCACTGTATAGTGTCAAAAAATCTCTATGAGAAAGCTATTCCACCATATGGGGATACACTTCTTAACAACAGGTTCACTAGTACTCACCTCTGATCACTGTAACAAAGGATTCTTGGGAAGTAAATCCGGACATCCTGTAAATCGACATTGAGCTAGAATCCATGACACTCATCCCATGTAAATTTATTCCAATCTCTAAGCCCTAGGACCCAGTCCATAGTTGTTCATGACATTGAGACTCGAATAAACCCTAAGGGTCTGAACCTTTGGAGATCGATATTGAGAGATTACTGGGAAGACATTATGCCCACACCTGAGATTCAGTTGTAAAACTTATACCCATCATTAATCATAGGTTTGATATGCCTTTCTCATCCACCCTGATAAATGAAAAAGTCTTATAAGCTTGATCCTAAAGAGAACATATGGAGATCCTAATCATATGAAAAACTTAGGAGAGCATAGTAATCCACCATAGCCATAGTTTTAAGAGATCATAATCATCCTCTATATACTACAAGTCAATGAGATTTTAATCATCCACCAACAACCCCAAGTTGAGAAGAGTGTAACAATCATCATTTAACCCATGAGATGAGGAGTGGATAATCATCGTCATCTCTAAGTAGGGAATGATCATCCATGAGTATCGTTAATATTGATTCCATGACCATATATCATGATCGTTGGCTAAATATTCGAATACTAGGAAGTACCTTTGAAAATCCCAATAATCTAATAATCAAATACACAGACTCAACAACCAGATCCCAGGTAGTACCACTATTTATACAAATATGTATAATAAATTACTTTTATTAGAAGCTAAATCCTAGGAAATAAAGTATGGGCCTCCCAAAGGGAAGGAAATATTCCAAATGCTATGATCAACATACACCATCTAGGATGTGCATTTGGTAGTCATTGTTGCATCAGTAATAAAAAAGTGAATGAATAAAAAAATAATAGAGGGTGGATTAATGCTTAAACCAACAAATAATTACACAAAATCATATAATTAAAAGTTTTTAATAGGTTCTAAGGTGACACATACAACCATCTCTACCCAAACCCATCATACTAGCTCCGGTTAGGTCAAATATTAGGGTACCCACTGGGTCCCTTACGTCGAACATAGAGAGGCATCTTAATTGGTATCTTCATGGTATCCAATTAAGTGAGGGAATACTACTAATTATCCTTATCTATGATGTTAAAATGGAGGAATAATATATGGTATCATATAGAAATAAGGAAAAAAGTAATCCTACTTAGGATCCCCATAATGGTACATAAGAAGGAGTGTCATACATGGCACCCTCAATAAGAGAGTATGTAGGTAGAGGAATCCTACATGTGATACTTAGAATAGAATACAGGTAAGGGATCTTACAAGGGATTCCTTAGGTTTTTATTTAAGAAAATTAATCCCCCATTTTATCCTTGATAATAAAAACATATCGAGGCAACATAAATGGGATCCCATAGTTTGAAATGTAAGCAGAGGAATCCAATAGGGGATCCTTAGAAACAATAACCTGAAGACCTATTCGGATAGAAGGGAACATCTTGCAAGGGATACATCCTCAAGGATAAGAAATTAATTAATAAGTCATGAGATGTATCTCTGGGATCAACTCAGATCAAGGGTTTCACTTTTAGGAGGTAATTGAATTCAATAACAAGAGGTAGAACCTCTTTATTTATAGAAAATCCTAAAATTCCACCTAAGAGTCCATAAAACAACATAATTGTTTCACTATCATGATATTCACAAAAAAAACTACTTGGAATTGAATAAAAAGGGGTCCAATTATAATTCCCATTGAGGAGATATGAAAATCCCTTAAAGGGAATCCTGGGAGGAGTACACTACTTATGCACCCTAGTACATAGTGTTTAACATCAAGGCCCCACTTGGGTGTGTAATATAGCTAGAAATATCATGTAAAATCCCTTGTACACACTGTGTTGGTACTTTATAATGAATTTACCATAAATTGGGTACCTACCCATGTAAATCCCATGGACTAGCCATGTATATCTCCTGGTAGTGTAAATCTACATAGAGTGTAACCCACATAGGTTTGGCCATGTACTTTACATGGAATGTCGCCCTTGCATGGGCAAGATCATTGAGTACTTGGCTACACTAATGGTTCATAGTATATGGAATTCACTTCATAAAATTGAACTTCAATGAAAAATATTAACACATTAAGTGTTTTCCCTAAACCGCACGCCATGTAGATAGGTTTTCTTGAATAGAAAACCCGTAAATTGCCCCAAAAACCATGTTTTCAACAACAAAAATAGATCAACCCACAACTGGTCATTAGAAGGAATAATAGATATTTAAAACTAGATAATGAAAAATATATGAGGATCTATGAAAAAATAAAAAAGTTATGCCTTTGGGAATAATTTTCTGATGCATCACCCATTTCTGTAGTCCACGATTATCGCACGACAAATCATTGCATCTCGAGCTCTACGGAGATACCCTTATTCCTCTAGCTCTACCCCGCTCTCCTCATCTCCATTTTTATCTCATGGTTGTGTGATGAAGGAGGGAAATAAAAAAATGCATGAGAATCTAGGGGAGAAAGGATGAAAAGAAAAATAAAATGATGAAAAAGAATAAAAAGAAATGAAAAAGGGGAATGACCCGAACATAGTGACCAACCTAAGTTTATGCTCTAACATGGAAAAAACCCCTTTACAGACTCAATGGAGGAAACATAAACTCAATATAAATATTTTTTTCAAAATTCATCATTGAATGAACCTATTGAAATAAACTAATATTTTATTTATTTGATATTAATTATTAATTATTCTACTAAAATTCGAATAGCTCCGAGTTCCACCAAAATCTTATCCTAGAGCAAAAAATATATTTTGGGACTAACAAAGTGGTTAGAAAAAATATTCAAGATCATCTAATTGGGGAAAACTAACAACTTACTTCTTACACAAATCCAATAGAAAAAATTTCATATTTATGGTCAAAATTATAGTATGGAGAACACAGTTTGTTACATCCTCCTCGCCATAAAACTTCTCATCCCCAAGAAGCATTGAGATAAGACTAGTACCCATGATCTTGAACTAAGTATCTATACAAAAATTCGATATTTACTATCCAACGACTTGTATCATTGTATCAACAACTACCTCCTATGTGGGTGACATTTATCTATAACTGATCTAGTACTTCCCTCCATTGGAATACCCTTATCATTATATCAAAACAAAACTCCGTTCCCAAAGGGCCATAATAAAATATTTGAAATTCATTTGAAAAAAATAGTTACCACCCCAAATGGTAAATGGTTCAATCCTTACTATATGAATTACCTTATATTAATCCTCACGTGAAACCTTAGTAGGCTCCCTCATCAAACCAGAAAGGAAATTTAAAAGAAAAGTGAATAAACCTAGAAATGAATCTCTCATAGCATACATAATATGATGTCAAGATAGATAGTGATCATATCTAACTATAAGTACACTAAGATTCCAAAAAATTCATTTATAACTCTCTTTGAGCAACACTCGCCATTTTATGAATACCTAACCAAGATTGATCCATGGGTCAACCTACTTATGGTACCCCATTTAATCTTAATGCCACTTCAACCACAGAGGTTCATTTTCTATTTCAACACAACTCCCCAACAACCACACCGTGAATGGTCTTCAAAAACATCAGTCCGTGTATTGCACCCAACCACTCACTAATTTTAAACTGAACGGTACCACATGAAACTGGCATGTACCTTGTCACTCAACTCGTACTCTAGTGGTTCATCCATTGTATGGTTAATCTAGTCATTATTCATGGAATGTTAGTTAAATTAATATAAAAGCTCCCTTGGAACTTATCTTTGAAATAGGTAACCTCACATGTACAACGATTTATTCCCATGGCTTCCCATTACATGGAACCATTCCATTCATGAGAATTTTACAACTCTCTGACAACATTAGAAACATTATAAACATTGATCAATCGGTCCAAAAAAACCAAAAATTCATTCCCATTGAATCCAGTCATGATACCAAATCACCCTAGGATCTTTACAAAAGATGAAGGCATAAATATGACTATAAAGAAAAACTCAAGAACCCATCTTTCCTTTATCTAAAATGATCATATAAAAAATATCAGTACATAAAAATGAATCCAAAATCGAGGGCCAAACACTCATGTAGATTTCCACAAAAAAAACACATAGACCTACAAGTGTATGACTCAAAACTAAGGTCATAGAGGTCTCCAAACTATCCCTATTTATTAAGTCTCAAAACTAGGTCATAATATTTAACCACCTATCCCAAATTATTATACTCCCTTAAAGAAGGTAATGATCGCAGTGACCTATAAGTGTCAAAACATCTAATAGGGCTTACAAGAGCCTGATCCTCACTGAGAACCTTGTAAGGAACTACTCCCAAGAGTTCATGATAACAACGTAGAAGATATACTAAACAAGTTCACATCCAGAATTTGTATATGGTAATACCCCCTCCAGGTTATTTTATGAGAAATTTCATAGTACACATCAGTATCGAACTCAATGATCTGAATAGATAACCAAAAATGAGGATCAGTCAAGTAGAAGTTAATTCCAATCTATGTAGGAAATGACTATATACATGGTTACAAAAATTTTAAAATAACTATACCTAAGATACAACACCATATTATTAGTAAAAAATAGTGGCATCATGTTCCCTATCGACCCACAAAGGTCACTGCACCTCCCGCATAGGAGGATAGAGTCATTAGCCCCACCACCAAATGCATCAATGTAGATCAAAATAACCTACCATCAAAAAGAAATATATATGAATGTAGTCTCAATTGAGTATAATTCCCCCAAAAAAAGATACTGTAAATACCATTTAGGTTCTTTTTATCACTTTAAACAATTGGACTATGTTGTTAGTAAAATAACACACTCAAAGGCCTATATTGTGTGAATCATATGTTCTAAATATAATGCATGATATACATATTTCATTTTCTAGAAAAGAATCAAAATCCCTTCCTAGACTATTTATAATGGTTTAAGAAAAAGAAATAAACATTAAATCAGAACATTCACACAACATGTGTGTTACGACTCGCCTTCACCGAAAGGAGGGAAGGGACAGCAGATTGCCAAGCCCTTCCTTCTTTAAGTTGAAGGAGAGATAATGACCCTCGAGTCCCACCTCCAGTTGGCCCCGGAGTGATGACTAGCACCAAGGGTATAATATTTTCACAATATGGGAGGCATTACCCTTTTTAGTTAACCAAGATTAGGAGAAATAATGAGTCAACACCAACACAATTAAGTACAGAAAACTCAAGGTAAAAACCAAACTACATGCATGTTTTATTAATAAAACAAAAAAAGTACAAGGACTCCAAAGTACAATACCCAACAGGAAAGGAAAAAGGCTAAGCAGAATCCAACAACGACCAACAAAAAATCCAACGTCCAGACTAGTCAGGTCCCGCATGGCCTCTGAATCCCTCCTGGAAACCTGAAAGTAAACGTAGGGTGAGAATACAAAGTATACCCAGTAGGAAAACCTAAATCTCTCATGCACAAGTGGGGAGATGTCCTAAAGTACCATGAGATGTAGAAGAAACATAATCTATCAAGGAATCTATCCATCCCACCTCACCGACCATGCTCACCAAATAAGACAAACAATAAGATAATAGTAAAGAACGTAACATTTGGGTGCCCCGCACCACTATTTCCCCCACTAGCTAGCAACTCATCCCAAATGGAAAACATCCTGATGCTACCATGCTCTTCCTTACCACACACACCTGGGCCTCACAACCATCCAAATCCCTGCACGCACACAGCAGTGCCTCACAACCATCCACATCCCTGCCCGCACACACCTGGGCCTCATAACCACATATCCCTGCCCACATACACCGGGGCCTCAGCCCGATGATTCATGGGAAAACAATGTGCTCGAAGAGTACCGGGCTAACAACACACCAAACTAAACCTACCCAAAGAGTCTTGGGTCTAAGTTCTCCTCCATCCATCACAGCCTAGGGAAGAGGGAGCGGGAAGGAGAGTATCTTGGGAGAAACACCCTTCCCCATGAGATGGGGTGTCCAACACTAAGTTCCCAATGCGGGTGGGGTAAAACTAAACACAAAAAATACAGTTACACATGTATATACTAACAGACAACCCAACCTATGGATCCTCAAACAGATACAAGCAGTTTCCCAAGCACTGCTGCCTCAGAAAATAGGCACACAACAAACAGTTCCCAGTTTCCCTATTCAGGTTATAATTTAATAACAGTTTCGTATGAGTTAATCCCTTCATTACTGGGAAACTACCAGGCATAATCATAGATGAAACAACAATGAAGCAGGATGTAAGACCATCAGGTAATTTAAGCACTCACCCCTGGTTCTCTTGTAAATAATAACATCAAAGTGGGATCAGTGGAAACCCTCAAAAAATGGGAACCATTGAAAAACCCAACAACCATTGGTTATCCCCACATTAATTCATTACCATTCCACCATGTTCATTATTAACATGCCACTTTTATTCATGTTCACAACCCAACCTGCAGCCCTGCTGCCAAACACCACCATAGCCACACAAAAACTCATGCCATTCCAACCACACCATTCACAACCCCACTGTTCACCCATCCATAACAAACCACATTCACCCCTTCACCCATTTCATAAATGAACCATCCCAGCATTCATAATTCATTATTTTATATTATTTGGTTCAACTTGGGTGATCA
This sequence comes from Viscum album, assembly GCA_963277665.1. NCBI lineage: Eukaryota > Viridiplantae > Streptophyta > Magnoliopsida > Santalales > Viscaceae > Viscum > Viscum album. The sequence continues at coordinate 432,693,671 of OY728121.1, forward strand.
CATAAGGTTATGGGCATTCATATTCAAAAGCCAAGTTTAAGTGTTTAACCGATTCATACATGATTCCTATTCACGAGACAATGTTTAAAATAGAGCATAGCATAGATGCGCAAACAAAGGCCCCCAAAGGCCATGATTTTCACGAGGACTAAGCCCATTTAATTCATAACAACATCACATGGAAAGCATGGGTAAAAACATGTAACATCATTAACAAACATCCTCGGCCCTGTTATTTTACCAGTTATTATCTTCATTACAGAATTGATTAACTGCCTTGTAGGAACCATAAAACACCCACCCTACATGATACACAAGGAGGGGAGACAAAGGTAAGATCCCTACTTGATAGATCAAGGATCGACGTTAAGTCCTCACATGGAAACTAGAAATCAGGAGTAGCATGAACCCTTGAAACCCGATCAAGGAAAACTTCATGGGGGTAAAAATCGTCTGGAGGGAGGGTATTCCGAGCATAGGGTGATAGAGAAAAAAAAACCTAGCGAGAAGAGAATCCTTTAGTTTATAAAGGCTGAGATAAAGCATCCCTCGGACAGTTAAGATATGGAGAAAAACTCAAAACCATGGAAGAAGTGGGATCATTGGTTGAACACGTGGCTGAGATACCCCACACTTCCAACTTAAAAGTTCCTCTCCCTTCAGGGCGGTTAAAACTGACACACACCTCCTTAACCAAGTAAGGACTCCTCAGAGGATGCGGTAGAGGCATTTCTGAAAACACGGTTAAAGGCATCACCAAAATGCATGGTTTTTCATTTAAATAAGGTAACTCACTAATCATTTAATAAAACACCATTACTGGGCTTTAATACAGGTTAAAGGGGTCAAAAAACGGTTTAAAAACCAATTTTCCCAAATTAGAGGCGCTACTGGAAAACCCATGGAGAGGTCACCGGTAGACCAAGCTACCAATTGGCCGAGGAGACCAGTATCCTTGATAGATGACGTTTCTTCTGCTTCTCACGGGACTTTAGGATGTCTCCACACTTGTGCATGAGATATTTAGGTTTTCCTACTGAGTGTAATTTTTATGCTCACCCTACGTTTACTTTCAGGTTTCCAGGAGGGCTTCAGAGGCTGTGTGGGACCTTACTAGTCTAGATTTTGGAGTTACTGTCGGTCACTGTTGGATTCTGCTTAGCCTTTTTCATTTTCTGTTGGGTATTGTACTTTGGATTCCTTTTACTTCATTCAGTTTTATTATTAAAACATGTATGTAGTATGGTTTTTACCTCGAGTTTTCTATACATGGTGGTGTTGGTGTTGACTCATTCTTTCTCCCGTTCATGGTTAACTAAAAAAGGTAATTCCATCCATATTTTAAAAATGTTATACCCTTGGTGCTAGTCACCACTCTGGGGCCTACTGGAGGTGGGACTCGGGGGTCATTATCTCTCCTTCAACTTAAAGAAGGAAGGGCATGGTAATCTGCTATCCATTCCCTCCTTTCAGTGAAGGCGGGTCGTGATAGAATGGTATCAGAGGGAGGTTGAGGGATAGGATATAGTCTAGAGTTTGGCACAATGAGGATTGCATAGGATGGTAGGGAAAAAACGTTAGGTGATATTGGTTCGTGAAATAGACAAGGGAGGACTAGCTATGACACATGATTTTAGGGCCCCCCGTGATCTGATGAAAGGACTCTGAGCCTATCAAACGACCATGTGAGACTACATTTATTGCAGGGTAGAGACCCTTGGGAAGGTACATGCATCATACTAATTGTGTTTTTAATTGATTTGGGGCACCTTGGGGGGGAAAATTTAATAATAATAATAATAATAATAATTCCCTTGCTACTCGGGCTTAGGAGTTCTTTGTTTACCTTGCAGCTATGGAACCCAGACGTTATCCACGAGCGACATAGACGGTTGAGGCCCAACGGATTGAGGAAGTTAACCAAAAGAGGGTTGACGGAGATGAGGAGGATGACTTTTGGTAGAGGAATCTATGCACCTTAAAATGAAAAACCCTCGAGAATTACGAGGGCAACATTTCTGACTCAGTAACGGAGGGATGGCTCAAGGAGCTAGCCATCACCTAGTCTTTGATCCGTGCTCCGAGGGAGTACATGGTTTCGTTGGCTGTCAGTCAGCAGAGAGGAGCAATGCATCAGTGGTGGACGCTTTTCCTGAGAGTGAAGATAGAGGCAGAGGTTTCATGGGCCAGTTTCAAGATGGAATTTCGTGAGGAGTTCCTCTCCTCTACGTCAATGGCTGAGAAGAGATAAGAGTTTCTCTCCATTCAGCAGGGAAGCATGTCAGTGAGGGTGTTGGGGATCAAGTTCAAAGATATCTTGCGCTTTACCCCGGATCCCTTTCCAGATGAGGAGTCTTGGGCAAGATGGTTAGAGGAGGCACTCCGTCCTTCTCTTTAGTACACTGTCACTCCCTTCGCCCTTCTGACCTACCTAGCTGTATAGAAGAATGCATAGATAGTATAGAGGATGAACTCAAAGGGAGGCACACCATGATAGGGGAACCAGATGAGTTCATCAAAGGGGAAGGTTGTCAGCAGCAGATCTCCAGCGACATGGCCTTCTAGGTTTCGACAAGTAGGGATTAGGCCTCATCAGTTCCAGTCCCAATCGTCTGGCCCTTTCCCTTTTTCCATAGGGCTAGGACCGAAGTGTTTCTCTTGTGGAGTTTTGGGGCACATCCAGAGCAGGTTTCCACTTGAGCTCCACATGGTGGAGGTGGGCAGTTTCAGCACCCACCATAGCAACATCTGTTTCCGGAGAGGCCTTTCCAGTAGCAGCAGTAGGCCCCTAGCCCGTTGAGGGACGACTTTGCGGGAGGAGACCGACACCAGGGTGCTCCTCAAGGACATTGACCAGGGCATGGTCGGGGAGGTGGTCAATAGCAGAGAGGTAGAAGAATTGGGTGTGGACAGTTTCACGCCATAGAGTTAGTAGCTCTGACATGACTAGAGGTCATTCGAGGTATGATAAGTTTATTCAGCACTCTTGTTTCTTCCATGTTTGATTCGAGAGCTTCACACTCCTTTGTTACACCCGAATTATCCTATACTCTGGGTCTGGATGCCGAGAGACTTTTTTTACCCCTAGTTCTGAGAACACTAGTTGGGGGTCATACCAGCGTATCTTACTTTTTCTGAGGATGTAGACTGATGTTGGGACTGCATCAGTCTAGTGGAGAACTTATTTCATTGCAGATGAAGCAATATGATTTCATTCTAGGCATCGACTGGTTATTCTCTGTGCATGACATCATCGACTGCTATCGGAGAAGGATTGAATTCTCCAACACTGGATTCCTTTCACCCGGTGCGCTCGAGATCCGTAGAATCTTCCCTCGAGATATCGACCATACCTCGACCGCCACTAAACCACAAAAAGGAGTAACGCAAAGGGCCGCCCTGTCGTAAGGGTCCCAATGTGAAAAACGGTGAATCATTCGGACGCCCAGTCTGTGAGTTACTGGCATTTCTGTTCCAGGGGCACGGTTGGTTTTTAGGTTAAAACCAACCCAACTATACTCCAACTGTGCCCAAACCTCAAGTGGGGTATGCCAAAAGAACTTTCTCACTCCAAGACTTCCATCGCCATAGGAGGTTCATCAATCGGACACCCGTATCCCCAGATAGGGTTGAAAAGGTGTAAAATGACCAAATAGGTCCGGGTCAGGTCCGACTGGGTTCGCGGGTCTAACCCGATCCAAGGAAGCGGCATGGCCTGTGGGGGTATCCTGGCCTGAGGGGGCCCGACCTGAGGGCGTCCCGGCTAGGATGGGTGGCCTGGCCCGGCTGGCCACGTTGTGGGGGGGGGGGGTGCGGAGCCCCTAATATCCGAAGGAATGAGGGGTCCCGCCTGTAGCACGAACTAGCTGCCCGCTCAGCCAGCCGCCCCTGGCTCCTCCACCGTGGCGCGATTGCGCCACAGTTCTACTGGCCCAGGAACGGTGCGGCGGCGCTGTGCCACCTCCACCACGGGCCGGCCTGGCCATGGCCTCCAGTTTCTCCATGCGGCGTGACGGTGTCGTACTCAACATCTGACCGCTGTGGCCCTCCTGGTCACGACCCCCTTCTTCATGTATGGTGAGACGACAACACGCCCCTCCGGCACCGCCACGACATTCCTGGCCGTGGCTCGGTTCCCTGCGTGGCACGACGGTGTCGCGCCCTTGTGGCGACCCGGTGGCCTTGCGCCGCCAGCTTCTTCACGGTCCGCCTCCATCGTCAACAACAAGAACAACCAAACAGGGACGGTCGGCCCATGTTCATGCAGTCCAAGCCCTCCTTGTCATGGAGATAACATTTGGAATACTATAATCTAGAAATTTGAATGACGAATAATGGATGTTTATACTCATATATAAAATAACTCAAATTCCCCTACCTCGATTACCGACGAATTTTGACGAAGTTGCGGAAAGGAGGATGTCGTTCCATTGACGTCAGAAGAAGATGATGAAGTTAACGTCATCAACATTATTCTAGGATGTAAGTTTTTCCTCTTCTTTCCCCAGTTGAAGAGGGAGATAGATATGTCCATCGTTCTTCATTGGATAAGGGTATTCTTCTTTGGGAGAATAAATTTCTCCAAAGATCCACCAAAAAGAAAGTGTCAACCGAATAATGGGATTAGCTAACCTATTATTTAATTGTTGGCCAAAACAATTCAAATGATTTTAAATTAATTAAGTAATGCCATTAATTATTTAGACGTTTGGCACACATAGGAGGGAAGGTCGAAAGTAACAATTAAATGAAGATAGGGTTAGCTTCATTAACTCAAGGGAAGTTTAAGGGTCTTATCCCACATAAATGGGGGGTTTAGGGGGTTTAATGATTCTGTGGGCCCCACATAATAATATCCTCCCAAGGGAGGTTATGTGTGGGTGGGATCCACCACTAACATCCCCTTGGAGGTTTTAACTACCAGGAAATAAAAATAAGACAACTCTTATTTTTGATTAACTTAATTAAAAAACCCCAATATCTAATTTCCACTATCGTTAGAATGCAACTATAGTGAAGGTCTTACTAAGAAATCACTAATTCTATGAGTTCAACGGTGCCCTTAGATTTCAATTTCGAGCACCAGTTCAAAATTTATAAAATCCCACATGTACGTTTACTGAACATACCCAAACAAAACATCATAAATTTATTCCTAGCACACCAGGCCTCAGAATCAAGCGCCGTTAGAAACTACAGACTCGTAAAATTTCCATGTATTTAAGAAAAAATTTCCCATGGAAATTCCTGGTCATTACACTCAATGTGAGTATTAATGTTTCCATAATTTTTTTTATTTTCTATATTACCTTCACAATTATATTTTTATAACTAATATATAATTTAAAATTTAGTATTTTAAAACTAAATATTATTATATTAATGGAATAATTATTAACCACATTTCCCCTTTTACATTAAGAAAAATAAAAACGTCATTTTTGCATATACGAATTACCACCTCCACAATGTAAAGTATCTCTTTTTCCACCAATTTTAATTATTATTTTTTAAAATATATTAATATATATTTAATAATATTAAAATTATATAAAAAATATCATTAATCTTATATATTAATTATATTATTAAAAAATAAGCCACTTTTATAATCATAATAATCCATTAATTATGGTATATTCATGTTTGTGTTGGTCTAACCACCTAAAATAATATCATGTATGTCTATGAGAACAAAATTACTGATAATATATGATATAAATAATTAATTAATTATTTTATTTTGGTAATGTGATTTTAAAATTATTATTATACTCATTAACTAAGATACCAATGTCTATTCGTTAAAAATCACTCAAAAATGATCATCATTGATTTTATATTTAAAGATAATTACCAAAAATATAATAGAATAAAATTAAAACTTTATAATAATTTTAAAACATCAATTAATGTTACATTAATGATCTGGAGATGATATAATTTGGGATAATTATACAGATCAACATCACAATTATAAAGCAAATTAAAAAATATCGAGATTACTCACACTTGATATTGAAAATAGAAAATAAATAACTAATATATATGAATAGAATAATTATAAATAAATTTTATAATAGTTTATAGACATGAATAAGGTTATTAAATAGATGATTAAGATATTTATTTTTTATATAGTATATTAAAGTGGTTTAGTGGAAATCATGAATTAATGTAAGGGTTTTTTTTTCTCATTTTCAATTCCATAGGAGTTGTTTAATATTGCACACCATAATTTTTCGTATATGGTGTATTTATTTACCTATTGCTTTTAATTATAAATAATATATTTCATTTATTATATTTTCAGGTTTATTTAATTTTTTCTCTCTTATGATCTTTTATTCTTATATTTCCATGATATATGTTTTCCCTTTTGATATTACATGTCTTGTTGTCATGGATTATAAAAAACTCATAGTATTTTCATTTTATTTTGTTAAGATATTTTCCCCTGATCATGTTTTATCATATTATTTTGATATATCCTAGGATTAAAAATTGATATGTTCCCTCATATTGAGTATTATATCTCACTAATTTTTTATTTTTATTTCCCTAGGTTATAATGATCAGTATAACATAAGAGTTGTCTAAAATTATATCTAGTATGGTTAACATATGGATAAATATTCACAAGTATCATAAAATAAGTTACCTATATTGATGATCCTAAATGAAACTAAACCTTACATTCATGGGATTTTGTTTTATTTATGAGATGTAAAGTATAACATATGAAAATTATGTAAAATAAAGATAGATTTATCTCACTTTTTTTCAAATCCAATTCTTAAGAAATTTAATTTTAGAACTAGAACCAAGAGTGAAAGTATAAGGCGATTTAGTTGTTATTTGAGAAATGTTTAGTTATTTTGACTATAAATTTAGTTATTTATTACTAGGATTAGAGAACATCATTGAAAACCCTTGGTATAAGTATAGTAGATAAGTCTATGTATAAGATAATATCATAGAGTTCTGGTTAAGTATATAATGTAGGGTTTTTCTTGAAATTAAATCCCTATCTAAATATATGAAAGTATATGAGTTTGTTTAGTTGATACACCTTAGTGTAATTAAATTGAAAAAGGTTGTTTGAGTTTAATCTTAATCTTCACTCTAGTGTATGATTTGTGGGCCTAAGACTACATGCCTTTCTATATACCCCAAGATGATATAATTCTATTAATAAAATCCTCTTAACAATACATTATTATATTATGGAATTTGGTTAAGAAATTTGAGAGAAAAAAACCTAGATAAACCTATATTGAACTGAGAGTTATTTATATTTAATAGATAGCCAATAATTTCTAATACTAATTCAATCTAATGTTGAGTTTTCATGAGTTTATAATTCCTTTATGAAGTTACTACTAATCACTCATGATTAAAAAATTTGGTTTTATAAATGGATAGATCTAGGAGAAACAATGTTAAAAATGGATGTGATAGATAATATTGTAATTTATCTAATGAGAAAACAACTCGGACAAAAGATGGTGTTGAAAATAGTATGGTTATTCTCACCTAATTATCTCAGCTCATGATTAATAACATGAGTAATTCTAAACATCTGGACACTCCAAATAAGGTAATTATGTAGTTTTATAAAATATCAGGTGATGAAGAAAATATAGAAAAGGAAATTAAACATCCTCATTTTCAAAATTGTGGGAAGAGGACCCTAGGGGAATGTCTTAAAGGAATGAAACAAATTTTTTTATAATGTAAAGATTGACCATTGATATCCTAATTTTCAAAATAATGGAATATATTATAGTCCTAACTAAAACACCATCCACACTTCAAAACATTAAATATGAGGAGTGTTCGCATTATGAAAATTGATTCCCCAATCCAAGTTTTAGTAAGGATTATAGGTATTAACAACCTCTTATAGCAATGTAACAACGGAAATACAATCCAATCCGACCTACTAATGTGTATCATGACAATTAAGGAACAATTATCCTCTCCTTTATATTTATGGATGACTTATTGGATTCTAGACTGGGGTATCTAGGATGTTTTTTAAGATAAGTAAATCACTACCTCGATGATTTGATTATTAAAGAAAACATCTTTCTATTTTGTATCCTAAGTTGATGTTTATAAGAAAGTGTATTTCAAAAATATTGTTACCCTTCCATTAGATGAATTTAATTTTAATTTGAAAATGGATTGGTCCCCTCAACTTAGATGAAAAATTAATTGAAATAAGGAAATCACATTACATATGAACCATGATAATCTTTTAATGAAAGGGTGAGTATGAAAACCATTTAGAGTCATATTATATAACTTGGTCCTTGATACTAGATAAAAATAGAATCATTGCTCAAATGGTTTGGGAAAAAATGATAAGGATACTCCTATAACAAGTAAAAAAATATGCTTACTAAGTATGTGTGGTTGATATCTATATTAAAATTTTATCTGAATTCATAGATATATATATATATATTAAATATCATTTTATATTTTCATTAGTCAATGATAATTAAAATTTTGAGGATTTTATTTATTTATAGTGGAGAATGCAACACCTTAAGATTTTACTTTATATCATTCATTTAACTAAATATAATATATTTAATATATTTCTCCACATGCAACACTGAACTAAATCAAACCTAAACTTATTATATGAGTATTATCAATAAAATTATAAGAATAATGAAACCTCTAGTAAATAAAAAGATATTATCCAATTAAAAATTCTAGAATTTAGAAGATATATATTTAATATTTAAAAGTTTTCTTCAATATAAAAAAAACTATTTGATGTAAAAATAAATTATGTTCAACACTTTTAAATAATTATTATGATAATTTATTATATCTCAGTTATATAATGATTTTTTAATTATTTCAATTTTAAATTATTATTAAATAATGTTGATAACATATAATGTTTATGGTCATTTTCTCTATAAAAGAAGTTTTATTTATATTTTGAGTTTTAATTTAAATGATACATTTAAGAATTTGTGAATTTTAATTTAGAAATTTCAACTGAAATTTTTAATTCAACATGTCATTATTATTATAAGGTGAATTTTTTATATTTTTCTAAAATAATAGATATTTAGGTGAATAGTGAAATTTTAGTTTTTACTAAAATAAAAGTGTTTATGACAACATTAAGAATTAAGTGAAACTTAAAAACTTATAAAACATTTATATTTATCAAATATGTATTTAAATATTATATGTATACATTTATAAATACTCATATTAATTTAGAAAACATTTTTTCCCTTTTATTAACTTAAGTGATATTTTCCAACAAAAGTATAATTTTTTATCTTTGCTTTTAAATAAATATTTTTTTTAAAATAATGTTTTTCATTAAATTTAAAGACACATGACCTTAATTTCTTTATAATAAACAAATTTATATATTGTAAATATAATACATTGAAAATTTTATCATACGCTTAAATTTTAAGCTTAAAAATACATTTTTTCTTAAAATAGATTTCTATTTGTTACATGCACTAATGATAAAATAATTTTCTTGTAAAAATATATATTTTATATAATAAAATGTATTTTATATTTCTAATTTTTATTATAATTTAATTAATAATATAAATTTTTTTAGGGGTAATAAAAAAATTACATAGATAAAAAATAGTTACCATAGTAAAATCCATAAAGTGCAATATGGTATTAAATAAAGGTTTAAAGGGAAAAACATGTTCTTAATTGATTATATGTGGTTTTTATTGAAAAAAAAACAGAACTCAAATCCATTATTTTCAATTTTGGAGTCTTCTTGACATGTGTAACATGTGACCTCTTTATATTATAAAGAAATATTTACAAAAATATCTTTATCACCACTTATAAAATGGGTCACTCACAAAACCTTCAATTACAGAACAAAATTTTTGTTTTCTCTTAAACAGTTACCATATTTACTACCCCTATAATTCTATTTTATATCCTTTATATTTATTTCATAATAATATTTTTTAATCTCTCTGTTTCCCAGGAGACCTCAAAGGATAACTCAAGTCCTCAGTGTGAGTACTAATCTTTCCATAAATTATTTTATTTTCTATATTACATTCATAAATATAATTTTATAACTAATATGTAATTTAATATTTATTATTTTTAAACTAAATATTATTATATTAATCGAATAACTATTAACCACATTTCCACTTTTCTATTAAGAAAAATGGAAACATTATTTGTGCATGTACGGACTACCGCCTCCAAAATTTAATGTATCTTCTTTTCCACCTAGTTTATTTATTATTTATTAAAATATATTAAAATATTAATAATATTATTAAAAATATGTGAAAAATATCCTTACTCTACTACATTAATTATATTATTAAATAATAAACCACTTTCAAAATCATAATAATTCATTAATTAAGGTATATTCATGTTTGGGTCGGTCTAACCACCTAAATGAATATCATGTATGTATTTGAGAACAAAATATCTGAAAATATATTATATATATAAGTAATTGATGATCTTATTTTGGTTATATGATTTTAAAATTATTATTAAACTCATTAACTAAGATGCCAATGTCTATTCGATAAAAATCACTCAAAAAGGATCATCATTGATTTCATCTTTAAAAATAATTACCAAAAATAGAATATAATAAAACTAAAACATTATAATAATTTTTAAACATAAATTAAAGTTAAATTAATGATCTGAAGATGATGAAATTTGGGATAATTATGCAGAACAATGTCGCTATTATGAAGATAATTCAAAATGATCGAGATTACTCAATCCTGATATTGATAATAGATAATAACTTACTAATATATATGAAGAGAATAATTATAAATAAATTTTGTAATAGTTTATAGAAATTAATAAGGTTATTAAATAGGTGATTAAGATATTTGTTTCTTATATAGGATATTTTAGTGGTCTATTAGAAATCATGAATTAAGGTAAGGGTTTCTTTGTCTCATTTTTAATTCCATAAGAATTGTTTAATATTGCACGCCATAATTTTTCTTATATGGTTTATTTATTTACCTATTAAATTTAATTATAAATAATATATTCCATTTTTTATATTTTCATATTTATTTAATTTTATCCCTCTTATGTTCTTTTATTCATATGTTTCCATTACCATAAGGGTTTTTGTTAATTGAACTCACTTTATTGAGTTAAAATGAATATTCTTGAAATTTGTATCTCAAAAATTGGATTATTACACCTTGATATAATATTTTAAGGTAATTTAAATCTCTATGTATATAATTGTTTTTTTCAAATATTCTTTCTTTTTTTTATTTTGTCCCCATAAAAAGTAGATCATTATTGAGAATAATTCTCATCATATTTAATGAAAATTTACCATCCTTGTCCATGTTTTTCAAACCTAACAATGTTTTCCATTATATATGGAGAACCAATTATGTGTTATCTCATGTGACCTTCATATTTCCATTATCCAACTTTCAAAATGAAGTGATGTCATTCTTTTTACAATGGGGGTTTTCAACAAAGGTATTTCAGAACATTAAAATAGTTTTCCATCCTTTTAAAATTAAATGTTTTAAATTCCATTTAACGTTTATTTTGATAAACTTTATATAATTTAATGGATATATTATTAAATTTTATTTTTCAAAATTAAGTGTCTTCTAAATCATTCACTTCAACTTTTTTAAGCCTTATTATTTTTTCAAGGCTCCATTATTAAAGAATATTTTTAAAATTTCTTGTTTTAAAATGTTTTCAATTCAACATTTTTAAACCTTTATATCATTTACAAGGATTAATTATTTAAATTTTATTCCAAGTATAAATTTTAAAAATTTATTCTTTAAATTTAAAAAAAATTATCTTTCCAAAAATGAATTTGTAAATTGACAGTATTCTTTAATGTAAAAGATAAAAGTGTTTCATAAAATAATATTTTATGATTTTTATTCCATTTAAAAATTATCTATAATGGTTTTATATCCTTGGAATTTTTTTTCATTAATAACCCTCTAAATTTTCATATAAAATACACTTTTAGGGGATTTAATTTGTGGTATTAACTAGTTACAAGTTTTAGGTAAATTGGTTGGACACAATCTGGAAGTTTTTTTAATCCCATTTTACTTTCCATGGGTTATTTATAATGTGGTAAAAATAACCAACTTTTTTGCATTGGTTCATTATGATATAATTTATTATATATTTTAAGTGGAACGCAGATTTGTTGATGATTAATGGGTGGGGTACTATATTTACCTTGCAATAAATTTGTTGTATATTTATATATTATGAGATGATTATGGGAATAAAGTATTGATTCTCACTCCAGCATGATAATTTAGAAGTTTTTCACACTCTACTATGTTTATGGGAATGTGAAAGTGTATCCAATTCCACTATGTTTATGGGAATGAGGTAGTATTTCCTTTTCCACTATTTTTATGGAAATCGGGTGCTGTTTCTTTCTCTATAATATTTATGGGAAATATGTATTCTTTCCTACAACACTATTTTTAAGGGAATCAGGTAATGTGTCCTCCTCCACTACATTTATGGCCATCAGTTAATTATTCCGCATTTAATATTGGACTCACGTAGTGATGCATTATCTACCATGAAATGGGAAGCAAGAATTGATTTATTCTCTACTATTTTATGATTTCTTGTACTATGTTAGTGTAATGACCCCAACACTAAAAGCCCAGAGTCAGTTCCTACTACCATTAAATTGGAATAAGATACATGGAATCACATCCTGATATATTGATCAGTTTAGTGATGTGGGTAAACTATTTTCATACATGATTATTACATTATATTTAAAAAAATGTAATATAATTTTTTTTGTTAATAACTTTATTCCATCTAGCGTATTCATGTATATCAATCATAGTGAACTTTATGGAATCATGGGAAAAGAAAAAAATAAGGGCAGCCATAAATGATCAGTAAGGGTAATGTATAGCTGAAGCAATCATGAATAAATAGGAATAATAAACATGTAAAGGTTGGTAACTAAACACACATTTCATTTAAATAAATAGGTAAGAGATAATAAATATAGTATGGTAAATAATTGAAACACATCCCCTTTAATAAATAAACATATAATGAAATGAATCCATAGATAATGTAAAAACAAAAATCCCATGGATAAATAATTATAATAACTTAATTATAAATAAATGAAATGATTAGATATTGGACATCATGTATATGGAATGGAAAAACCAATACTATCAAGACCATTCAAAAGTCAGTTTAAAACTAAAATTTGAAACCCATTTAATTTGGAAAACTGATTTTTCTCCTGAGAAATATCGATATAAATATAATATATATAATTTGTTTCCTCCATATATCACTTCAATTCGAAATCAATACTCATATATCAAATAATTGATTTAATTCATCAATAATATTCCTTATCAAATATCTATATTGAGTAATGGATACATATTTATCATTATAACTCTAGAAAATAAAATCATATTTAATTTATACAAATTAAGTGAAAATGGAATATTATTTATTAAATAATAATATACATCACCCAGGAATATTATATTTAATATAAATGAATTTTCTAATGAAAATTTATTATAATAAAGTGATTGTCTCAAGAGATATATGACAATCCTAAAAGAAATTGAGATTTCACAATAACATCATCACTTGGTAATACTAAAATAAAATACCATTGGATTAAATTATTTATGTTAAAACATAAAATACCATTAATATTTAATTATTCATGATATTTCAGGTCAAATGAGAAATATATAAACCGCATAAAATGAAATTGGGGCATAATAAAAAATAAGTCTAAATAAAATGTATATTTAGATAAAATCATTTACCTTACCTTAAATTTGGGTTGAACACCATTTAAAATGTTGGATAATTGTTTTATTAAAGTTATTAACTTATAAAATAACCATAACCATATTTATAATATCATATATTATCCTTTTATAACATCTTATCACCCATTTATTAATAATCTTTCATTGTTTTAATTGATTTGGGTGTTAATTGCCTTGTTTTTAGAGTATGTTTTGACATGTTATATTTTCTTTCCTATTACATAGATAATGATTTAATAATATATATAATTTAAAACATTATTTAAATAACAATTATATTATATATATATTTTTTAGATTAATCTATAAAATTTAGTGATAGGAAATGAAATTAACAATTCATGGAGATTTTAGGTCGTACGTACACATGAACGTTGTTTCCATTTTATTATAATATTTAAACACACAAACATATATATAATCATTATAGTATCATTATTATGTGATATATATCATATATTTTTTTAAATCCATCCTTAATATATTCATTGTAATGAGTGAATGAATCACATCGCCACATGTGGCGATAGTCCTTCGTACGCACGAACGAAGTTATCATATTACCAAAAAATGGAAAGTATGAAGTTATGTGTTATATAAGTATTTTATAAGAATTAATAAATCACTCATATAATAAATATCATATATAAATAGTATTTAAAACATTATGTCTAACCATTAATGATGTTAATGGAAGAACGAACGACATCGGTTCATAAGGCGGTAGTCCTCCATACAAATGAATGATAATCTTGTATCCTATTTGATAGAAGTGTGTGAATTTATAGCTATTAACTTTAAAAGAATATCATAATTTTTATCATAATAATTTTATTTTATAATATTTACATAATGTAAATTGAAGGGGTGGAGGATTAAATAAAATGAAAATGATTTTATAATAAAATTACATCTTCTTCAGGTTTCCTCCTTAGGTTTTTCATAAAACCATGAAATGTTTGATTTATAACAAATATTAATATTATATGATGTGGGGATGAAATTATTAATGTGAATTGGGCATATTGTTTTAGAGAAAAATGGATTGAGAGTTGTGAAAGAGGGAAAATATTGAGTTCCTTTTTATAGTTGAGGCGTGGAGTTATTATAAATACTCTAAAGTATTTAATATTGGGAGGTAAATGTGACCAATAGTGGATCCAATATTGATAATTAATGTTTTTTAGGTATTATTGTTTTGAGAAAAACCTCAAACACACAATATAACATATTTTTTAATTATTTTGTTTCATAACACCAAAGTTTTAATAATTTACCATTTTTGTTTTTTTCATTATGTTAACTAGTTTTCTAACGAAATTAATTTAGAACTTAAGACTAATTTAAAGTTATTATTATTATATAATCTGTCCCAAATGATTATAAATATGATATATAATTTATAAAATAAAAAATAAAATGTGTTTCAAAAATTAATTTTAATTGAAGCGCATGTATTGTGGAAAAACACCATTATAACCCTAATAGTGCTAACAAAGCTTTGACTATTTAGGGCTCAATATATTCAAAATAAAAGATAAATTGTTCAATGAATGGAACTTATTTGATATTTATGAACATTGAAAAATCACTTGTCATAAGATAATATTTTTATTAAATTTAAACCGTTTAATAAAATACCTTTTATTATAAAATAACATTAATGTCAATTTTGACATTATTTCATTAATTTTAATTTATAATTATAAAGAAAAAGAAGTAATTTGAATATACTAATTTCAAATCTATGTAAAATTACATATATTCATCAAAAAAATTAATTTAATATGATAATTAATTTAATTTACTTCTCTTTTTATATTTTTAGTATCATTTATTTTAGTTAATTATTAACTATATAATAATTGTGCTGCTTTTCTTAAGAATTTTAAGTAACAAATTAATCAATTAAAATTAAATATAAATATTTAATATGTATAAAACTTATTTATATTTCTAAATAATGTATATAACATAACATATATGGGTTTTCTCCCTTTCCCAAAGCATTATATATATTAAAAGGATGAAAAGTATCTTTTTTTGTCTTTCTCTTTACATAACTTATTCTATGAGTAAAATTTATGGAAAAGTGTGACAAAAAACAAATAAAATTAGATAATAAGGTCATAATGATATACATATGTCAATGAAATGTTTTTTGGGAAAATTAGTAGGTCATTTGGCCCCATAAATTTAATACTTAATACCTCAATAAACTCATTTTTCACATAATTGTTGTAATTAATTGTAATTGAATTCAATAATCATTATGGTTAAAAATTAATTTTACATAATTATAAATTATAAATTATTATGATTTAAAATATTTAATCCATTTTATGAATTCATTCCACATAATTGGGACAAAATAATTTAATATTAATCTCGCATATATGATGAGGAAGCCAGTTTTAAGTGAAAATGTTTAAAAAATTATAAAGTTTGTATAACTGTATTTAATTTTAAAATGATTAAAATTACCTAAATTGTATTATTATTTCTATAATATTACTATTTTTTACATTAATCCCAATCTAAAATATATTTTAACACCGTATATTATTTATTTGAAAGGTACTTTTCAATTAAAATCTAATATCTTTAACTATTCATTGAAAAAAGAAACATCTCTTACAAATATTAAAAATTCACCATATGATATTTTTTACATTAATATTAAAAAAATAAATTTCATGATTAAAAATATAATTTATGAAAGTGTTCAATTTTAGTTTTTAAAAAAGTGTGCCAATAAAAGTAGGCAAAAATGACTTTAGAAAAACATGTCTTTTTATGTTTTAAATTAGATGTTTTCTTCTCTAATACCAATTAAATTTATTGGATGAATGAAAAAAATTATTGAATGTATAATATATAAATTTCATTAGTATCATCAGATAATATTAATTAATTTAATTTATTAAGGAAAAATACCATTTCAGCATGAAAATATTTTTTTTATAAAAATAACTCCTTTATATTCAATTGGTTTTTATCTTCATTTATAACTAATTGGAAACCAATGAATTAAACCATATATTTTTATATATTATTTAATCATATTCATAAAATCCAATTTAATGGAAATGAGATAATTTTAATTTAAAATAATTATGTAAATATTATTCTACAAAACTATATCTTGTGTGTAGTGAAACTGTCGAAGAAATTCGTTATTGTATGTAAAGAATGATATCTTGGTATTGCATGCATTTAATTCTATATGATTGATTTAATTTATTTAAAATATTAAATATATTTGAATGTTTTGGGATGTTAAATTTTCTTATATGCATGATGTTTCATGTCATACACGCTATTGAATAAAATGTTATTATTTTAGAATTTTCTGGTATTATATTATCCCCACATTAAATAAATTGCTTCCTCATAATTTAAAATTGATCTTTCTAAACAAGGGTGTTATATTTGAACTACCTTTATTTAAGAACCCACATCAAAAAAGATTTAATAAAATATACCCTTAATCATATAGAATGGGAAGTACAAAATTAAGTTGGAATAATCACATAACTAGGTTTATCAATAGGATAACGTAGGTGGGAAATGAAAACATGGACATGAAAGATAAAACCAACACATGGATACTAATGGATAGTGGTAAAGAAAATTTATCATAAGAAATTTGTTGATACAGTTAATTTTAATGAACATTAAATCATAATCTAAATAGTTCTTAATATGGTCTTTATATCATCAAACTTGATGATAATTAGACAATATTTTTTCAAAACAATTTTCCTAGAGTTGAAGAATTCTCTTAGTATCTCTATCTATAAGGAAATATACTTACTTGATATGTTTCTATTTCCTAATAATAATATTATCCTTTGGTTTTGCCTTATATTATTTCTACTTTATCTCTTAACACATATTTCATCCTTTGGTGAAGTAATACATTAATATCTAAAACCTTTTCCAAAGATAAACACAAACAATTACATAAATGGTTAGAATTATTCCCCTTCCAAAATATGAAGATCCAAAACTTTTTAAAGTCATTGAATTTTTAAAATTAACTTATAATTAATCTATAAAATGGGAATAGCACTAATTTTTCACATACCAAACATGTGAATACATTAGTTATGTTTTCTCTTAAAATATGGTAATAACATGAATTACTATAAAACCTTAATCAAAACATGCATGATTTCTTATTCCTTATGTAAAATAAATATTATTGGATATATTCATTAAATCCAAAGTGTTATAGAATTCATCAATTATTATATAAAACATTTCCCCATAAATCATTAATTATATCGAAGGAAGTGAGAAATATGCAATTTACTTTATCCATATCAGTCATTTATTTATCCAATAATAATTACTTGAACTTGAGAAACATATAAGGGTTGTCTATCTCTCAATAATATGTTTTCCATGAATGTCAACTTATCACTAAATCATTTTTCTTGGTTATTCGTATAATTAAAATTGTTCTATCAAGTCATTAATTAAAAATCACCACAACAAAATTCTTATATATTTCATGATTCACAAAACCAGTGCATCAATGGTAAAATAATAAAATGACCCATTTCATGAATTAAAACACAAAAAAAATTAATCACTCCTCTTTGGCCATATTAATATCATTATCTCGAGCTTGATTCCTAATATCCATATAAGGTATATTCTATTGTTTCTTTGACCATTAATTTATGTAGTGCCTAATATATCTTCAATTTATGTACTGTATATTAAAAAACTATTTATTTCCAGTGCAATGAATATCATAGTTGTCTTTTTCACCACACTTGTAGAAAAATCCCATTCATTTTTAGTAAGTACATGGGTGTTTCTTTCCCCAATTATGACATGTTTGAAAATAATTCATTCCCTTATTCCCTTTATCCATCATTTACCAACATGTCCTTTTCTTATATTTCTTCCCTCTGAATCCATAAAACATAGATAACTCTTTTTGTGTCTCATTTTCACATGATATTATTTCCTCATATGATGAAAATGTTTGGGATACTAGGTCCCTTCAAAATATTATATTAATACCGTAAAATACAAAATAACTCTTACTCTATATATCACATGCATTGTTAAGGTTCACATTCCTTTTTATAAGAAAAATTTCTAAATTATATAATACACTATAATAGATTATATCATTATGAAACATAATTTATAATCCAAAAATTAGTGAAATACTTAACATAAATTGAAAAATATATACGTAGCTAATATATCAATAATAAACAAAGTGAATTTAGGATATTATTCTATATGTATCCTCAAATTCCATATTAGGTTTATATTCCCTAATCAATGTTTTCTAAAAATATAGTTTCTGATGTTTCTACTAAACTTCCTCTAATACCAACTACAATGACCTTGACCCCAAAAGCTCTGAACTGATGCTTTCTACCATTAAATTAGATAATATATAAGTAATAAAATCCCAATGGACCAATAGACTTAGTAGTCTTGGTAAATTAAACAACCACACGAATTTTACATTACATTGGAATACAAAAATTACAACATATTTTTTTGATAATTAATTTATTCTATCTAGTGTATCCCTGAATATCTGTCATAATAAACATCAAGGAATCCTTGGGAAAATAAAACAACTATGTGCATACTCAAATTATTAGAAAATGTAATGTACAATGGAATATAGAAGGAATAAATAATAATAATAATAATAATATAAATGTTGATAATTGAACAAAAATTCCATTTAAATAACTATATATGGAATATTTAATATGGAAAGGTAAATAACTAAAACACATTCCATTTAATCAATAAATTGAGAATTAAATGAATCCATGGATAACATCAAAGATAAAATATCATGGATAAATAATTAAAAAATTTAATTCTCAATGAATGACATTATTAATTTTTGTATGCCATGTCTAAGGCACTTGAAAACCAATACATCCAAGACCTATCAAAAAATGGTTTAAAACTATTAGTAGAAATCCATTTAATTTGGCCAAATGATTTGTCTCATGAGACTTGTCAATTAATTGGGGGGGGGGTATATAAATTTTGGGCCCAAAAATTCATGACCAATCCAAATAATTCATCATATATAGAATAATTGATTTAATTCATGGACAATATTCCTTTTAAAATATCTATATCGAGTAAAGGATACAAATTTATCAATCTTTACCCAGTTAATCGAATAACATTCTAAGTAAACACCATATGTAAAAATTGTATCCTATTTTTTTAATAATCATAAACCTTAACCAAGAATATGGGTATTTAACAGAAACTAATTTTACAATGAAAAATGATCTCAATAAATTGATTGTATCAACAGAAAGTTAACAATCACAATAGAAAGTTAGATTTCAAAATAACTTTCATAACATGTTAATTTAAAAATAAAATACCCTTATATGAAATTATTCAAATTAGAGCATAAAATACCATGAAGAATGAATTATTCATGATATTAAATTTCAAAGGGGTATTATATACACCACATAAAATTGAATTGGTACATAATAATAAAAAGTCTCAATCTAATGTAAATTGAGACGAAATCCATAATATTACAATACCTTTTGATTGAAATATTTTTAAAATAATTTATAATGGTTTTAAATAGGTTATTAAATTATAATAGAACCATAATATAATTAATAATATCATATGTGATCCTTCTATAACATCTCATGGCCATTTTGTTAATAATATTTCATTATTTTCATTGTTTCGAGTGTTAATTACATTTTTTAAGTATGTTTTCACATTTTATTTTTTGTTCCTAATAATAATTTAGATAATGAATTAATAATATATAGAATTTAAACCATTATTTAAATACCATATATATATATTCCATGTTTTTTTAGAGTAATAAATTAATTTTTTTGATAGAAAATTAAATACACCGTTCATGGAGACGGTGGGTTGCACGTATGCATGAACACTATTTTCATTTTCCTGACATATTGAAAGAAATAAAACAAAGTTATATATATATTCTCATTATAGTATATTTATTATGTAATATATATAACATATTTTTATTAAAACCATCCTCAATACATTCTATGTAAAGCATGAACGAATCACATTGCTTTGTGAGGTGGTAGTACTATGTACACACGAACGATGTTATCGTATTACCAAAAAATGAAAATTGTAAAGGTATTTGTTATATAATAATCCTATAAGAATTAATAAATAATAATTTCATCAATTTAATTTATAAATATTATGTACATCATTATTCCCAACCTTGACAGGTTGTAATGGAAGAAGGAACAACATTGATTCGTGATATAGTAGTCCATTGTACACAATAATGACGATTCTATATCCCATTTGATGAAAATGTGTGAATTTGTAGGTTGTAAAATAAAAATATTAACATAGTCGTATATTTAATATAAATTTTATATTATATAATAATTATATAATACAAATTCTAGGAGGGGTATACAGAAATAAAATCAAAAATCTATAAAGAAAACATGAACTCTTCTTCGAGTTTCCTCCATAAATTTTCACTAAAACATTGAATGGTTTATTTCAGACCAAGAAAATTCTTACAGTATTATGGGAGGGAAGTTTTGAATTCAATTGGGAAGATCTTGTTTAATTCAAATGGCTTGAGATGTGTGAAGAAGGGGTTTAACACCCCAAGATTTTATGAAAAATATTAATTTTAATTCTATTGATGTCTTGTGTTTTACACTACACCAAAAGGATCTTACACTACACGCATCCCTGACTTGGCCTGCATTACATTCAATCGCGACCTTCCACGATAGCGTGTGTTGTACGCAATACCGAGTTTCACTAAACATCGATATGTTATATAAACTAGCCGTTATGAATAGTAAAACCCACTTTTTAAAATTTTATAAATTTTATTTTTCAAAATGGACTTCATTTTGGGATTCGGAATATCGAAATTAGCCTAGGGTGAATTTTTGGTATTTTTATGAAAACTTTCAATTTTTGATGAATAGTGAAAACACTAGGTTACTATTTAAAAACTGACATTTTATTTAAATAATTATTTATTATATTTAAATTTATTTTAGATCAAGATTGATACATAGTACCAATATAAGTTCAATATAATTCATTGTAGTCATTTTATAATAAATTTAGATATATAAAAATTTTATTGAACCTTTCACCGTCTTTTACCCACCTCTTTAGGAGAATTTGGAAATTCACATAAAACTTAATTTTACCGCTTCTGTGAGTGGAATTTCAAAAATAATAGAGACACAGTTAATATCAAGGACTAAAATGCAGTTCAATGAGATGAAAATAATTTTTGGTGAATAGTAAACTTTATTTTTATTTACCACGGTTAAAAGTAAATAGTGTGATTAAGGGTAAAAATGATATTATTATTACCCTAAAACATGTCCTAATTATATTAGATAAGTTTAATTCGACCAAAAAAAACCTTAGGAATAAATTATGACCATTTAGGTCCAGTTGTATTAGATTAGGACATTTATTATTAATTTATTTAAAAAAGGGTTAAAATAGTAAAAATCAACATTTTACAACTAAAACATTTTTAATATAGAGTTATACATAAGATAAATTCTACTATTAATATTAATTAGAAAGATAAAAGGACTTCCTACCTAACAGTATTTTATTTGTAATTTTTAGACATTAAATAAGATAATTTATTTTTGACACAATAATGATGCAGTAATTACCTTGTTAATGAAATATTAACATAATTGATCTTATAAATACCCAAATAAATGTAATTTTAGACTTTTTATGAATTAAAATAATTTTATAGGTTAATATGACATTTTAGTAATGATTTAATTAAATTTATTCGAACTAATAATTCTGTTATTATTTTCAAAAAAATCAATTACCAAATATTTTCAAAATTGACATAAAATAGTTTTTAAAACAAATATTATATTATTAACTGTTATTTTATTTCAAAAAATTTAAGGTTCGGCCAAATGACTTAGATAAGGTTATATATATTAATTATAAACAACTTGGTGTTCGTTTTTCTTGTTATATTATGTTTATTAACCATACAGTGTAAGAAAACAAGAAGACACGGTAAAAGTAATATTATTTAACTTAAAGTTAAATCTATATGATAAGGTTAAAATAGAAACCTAAAATTGTCTAAATTATATTGGATGAGAGTATTTTTACCCATCCCCACCTTATCTTCGAAGTAAATTTATTTGGTGCTATTAAAAACTGAATATGACTTTATAATAAAATAATATTTTTAGTTTTCCCTAAGGTGCCCCTCTCCTCCCTTATAAAAGGGCACCTCCTCCCTCTCTTCCTCACACCACTTTGATCCTTAAAGCCCGACCAATCCCTGAAAATTTCTCTTCAACACTTCCATAGAAACATCCTATAAGTCCTGTTCTTATTTAATGACCATTTTTAGTGCCCTTAAAGGAGGTTAAGAAGAGGTGCTTCGAAGAAGAGGTAATGTTCGTTACCAATTCTTTCAACTTTATTTTTTCTTCTACTTATTCTTCTTTAGTTGTTTCATTATGAAGTAATAAAATCAGTATCACTAATATAATGATATTTTATTATATGTATGAAACAACCCTATTTCACCATCTATCTAATCTGCAGAAAACGAAATCACCATGCGTGCGTACGTACGAAATACCGTCTCCACACCGTGGTGTAATCAGTTTTTCCAGCACCACCATACATGGATGGGTATAATGGTGTCAAAATATTACTATATATGGTTATTTTAAATTGATATTGATTCTATAATATTACACACACACTTCAATACATTTCCACGATCATGGGAATGATATCATCGCTCGCGCATACGTACGAACTACCGTCTCCACGAACGTGATGAGATTCATTTTCCCTGATTTACCATTCAAGAATGATTATAAAGTATATATAATGAATAATAATGAAATATATGAAATAATGAAGCTAATATATTTATTTATACATATATATATATATATATATATATATCTTCTACTTAGTTCCATTCAATTAAATAAAGAAAGGAAAACAACGTTCATGCGTATGTACGGCCTACCGTCTCCATGAACAGTGTGTTTCATTTCATTTATCTATCTATTATATATATATATATACTGAATATATATGATATATAAATCATGTTTTACATTTTTTATGTAAGTAAATCATGATATAAGTAATAATAATATCAAGAACAACAAGTCCAAACTCGTACGATAAATGAAACATTTTTACCCAAAATGCTACTTTAACATGGAATTAACAAATGAACCGGTAATACAAATACCTAAGTGAACCATATATGATATAATAACAATTTATATGATTCTGTAATAAGTCAATGACATTATTTAAATCATTATACAAAAGGTTCAGATACATACGAAGCATATCACACATAAGGTAAGGGATAACTTTTCCAATCTCGTTTTCATCTGAGATTGTTTATTCGTACGTATTCATTGGGGTTATATTTATCATCCATGTCCATGTTTCTTAAAAATGTTTTCATGTATGTTTAAAGTCCTTTTTACACATTTTTGAAATTTACTACATGTTATGTAAGGAATCTTTTTTTTGTTTACGTTACAATGTAATTTTTGACTTTTCTGGCAAAAGTACGAGAAGAATGTTTTTTAGCCTATACGGAAAGAAAGGATTTATAAGGCTTTATAAAGCATTATTTTCATGAAGCTTCATACAAAAGATTTCATGACTATTTTCCACAAATTCTCTTTCTTTTAAAAATTTCATGACGTTTTGTGAAAATAAATTTATTTTGAAGAAGAAATGATATTTTCCTCAAGAATTAATTTCAAATGTTTTATCAAAACCATTTTCCATCTATGATTACATTATTTCATATGTGTATGTTTCAAGTATTATGTCTCTATGATTTACATGGTTTTACTTTTCTTATGATGAAATGATATCCCATTGTTTTAAATGGATTATGTGATGATGGTATGATGTTTATGAAACCCATTTTATTCTTTAGGTTATGATGAATGTTTCAAGTTTATATTGTGGGACAAGTAAAAATGATTTCATTATGAGATGGGTGAGACCTATATATCCCTCCAATTCATTGGGTAATGATTAATATCTCATGATATAGACATTTATGGAACGGTATGTTAATATGGTTCAGGGATATGGGACTGTAACGAGGAGTGAACTCGATTTAGAAAGGGACATTGTCCACTAAGATGACCTTGGCAGCAATGCCTTGGCTACTATGGAAATCATATCAGGTGCTTAATTTTTTTTCCACAATTACATGTTTTATTCCCATGCTATTTTATCATGATTGATGTTCCTTTATGATCTATGCCTTGTGTACTTCCATGATTTTTTTCGTTGCTCAGGATTTTGATGTTTAGGTTTTATGTTCATGTTTTTTCAATTCAAATGTTTATGGATTGATTTATGTTCTCTATTCTTACCCTTATTGATCATTTGAGATCACCCTTTATATGTTTTATTTTCCCCATGATTTAATGAATGATTTTAGGTAACAAAAAAGGGGGAATATATTTATGGGAGATGTTGAAGATCTTTCACCATGATTAGAAGATTATTTTTCCGAGTTTCCAAAGACACTAAACTATTATGGTCCTTGAGCTTCTGTATTCGTTATGTATTAAGTATTCCGAAAATGTAATATAATGACCATGTACGTCAACATTTGGGTATCTATAGTTGGTATCAGAGGAATGGTTTAGTTTACCTTTTGAAACTAGGATGCGAAAACTTTAGTGAGATCCCTAGAGATATTTCGAAGTTATGTCTAGGGATGTCCCTAAGGTTAAGTATAAGTATAGGTTATAGTACTAGAATTATGATAACGATCATGAATAACCTAGGATTAAACCTATGATGTTAGATATTGAAAGTAATCCCCTTGATTATGTTGTTTTTCTAGCATGAATTTTTCCTCACACAATTCTTTTTGGGTTTTAGAAAATGGCTGCAAACTAGAAGATTCATGTTAATGAAGAATATGATGGACAATGTAATGATATTCTTCATGATCTAGCAAATGAAATGGGATTTGTAAGGAGAAACTTCATAATTATACCTAATCAGAAATCTCATTATATGATCAATAATCTCAACTTTGGTAAGTTTCCTGACTCAGCTAATAAGAGAAAGATAGAGTTTCATGATGATCATAGAGAAAAGAAAGTTCAATTTCCCTCATGTAAATCATGTGGGAAGAGGCATCAAAGAGAATGTTTCAAAGGAACTACAAGATGCTTTGGGTGCGGAAAAGAAGGACACAAATCCAGTAAGTGCAAAGGAAAATGTTCAGTTAAAACCATGGATAAGGATAATGTTATTTCTACGACATCACCAATGATTAAATTTTTTAAATGTGGAATGTATGGGCATTATGCAAACCAATGCCCTAAGGGAAAATCTCATGAAGAGAATCAATATAGTCATATGGGTAGTATTTATGTGGATAATGATGAGGAGACTATAAATGATATATGAGATGAAAGAAGTGTTGAAGCTTGGTCAATTGTTTAAGAGGGTAGTGGAATGATTGTATGTCTGTAAAGAGTTATGTTGTATAGGTAATTTAATGGTACTATGGAATAAAGAAACATCTAAGGATTCTTACACTGTTGTTTTTTCTAAAGTATTTGAAAGTATATGTTGAATGGTACCGGTAACCATGTAAAGTGATTATAATATTTTTGGGAAGAAGATGATATGCACATAATGAATGGATAAGGAGAAAATAATATGTTTGATAGTATTCATGAGCTCATGATTGATATAATGAATAAGTGATTTCATGGTCTGAGTATATAGAATTTTTGGGATTTTTGGTATGTGGAAAGAGTTAACTTTTGAAAAAATTCATGTTTTTACAATGGTTTAATGGGAATTAAATTTTCAAGAGAATACACGATTAAGTTATTCACATGTTTGGAATGTGACCAACAAGATATATCTTATGATATATGGGGGACAAATGAAGGAATTCACATGCTCGGTAGATTAAATTTCTAGTAATCGGACAAAAGTATTTTCGATAAGCCTAAAGGTTGTAATGGACATCATATAGTATTGGTTAAAGATATAACTTTTTATGTTATTATAGTATAGTTTTAGAAAAAGGACAACCAATTGGATGGACGACAACCCGTCGCGTCGGACAAGGTTGCGGGAATAGAAACCACAACTGAAGTGCGACAGGCCTTTATCGCCTACCACTGGCCTACAAAAAGTTCCTGTTTGTAGAAACCCATTTTATTATATTAAGTAGTATGATATATGAAGTATAAGTCAATTTTAGGAACCATATATGATTAATCTCACTATAGATGCACTTTTGTATTTTTGATAACTTTTTCAAACCTTTTCTTTAAGACAGATGGAATGACCCATCATTCTATCAGATGATCTGCTAACACTTCACGAATGACAAATTCAACTTCATTTCTTTAAGAGATGAAGTGGAAATTGTCCATGGAACGACCAACAGTGAGACTTTACCAAAATCAAGAAAGTATTTCTTCTAATTCAAATTTCTTCAACTTTAGGAAAATGATCTTGAAAACCAAAAATGTTGTCCTAGTCCCCTTATATCGGACGAATTATATGGTACCTTAGATCATTACAAATATATGGATTTGTGATTGTTGGATTTTTCATAGCCATGTCCTCTACTACTCTCCATCAGAACATGATGGTCAGATTTCTCTTCGATATCCATATTTTCACCTATGTTCTTCTATGTGGAAACCCTGTGATTCGTTAATTTGGTTAACCATTACGTTTCATACTTTAGTTTTTAAATATTTGTTTTGGTATTCCTTTTTACGATGTGGGTTTCTATTAAAGAAACTTTTGAGTAGTAAACTATTTATAACCCCAGCGAATTTCAGGGGAGAAATTTATTTTAAGGGGGGTAGAATGTAACACCTCGACATTTTATGAAAAATATTATTTTTAATTTTATTAATGTCTTGTGTTGTATGCTACACCAAAAGGATCTTACACTACACATATCCCTGACTTGGATTTCGTTACACGCAATCGCGACCTTCCATGATAGCGTGTATTATACGCAATACCTAGTTTCACTAAACAATGATATGTAATATAAACTAGCCCTTATGAAAAGTAATACCCACTTTGTAAAATTTTATAAATTTTATTTTCTAAAATGGAATTCATTTTTGGATTAGGAATATTGAAATAATCCTGGGGTGAATTTTTGGTATTTTTCTGAAAACTTTCAATTTTTGATAAATAGTGAAAACACTAGGTTACTATTTAAAAACCGACTTTTTATTTAAATAATATTTTTTTAATTTTATATAAATTTATTTTAGGTCAAAATTGATACATAATATCTATATAAGTTCACTGTAATTCATTGGAGTCATTTTATAATAATTATAGATATATAAAAATTTTATTGAACTTTTCACCGTCTTTTACCCACCTCCTAAGAGAATTTGGAAATTCACATAAAACTTAATCTTACCACTTCTGTGAGTGGAATTTAGAAAATAAGAGAGACACAGTTAATATTAAGGACTATAATTTGGTTCAATGAGATGAATATAATTTTTGGTGAATAGTAACTTTTTACTTTTATTTACCACGGTTAAAAGTAAATAGGGTTATTAAGGGTAAAAATGATATTATTATTATTACCCTAACACATGTCCTAATTCTATTGGATAAGAGTAATTCGACCAAAAAAAACCTTAGGAATAAAATATGACCATTTAGGTCCACTTGGATTAGATTTTGACATTTATTATTAATTTATTTAAAGAAGGGTTAAAATAGTAAAAATCAATGTTTAATAAATAAAACATTTTTAATATAGGGTTATACATAAGATAAATTCGACTATAAATATTAATTAGAAAGATAAAATAATTTCCTACATAATGGTAATTTATTTGTAATTTTTATACATTAAATAAGTTAATTTATTTTTGACACAATGATGATGTAGTAATTACTTTATTAATGAAATATTAACATAATTCATGTTATAAATACCAAACTAAATGTAATTTGAGACTTTTTATGAACTCCAATAATTTTATAGGTTAATATGACATGTTATTATTGCTTTAATTAACTTTTTTCGAACTAATCATTCTGTTATGAGTTTCAAAAAAATCAATTACCAAATATTTTCAAAATTGACATAAAATAGTTTTTAAAACAAATATTATATTATTAATTGTTATTTTATTCCTAAAAATATAAGGTTCAGAAAAATGACTTAGATAAGGTTATATATATTAGTAATAAACAACTTGGGGTTCTTTTGTTTTGTTATTGTATGTTTACTAACCTTATAGTGAAAGAAAACAAGAAGACACGGTAAAAGTAAAATTATTTAACTAAAAGTTAAATTTTTATGATAAGGTTAAAATTGGAACCTAAACTTGCCTAAATTCTATTGGATGAGATGATTTCGACCCATCCCCACCTTAGCTTCGAAATAAATCAATTTGGTGCTATTAAAAAACGAATATTACTTTATAATAAAATAATATTTTTAGTTTTTACTAAGGTGCCCCTCTCCTCTCTTATAAAAGGGCACCTCCTCCCTCTCTTACTCACACCACTTTGAGCATTCAAGTTCGACTAAACTTTAAAAATTTATCTTCTCCACTTCCATATAAACATACTATAGGTCATGGTCTTATTAAATGACCATTTTAGTGCCCTAAGAGGAGGTTAAGAAGAGGCGCTTCAAAGAAGAGGTAATGTTCGTTACCGATTCTTTCAACATTATTTCTTCTTCGACTTCTTCTTATTTAGTTGTTTAATTGTAAAGTTATAACATCAGTATCAATAATATACTGATATTTTATTATAATTATGAAAAAATCCTATTTTACCGTCTATCCATCCTACAGAAAATGAAATCACCGTGCATGCATACGTATAGAATACAGTCTCCACGCCGTGGTGTAATCAGTTTTTCCACCACCACCTTTCATGGATGGGTAAAATGGTGTAAATAAATAAATATATATGGTTGTTGTAAAGTGATTTCTATTATTTATTATTATACATACACTTCAATACAATTCCATGATCATGGGAATGATATCATCGCTCGTGCGTACGTACGGACTACCGTCTCCACGAATGTGATGAGATTCATTTTCCATGATTAACCATTCAAGAATGATTATAAAGTATATGTAATGAATAATAATGAAATATATGATATATTTAAGATTCATTATTTATGTATATATATATATATATATATGTCATCTACTTACTTCCATTCAAGTCAATAAAGAAAGGAAAACAACATTCATGCGTACATACGGCCTACCGTCTACATGAACGGTGTGTTTCATTTCATTTATCTATCTATTTTATATATATATATATAATGAATATATATGATATATAAATAATTTTTTACATTCTGGAATTAAGTAAATCATGATATAAGTAATAATAATATCAAGAACAACAAGTCCAAACACGTACGATAAATGAAACAATTTTACCCAAAACGCTACTTTAACATGGAATTGACAAATGAATGGGTAATATAAATACCTAAGTGAACCATATATAATATAATAACAATTAATATGATTATTTAATAAGTCAATGAAATTATTTAAATCATTATATAGGAGGTTCAGATACATACGAATCATATCATACATAAGGTAAGGGATAACTTTTCCAATCTCATTTTTATCCGAGATTGTTTATTCATACGTATTCACTGGGGTTATATTTATCATCCATGTCCATGTTTACTAAAAATAGTTTCATGTATGTTTGATTACCTTTTTACCCATTTATTACTTTTACTACATGGTATGTAAGGAATTTTTCTTTTGTTTACGTTACGAGGTACTTTTTGACATTTCCGAAAAAAGTACAAGAAGAATGTTTTTTAACTTATACAGAAAGAAAGGATTTATACGGTTTTATAAAGGATTATTTTCATGAAGCCTAATCCAAAATATTTCATGTCTATTTTCAAAAAAATATCTTTCTTTTAAAAATTGCATGAAGTTTTGTGAAAATAAATTGATTTTGAAGAAGAAAGGATATTTTCCTCCAGAAATCATTTCAAATGTTTTATCAAAACCATTTTCCATATAAGATGACATTATTTCATATGTGTATGTTTCAAGTATAATGTCTCTATGATTTACATGGTTTCACTTTTCTTATGATGAAATGATATCCATTTGTTTTATATGGATTTTGTGAAGATGGGATGATCTTTATGAAACCCATTTTATTCATTGGGTTATGATGAATGTTTCGAGTCTATTTTGTGGCACAAGTAAAAATGATTTCATTATGAGATTAGTGGGGCATATATCTCCCTCATATTAATTGGGTAAAGATTTATATCTCATGAGATAGACATGGATGGAATGATATGTTAATCCGGTTCAGTGATACATGACTGGAACGAGGAGTGAACTCGATTCAGAAAGGGACTTTGTCCACTAAGATGGCCTTGGCAGCAATGCCTTGGCTACTATGGAAATCATATGAAGTTCATAATGGTTTTCCACAATTACATGTTTTATTCCCATTATTTTTTTGACATGATTGATGTTTCTTCATGATCTATTCCATGTGTACTTCCAAGATTTATGTCGTTGCTCATGATTTTGATGTTTAGATTTTAGGTTCATGTTTTTACAATAAAAATTTTTATGGATTGTTTTATGTTCTATATTCTTACCCTTACTGAGCATTTGAACTCACCCTTTATATTTTTTCTTTTCTCCAGGATATAAATAAAGGTTTTAGGTAAGAAAACAAAAGGGGAATATATTTATGGGAGATGTTGAAGATCTTTCACCGTGATTAGAAGATTATATTTCCAAGTTTCCAAAGACACTAAACTATTAAAGTCCTTGTGCGTCTATTTTCGTTATGTATCAAGTATTCCGAAAAAGTAATTTAATTACCATGTACGTCATGCATTGGGTCACTACAAGGGGGAAGTGTGAGTTCCCATTTGTAGTAGAGGTGTAGTGATATTCTTGTAAATTATCAAATGTATATACTAGTAAGAGGTCAATATTACCTAAATTGACTCCAATATTGATAATTAATGTGGTGGAGGGATAATTGTTTCTATATAAACTTCATCCACACAATATAACTAATTTTTTAAACATTTTTTATTTAACTCTTATGTTTCTTTATTTTAGAATTTTTGTTTT
Organism: Viscum album; assembly: GCA_963277665.1. Taxonomy (NCBI): domain Eukaryota; kingdom Viridiplantae; phylum Streptophyta; class Magnoliopsida; order Santalales; family Viscaceae; genus Viscum; species Viscum album. The sequence continues at coordinate 432,725,757 of OY728121.1, forward strand.
TTCATTATGTTAACTTGTTTCCTATATAATGTAATTTATAATTTTAGACTAAATTAAAGTTATAATTATAATATAATTTTTTATGAATTATTATAAATATGAAATATAATTCATAAAATAAAAAATCCCATGTTTTTTAAAAATAATTTTTATTGAATCACATGTAACACACACAAACATTACTTTAACTCTAACCATACTAACAATGTTTTTCTTATTTAGGGTTCAATATGTTAATAATAAAAGATTTATTGGTCAATTAATGTAAAATATTTTATATTTATTATCATTTAAAGATAAATTGTAGGAATATATGATTTAATTTAATAAAATTTCATTTGTTATAAAATAACAGTAAAGTCGGTTTTAACTTTATCTATTTAATTTTAATTTAAAAATATAAATAAAATAATTAATTTGAATATATTTATTTTATATATATTTAAAATAATATATATCAGCTAAAAAATTAATGTAAGTGAATATTTCAGTCAATTTACTACATTTTTTATATTTTTAGTATCATTTATTTTAGTCAATTATTAACTATGTAATTACTGTATTGGCGTTTCCTAAGAATTTTAAGTAACTAATTCATATATAAAAATTAAATATAAATTATTATGATGTAAAATACATATTTATATTTATAAATAATTTTTATAACTGAACATATGTAGTTTTTATCCCTTTCCCAAATCATTATGAATATTAAAAGGAAGAAAAGTACCTTTTTTGTCATTTTCATTACATAACTTATTATAGGACTCAAATTCATATAAAATGTCCAAAAAATCATAATATTTTATTATAATGTCTTAATGGTCATAACTTATCCATTAAATGGGTGTTTTATAAATGGTTAGGTCATTTCTACCCTTACGTTTAAAGAATAGTCCCTTGGTAAACTTGTTTTTCACTTTATCGTTAAAATTAATTATAATTACATTCACTAATAATTAAGGTAAAAAATAAATTTTACATTATTATAAATTATAAATAATTATGACTCCAAATATAAAATCCATTTTTTAAATTCAGTCTACTAAAGTGTAAATAATTTGTTCAATATTAATCTCACAAACTTGATGAGAAAGAGGGGTTTTAAAGTGAACATTTTTAAAAGTGTACAATGTTTTTATCTAAATTCAATATGAAAAAAATTATAATTAACTACATTGGATAAATATATGTATAATAAGACTATATTGATATTAAAAATAATTATAATTTATAAAAAATTTAGATGAAAGGTAGTTTTCAATTATAATATTGTATTTTTCACTATTCATCAAAAAATTAAAATTTCTAGAAAAATAAACAAAATTCCAAATCAAATCATTTTGAAATTATTCTTTCAAAAATAAATTTTATTTTAACAAATATAATTTTAAAAATTGTTAAAATTTAGTTTTAAAACATGTTCGCCACTAAAAGGCGGCAAAACTGCCTTTAGAAAAATACATATTTTTATGCATAAAATTGGATTTTTCCTTCTATTATCTCCATTAAATATATTTGGTGTATTTAAAAACATTTGATTTAATTTAAAATTATTTCGTATTAGAATTTAGAGGATTCTCATAGAAGGTAATAAGTGGTCCGATGAGAACCTCTCATTCTGTCCATTTTAACCTGTCAAGTAGATACCGCCGCTATATGATTTCACGTCACGTTTACCATTCTTTTTCTGGTTAAAATCATGGTATTATTAGTATGGATAACTATGGTGTGCTTTATAATTTCATAATCATTCAATTAGATCTCACTATTTTTTAACGGTTTCCTCAAGTTCTTCATGAGCCTGAAACACCCCATTGTTCCCTCATTCGAGATGCTTCATGAGCCAACTTTCCAATGGTAGGTGGTTGTTGAGAAATAGAACCATAAACACATAAAGATTCATATTGGTATATATGATGGGATTTCAGAATTATAACATAATTTTTTGGGGAACTATTTACCATTCTAGTACTATCTTATAGATTTAAGAAATGTTCATGAATCATTGGTTCATTCCCATGTATGATGTGGGTCACCCTTAATTAATGATTAATTACTAGAATGGATGGTTTTGGAATAATGTCTATGTAGTTGAGGTTAACTCTAAATGGAGGTATCTGAAGGTATCTGAGGTTCTCCATCAAGGGTACATTTTATACATGAATCATATATTCTTATATTGTTTTTCATTATGATGTTGGTTTTAAGAAAAACAGTGAGGCATGTTAGAGTTTATTATCATGAAAGGAGATGGTAGTTGTTTTAATATTAGAATCAAACCAATAAATTGTATTCCTAGGTATCCTTGTGAAAGGAATCATAAGCCATATATTTTGGTTCCATTTAACTAGACACATCATACTTTTTATGGTCATGTGATACGGACCAAACCATGTAGTTTAATTTCATGAGTCAAGGACATCCAGGTGAATGGTTAATAGTTAATTTATTTATGGGACATATACTGAGGTTTATCGAGGGAACCAAAAGAGACATAGCCTCCCAGGTGGGGGATAGATCTTATTTGGTATGTGAACCAATAAGAATGGTGATAAAAGAGACATGGAAGGAACATGTCCCTCCATGTTGGATATGACCCTACCAAGATTTTAGACTGAAGAATATTAGGGTGATTTTGGGTGCTAGGTTTAGACATCAGCGATTCTTCCTATATATCCTAGTTATTTTAGAATCAAATCCCTCATAGTTTAGGTTTGTTGAGGCTAACGCCTATAAAGGAGACCCATATCAATGGATATGATTGAAGATTCCACCTATGGAGGAAGACCATTTGAATGGATATGATTGTGGATTGCACCTATAGAGGAGTCCAATTTAAATGGATATGATTGAATCTTACACTAATGGAGGAGTCCAATTTGTATGGATATTATTGGGGCTTACACAAATGGAGGAGTCCTGTTGGAGGTTTGGGATCTTGCGGATTTCATGATCACCACTAACCTTTAATCCCACTTGATTCATGTTCGATGTGAGAAATAAGAGAAAGTAGTAGATCTGATGATCACATTATCCACTTGTCCACCAGTGTATGAGGCTTGGGTAAAAAGGAAGAGGGAATGATAGAGGGCTCTAATACACATATACTCCCATTGTTGTACCATGGGCCAATGAAGAGGTGCATGAGTGTCACCAAATGAATGAAGGGCTAGGGTTTAAGTCCACAAGTGATGCCCTTATGGTCCTGGGTAGGAAAAAAGGATAAGACACTACACCTCATTAGGAATGTCATTTTTGATCCCCCCTCTCCCCTCTAGGAATAGGGAGGTCCATGTGGGAACTTATAAGGTCATGACCCTCGTTATCATGGGAATGTAGACATAAAGATATTCGGAGGGTCCTCATTATCAAGAGGATACCAACAAGACTCCTATTACCATGGGTATGGATACTTGATAGGATACAATGATGGTTCCAATGATATGATCATATGTATTTGGAGGATTTCAAGGGCGACTTGGCCTGATACCATTAGAATGGTTTGTGGAGGGTCCAAATTATGGCCTAACGGTACAATAAAGGGAAGTTATAGGAGTTAGAGAGAAGAATACACAAGGATACCCCATTCCATGTAGAATTTTTATATATGGGATGGGGTTCCTTCTGCATAGCATGTTTCTATGTGGGTAATCATTTCATCCTCGTAGCATTCCACTATGTGAACCTAGGTTTCATCAACAAAGCATTTTTTAATGCGAGGTTAGGTTCTTCCCATATAGCATGTTGCTACATGCGATCAAGTTCATTCAATGTATATTTTTTATACATGGGATAGGGATCTCTCTGTGCAGAATTTTACTACGTGGGGTGATGTTCTGAAAAGGGTCTATCCAACTATTCTTCATAGGCTAGTGTTCGTAAATCAGTTTTATGTTTACGGATGATTGGATGAATTTATGTTCTTCCTTAATGTTATGTGGTGGATTTACCTACTAGTAATGGATGTATCTCTACTAATTTTTATCGATGTCTTGGTTCTTGAGTCTCCATTTTCAATTACCCTTGGGGGTATTTTAGATAAGAATAAAGGAACCCAATACCGGGATCGTTGTTCTTCCATGATTGGATGTGGGGATTCATTTGTAGTAGACAAATAATGATTCCCAGGACCACAATTTATTTCATTAATGGGTGATTTAAATCACCATCCCCACCCTCAAATGACATTTTTTTTGAGGGGTGGCCATTCCTAGGGGTGTAAATCACCATCTGGCCTAGTAAACGATTTGATTTTGTTAATGTGTGACATAGGTTTCATATTGTCTCTCAAATTATTTCATTCATGGGACTCCTCATAAACTAGAATAGCACCATGTGAAGTGCTGGAACACAATGTGGAATGATGGTCCATATAGATATCTTTTATATACAGACCCTAACCCTTCCTCATGGCTTCCCACCTATTGAACATTTTCTTCATAGTCTTATTCGAATTTGTTTTTACCTTTACCTAATTCATGTAATTATTTTCTTCTATAATACATATTTTATAGGAATAAAAAATACCCCCATTGGAATGGGATTTGATCAGGAGGAAATATAGGTGGTTCCGATGAAGAAACCGACTTTTTTGTCTTTTAACAAGTCCTATCTATTAACTCAGCATTGTGAAATATTCTCTATTGGTGCTTCCGTGTAGTGATTCTCTATCATGGATAATCATTCAGTGAACTCAAACTCATCACCCATGAACAATAATTCTTCTCACCCACATAGATTCTAGTCATCTGTATGGCTATTTTGGGGACAAAGAACTCCAAGTACTGGGTACCAAATGCAGCAATGATCGAAGGTTAATTCAGATAAATACCTCTTTTACTAGGTTCCTCATGGGAGAATTCTTGATGATCAAACACCTTGAAAATTGATGGATTGTGTCCCAACACCTCTAGAATTGATGGTTCCCATGCCAAAACCTCTTGATCATATGGTTTGGGGAAAAAACATTATAGTTTGATGATTCATGATGATTTATACTTTTCCAATTTGATTAAGACTAATATCTTTTAATTCCATATTTATACAGTAGAGAATTGGATGGACCCTGAAATGGATATTTCTTCTACTCATGCATCTCTTTCTACTATTGATTAGAGGATAAAATACCTAGTTGATTCTATCAATAATAATTCCAAAATAACCACTGACCCACTTTATCAATCTATTAAGGGACGTATAATTGTCGGTCAAAAGGTGTACTTGGTCTTAGATAGGCTACCTCTTTATGAATTTGGAATGAAATACGTTGTTTCAATCCCAACTCCATTATCATTAAATCAACCTACAACCTAGATAATCAAGAATATAAACATCCCCTGATCCCACATCTTAGTGAAGTGGTCATTTATTCAGGAACTAACCTCCTACATGTTAATTTTTAACTACACTCCTCATTCTCTAGAAGAAACCATGTGTATGCTAAATGAGAACATCCACTGCAATCACAACATCATAGGAGAGGAAAAATAATGTGAGAATCTTTGATTGTCATTGAAGTGTGAAATTCTCCTTGGAATCACATTTTCCCTAGACTAGGTGTGGAATTTTTGGGTCCAACGGAGTTGGGAAAAATTCAATGTTGAGTTGAATGATGTGGGGTTGTATGAAGCTATTTGGGTATCACAGAATTACCCCCATTATAAATAATGGTTACCATATTAATACTAAACAAATGGATGCTGGAGACCAGTACTGTCACAAAACAACCCAGGTCGACCCTGAACCGGTCACCCGAGCTTGTCCACAACAGGACCTGAGAGGTGTTCTGAATCCTCCCGGGCTAGCGACAAGCACCAGGGCATCAACAAAAGACAAGTGGGAACGATTTCTCCCATTTAAAATAAATAGAGAAGCAGAAAGAAGAAAAAAACAATGTAAATAAATAACACTGAAAAGAAAGAGCGGCCAACAAAACACACTAACCTGGTCTCGACCAACAACTCTTCGCGACTCCGAGAGTCACTCACCAGACCACAACCAACCTTCACCCACGACAAGAAAGCTCGAGCCAAACCTGAAACAAAACTAAAAACAAGAAAACACTATAGGCGTGAGTATTAAAACTTAGTAAGAATGCCCAACAAACTATTCCCAATGCACTACCTTAGAATAAATAAATTTACTAATTCCAGGTTTGAACTAAATTATATACAATATTAGTTTCCACACACACTTTCATTTCTAAAACAAGTATCAGTCCATTGCCCTTTTTAATTTTAAATCATGTTTAATGTCTGAAAATAATAGGTATATTTCTTTTTAAATATTTTTTGGGAACCATGTAGAAATCCAAACTTATGTTTTTATCCAAAAATGAAAAAACCACACATAATACACAACACACACCTAGGGAAATGGAAAAAGTGGCACACATGGTCCAGAAACCAAACTAGACCTCTCAATCGTCCGCCATAGACAAATAAACACTAAAGGAAACATGGGTCAAACTTAGGAGATCATGAACAATCCAGAACGTACTACACATGTGACTCATCCAAAAAGCATGCTCTAACTCAATGACGACATAACAAACTAATGCTCGGCATAGCCCTGCATGGCCTAACCGATGGGCCCAATCCACATAGTAGCAATAACTCAGTATTTCCCTTCTATGGGGCCACTAGCCAGTGTGTATCCTATATTAGTGTAAGAATCGTTCTCAGAATATTCACTAAATATTCTAGGTTTCCATTTGAACAGATGAAATAAAAATGAGTGCATGGATAATGTCAATCAATCAGTCACAAGGCACAAATATCACACATAACTCATGTAATCAACACACACCAATGATCACCCTTGAGTAACCACAATGTGAGTTTTTTCAAAATGATTTATTTTATTAATGTTCTAGACGGACCTTCACCAACATTAATGAAAAACCTCTTTTCTCAAGAAAACCCATAACACTTGTTCAGAAGAAATCATTTATCATTAAAACAGAACTACATTTTAAATTCTGTGAATAATGATTAAATTCCAAAATGGTATTCTTTCACTATTGGGTGTCCACTCATCATGAAAATATTTCAAGTGTCGTGTATAAAATAAACGGCAATTTTTACAGAAAATAATCATTTAAAAACTAATTATCTTATATTATTTTGCATTTATTTAAATTAATAAAACATATAGAAATTAATAATTTCTAAATTTAAAGGTGAGTGCAGTGGGAGAACTACCTCGACTCCCAGTCCAAGCCTGATGACGCGACATTCCTCGAACGGGCGCACAAGCATGTGAAAGCTAACGACAGAAATTTCACGAAAATTCCTTCCAATATGGCGTAACAATTACAAAAATAATAATAACACATAATCACAGACTTAAAAAGATATAATGAATAAATAGAACAAAAATTAACCTCAACAACGGAGCAGGAAGGACATGGTGAACTCAAACCACTCATCTTCGTCAGCGGGCGTTAATCGCGCGCGCAGTTGAGAACAAGGCGTGCGCGCGTGGCTGGGAAGGGCGTGAAGCTGGTCAAAGGTCCGCACAGCTACGCAATAGGTTCAATGGCTGGATCAGATGGGATGTAGGGGGGTCACAGATCAGATTAGGTTCGGTCGAAGATTTCGTTGGCCAGGCAAGCGTCGATGAGGACGCGACCTAGCTGGATAGTGAGGGGTGCGGCAGGGAGAGCATGCAGCGGCCCAAGAGGGAGGAATTCCGTGACGTCAAAAAGGAGTATAAGTTTGAAGGTGCGGAAGGAGCTGCTAGAAAGTATAAGGTTAGAGAAGGCAGGAGGCACTGGTGCTGGCTGGGCTGGCGTTGTACAGGGTAGGAGGCCAAGGGAGGCAGCAGGTAGTAGGTGTTATGTGCAAACCTGATCTGGAGAGGGTTGGAATGCGGGTGGTGTTGTTACATGACTGCGGGTAGAAAAGAGGACAGGGGAGTCGGCAGCAAGGGAGCCGCGCTATGAAGATGGGAGCGGCTGGTGCTGTTGGGCGGGCTGGCCGTGAGAAGGAAGGAGGTGCGGCTGGAATGGGGTGCTGCAACAGGTTGGAGGCGCAACAACAGGGAAAACCATGGGGGCCTGCGCTGCAAGGGGAGCAGGAGGATGCACTGGACAAGGAGGATGGGAAGTCAGTATGGGAGGGCGGAGGTGCAGTGTGGGTTTGCTGTGAGGTGGTAGGAGCAGCATGCCAGGGGTGAGGCAAGGTGCCGTGCGGAGGAAGTTGGAGGCTGGTCAGGCACTGCATGGTGCAACGGGTGATGTGCACAGTCAACGACCAGCATGAGGGAGGGAATTGGGTAGCAAGAGGAGAGAAGGGGTGTGGAAAAGGGTGGAGCAGGAGGGCCGGCTTGGGAGAAATGTAGTAGGGAGCAGGTCGCGCAGGAGAGGACATGGGAGGGGACAAACATGTGGAAAGAAGAAAAGAGAATAAGAAAGAAGAGGAAAAAAGGATAAAACAAAAAAAATTACAAGTAAATTAGTAATAAAATATAAAGGATAATAATAAAAAAAATTATTAATATTAATAATAGTAATAATAATAAAAATTATAATTATAATAACAATATTATAAATTATTTTTATTATAATTATTAAACATTTTATAAAATTCTTTTCAATTTATTTTATTCTTTTAATTTTATTATTTATCTAAACAGTTGCACAACCACGCACTCACGGGGTTCAAATACATGATTGATGCTAGCGGCGCGGTGACCGCACAACCACCAGGACCGAATGTGCGGTGACTGTGCACAGGCCCTAAACCCACCGAAAACATCAACGCTTTAATGAAAATTCAATCAAACACAACTCTGCCCAAAGTCGCGGGACCGAGAAAAGAATAAAGTCATGGGAGCCCGTGGTCTGGTGTGACAATTATCCCCACCACATACACATTATTCCCCTAGAAAGACACCAAGGAAACAGTTTTCACAACTTGAGTTCATTCCCAGAAAAAATCATAGAGAACCAAGAGCTTCGAGGTAACCATTCCCAACATACTTCACACCCGACCAATTCAAGAAAAACCACTTCCCGAGATTGAGGGGAGAACATGAGAAGGTTCTCCCCATCACAAGAATTCACTAATACAAAAATCCTTTAAACCTGAACAACCCCCCCCCCCCCCCCGAGGGGGGGGGCGTGGGAACTCCCAAACCAAACTGATTCATTTTATCCACATGTACCGAACAAAACACCTGAGACTTGAAGAAAAGTTTGTTACTGAACAATCCAACAACTTGTGGATGAGAAATTAACTCAACACCTCCCATCAACTTCATGTAATGAACAATACCCTATCGAACATAGCTAGGACCAACTCAAAATCAGAAAATGTCCATTTATTCATGGGCCCACACCATTCAGAGAGACAAAAAAACTTAAGAACCACACTAAGAGTAGATCAGACCGCTTTGATTGTGGGGGAACGAGCTCATCACACCACCACAACAAGGATGAGATTACTACAAAAATGAGAATAGAACAAGGGAAATATTTTATATTAAAATTCCAAAGCCAAAGACATTATCTAGACCGAGGTTACACACACCCTCGGTAACTCCTGATTATGCACGAGCTTCACCCCACAACCTGTGGTTGTGCCCCTGATAGCTGAAGCATCTCCTTCCTCACAGTCAGTCATTTACATCGTATGGTATCTAACTTCTTCTGTTCGACGATTCAAACAACCAATATGGTCGTAATTTTTTAAAGGGATGCTACATGATGGCTTAGAATGTCCGCACTGGCCATACTGGTGATACACAAGAGAGCAGTCTGATGAACTAGGATCTGGTACCGACGAGGATGATTTCTTGTAGATAGGTTCCACCAGCCCACACTTCTTTCAAGGTGGGGAACCTTTGCGGAAGTCTACCACCGTTAATCACACCCAAAACTATAACGACGATGAGACATTTCATCTTTACTAACCCAAAACTGAACCCTGAAACAAATCTAGGGTGGTACGAACCTTAACTACTCAGGGAGTTCCCAACAACCTGAAGACACGCTATCTTTTAGAAAAATACAATACCTCTAACAGACTTCAACTACCTTGATAATTAAGAAACACAAAAAAAGAACTGAGAACTGAGCATAACTAATTGACATCTTTTGGAGGCTTTCTGGGCGGCATACTCATGACAACACTAAAAACACCATCAAAATCAGCATCAAGCCAAAACTCAATCAAGGAAACAACACAAGCCAAGGGTAAAAACCCCATAAGCTAGACATATACAACACAATGAGAAATCAATTTTCCAAAACTGTTATTTCCTTGCAATTTTAAAAACTCACCTACGACACTTCATGAACCGTCACATGTGCATTTATTCAATCCCGCTCACATCACCTACGAACAAGTTCCTCCATGCACTTCCATACATACCCACACACGTGTGACCCTCCAAAAAGAGTGCCAAGGTTAAATAAATTATTTTTCTTACCAAATCCAAACCCATACCATGTTTTCCAAACCGATACATGTTCTCATTAGAAACCCAATTTAGTAATTTCAAAAAAAAATTTGGAAGAAAAAATTTTCCATTAAAGAACCAATTTCACTATTAATGCATGCTCAAATCAACTGAGACAAAAATAAAACACAGGCAATAATAACCCAATGGAATGTGGAACTAGTGCATATGTCTGACCCAGCAACATGGTGGTGATCCATGTCCCAAGTAAAGCATAACACTAAGAGGGCCTTAAACCGGACACTTGGATTCCACATGGGTCACCACCCCATGTGAGGCCGCAAATTGAACTGATTCACATCCATTGTCATCCCTCAATCTGAAGCGACCACGGACAAGTTACTCAAATCCCGAACTAACCCCGGTAACTCAGGTCTTGTTACGAGCGGTGGTGATCAGGCACCGACCCGTAACCTACCCCCTGAGCCCTGATAGTCCAAATCATCATCTTCTGAAAATCCCAAATAACAATGGGCGCTCTGAAAAGCGAGGTCCTCTAAGGGCCGACCTGGCTCTAATACCATTTTGTCCCAAACCAACCTGGGTTGACCCTGAACCGTTCACCCAATCCGGTCCACAACATGCCCCAAGAGGTGTTCCCAATCCTCCAAGGCTGGCGACAAGCACTAGGGAATCAACAGAGGACAAGTAGGAATGATTTCACCCAATTAAAATAAATAGAGTATCGGAAAGAAGTAAAAACACAAAGTAAATAAATGACACTAGAAAGAATCAGCGGCCAACCAAACACACTAACCTGGTCTCGAATACAAACTCCTCGTGACACCGGGCGTCGCTCACCAGACCACAACGAACTCTCTCCCACTCTGAGCATGCTCGATCCAAACCTGAAAAAAAACTAAAAATAGGAAAACACTATAGGTGTGAGTATTAAAAATCAGTAGGCTTGCACAAAAAACTGTTTCCAATGCACTACCATTACATAATTAAAATAACTAAATCTATATTTGAAGTAAATTATATAAAATATTAGTTTCCACACACACTTTCATTTCTAAAACATGTATCAGTCCATTGTCCTTTTTAATTTTAAATCAGGTTTAATGTCTGAATGGAAAAGGAATATTTCATTATAAAAATATTTTCTATGAACCTTTTAGACATCCAAATTTTATTTATTAATCAAAAAGGAAAAACTACACATAATACACAACACACAGAAAGGGCAATGGAAAATGTGGCACACATGGGCCAGCAATCGAACTAGACCTCTCAATCATCCACCATATACAAATAAACACTAAAGGAAACATGGGTCAAACCATGGAGATAATGAACAATATAGAATGTAATATACATGTGACTCGCCTAGAAAGCATGATCTAACTCGATGTTGTCATAACACCCTAACGCTCGGCATAGCCCTGCATGGACTAACCAAGGGGCCCAATCCCCATAGTAGTAATAACTGAGTATTTCCCTGCTATGGGGCCACTAGCCAATGCGTAATCTAAACTAGTCCAGCAATAGTTCTCAAAATATTCACTCACTATGCCAGGTTCCCATGTCAACACATGCAATAAAAAGGGGTGCGTCCACAATTTAAATCAATCAATCATGAGGAACCAATATCACACACAACTAACACAATCAACGCACACCAACAATCACCCCTGAGTATCCCCAATGTGAGTTTTTTCAAAATGATTTATTTTGTTAATGTTCCGGCTGGGCCTTCACCAACTTTAAAGAAAAACCTCATTTCTCAAGAAAACTCAAAACACTTGTTCAGAAGAAATCATTTATATCTAAAATATGAACTACAATTGAAATTTCTTGAATTATGTTTAAAGGAAAAACTTTCATTCTTTCACTACTGGTTTTCCTCTCATCATGAAAATATTTCAAGTGTCGTGTATAAAATAAACAGCTCTTTTTACAAAAAATAATCATTTAAAAATTAAATATCTAATATTTTTTTCCATTTATTAAAATTAATAAAACATAAAAAAAATTAATAAATTCTAAATTTAAAGTTGAGTGCAGTGGGAGACCTTCCTAAACTCACAGTCCAAGAATTATGATGTGACATGCCTCGAGCAGGTGCACAAGCACGTGAAAGCTGACGACCGAAATTTCACGAAAATTCCTTCCAAAACGGCATATTAACTACAAAAACAATTAAAACCCATAAGCACAAACTTCAAAAGATTTAATTAATAAATAGAACAAAAACTCGCCTCAACAATGGACCAGTAGAGACAGGGTGAACTCAAACCACTCGCCTTCGGCGGCAGATGTTCGTCACGTGCCCAGTTGAGAACAAGGCGTGTGTGCGTGGCTGGGAAGGGCGTGTAGCTATTAGTAGGGCCGCACAGCTATGCAAGATGTTCAATAAGAGGATTAGTGGGGAGGTAGGGGGTCACTGATTTGAGTAGGTTCGGTCGAAGATTGCGGCGACCGGACAAGCGTCGATGAGGATGCGACATGGCTGGCCAGCGAGGGGCACAGCTAGGAGAGCGCGTGGTGGCCCAAAGGGGAGGCACATAGTGATGTCAGAGAGGAGGTGAAGTGTGAAGGTGCAGAAGGAGCTGCTAGAAAGAATAAGGCTGGAACAGGAAGGAGGCATTGGTGCTGGCCAGGATGGAGCTGTACAGGGTAAGATGTCGAGGGAGGCAGCGGGTACCAAGTGTTATGCGCAAACCTGATCGGGAGAGGGTTGGAATGGAGGTGGTGCTAGGATGCAGCTGTAGGGAGCAATGAAGACAAGGGAGTCGACAACAGGGTATCCACGCTGTGCAGAAGGGAGCAGCTGGTGTTGTTGGGTGGGCTGGCCGTGAAAAGGCAGGAGGAGCGGCTGGAACGGGGTGCTGCCACATGTCGGAGGTGCATAAACAGGGAAAACCAGGGGCATTCACTTCAAGGGGAGTAGGAGGAAGCGCCGTACTAGGAGGCTGGGTAGTCCATAGTGAGGGAGGAGGTGTAGTGCAGCCTAGCCATGAGGAGGTAGGAGAAGTGTGTCAGGGGCGAGGTGAGGCGCTCTGCAGAGGAATGTGGAGGCCGGGTAGGCGCTGCTGGGTGCATCGAGTGCTGTGTGCGGTCGATGGGAAGCAGGAGGGAGGGCGTCGTGTAGAAAGAGGAGAGGAGGGGTGTGCAAAATAGAGGATTAGGAGGGCCAGCTGGGGAGAAATGTATCAGGGAGTGGGTCGCTCGAGAGAGATCAGGGGAGGGGACAAATGTGTGGAAAGAAGAAAAGAGAAGAAGAATGAAGAGGAAAAAAGGATAAAACAAAAAAATGAAAAGGAAATAAATAATAAAATATATAGGATAACAATAAAAAATAATAATATTATTATTAATAATAGTTAAAAAAATAAAAAATAATAATAATATTATTATTATTAAAAATTTTTGTTATTATTATTAATAACCATTTTATAAAATTCTTTACAATTTAATTTATTCTTTTAATTTTATTATTTATCAAAACAGTTCGGCAACAGCCCACTTACCGGGTTCGAACACACGATCGCCACTTGCAGTGCGGTGACTGCGCACCCACCTGGACTGAATCCGTGGTGACTGCTAGCAATGTGATGACTGTGCACTAGCCCGATGCCCACCAAAAACATCAACGCTTCAAAGATAATTCAAACATGGACCCAACACAACTCTTCCCAAAGTCACGGGACTGAGAAAAGAATAAATAAATGGGCATCTGTAGTGAGGGTGTGACAAATACCTTCGATCTGGTGCACTGGTAGGTCATCATTAGTCTATGGAATGTTTGAATAACTTTGGGTGTGTCCGTCATGGGTGACATTTCTAATGAATTCTTTACACCCCATTCAGCTTGGATGACACAGAAATGCCCCCCCCTCTCACCAAGATTCTTATTGAATAGGAAAATGATATTTTGAAGGGTGAACCTCATCTGAAGTAGGATATCTGATTTTATGAATGGATAAATGATTTTTCTTTGATAAGTTTTTAGGATCCTTGAATGAGGAGGTCGAGGACTAGCCCAACTCTCAAGTCTCAAAGTAATATGTGTTCCTATTAGCCTATACTTGAGGAGGGTCAGTTTAATGAGTGGGGGTGGATGATCATTCCCAAAATTAGCTGACTATTCTTATAGGAAGCCTTTCATTCCATATTTATGAGCGGTTGGATACTACCAGTGCATTACTCTAGTACTAAGGTTTAAGTCACAACCTTCATAATGATGGATCATTTGGCCATCAAAAGGTGTATTAAAAATTTATATCCCAGTGCTGGAAAAGGTATACAATTTACTCGGAAACATTAGGGAGTGGAATCCACCATATTGGATGGTGGTCCCCTTATAAGTCTTTTGGGATGGGTAGTATCCCATGTAGGAGGTTATAGATTCCTCAACAGTTAATAGATCCTAGAAGCTAACTTCTGACCATATCTTCAAATAATAAGTGGGGTAATACCATAAGTCTATAGATAGGATGAAACAATGGATGTGATTAACTATTATGATTATTTTACCTATTGTCCTTACATCCCTCCCTTCGATACATTGGTAAATGATGGTTCCAGGGACCATGCTATATAAGGTTATCTTATTTATGTGAGATATGGAATCTTAGTCTTCCAGTGTGATAGTGAGGTTATATACAATGGTTATGAACCCTAAAGATTTTCACATCAATTCAAATTTGTTCAAATGAGTTGTCCCCTAACCATCAATAGTACCATCCATGAAGATTATTTAATGGAGCATTATCCACTTTGGTTGATGCTCAATCAGGAGGACACGGGCTGTCAAATTGGGATTACTCTTTTTGTGGGCTCTATGCCTTCATGACCTTTATTCCTCTATCCATTCACTGTAGAATCATCATAGATATATCAAGTGAGTGCTCCCAATGGTGAGGATAGTGGTGAGCAAGAGTTTAGGGGATGGTAGTCTCACTTTTCCGGTGGGTGATGAAGCCGACCCCCTACCATAATTAGTTTTTGGGAAATTTATTCTCCCCAACCATGGTATCATAAGTTCCTAGCCGAAGAAGTTCCTAGGGTGGCTTAGTAACCAAGGATGAAATTATGGATATCAGCACCCTCTTGACTTCCTATGTAAGATCATCTGTTATTATCCATTCCCATTAGTTTAGGCTACCAATAGGCTTGGAGAGAATGGAATACTTTGAGAGTGAGAACATAGACTAACGAGATATCATAAATTCATCAAGAATAGAACCTTGATCTTGTGGGATTTGGGTTGATCATCGCTCTTACATAGATCTATATTCAAGAAGAACCTTGTAAAGTGGGTACATTTTTTTAGTATCTAGACACTTTAATTCATTTATATAAGGGTATAATTTACTTGTCTGATCATGTAGAGAATTTGGTGGTATTCATGAAGAGGCGAGATGAAACTGATGAAGAGGTAATGTGGCTGTTTTTACCAACTCCTCTTCTAATTATTACTATGGCCTCGAATCACTAATATTTGTACTTTTAGGAACTTATGGATATTTGGGAACCTATTTCTTCCCCATAGTACACCCCAAAGGATACCACTGTTGGGGAGAATGTCCATTCAGGCATGGGATCATGCAGAGAAGGATCATCTAGTGATGTGGTGTATAAGGAGGAAGTTTTTTCAAATCCAATAGCTTCATTTACACCGCCAGTACTGTCCACTATTCATTAAATGGGATTATCTCCATGGAACACCATGAATAATTGACAATCCATGAAGCTAGATATATATCTATTATTTGGGATAACATGTTTCCATTTCATTATTTTATTTTCTTATAATTCTATGTATTTCTATGTGCTGGTTAATTATATCGCAAGTGAAATGGTGTAGCTCTGATGAGTCATCAGGAAGAAACAATCTACAAACCTGTATCCCTTTGTTCCTCAGAGAAAAACTTGAAACCACTGAAGGTTTCACCTAAACCTGTTGGGGAACCTATGTCAACTCAGCCCATCATGGGGGATCCCAGACCCCATGGTGAAATATCTTTATGGTAAAACATCCCCTATCCTATTATGGGTAGATCCTTTGGATGTTGAAACTTTTGATAATGATGTTGAACCTAATTCTAAAGAGTGTATAGATGTGGAAGGGGAGGTGACTCGAGCTCAAGGAGACCCAGACATAACTATCACCCCAATTTCGTTAATGGTTATCTGCATGATCTCAATATCAATGATCAACCTTTTGGAGGCCACTGATCTACCTTTGAATGATCCTAAACCATGGGTGTCTCTTGAAGAAACTAAATTCCACCTGAGGATGAATAATGCAACATCCATTTTCCCGATGATGGAAAAATGGTGGTTATGGATTCTAATGTTTTTGAAAGTGAATATTATTTACACACCCTTTTCCCATTCCTTTCATAGAGTTTTACTAATTGTGTGATTTAAAAATATTGCTTTTAGATTACTACCACAATATTATTTGGTTGTAACAACTTATTTGACATCCCAACCTGAATGAATTTCAATGGAAATGATTAATATAGAATCAAGTCATACTATGGTTGTGGAGTTAAGACCATCTCTAGTGGATCTTATTACTAAATATATTCAACCATATGAGAGTGATTCTGAGGTGGACTCAGAAGATTAGGTTGAACTTCACATTTCCCATAAGGAAATATAGAAATATATATAGAAGATTATTTCTCAGACCCACTAGAAAAAATTTCAACAAAACTTACCAAATTACATTGTATGTTTTCATTTCTTGGGTATAGGTTTTGATTATCAATCCATCCATGACACAGTGAAACAAGTGTTCATTTCCTGAGAGAGAAGTAGAATGATCCACTCTCATCTTTCAATAGTATAGTCAATGTTCCACCATGCCTTGACCAGGTAGATCCTTATTAATGAATATTTTGAGCGTGTTGGGATATACATGATGTTAAATGATCGAGTTTTAATGTAGATGACCACGATGGAGAGGCTTTTTCAAGGGGCAGAGTGACGTTGTCAGCAACTAGAGTGGCTCAAGAAAGAATTGTCTCATACCAATATAGCTTCTAATAAAGGTAGATGACTCATAGAAGAGGCTTAAAAATTCAGGATAGATTCCATTGAGAGGGTGGAGGTACTGTGGGCTAGAGATAATGCTAAAACTGCAAATTTTCACAAAATGACTAGGCTATAGATGACTCAAATCAAGTGCTGATTAAACATTTTGAATAATCTGAAAGGACATTGTGACCATGATTTCTAACTCATATAGAGAGACTCCAATATATGGATTTTCATATTTTTTATCAATTTAAATGAAAACACATTTCCTCTTTAGTTTCCATCATTTTAATTATCCTTATTGGTTTCAATCAATCATAATTTTTAGTGTGTTTTTGACAGAGAATATCACATGTAACTAGAATGGTTTCATCACTGGATATCAATATCAATCACAACCTTGGATAGTCTTGTTGACATAACATGTAATGCTCTAATTTTTTTCATGAGATGAGGGACTCAACAAGTGTAGTTTTTTATTTTTTATAGGATTACATGGTGAACCCTACGCTTTTTTTGTATATTTTTTTACTACCCTTAATTTTTCCTAAGTCCACTGTCGTGTAGGATTTGTGGGTGTGACTTGAATTTTTCATTGGCCACTCTTTGTGTGTTTTCAACCAAAAAAGTTTTGTGCCTTTTATTTTTTCTCTTTATTACTGAATTCATTCCTAAACCATGCAAATTACAGGTTTAGCAAGCTAGTACTCGACTTTTACCTAGGGTTACCTTTTCTGGTTTTCAACATAGTGAGTATTGTGTCTCTTTTTCAAGGTAGTTTAAAATCTTACAAGATAGACTACTGCAACTAATGTTTTAGGTTGAAAAAATTTGACCATTAATTATGGGGTGATGATCCCAATAAATCTTATTGGCTGAGAATGTCCCAATTTTGTTTAGACAAGTGTAGGGATTTATTGACCCTTAATTTGTGATTTATAAATCCAAGGAATGATATAGGCCAATTACACAAGGAGTAAACATAAAAAAGGTTTCTATCATGTTCTTTCCACAACATACAGAGATAGGAGGGGACTCTCCTGATGATGAATTGGCCTTTAGTTGAAAAACCTTTTGTATGGAAAACATATGAAGATCCAATTAGGGAATATTGTGTATAGATAAACAAAGGTATAATTAGGACACTGAACCCAAATTATGAAGGGCAAGTAGTTTGTGAAAAATAGGATTTCTCAAGACCATGAGTGGTGGATGTTTGAAGGTATGATGTTTGATGAATGATGAGGGAATATTTATCAACTGTGGCCAAAAATGAGGAAACACTCCTATAAAAATTTGACTTGTTTGATAGAGGGTTAAATCATTTTAAATATTAATGTTGTGAAATTAGGACATGGAACATGCAGTTTAATGTCTCATGACAAGGATATTCAAGGGATATAGTTTAAGGTCACATATCTTTGACTAAGAGATGAAATATTTTACCTTTTTATGATAATATATCAAAGAGTATTCCAGCATCATTCGGTATAAAGGTGATAGGTTGTAAGATATAATATAGGGACATCAAAAATGAGGTTTGAATGAGACAAGAATGTATTTTGTGATTACAGAGATAGAATAGGTCTCTCCAAAGATTGAATTTTTCCTTGGTTGAAAGTCTTTTTGTGCGAGTGAATTATGTAGAGCCAAATGTGG
This sequence comes from Viscum album, assembly GCA_963277665.1. Lineage (NCBI taxonomy): Eukaryota > Viridiplantae > Streptophyta > Magnoliopsida > Santalales > Viscaceae > Viscum > Viscum album. The sequence goes on from OY728121.1 coordinate 432,744,876, forward strand.
GATATTAAGTATAGTCAAAAAAGATGTTCAAAGGACACTAAAACTCTATTTTTTATGGTCTATGAGGATTCTGGAGATTTGTAATTCCCTTGAAATAGAGTCCTACTAGTGAAAGGGAAGTGCTTGAATATAAAAGAATCGTTTCATGTCGAAATTTCATGATAATGGATAGAAATGTTTTCCTTATACAGGTCTAACCCATATATATGAAAGAAGGATTTTTTTCATTACGGATGGGTCTAGGATATATGGTTCAGGCATCTAAATGTATCTCATCAAAAAATAATCAATTCATACATAGTTCTGAGAAGTATTCCCCTCATATTGATCAAACTCTTATGTGGGGAGGTGAATCATCCTTCAACGATGGGCTCATTATAGTGGTGAAATTCATATAAAACCCTCATATATAGATCCAATTCATATATAGGATGGTGGGGGGGAATTTTTTTCGGTGGTTAGACCAGGATATAGGATCTGGGTGTCACTATGTATCCCATCATAGAGAGTATATAGTTATACATAGTTCATTGTTTAGAAGTTTTATGTACGAGTCTGACCTATATATAGGAAGAGATGAGATGTTTTATATTATAGATATAATTTTTATTATTATTTAGGTGTCGATACATATCCTATGAAAACATAAATCAATCTATATGTAGTTTTTGGACATCATGTAGTTTAGATTCATGCCACTAGGAAATCAACCATGCAGTTTAACATCATAAGGTGAGGAAGACATGGGGTATTGACGTTTCTAGTCATATGTATAGGACCATATGTGATGGAAATTATGATTAATAAAAGTCTCATCAGTTTAGGATGTTCCAAAATGCCTTCGATATGATGGATAAAGAAAGTGTAAACCATGATTCCAGGGGTTCTCAGATTAAGATAAATGATATGGGAAAAATTGCACTGGGGATTACTGAGATAGAGGAGGCCTCTCATGGGGATGAAATTTAACTTGGTTGACATGGCTTTTTTATTTGCGATTTATGATGATCCAACTAGTGAATATTATGCAGAGTAAAAAATGTTTCCTCCAAAAACAAATCCATCATCTCTGATGGCTATAGATAGATTGTGTATATTTAAAATTACCCAAAACATAGTGTATGGCAACTGGAAGGAATGTGTCTGAGTACATAAGAGTTATTCAGACCCTAATTGGCCATGAAATGTGAAATTCAATAAATAAATCTTACTCTTATGTAGTGGGAGTATTTCTATTTCCTTGAAGGATCCCTGAATGTGGGAATCCAAATTCAAGTTCTCCTAGATAGATGATTGTTTGTATATAAGAGAAGAGGGAATTGTTTTCCTTTTCCTTACAGCTAAGACTAGAAAATGTGGTCTTGGAATCACCATGTATTTCAATAAAGTGAGAACCAATACACGCGTAGTTCTTGAGGTACCATTATGTCTATCTTAATGTGGTAAGAAAATTTTCCAAGATGTTTAACATCCTATAGTAAGGACATTGGTTCCCCAATGTGATTAGAAAATATTATGCCTGAACCTAGGATTAAATACCTAAGCATTACTAAATATCTTTTGATAATAGGATTCAAGCCACTCAAAGTTATTGAAATTATTTCAACCATGTAGTTTAATGTCGTGTTGCAAGGACATTTGATGTACCTTTTAAGGCCATGTAACAAATACCATAGTATCCTCGATGTGAATTGATATGAATTAATCATATTATGAATTATTTTACCATAACTCCAAGGCCAATGTGAGCTATGCTCGGTGTGAGAAAAATAATATGGAAAAGGTGTGTTTCAGCACACAAAGATAAAGGATAGGGTAATATTAATTTTTTGGTGGTTTGACCCAAATTATAGATTTGGGCATCACTGTGTATCTCATCAGAGTGATAATCAAGATATATGTAGTTATGAAACTAGATCCTTGTGTATATATGATCCATACATAGGGAGGATGCCCTTTTTGTTTTTTAATGGTTATGGATGAACCCAAAATTCGAAATTAGAGCATCACTACATATCCTGTGATAATAGCAATCAAGCCCCACTTAGTTATTAATGGGGAAATACCTACATAGGTCTAATCCACAAGAAGAGGGTTGAATTTTTCTGGTTGATTGTCTTGGTTGAACCCAGTATTGAAGATTCGGGCGTCACTATATATCATGTGATAATAGGAATCAAGCCACATGTAGTTATTAATAGGATACTCTCCACGTAGGTTTGATCCACATGTATTGGGGGAATTTTTCTTGTATATTTTCTAAAATAGATCCAGTATTGAAGACCAATGTATCACTACCTATCCTATTATAATAGGAATCAAACCAAATTTTTTTTTGAAAAGGATCCTTGTGCAGTTTTGACCCATACACAAAGAGGGGGAATTTTTATAAGTTCTTTTTTGGACCCAAATTTATATATTCTTGTGTCACTACAAATCTTGTTATAGAAATAATCAAGCCATATGCAGTTATGAAGTACTACTTGCATAGGTTTGAACCATACATAAGGAGGAGAATTCTTTTATTGTTATTATTAGTGCTAGACCTGGGATTGAAGATCTAGGTGTCACTACCTATCATGGGTGGAATTTAAACAAGAAACACATATTTCATGGGACTATTACCTACATAGATATCATCATGTGATGAGAGTGGTCCTTTTACTTGAAAAAACCCTATAAATTAAAGTACCCATTTTGGAGTCCCCTGTATCAGTTTCACTTGTATGTAGGGGAGGGAGAATTTTCCATATTTTGTGATTTGACCTTGGAAAAAGGGTTTGGGTGTCATTACATATCCCATTAGAATGATAATCACACCATATGAAGTTCTTGAAGAACTATGCTGTTTAATGTCATGTGGTAAGGGCATTCAATATACAGCTTAACATTATGTTGTATGGAGATAGGTCACCTGATGTGGAAAGAGGCGTTGAAGACAATGTCTAGTTAAAATCATATTATGAAGGTGATACATTTGGTAATATTCCAAATGAAGTATTTTTAGGTTTCACTATGTATCCCATAATGATATGAATCAAACCCAACATAGCTCATGAATATAGCACGATAGATGACTCGTGTTTGGGGAGAGGTCCTCCCTAGTGAGAAAAATATAGTGTTGTGAAGATTAATTTCATATAGAGAGGATTTTGGTGTCATGTAGTTTATTGTCATATTTCATGGAAAAATATTTTATTCTTTTTATGTTCAAGAAATAAATACTAACTAGAAAGCTTAAGATCGGATAGCTGAGATGGTTTACCACGAAGTTTAACATCCTGTGATTAGGATGATGGGCCATGTGATTATGTGAAAAACATCGTTAGGAACCTTGTGTTCATGGGGTGTGGTAATCTACCAATCCATTTAGATCAAATAATTGTCTCCATTTTAGTAGAATCTATGAATTGAAATAGTTACCTACGAACTTGTCTCCAACATTGGAGGTTTCTTTCTGGGTATCGTCGGAGTCCTTAAGAACAACACCATCTCTCCCTTGAGAAAAGATTATAGGAAAATGTTTCTTTAAAGGATCATGGAATCATATATTGGTGCACTTATAAATAATGAAAGGTATGAAATATCATCTCATCCATTTTATCCAATTCATATATCTGTTATTGGGATTGATCATTTATGTATAATTGATCACAGATAGAAACAGAGAGTAAGGGAAAACAGAATTCAATAGGAATGACCGCCTCTATTTCATATAATAATGAGGATGGGGATTCCTATGTGTTAGTGTGGTTCATGGATTGGTAAGCCTAGAATAAATATAACAGCCTTTCTGATCAATAAATTTTAGCCATATCTACCATATTTTTGAGTATATTCGATAAGTTCTTATTAAAGGCCTCTATCTATCCATTATCCAGTGTGTGGTAGTAGGATGAATGGTTTTACTTGATATTATATTCCTAATATAGCTTCTCAAACTCAACTAAATAACAATTTATACCATTTTTTGTCAATATGTAATGAGGGGCACCAAATTTGTTGATGATGTTGGTTTTTAAAATGCTGATGATGTTCCTTGCCTCGACTTCTTCGAGGGGTATGGATTCAGTCCACATGAAGAAGAAGTTAGTTACAGTAAGAATTTATTTGAACTTCTTGGCTGTAGTAGGAGGATATTGTCCAATGATGTAAATTCCCCAAATGAAAAAGGACTGTGGTATTTGTCTATATGCAGCAACTCTAGGGTCTAGTGAATGTAGATGGCATGAAACTAGAAGGAATAACACATTTTAGTAAATTTAGTGCATTCCTCCATTATAGGGGACAATTAGTACCCAAGACATCAGATTTGATGGTAAATCATAAATTCTATCTAGTAGGAACCACATGCTTCAATGCGAACTTATTTCGTGATATTTGTGGTATCTTCTCCTTCAATGCACCTGAGATGGTCCCCATCTATGATCCCCTTATAGAGTAAATTTTTATGATTCACACCATCATAATGAACAAAGTTAATTGATCAAATTTTTACTTGATCTTTCTTGGCTCCTTCCGGTGGGAGAAATCTATATTAAAGGTAGTATATAATGTGTTTCATCCAAATTTTTTTTGCAACGTATAGTTTAGGGATGGTATTAATATCAATTTTTTCTTCCATGTTGGATCAAAAATAAGGTGAGACCATTTGGCAAAGTGAAATATTAATGACTGTCTCATCCCACTCTAAATTGGCTAGAGCTATGGATGTATTTTCTTCATCATCAGCTTGGGAATTTTGTGACCATGGGACATGAATCAATGTTGGTTCCAGATGAAATTCCTATGTTAGTCCACAAATGTGATTTATAAGGTGGATTATCTGTTCCTTTTTGTGAAATAATCACCATTAAACTACATTATGACTAGTTCTGAAACACCTTTTATCATAAACTGATTCACTTGTACATGAAGTGCCAACTCTATCCCTATAACGAGAGACTAATATTATACTTCATTTTTCATTCTCCCTTCTCATAGCAGTAAGGATTAAGGTAAGATTTCCATTTCTGGAGGTATGAGCATGACTCCCAACACCACATTTTTAATCATGGGGACTTCTATCCTCTTTTTTTTTCGGGATTTTTGATGCACCATCAAAATACTTCTCCCATATATGGGGGTCCTATTTAACATATAAAAAGTCATCATTGGGTAATTTAGTATCCAATGAATTCATTTATATCATGGGCTTTTTTATTATAATGTATTTCAATTCCTTGACTTTCACTGTTTTCTGATGAATGAACTGAATGTCAAAATAATATAGGATGACTTCCCATGATGATAGACATCCAATCAACATACAAGGGATGGGAATTTATTTTATTGGATTTTTATGAGAGAACTGGAAAACCTTATGATGTTGTTAGAAGTGTCATAGATTTTGGAGTTAAAATATTAGTGATATAAAACTCTTCTCAATATCAAAATAATGAGTCTCAACATCAAGAATGGTTTTAATGAGGTAATAAAGGTTGATTTCACAATTATCCTCATTGTTTTGTTCAAGGAAATAACCCACTGACCGCTCTTAGGCTATCACATAAAAAAAATAGGCCTTAATTTGATGTGAGGCATTAGAAATGGTGGTCTCAAAATATATTTCTTATGCCTTTTGAATTCTTCTTGACAATCACCAATCCACTAATATGTAACCCACCTAATCATCAACTTGGTGAGGGGAAAGAAATTTATCATAAGGATGGATTTAAATTGCTCGATGTAGGCCATGTTTCATTCAAGGCCTCTCAAATCTATGAGATTTTTTGGAGGTGAAAACCCATGGATGGAATTTCTCTTCCCAGGTTAAATTTTGATGACATGATTTCTTATGATGAAGCTAAAAAATTTCCTAGAGTAAATTCTAATATAAAATTTTAATGGGTTCATTTTCAGGCTATGATATCACAATTTGTTGATGAAAATTTCAAGATCAACTAGGTGGTTAGAGATATTTCAATATTTAACCACCAAATTATTGACCTATAATTCAATGAACATTACTTGGAAGGGTTTGAATATAGGATTCATGGTTCACTAATATGTAGAACCAAAATTATTCATTAGAAAAGGAATTATTTGATATAAAAATCATCCCTAGGGGGTCTAGAAGGTGGTGGTTTCTTTATCTTATAAGGAAATTAAAATTTGATTGTGTCCTTAATAACCATCCATGAATGAGAGTGTCTAATATCTGGATATCTCATCAATCAATAGTTCTACCATGAGTATTGGGAAATCATCCTTTGGTAAGTGCTATTTGAGATCTCTGAAATCGATTCAGACACAAATTTTCCTACTATTTATCTTGACATGAAGTATATTAGCCATCCGTTTTGGAAATTGGACCTCTAAAATTAAGTTACCTCAGATTATATTTTCAATCTCTATTTCAATTTTGATTGTTTTCATTAGATTCGTCCTTCTAGAAACTTGCTTATAGCCCTGGTGGTCCTCTAGATATCCCAGGTGGTGAGTGGGAACCATGGGGTTGACGCCTATAATTTTAGTGTAATTTCAGGTGAAAAAAATATTCGTGATACTTTAGGAATGAGGTATACTCTACTTTTTCTTCATAATATGTGGCCAAACTAATCAAAGTGGGTTGTGGATCTTCTTTCTTACCAATATTTATTTCTTTGAGTTCATCAATGGTGGTAGATACTCCTTCCTAAAATAATTTAGGGGCATCCCTAATGTCCTCCTCATATTCTCGTTCCTTCTAATATTCTTCCTATTTCAATATAGGGTTGAAAATAGTGTGGTAATATCTCTATATTTGGGAGAAGTGTGTATATTGTGGCATTCAATAGTTGAAGCAACTTCCTCTAACCCTACTGACAATGTGGGATTTCAATAAAACTTTGGAGGGGATGAAGTGAGGGATGGTGGACCTTCTTCACCTTCTTTGGGATTTTATAAAACCTATTCTTTCTCAAATGATGAAGTATGTATTTCATAGAGATATGAGGATGGAATGAGGGAATTTTCATATAATATTTCACTACTTTATGGGGATTAAACAAACTAATCAACACAATTGAACTCAGTGTTCATGACTATAATCATGAAGACTTCTATATATGGGATTGAATGATGACTCATGTTCTCAATCTAATCGATGGGTAACACTCATTATTGACCAAGATCTATTATAGGGTTGGATGGGATCATTTCCAGACCATTTGGTATAGTGACCGAAAACACCATCAACTAGGGGATATTTTCCTTCCCTGTGAGAGAATCGTTCATAGATACAATGAAATTTGTAGAATTTGAATGGGCCCTTATCTGTGAAAAACATCATGATTTTGCCTGTATATTTTTATGCTTTAATGGTATTATGAGGGGATTTACATTTATTTTTGAAACCGCCTATTATAAATACATTTAAGTCTATATTCTACCAAACAACAAGAAATTATGAGTTGGATATGAGGTTACCATATTAATCCTTGATCTTGATTTGGCTATGTGGATGTTGCTCAATTTTTTCATAGCCCTGTTGTCTCAAAGCAGAAGGCTTTATGTTTTACTCAATCTATCCTAACTAGTGAAGTTTTTTTATTATATTGAGATAAATTATAGAACTATTTTCAATGAAACTTTTAAAAAATCAACACCATTTATCTTATCATACATGTACAAGGGTCTGATGTGTCCCTGTATAATGGTGTCTTCATCTTGATTTGTGAATTAGATAACCGCATTACATTTTGAAGGATAAATTTCTATTCGATAGACTCGAGGAGAAACAAACACATCTTCAAACTCTTGGGGTGTTATAAAATCCACTATGAGTTCTTACCAATTGTATTTCGATAATATTAGGGCATCCATGATTGATATCTTGGCTGATACCAAGTATATCTATTTCAATATACCATACTTATAGGCCAAGGGCATGAACTTACCAGTGTGGGGATGCTCTCTAAAAAGATCTTCAGGGGTTTCAGTACTTTATTTATATGGATTGTCCCTCAGAATTGGGTTTTAAGGTTCTCATGTCCATGGCGGGTTAGGAAAAATAGTATTCCCTACCCACCGAGGGTAATTTGACAATTGTACATCCTTCGATTGATATTCTATAGTGATTTGGACAGGGTGGATTTTTGGAATATTCTAGGGTTTTTTCCTACTCATACTTGACTCATTGAAGGGATCTTCTTTGATATTCCACAACATTGATAGTTTGAGTAAGGATGTGGCTAAAATTATGGTTCCTCCCACAACTGCACCTTCTCTATTATTATCCACTCCTATGTTCTCTTATTTTTGTTCCCAAATAATGTGTGGGGAACTCAGGTTCATAGGCATAGCCATATTAAAATAACAGATACATTAAATGAATCAAATTCGTGGAACTGATGATTAACTCTTCCTCTGATGATGACTTTTTCTGGCACAACATTTTTTTTTTGCGTTTGGCGATGTGGTGCCCGTTGTTTGAATTTTGATGGCATAAATTCCAAGAGAGTAAAGTCCAAAATTATTATCGTAGCTTCATCCTCATACATTTTAATATTTCCTTTCTTAACATTACATCTTTTAAAAGGAAGGATTTTATAGGTTTGTGGTGTCAACAGCGTCAGGTGTGTTGTAGTGGAAGATGATGGGGGAATAGTTGGTCATTTGAACTATACATAGTGAATACCATCAGTTTGGTTTATTTTATTCCTATTCATCTAACCATAAATTTTTTCCCATTATGATAACAACCCATTTACAATCATTTAATTTCTCATGGGTAGTTGTAGAAACATATGCTACTTATGCTAGAAGCTTTCCCAACTTTACTTTCCAAGATTTACCCTTTTTTGTAGGGTTTATTTGAAGAAGATGTATTCCTGAATGGTGTTCCTCAACATCCTAAGGAAGGGAAAATAATCTAGATAGTCATTCAGATTAATCTGGTTAGGAAATTTAGGGTCTGGAAGGAAAAGTAAACCATTTTCCACTGAGGCTACAAAATAACTGCAGACTTGATCATCTTAAAATAAGTAAAATTTGTTCATTATCTCCTTGAATTTATTTGTCCTTGGTCCTCTCCACTATTCTTTGTGAGGTGGGGGTTTTTGTTTATGCCCAGGATGTTCCACAAGATATAGTGTAATTTTTGAAGCTTGGGCTGGTGTGGAGATTCCCTTAAGTGTGACAGATGCTACCTCCACCTTTCCTTATCTTTTCCTTGGGGAGGGTGGAGTAATTTAGGAAACGTGCTCAATATGTTGTGTGAAACCTTCCATTCTTTTAGTAATGGATATGAAATCTCAAATCCCAACAATATATTTCAACTGGATGAGTAATGTTTATATCTTCTCATGGAGGTTCATTATGCAATTTGATAGCACATCTTATTAGGGAAGTAGTGGGTTCAGAGATTGGGTAATATCTTTCCTCCTAGAAATGAAATATTATAGTCTCCAGTTATATTTTATTTTTTAATTTTACTGGTCAAGGATTTTTGTCCTTTTCAGGGATTTTTTGAACTGAAGGAGTAAATACAGATGGATGGATTCCCATCCCATGATTAACTGAGATGGAAAACTGGTGTACTATACAAATTATATTCCTTTCAAGGTTCACACAAGGAATTTGATTTTTTATTTTTATTGTTGCATTGGAGTTCCCATCATTGGATGAAAATGGAATGAAAATTGTGTTAGATGTTGTTTCGTGTCACTTGAGCCATTGAATATAAAAAATATAGGAATCATGAAATTTTATGGTGATGGAGTGTTGGACACCCATTTATGGAATAGTTTACATTATATTTGTATTGGTTCACTCCATTCCTCCACCACTTCCAACTATGTTTCCAAAAAAACTCAATGATGTTTATAATCCTTTAATGAATTTTTAGTTGAATATGATCTTTGACAAGTGTAAAGATATGAAGGATTTTATGTGCTGGTTCTACCATTATTTGAGGCTAATATCTAGATGGGTACATATTTTTAGGGTTTTCCTGAATCCATTCTGGTCATTTACCCAATGGATGGAAATATTGATATTTGTCCTTAATTGGGTCCAGGTAAATCAATGGTACATGTATGGAGTTGGAAAGATTTATTGGCCTTGCTTCATCCACTAGAGTGAACCAATGTTGTTGAGGTACACCTAATATAAGTTTTCGTTGAGGATTTTACCATGGATCATATTTGGTAGGAATACTACCTTAGAGAAACTCTGTTTCAAGTCTGCAAAATTATTTCATATCTTCCTCCAATCCAGTGAAACTTTTCTTTAATTGTGAGGGGTTGAACCACTTTATAAGGAGAATGGGGTCATCTATTACCATTCCATTCACCTTATCTTTGGTAAATTTTCACTAAGGATGCATAAAAATATTGGTAAAGGTAGCACCCAAATTCATGGTGATTCTATGGTCTTAGTTATATAGACCTACTACATTTTTATCAGTATAGACCACATTCTAGTTGGAACCATCAACTCTTTTATCCACTGCATTTGAATTATGAGTATTTTCTTCTATTGAATTTATTCCCATGACATTAACCAATGCATATTGAATTTTAGGATTCCTGCCATTTTCCAAATGATATGAGGTTTGTTTTCACCCTTTTCTGAACCTCACAATTCCTTTCCAGAATCCTCTTCAAGCTTCTTAGAGAAGAGTGACTTATAGGGAACCATTATACAACCAGGTCATAAAATTCCCTTTATGGTGAAATGGATCATAGGATGAGAAGAATTGGGAGACATTTTTTTCATCCCTATATATGAAAATACTTATTTCCATTGAAGGGGAGGTTGTGGTTAAAATTCCCCCAGCCCTATGGGATCGAGTTTCACCTATTATTTTTTGATTGTGCATTGGGTCAAGTTATTTATACATTGAGGGGTATTTTCTGTTAAAAATTCCCCTATCTCTGTGGCCTGGGTCTGATATCATAGTACGACTGCTGCTGCTAATTTTTCTTCTCTATTTATCTCACACATCTATGTCTGAGAATGAATCAATTGTAATGTTTGGTATTTATGAAAAGTTATTACTTATAAGGTTTTTAATTGTTCATGATAATTGTTTTCCCTTCGGTGAAAAAACTTCTTTATGTTCTCAATTTCCTAATTCGAGATTTTATTGATAAATTTCTCTCATTGGGACTCACCCATTTGAGACTTATTCAATGCTGATTCCTACTAAAGTTTCCATATTTCATGAGAAAGTGTCCTACTTAATAGTCTCCTTAGATTAATGACATTACAGGATGTCATTTACATTCATCTCTATTGTATAGGATTTTGTGTTATGTACAAATATCTATGTTCCCCCATTCTTGGATATGAACACCACGTGGTGCATTAATGATTAGATGACATAACTTTTTAAATGCAATGATGTATGTTGATTAAATATCTTCCCAACGCTTCTAAGATTTTATTTTTTGCGTGTATGGAAAAGATTATAAATATATTTTATGAAGAATCTATTCCAATATTATTACATGAAATACATACACATTTTATAGAAATAAATTTTATTTCATGTTGTAGAGGGTTTTCTAGTGATTCAGATGGATGTTGTGTATGAATTCTTCTAACAATGCCTCTGGAATGTCGAACTGAGAAGTGGATGAGGTAAAACCATGATAGGTATATCATCCCTGAACAATTTTCTTCTCATGATAAACATATCCTTTTGTTCATATGATATACAATTTGATACATAATAATCCCAATATGAGTGTTTCTTGATAATTTTCTTGCAAGGAGAGGGGCTAACAGGGGTCTCTTTATCATGGAAATGGTTAGGAGGTGGTTCAAAGGATTACTATTTCCCCGGTACATATTCTAGTTGAGAAAGGATGTATCTTAATATCAATAAGGTGTCTATCATTACTGGCCCCATCTGTCAATGTCCCATATAATATGATAACTTCCTCATAATTTACTCAATAGAGGCAGTTACCTTCTTTTGAAAATGAAATTTCACTACAGGGAGGCCCTCGGCAGTGGATTCCTTTATATAGTGGACTACTGTCATACTTCAATGTCTGACTATAAGGATTATTTATGTAGGAAATACCCAGTGGAATACCATTTGGGAAGACCAATAAAGTGTAAGACCTTATTGTTATTTGATATTCTGTCCATGATGTGAGATACCATTATTCTCATCAGGAGATATGTTACCATGATCGATTAGTTTGTTCTCATGAAGTAATCCTTCATGGTAAATGCTCCGTGTATGACCTCTAGAGTTACTAGTAACAATGTTATAGGGAGTACCTTCATAACTACTAATTAAACTTCCATAACTTGTTAACAGATTAGTAGATTCCTAGAACACTTCTAATAAATTTTGTGTGGCCTTAAGAACTCTAGCCTCAAGTAGAGCAGGGTTATGAGTCTTCTCTTCATTTTCTAGTTCTCTTTAGAATCACATATTTTTCGACACTCTCTTGTGGGTGAATTAGGCTTCTTGCTGTAAGTGAAAAACTTCATATATGGTTTCATGTTCATGTGGATCCCACAGTGAATCTAGGATATGTTGATATGCTTGTGAAATTCCAAAAGGTATATATTCCTACCCTAGATAAGCCAATGGAGTGGATCATTTCACTCATGTTAGGACAGGTATTTGGGTCTGATCATATTGTCTATTTATCATATAATCTAACCAAATTCCCTCTTGGATGGAATTAGTGATGCTTGAATCCTCCTGAGTGACCATCCCATAGTTCGGATGAGTCACCACATTTTAGGAGGTTGGGTTTGGTGCCGAGATCCTTGATATTTTTTTTGGCGTGATTACATATTGGAAAGTCTATATGATATTGTTAGGGATTGATGTATGAACCCCCATAATTGATAAGATGTGATTAGGGAAATCCATTAAGAGAATAAAAAAATATTCCCATTTTGGTGACTATGTAGGAATGTGAGTCTTTCCATAATTTGTAGATGAGATACATCGACTAGGTCCTCTGATTTCTGTCATATTTATTAGGAGGTAATTATGTACTGGAAAAGGTATTTTTATCTGCTTATAGTTTTATACTATATTTCACTAATGGAAATGATATGTATCCCCATGAGTATGAATTTTATCATAGTTTTCTACTATTTTTTACTGGTGTGCTTGAGTGAACGGGTATGAATTTTCATCATCATGAAGTGAGACACTATATTTGGATGGAAGGAATGATATGAAAGAGAAAGGATTTTCATCTTCTCATAGTGTGCTATAATATTTGGATGGTAGGATTGATATGAACTATATTGGATTTACTTCTGCTTATAGTGTGATGATGTATTGAAATGGTGATATTCTGCATCATGAACAAGGGTGATGGCTTGTTCTATATTGTTTGATCATCACCCTCTGCAAGCTGACATGGGGACCTTGGTCTGAATGACTTTAGTAGGTTACTATGGGGTGGTATTCTCTTCATACGGAGGATTTTGGGCCACAAAATATTGAAAGTGATGATTATTGGATGTTTCCCTTGGTTGGGACGCCTGTTCTGCTGGGATGATGGTTCTTGATACCACTTCATAGCCTCCCTAAGGTAAGACAGGAACCCATTATCACGTTCTAGGGATAGGTTTAAAAAATGATTTTTGATGGCTACTGAGATTATCATGATTTAAACCTCCAACCATAAATGATTAGATGAGTGGCAGGGATTAATATGATAAATAGACTATTGAGCTATCTTTTGGGTTGGGATAGTACTATCCTGGTGGCACTCACTAAACAATGTATTTAAAACCCAACATTGAAGATAATGGGTGGGTGATGAAATCTTATATTTGGATGATTAACTGGACTATATAGTGGTTGAGGTGCATGTTCTTGAGAACCTATGAGACACCGTTTTATCTATGATAGTTATGGTTAGGAGTTCCTACTATATATGTGAAAAGAAACACGATAATACCTTGTAAAAGTGGAATCTACATAAATGATCACATGCATTTTCAATCACATTACATGTCCCTATTCCATTTCGAGAGTGAAGGGGCTTGAAGGGTGGGTGATACTGTCACCTTGTTTAAATATTCATTTTAGTTTCACGATTTTCGTTTCCAATGATAATTGAGAGGGATTCTCATGGTTGTTATATAGTGGTCTGATGAGAAACAAGAATCCATTTCTTTTTAACAAGTCAAGGATATTCCACAACTATGTGATTTCAATAAGGTTTACCATTTTTTTAATGAAAATCAGTGTGTTCTCAACATGAAAAAATATTGGGGTTTTGAATATTATAAAATCATTCATGTTAGTTTCACTATTCTCAAGAAGATTCTAAATGGTTATTTGTGGTCTAGGAAACACCCAATTTGTAGTACCCCCAGTTTGAGGTATGTGTATTTTTATGACTTTTTATGTATTTAAAGTGCATGAGATGATTTGGTAAGGGGTTGGGAGAGTTTGGAATGGTTTTTGATGAGTTTGGAGGATTTTTTATGGGTGCACGGTTTGAGCACGGCTAAGGAAAACCGTGCAGGTTCTCCTAGAAACCGTGCAGGGGGAGGCAGTAGGCTTCGCATGGCCTGAACATGGGTTGAAAAACCGTGCGAGGCAACCATGCGGACCGTTGCTCCTGAGGCAGTAGCATGCGCATAGTTAGGGCACGATTTTCAAAACTGTGTGGGATAATAGTGCGACCACTTAAAAATAGGGTTCTAAAACCCATGTTCACATGGGCTTGCCTTATTCCTCTCCAAAATTTCTCCCACTCAAGCCTCACTTGTGTTTTTTGGTTCTTAGGGGTTGGAAGGGTTCTCCCACTCACTTTGGAATCTTTTCGTAGGGGTCTCAAGGTGTATTGAAGGTGGTTTCTCCTAGGTAAGTCCCTTCTCTTGGTTTCCTTGCATTTTCCTCTAGATCTACATCCATATCATTCCTAGTTTTCTAGATCTACACCTTTTGTGTGTAGATATGGGGTTTTGATTGCCTTGGAAGATGATTTTAAGGCATATGAATGTTAGGTAAAGGGATCTAGAGAGGTTTCGATGGTGCGTTCGCCAGATTTGAGGTGTTATTGCTAGTGGGTCGATTTCCTAGGAACCCTAAAGGTAGGTGTCTTCTCATTCGACTCCACTTGGTTAGAACTTGTGGTTCTTGGTTACAATTAATTTTTTGTGCTTAAAATTAATTGGATTTTGATGTGAAAATTTAGTTGGAAATCCCTTTGGTGATGATTTGAGGATTTTTGGAAAAAATGGGGTTTTACGTTGAAATGCTATTGTTGTGTATTTTAAAATGGAGATTTTAAAATTGGTTGTTGAGATTTATTTTGGAAAAAATGGTTGATGAAAAATGGTTTTCAATAATGAAGTTGTTTTATTGAAAGGTTGTTTAGCATGGAAAATGATTTTCAATAAATGGGTAATTTATTGAATTAGATTGACATGAATTTAAATTTGTTGATTTCATGATGTTGCGACCTTGATGGGTTATATGCTTGGTTATGGCTTGATTGGAATGTTGTGTGGAAGTAGCATGAAGTACCACTATAAAAAGGGGATGGATAATGGATGGAAGGGCCACCATCAAAGGATAAGTGGAAGAGAAGAGACACTAGTTGTGAATGGGTGAATGGGTTGGATGGAAGCTCCACCATTTTTTCATGGTTGGGAAGTACCAAAAGGAGTGGATGGGTGAATGGGTTGGATGGAAGCTCTACCATTTGGTTGATTTTGTTGTTTGTTGTGAATTTATTTGCATGTTGAAAATTGTTGTGCTAGTGTGTGAATGATGAAATGGATTGTGGCATGTTTGTTTGGCTTTCCCTTGGTCGCTTGGTTTGGGTGTGATGGCTTGGTAAGGGCATTTTTGGCATATTAAAATGGTTGTACTTGTGATTAGTTTATATTAATTTTTTTATATAAAGGTTCTAATGGTTTCATCCTAGTGGCATGTGTAGAGAAGTCATTTGGGGAAAACCTACTATGTTTTAGTACTCACCACCTGCATTGGCACATTGGTGTCTTTGCAGATGTTGTGTACCATGACATGGGAAAAGGTAAGGCATCACCCTCCTTTAGTGGTGCATCGTGATGTCTGGGTGGAGCATGGAGCATGGTGTAAAGCCGTGGTGTTATCAAGGCATGTAGTGTTTGGTTGGTTGGTATTCTGCATAGTACTTTGATATTGTGTTGCTTGGTTTGGATTAGGGTTGTATGGTGGAACAATTTGGTTGCCTTTGGGGAATTCATGTTGGAATGTATTAGTTGACATGAATTATATAGTGATTGATAGTGGATTCTTTGGTTTGTTTTTTTTAGGGTAAATCATTCCCCAATTTATTCTCGAAGCCCTTGACATTTATTTCCAGCCTTTGGCACCTTGGGAACGTCACATAAGGCCATGTAACCCTCACTGTCTCCTCAAGACAATGAGGTTGGGGTGGGGTGTTACAGTTGTTATCAGTTTTTTCGGTCCTTAACATTCAAGTGAGAGCAGTTGTTCGATCACTGGTTTTGGTGTTGACATTTGTTGTGGTATATTCCTTGAGTCAGGATGGTATTATGGCGTAGGAATGTCGGAACATGGAATGTATAGCATAAAAGGACATGGAATAACCTTCTTATACTGAACATCAAGTTACTAGGGAGTTGGGTATATAAGTGTTTTTGAGACACTTATAAGAATTGGATATCTCATTGTCGTGGGTGTGGCCAATGAGATGAGCATGGCATGCATGGTAAAAATTACATCGCACTAGGATACATATTTCATTGGGCATAATGATTTATGGGATGAATTAATAAATGGTATTTCAAATGTGTGAAATTGAAATGTAAATAAATTTGGTATTTTGAAAATGGTTTGGATTTCAAAATGGTGAAACATGTAAAATGTGGAATGATAAAAAGCCTCGTTGTGATAGTATTGTGTAAGGGGATTTGAAATGTCATTTTTTTTATGTGTCCAGATGTGAGAATCACGGTTGTTTGTGTTCTATTTTAAGAAATGGCACTGGGTAGGCGTTGTAGAGACCAACCAAAAGTTGGCGATGTGTACATGGTTTCACCTGAGCCTTAGGTGAACCAGCAGTTAGTGCAGAATATAGTGTAGGCTTTCGAAGATATTGAAAGTGGAAATAAAATGGATGAACCGAGGCATGTGGATCATGTGGTTCAGTTTCAAAATAAAAATCCACCAATCTTTAGGGTGATTGAAATCTAGAAATGGTAGAGTCATGGTTTAATAGAATGAAAAAGATCATTGAGTTCTTGGGAACACCAGTAGAGTTGAAAGTGATGTTGGCAACACATATATTGGCAGATCTTGCCCTTCAGTGGTGGGAGTTGTTAGTCTAAGCGGGGACAGACCAGGGTGTGACATGGGAAGTATTTGAGGAATTGTTTAATGAATAATTTGTCCCATATACGTTTATAATTCAGCGTACTACTGATTTCTTCAGTTTTAAGAAAGAGCTTATGTCTGTGACGGACTATGCAACTATGTTTATGAACTTAGTGAGGATTTCACCTGAAGTGGCGGGTAGAACGTGATTGAAGGCAAGGATCATTGAAGCGGGGTTAAGGTAGGAATGCGTTCAAAGATAGTGGTTCTATGTATATATGATTACACAAAAATGGTGAATAGAGCCTTAGTGGATGAGTGGGATTTTTTGGGAGCTCCAGGCGGAGGAAGCATGGTGGTACCCATGAGGAATAGTGGGAACTCTAACATTGGGTTCAAGAGAAGGAGGGACACTTGTAACACCCCAAGATTTCATAGTGTGTTATTTCTATAAAATAATACAATAACTTGCACTACACACAACACCGAGTTCAAGCACACCATGACTTATCAAAAAAGCCGTTCAAAAGAGGTTATGAATAGTATTAACTAAATTTTAAACTATATATAATCCTTATAATTTTAGAATCCATATTATGAGTTTCTTAGACATAATGTAAGAACAAATTCATTTTCAGTATTGCACTTTTACCAACTTTTAATAGTGAACCCATTTTAAATACAATATTTTAAACTTTTTGAGTAAAGGGGGACATCAAAAAATTTAAAATGAAACATCCCAAGCTTCCACGGTACGCTTTCCTTTGAATAATACAGTATCGTGTGTTGTACGCAACTTCGAATTCTAACACACACCACAACCAATAAAACTAGCCGTTATGAATAGTAATACCTACTTTTTGAAATTATATATATTTTATATTTCAAAATGGACTTCATTTTTTGATTCGGAATATCGAATTTAGCCTAAGGTGAAATTTTGGTACATTTCGGATAACTTTCATATTTTGATGAATAGTGAAAATTACTAAATTTTAATTAAAAACAACTTTTTTAATCAAAATAATTAATAGTGATAAATTATGAATTTGAGTGGTTTTAAAGTATATTTATAATATATTTTTACCATTCAATATAATTTTGGTCATTGGACATAATTTTACAATTAAACCGAACATAAACAAGTGTCAATCTTTTGATAGTTATTATCTCTCAAAAACACGCTTTTTGTTTTGACAGCGGGAATTAATTTTAAATTAATTTCTGCCACTTATGTGTTTTGAATTTAGAAAAATGGATTCCATATTTGGAATCATTATTTTCAAATTGTGTAAACAGGTAACTTTTATTTTTAGACATTTTGAATAATTACTGCGGTAAATATTTTATTTACCATGGTTAAGGGTAAATCCGGTAAATAAGGGTTAAAAATTAATATTATAATAATACCAAATTACCCTAAAAAGTGTCCTAGCCTTATTGGTTGATACATGTTCGACCATAGGCATCTTTGGGTCGATTTTGGGACCCCATGGTGCCACTTGTAGGTGATAGGGACACTTTATTTTAATTAAGTTAAAATGAATACAAAAATGACACAAGCATATATCTTTTAGAAAAACAATTTTTACATAGGGTTATATATGTTGGATTTTAGATTATAAATATTCATTAGAAAGATAAAAAGATTTCCTACATAGTGAAATTTTATTTATAATTTTTAGACATTAAATAATTTAATTTATTTGTGACACAATGATGATGAATTAATTACTATAATAGTAAAAAATTAAAATAATTGATATTATAAATACCCAAATAAATATAATATGAAACTTTTAATGAATTAACCTAATTTTCTAGGATAATATGATATATTAGTATTGATTTAATTGACTTTTTTCAAAGTAATCAATCTGTTATGAGTTTCAAAAAAATCAACTATTGAATAGTGTAAAAATTGACATAAAAGAGTTCTTAAAACAAATATTATATTATTAATTGATATGAAATTCAAAAAAATCTAAGGTTCAGCCAAGAGACTTATATCATGATAGGTTCATCATTAATGGACCACTTGGGTGTCTCTTGGATGTATATAGTAATTTTATTAACCATATTATATAAAAATACAAAGAGACATTGTAAAAGTGAAACTAATTAACTTAGAGTTAATACTTAAAGATAAGGTTAATATAATTACCCAAACCTGTCTAAATTATATTGTTTGAGTTGTTTTCGACCCATCCCCACCTTAACATTTAAATAATAAACTTTGAAGCTATTAGAAACCGAATAAGAATTTATTATAAACTAATATTTCTAGCTTTTCCAAAGGTGCCCCTCACCCCTCTTATAAAAAGGGCACTCCTCCTTCTCTTTTCTTCACACCTTAAAAGCCTTTTGGTTCGGCCAAACTCTGCCCAAATACTCTCCCAACTTCCCTTACTACAACCTATAGGCCTTAGTTTGATCAGAAAGCCAACCTAAGGAGCCCTTTTGATCAAATCAAAAGGAAGAAACCAAAGAAGAGGAGGTTAACCTACCCTAAACAAGTAAAAGTACAAGGTAAGGGGTTTTCATCTCACTCCTTATTCCCATGAGATTCATGCCATATTGCCACCATTACCTTTTGTGTGGTGTATGTACTGCCCATAATTATATTATTTGTGTGATACACTCTAATTTATGTGTATTTACGTATTCATTGTATGATACCTCTTTCATGGGTTGTATGTTTCATAAGTTACCAAATTGGTAAGGGTTATTTCACAATCTCTTCATTATCCGAGGCTGTTTATACGTAAAAATCTACTGGGATCTCTTTATCATCCACATCCATGTTTCTTAAAAATGTATTTCAAAACATTTTTGACTATTTACAAGAATATGGGTTAAAGTCATTTATACCCTTGTTTGACTTTTTATAAGAGGTTTATAAAGGAATATTTCCGTCATTTTCCAAACAAGGTTCTTTTTAACCTTTCCGACAAAATTAAGGTAAGAATATTTTTTTTAAACTTATACGGCGGGTGCGGCTATTTTTCGCCATTATAAAATCGTCGAAGATTCCCTTACAAGATTATAATAATATTTTCAAATTGAATGTATTATTTTATAATTATGATACTTTTAAAATGATTTCAAAAAAAAGAGATATTTCTCTAAAATAGTTTTGATTTCATCTATGTCAACATCCTTTGATGGATTTTAAGCTTATTTGAAGTTGATTTATTATGATACAAAGCATCCCTATTTTATTGAAGGTTTTGTGATATTTTTGACTGTGGATAAGTTATTCTTATGTCACTCATGGTTTTTGTTTAAAGTATTGACATTTTATAAGTTATTTTTAATCCAAATGTTTATGTTATATTTCAATCATTCATTCAGATGAATGTGTTAGACAAGTATGTTCCGGGTTGGGGACCGGTAAAATTAAGCCCTCCTGTTTGGTCTTCGGTTATTAGAGGAACTCCGGTTTGGTCTCCGGTTATTAGGGGAACTCTGGATCGGTGTCCGGTTATTAGAGGCACTCGGGGTTGGTGTCCGGTTATTAGAGGCACTCCGGGTTGGGTTCTGGTTACAGTTAGCCCCAAGGTCTTGGGACGAGGCCTTGAAAAATAAATTAATGTTTAGAATTATGCATTCCATCATTATGAAAGTGGTTATTGATTTTTCATGTGATTATTCGATTAGTAGAATATCCATGTGAATAAGTAATGGCATTATTTCAATTTACTTTTTCCATACTATGTTGAAGTTAAAGTTTAAAAGGCTTTTGTTTTAGTAATGCATTTCCTTAAATGTTTATTCTTATTTTGAATGTTCCACTATATTGTTATCCTTACTGGGCATTTGAGCTCACCCCTTTTCTATGTTTTATTTTCCCCAGGATGTGAAAAAGTAAGTTATGAATGACCTTTAGGGATATTATGAGGGGATAATAGTGTGGACTGTGGAGACATTATGTTGTTGTATTAGTTTTTCATTTTATGATGTAATGTAAAACTTATGAATATATCTATTGTTTCCAAGGCTACTAAACCAATCGGTCTTTCGAGATTTGATCTTTCTTGTGATCATGCCAATTTTATGTAATAATGCACCGACTCTAGGTAACTGGGGTCGGGGCGTTACAGTTGGTATCAGAGGAAGTTTAGTACAAACCTTGGAAGCTAGATTTAGATAAACTCTTACTAGAGCACATAGATTTAAGATGGACTTTGAGGATTAGTATAGAAGAACTTCCTAGAATTTTGGTATTGTAGAGATTTTGTGAGTTTTCTGAGCAATACATCCCTGTCTGGATACGAGCAGGTAGAGGCGGCTCTGGCACAGATGTACCTAGGGGTAAAACCCGAAAACACCGCTTTGAGCTAGACTCAAACGGGAACTGGTGCACGACAACAGGCCTTGCTGCACTCTGGTTTACGACACTCCCGGGGGATATTCTTAGAATAATTCTCATTTTCTTTACAAACCATTATGAAGGGTTTATGTGGATTTACTTCCTCAAAGGAGAAATTTATATGACTATGGATTATATCCATAAACTATTCAATTTATGTTATGTGTCTTACAAGTTTGGGATTAGGTATTGTTATTCATAAACTAATCTAGTGTATGCCATTGTTTAGAAATGGCGCCCAGTAGAAGGAATGAGAACTCCAGAAATGCACATGATCCAAAGAGAAAGAAGGATCATATCTTTCATGGCCTTAAGCCAGAATTTATAAGAGAAATAGTCTCCCATTTATTATCATCATACGAAGAAATAATATCATGTGTTGATAAGATAATTAATGATTTTACTGAGTCCTATGGCTTTGAAGGGAAGCAAGAGAAGAAAAGGATGGAAGAGAGAAAGATGGATAAAGGGAAGAGGGAAAAGAAGATTTTTCCCATATGTGATAACTGTGGGAAGAAACACCCTGGAACTTGTCTAAAAGGAATGGGAGTTTGTTATAAGTCTGGTAGAAAAGGGCACAAAGTACATGACTGCAAGGGTAAGAAAATGGTTTCAAATGTACAATGCTTCATTTGCAAGGAGTTTGGACACTATGCGAACCTATGTCCTAGTTATCAGAATATGCCGCAAATGATGTTATTGGATAATAATCAAGTTATGATACTACCACAAATGAAGAGGAATGATTAGAGTTCTTATGTTGATTATGTCAATTGAGTGTTGTATCGACAATGTACTTGTTATAATAATTATGGAGTATATAAGGATTGTACTGCAGTACTATTTAATTAAGGACTTGAGATTGTGTGGAACAAAGAAAAGTGACTCAATAGCAGGTTAATTTTTTGGAAAATATATGGTTGAGATAATGATAAACCATAATATGGTTCTGATACCGAGGTAGTGATTTTAGAATAATACATGATTGATTTGGATAAATTATATTGGATATTCTTGACTACCTTAAAACTAATTAATGATTTGTATATTCCATCATTGTTGGGGTTTAAAACATTTTTGGATTGATGAAGTATATCCAGCATTCTATATGGAATAAGGGAGCATGAATGTAATCAATATGGATTATGGTAACTCAGGATGTTTCAGTGTTTTAAAAGAATACATGATGAAGGTATTCATATGCTATTACGTGGTAAAAAGGATCTACATTATGTTTAACTTACTTATAAATGTTGGACTGTGAGTTTGGTTAGATGTATTTTGGATAAATTCTAGTTTGAGATTAATTTTGGATTTCCATAAAAGGACAACCCGGAGGTCGAGCGGCAACCCGTCGCGTCCGGCAAGGCCGCAAGACTTGAACCCGCAACCGAAGGGCGACAAGGGTGTATCACCTACCACTGGCCCAAGAGATGTCCTGGATTAAATAATGTAGTTTTTTTAAAAGATCTGGTAGATGAATTATAAATTCGTTTATTTTAGAACCCTGTACGAATAGTATAAATAGATTTTTTTTACGAGTGAAAGATGAGTTTGTGGTAGAAATTTATTAATGGACAAAACTCTAATTATAAAGTAAGTATATCTCCTTATGATCTTATCCAATGTCATAAATAAATTCCTCAACATTAAGAAAAGGAACTTAGAACAAAAATTTTGTCCTAGATGGTACCTTAAATCATCACTAATTTATGGCTTTGGGATTGTTGGCCTTTTCATAGCCATGTTCTCTACCACTCTCTATCAGAAAATTGATGGTTAGATTTCTCATCCATATCCATATTTTCCTACATGTAACCCTAGTGTGTGTTATTTTCGGTAATCTTCATACTTTCCACTATTTATTTTAAATAGAGGCCTCATTAATTCATTTTTCGATGTGGGATTTCAACTAAGATATTTTGAAACGTCAAAAATGTGTTATCCTAATACCCTATGTTTTGTTGAACCGATGGTATTTCAAATCATCATAGATTGATGAGTTTAAGGACCTCAATTTTATACTTGTTTGTGATTGATTACCTCAATCACTACCTATAAATATTTACGTTTTTCCTCCAATTATATGTCTCTAATTTCCACCAATGTTCTCCTAATTGAGATCAAAATTTGGTGGTGACCCTTTCATTTCTCTTTTCCTCATATTAAGACTAAAATTTAGTAACCCAATTTCCGATATGGGTTTTCCCACAATGATATTCTTTATTTTCAACCTTTTTTTTCGAAGAACAATTTCAAATTGCGAGGACACAATTTATTGAAGGAGGGGAGAATGTAACACCCCAAGATTTCATAGTGTGTTATTTCTTTAAAATAATACAATAACTTGCACTACACGCAACACTGAGTTCAAGCACACCATGACTTACCATACAATCCATTCAAAAGAGGTTATGAATATTATTAACTAAATTTTAAACATTATATAATCCTTATAATTTTAGAATCCATATTATGAGTTTCATATACATAATGTAAGAACAAATTCATTTTCAGTATTGCACTTTTACCAACTTTTAATAGTGGACCCATTTTAAATACAATATTTTAAACTTTTTTAGTAAAGGGGGAGATCAAAAAATTTAAAATGAAACATCCCAAGCTTCCACGGTATGCTTTCCTTTGAATAATACAGTAGCGTGTGTTGTACGCAACTTCGAGTTCTAACACACACCACAACCAATCAAACTAGCCGTTATGAATAGTAATACCTAAATTTTGAAATTATATATATTTTATATTTCAAAATGGACTTCATTTTTGGATTCGGAATATCGAATTTAGCCTAAGGTGAAATTTTGGTACATTTCGAATAACTTTCATATTTTGATGAATAGTGAAAATTACTAAATTTTAATTAAAAACAACTTTTTTAATCATAATAATTAATAGTGATAAATTATGAATTTGAGTGGTTTTAAAGTATATTTAGAATATATTTTTACCATTCAATATAATTTTGGTCATTGGACATAATTTTACAATTAAACCGAACATAAACAAGTGTCAATCTTTTGATAGTTATTATATCTTAAAAACACACTTTTTGTTTTGACAGCGGGAATTAATTTTAAATTAATTTCTGCCACTTATGTGTTTTGAATTTAGAAAAATGGATTCCATATTTGGAATCATGATTTTCAAATTGTGCAAACATGTAACTTTTATTTTTATACATTTTGAATAATTACTGCGGTAAATATTTTATTTACCATGGTTAAGGGTAAATCCGGTAAATAAGGGTTACAAATTAATATTATAATAATACCAAATTACCCTAAAACGTGTCCTAGCCTTATTGGTTGATACATGTTCGACCATAGGCATCTTTGGGTCGATTTTGGGACCCCATGGTGCCACTTGTAGGTGATAGGGACACTTTATTTAAATTAAGTTAAAATGAATACAAAAATGACACAAGCATATATCTTTTAGAAAAACAATTTTTACATAGGGTTATATATGTTGGATTTTAGATTATAAATATTCATTAGAAATATAAAAAGATTTCCTACATAGTGATATTTTATTTATAATTTTTAGACATTAAATAATTTAATTTATTTGTGACACAATGATGATGAATTAATTACTATAATAGTAAAAAATTAAAATAATTGATATTATAAATACCCAAATAAATATAATATGAAACTTTTAATGAATTAACCTAATTTTCTAGGATAATATGATATATTATTATTGATTTAATTGACTTTTTTCGAAGTAATCAATCTGTTATGAGTTTCAAAAAAATCAACTATTGAATAGTGTAAAAATTGACATAAAAGAGTTCTTAAAACAAATATTATATTATTAATTGATATGAAATTCCTAAAAATCTAAGGTTCGGCCAAGAGACTTATATCATGATTGTTTCATCATTAATGGACCACTTGGGGGTCTCTTGGATGTATATACTAATTTTATTAACCATATTATATAAAAATACAAAGAGACATTGTAAAAGTGAAACTAATTAACTTAGAGTTAATACTTAAAGATAAGGTTAATATAAGTACCCAAACCTGTCTAAATTATATTTTTTGAGTTTTTTTCGACCCATCCCCACCTTAACATTTAAATAATAAACTTTGGAGCCATTAGAAACCGAATAAGAATTTATTATAAACTAATATTTCTAGTTTTTCCAAAGGTGCCCCTCACCCCTCTTATAAAAAGGGCACTCCTCCTTCTCTTTTCTTTACACCTTAAAAGCATTTTGGTTCGGCCAAACTCTGACCAAATACTCTCCCAACTTCCCTCACTACATCCTATAGGCCTTAGTTTGATCAGAAAGCCATCCTAAGGAGCCCTTTTGATCAAATCAAAAGGAAGAAACCAAAGAAGAGGAGGTTAACCTACCCTAAACAAGTAAAAGTACAAGTTAATGGGTTTTCATCTCACTCCTTATTCCCGTGAGATTCATGCCATATTGCCACCATTACCTTTTGTGTGGTGTATGTACTGCCCATAATTATATTATTTGTGTGATACACTCTAATTTATGTGTATTTACATATTCATTGTATGATACCTCTTTCATGGGTTGTATGTTTCATAAGTTACCAAATTGGTAAGGGTTATTTCACAATCTCTTCATTATCCGAGGCTGTTTATACGTAAAAATCTACTGGGATATCTTTATCATCCACATCCATGTTTCTTAAAAATGTATTTCAAAACATTTTTGACAATTTACAAGAATATGGGTTAAAGTCATTTATACCCTTGTTTGACTTTTTATAAGAGGTTTATAAAGGAATATTTCCGTCGTTTTCCAAACAAGGTTCTTTTTAACCTTTCCGACAAAATTAAGGTAAGAATATTTTTTTTAAACTTATACGGCGGGTGCGGCTATTTTTCGCCGTTATAAAATCTTTGAAGATTCCCTTACAAGATTATAATAATATTTTCAAATTGAATGTATTATTTTATAATTATGATACTTTTAAAATGATTTCAAAAAAAGAGATATTTCTCTAAAATAGTTTTGATTTCATCTATGTCAACATCCTTTGATGGATTTTAAGCTTATTTGAAGTTGATTTATTATGATACAAAACATCCCTATTTTATTGAAGGTATTGTGATATTTTTGACTGTGGATAAGTTATTCTTATGTCACTCATGGTTTTTGTTTAGAGTATTGACATTTTATAAGTTATTTTTAATCCAAATGTTTATGTTATATTTCAATCTTTCATTCAGATGAATGTGTTAGACAAGTATGTTCCGGGTTGGGGACCGGTAAAATGAAGCCCTCTTGTTTGGTCTCCGGTTATTAGAGGAACTCCGGTTTGGTCTCCGGTTATTAGGGGAACTCCGGATCGGTGTCCGGTTATTAGAGGCACTCCGGGTTGGTGTCCGGTTATTAGAGGCACTCCGGGTTGGGTTCTGGTTACAGTTAGCCCCAAGGTCTTGGGACGAGGCCTTGACAAAGAAATTAATGTTTAGAATTATGCATTCCATCATTATGAAAGTGGTTATTGATTTTTCATGTGATTATTCGATTAGTAGAATATCCATGTGAATAAGTAATGGAATTATTTCAATTTACTTTTTCCATACTATGTGGAAGTTCAAGTTTAAAAGGCTTTTGTTTTAGTAATGCATTTACTTAAATGTTTATTCTTATTTTGAATGTTCCGCTATATTGTTATCCTTACTGGGCATTTGAGCTCACCCCTTTTCTATGTTTTATTTTCCCCAGGATGTGAAAAAGTAAGTTATGAATGACCTGCAGGGATATTATGAGGGGATAATAGTGTGGACTATGGAGACATTATGTTGTTGTATTAGTTTTTCATTTTATGATGTAATGTAAAACTTATGAATATATCTATTGTTTCCAAGGCTACTAAACCAATCGGTCTTTCGAGATTTGATCTTTCTTGTGATCATGCCAATTTTATGTAATAATGCACCGACTCTAGGTAACTGGGGTCGGGGCGTTACAGTTGGTATCAGAGGAAGTTTAGTACAAACCTTGGAAGCTAGATTTAGATAAACTCTTACTAGAGAACATATATTTAAGATGGACTTTGAGGATTAGTATAGAAGAACTTCCTAGAAATTTGGTATTGTAGAGTTTTTGTGAGTTTTCTGAGAAATACATCCCTGTCTGGATACGAGCAGGTAGAGGCGGCTCTGGCACAGATGTACCTAGGGGTAAAACCCGAAAACACCGCTTTGAGCTAGACTCAAACGGGAACTGGTGCACGACAACGGGCCTTGCTGCACTCTGGGTTACGACACTCCCGGGGGATATTCTTAGAATAATTCTCATTTTCTTTACTAACCATTATGAAGGGTTTATGTGGATTTACTTCCTCAAAGGAGAAATTTATATGACTATGGATTATATCCATAAACTATTCAATTTATGTTATGTGTCTTACAAGTTTGGGATTAGGTATTGTTATTCATAAACTAATCTAGTGTATGCCATTGTTTAGAAATGGCGCCCAGTAGAAGGAATAAGAACTCCAGCAATGCACATGATCCAAAGAGAAAGAAGGATCATATCTTTCATGGCCTTAAGCCAGAATTTATAAGAGAAATAGTCTCCCATTTATTATCATCATACGAAGAAATAATATCATGTGTTGATAAGATAAGTAAAGATTTTACTGAGTCCTATGTCTTTGAAGGGAAGCAAGAGAAGAAAAGGATGGAAGAGAGAAAGATGGATAAAGGGAAGAGGAAAAAGAAGATTTTTCCCATATGTGACAACTGTGGGAAGAAACACCCTGGAACTTGTCTAAAAGGAATGGGAGTTTGTTATAAGTGTGGTGGAAAAGGGCACAAAGTACATGACTGCAAGGGTAAGAAAATGGTTTCAAATGTACAATGCTTCATTTGCAAGGAGTTTGGACACTATGCGAACCTATGTCCTAGTCATCAGAATATGCCGCAAATGATGTTATTGGATAATAATCAAGTTATGATACTACCACAAATAAAGAGGAATGATTAGAGTTCTTATGTTGATTATGTCAATTGAGTGTTGTATCAACAATGTACTTGTTATAATAATTATGGAGTATATAAGGATTGTACTGCAGTACTATTTAATTAAGGACTTGAGATTGTGTGGAACAAAGAAAAGTGACTCAATAGCAGGTTAATTTTTTGGAAAATATATGGTTGAGAGAATGATAAACCATAATATGGTTCTGATACCGAGGTAGTGATTTTAGAATAATACATGATTGATTTGGATTAAATTATATTGGATATTCTTGACTACCTTGAAACTAATTAATGATTTGTATATTCAATCATTGTTGGGGTTTAAAACATTTTTGGATTGATGAAGTATATCCAGCATTCTATATGGAATAAGGGAGCATGAATGTAATCAATATGGATTATGGTAACTCAGGATGTTTCAGTTTTTTAAAAGAATACATGATGAAGGTATTCATATGCTATTACGTGGTAAAAAGGATCTACATTATGTTTAACTTCCTTATAAATGTTGGACTGTTAGTTTGGTCAGATGTATTTTGGATAAATTCTAGTTTGAGATTAATTTTGGATTTCCATAAAAGGACAACCCGGAGGTCGAGCGGCAACCCGTCGCGTCCGGCAAGGCCACGAGACTTGAACCCGCAACCGAAGGGCGACAAGGGTGTATCACCTACCACTGGCCCAAGAGATGTCCTGGATTAAATAATGTAGTTTTTTTAAATGATCTAGTAGATGAATTATAAATTCGTTTATTTTAGAACCCTGTACGAATAGTATAAATAGAATTTTTTTTACGAGTGAAAGATGAGTTTGTGGTAGAAATTTATTAATGGAAAAAACTCTAATCATAAAGTAAGTATATCTCCTTATGATCTTAGCCAATGTCATAAATAAATTCCTCAACATTAAGAAAAGGAACTTAGAACAAATATTTTGTCCTAGATGGTACCTTAAATCATCACTAATTTATGGCTTTGGGATTGTTGGCCTTTTCATAGCCATGTTCTCTACCACTCTCCATCAGAAAATTGATGGTTAGATTTCTCATCCATATCCATATTTTCCTACATGTAACCCTAGTGTGTGTTATTTTCGGTAATCTTCATACTTTTCACTCTTTATTTTAAATAGAGGCCTCATTAATTCATTTTTCGATGTGGGATTTCAACTATGATTTTTTGAAACGTCAAAAATGTGTTATCCTAATACCCTATGTTTTGTTGAACCGATGGTATTTCAAATCATCATAGATTGATGAGTTTAAGGACCTCAATTTTATACTTGTTTGTGATTGATTACCTCAATCACTACCTATAAATATTTACGTTTTTCCTCCAATTGTATGTCTCTAATTTCCACCAATGTTCTCTTAATTGAGATCAAAATTTGGTGGTGACCCTTTCATTTCTCTTTTCCTCATATTAAGACTAAAATTTAGTAACCCAATTTCCGATGTGGGTTTTCCCACAAAGATATTCTTTATTTTCAACCTTTTTTTTCGAAGAACAATTTCAAATTGCGAGGACACAATTTATTGAAGGAGGGGAGAATGTAACACCCCAAGATTTCATAGTGTGTTATTTCTTTAAAATAATACAATAAATTGCACTACACGCAACACTGAGTTCAAGCACACCATGACTTACCATACAATCCGTTCAAAAGAGGTTATGAATAGTATTAACTAAATTTTCAACATTATATAATCCTTATAATTTTAGAATCCATATTATGTGTTTCATAGACATAATGTAAGAACAAATTCATTTTCAGTATTGCACTTTTACCAACTTTTAATAGTGGACCCATTTTAAATACAATATTTTAAAATTTTTGAGTAAAGGGGGACATCAAAAAATTTAAAATGAAACATCCCAAGCTTCCACGATATTCTTTCCTTTGAATAATACAGTAGCGTGTGTTGTACGCAACTTCGAGTTCTAACACACACCGCAACCAATCAAACTAGCCGTTATGAATAGTAATACCTAAATTTTGAAATTATATATATTTTATATTTCAAAATGGACTTCATTTTTGGATTCGGAATATCGAATTTAGCCTAAGGTGAAATTTTGGTACATTTCGAATAACTTTCATATTTTGATGAATAGTGAAAATTACTAAATTTTAATTAAAAACAACTTTTTTAATCATAATAATTAATAGTGATAAATTATGAATTTGAGTGGTTTTAAAGTATATTTAGAATATAGTTTTACCATTCAATATAATTTTGGTCATTGGACATAATTTTACAATTAAACCGAACATAAACAAGTGTCAATCTTTTGATAGTTATTATCTCTTAAAAACACGTTTTTTGTTTTGACAGCGGGAATTAATTTTAAATTAATTTCTGCCACTTATGTGTTTTGAATTTAGACAAATGGATTCCATATTTTGAATCATGATTTTCAAATTGTGTAAACAGGTAACTTTTATTTTTATACATTTTGAATAATTACTGCGGTAAATATTTTATTTAACATGGTTAAGGGTAAATCCGGTAAATAAGGGTTAAAAATTAATATTATAATAATACCAAATTACCCTAAAACGTGTCCATGCCTTATTGGTTGATACATGTTCGACCATAGCCATCTTTGGGTCGATTTTGGGACCCCATGGTGCCACTTGTAGGTGATAGGGACACTTTATTGTAATTAAGTTAAAATGAATACAAAAATGACACAAGCATATATCTTTTAGAAAAACAATTTTTACATAGGGTTATATATGTTGGATTTTAGATTATAAATATTCATTAGAAAGATAATAAGATTTCCTACATAGTGATATTTTATTTATAATTTTTAGACATTAAATAATTTAATTTATTTGTGACACAATGATGATGAATTAATTACTATAATAGTAAAAAATTAAAATAATTGATATTATAAATACCCAAATAAATATAATATGAAACTTTTAATGAATTAACCTAATTTTCTAGGATAATATGATATATTATGATTGATTTAATTGACTTTGTTCGAAGTAATCAATCTGTTATGAGTTTCAAAAAAATCAACTATTGAATAGTGTAAAAATTTACATAAAAGAGTTCTTAAAAAAAATATTATATTATTAATTGATATGAAATTCCTAAAAATCTAAGGTTCGGCCAAGAGACTTATATCATGATAGGTTCATCATTAATGGACCACTTGGGGGTCTCTTGGATGTATATAGTAATTTTATTAACCATATTATATAAAAATACAAAGAGACATTGTAAAAGTGAAACTAATTAACTTAG
Source organism: Viscum album (assembly GCA_963277665.1). Lineage (NCBI taxonomy): Eukaryota > Viridiplantae > Streptophyta > Magnoliopsida > Santalales > Viscaceae > Viscum > Viscum album. Next base: position 432,776,802 of record OY728121.1, read on the forward strand.
AGTTAATACTTAAAGATAAGGTTAATATAAGTACCCAAACCTGTCTAAATTATATTTTTTGAGTTGTTTTAGACCCATCCCCACCTTAACATTTAAATAATAAACTTTGGAGGCATTAGAAACTGAATAAGAATTTATTATAAACTAATATTTCTAGCTTTTCCAAAGGTGCCCCTCACCCCTCTTATAAAAAGGTCACTCCTCCTTCTCTTTTCTTCACACCTTAAAAGCCTTTTGGTTCGGCCAAACTCTGCCCAAATACTCTCCCAACTTCCCTCACTACAACCTATAGGCCTTAGTTTGATCAGAAAGCCAACCTAAGGAGCCCTTTTGATCAAATCAAAAGGAAGAAACCAAAGAAGAGGAGGTTAACCTACCCTAACCAAGTAAAAGTACAAGGTAAGGGGTTTTCATCTCACTCCTTATTCCCGTGAGATTCATGCCATATTTCCACCATTACATTTTGTGTGGTGTATGTACTGCCCATAATTATATTATTTGTGTGATACACTCTAATTTATGTGTATTTACATATTCATTGTATGATACCTCTTTCATGGGTTGTATGTTTCATAAGTTACCAAATTGGTAAGGGTTATTTCACAATCTCTTCATTATCCGAGGCTGTTTATACGTAAAAATCTACTGGGATCTCTTTATCATCCACATCCATGTTTCTTAAAAATTTATTTCAAAACATTTTTGACTATTTACAAGAATATGGGTTAAAGTCATTTATACCCTTGTTTGACTTTTTATAAGAGGTTTATAAAGGAATATTTCCGTCGTTTTCCAAACAAGGTTCTTTTTAACCTTTTCAAAAATATTAAGGTAAGAATATTTTTTTAAAACTTATACGGCGGGTGCGGCTATTTTTCGCCGTTATAAAATCGTCGAAGATTCCCTTACAAGCTTATAATAATATTTTCAAATTGAATGTATTATTTTATAATTATGATACTTTTAAAATGATTTAAAAAAAAGATATATTTCTCTAAAATAGTTTTTATTTCATCTATGTCAACATCCTTTGATGGATTTTAAGCTTATTTGAAGTTGATTTATTATGATACAAAACATCCCTATTTTATTGAAGGTTTTGTGATATTTTTGACTGTGGATAAGTTATTCTTATGTCACTCATGTTTTTTGTTTAAAGTATTGACATTTTATAAGTTATTTTTAATCCAAATGTTTATGTTATATTCCAATCTTTCATTCAGATGAATGTGTTAGACAAGTATGTTCCGGGTTGGGGACCGGTAAAAGTAAGCCCTCCTGTTTGGTCTCCGGTTATTAGAGGAACTCCGGTTTGGTCTCCGGTTATTAGGGGAACTCCGGGTCAGTGTCCGGTTATTAGAGGCACTCCGGGTTGGTGTCCGGTTATTAGAGGCACTCCGGGTTGGGTTCTGGTTACAGTTAGCCCCAAGGTCTTGGGACGAGGCCTTGACAAAGAAATTAAAGTTTAGCATTATGCATTCCATCATTATGAATGTGGTTATTGATTTTTCATGTGATTATTCAATTAGTAGAATATCCATGTGAATAAGTAAATGGAATTATTTCATTTTACTTTTTCCATACTATGTGGAAGTTCAAGTTTAAAAGGCTTTTGTTTTAGTAATGAATTGCCTTAAATTTTTATGCTTATTTTGAATGTTCCGCTATATTGTTATCCTTACTGGGAATTTGAGCTCACCCCTTTTCTATGTTTTATTTTCCCCAGGATGTGAAAAAGTAAGTTATGAATGACCTGTAGGGATATTATGAGGGGATAATAGTGTGGACTGTGGAGACATTATGTTGTTGTAGTAGTTTTTCATTTTATGATGTAATGTAGAACATATGAATATATCTAGTGTTTCCAAGGCTACTAAACCAATCGGTCTTTCGAGATTTGATCATTCTTTTGATCATGCCAATGTTATGTAATAATGCACCGACTCTAGGTAACTGGGGTCGGGGCGTTACAACACTTATTTCCAGGTTGGGAATATTGTATATAATCTGACGGAACGATCAATAAAAATTTCTCTGAAACCCCGGAGCAATCCGGGATGTTTTTAGTGTGGTTCTATGAACCACATCAAGCGGTATTGTACGACACAACCTTGAACATGTCATAATTGTAAATAGATGGGGAATCTGTAGTGTTATTGTCATAATGCTCCAAGGTCGGGTGCATGTGACACTCCCTGGGGATCTTAGACGTTGTATGCTTCAACGGGACGGGGAAAAAATCACACCCCTTGTTAGTAGAGTAAAGTGGGTCATGTTGATTCTCAGAATACCATGATGCCTCAGTGCTTGGGATGGATAGGTATGATGTAATCCTGGGAATGGATTGGTTGGTGGAGTTTAAGGCCCACATAGACTGAAATGAGCGAACAATGGCTTTTACGACACACAATGGTGTTAGGAATATTTTTAAAGGAGAGTGGCATGAAAACAAAGGTGAAACATGTTTTTTGGAACTAGTAGTGGGAAAGTTACCATATCAGGGGGCGGTGTTGTCATTGGAATCGGTAATGGGTGTTGGGCAGAGTGTTCTTCCGGCAGTGGTGGATCAGTTCATGGATTTTTCTTCCGGAAGAATTCTCTGGGTTACCTCCCATAAGAGAAGTGTAATTTACAATTTATCTCTTTCTGGGGACCATTCCTATCTCAATTCCACCTTATTAGATTTCCCCTACCGAATTGTGAGAACTGAATGTCCAGTTGGAAGAGTTAGAAAACAAAGGGTTTATCCGGCCTAGCACGACTCTGCGAGAGGATCCAATGCTATTGGCGAAAAAGGAGGATAAAACATTGAGGCTCTGTGTTGATTATCCTAGACTTAACCAAGTTTCGATAAAGAACAGATATCCACATCCACAAATTGATGATTTGTCTGACTAGTTGAGGGGATCCCAATGGTTCTCCAAGATCAACATGAGGTTGGGATATCATCAATTGCGAGTCAGGAAGGGAAATATTCAAAAAACATCTTTCATACGTAGATATGGCCATTATGAATATGTGGTTATGACCTTTGGTCTAATGAATGTTCCAATGGTGTTTATGGAATTGATCAATCAGATATTTCAGAAATATCTGGATTCATTTGTGGTGGTGCTTGTAGATGATATTCTGGTGTATTCAAGGACAAGGTTGAGCATGAGCAGCACTTGGAGACAGTGCAAGGGATCTTGAGGGATAATTGGTTGTATTCCATATTGTCAAAGTGTAACATTTGGGTACATGAATTTCTTTTTCTTGGACATTTGATTTTTGAAAGAGGTGTTTTAGTGGATCCAGAAAAGATAGAGGTTGTTATCTCATTGAAACCACCAAATAATGTGTTTTAGGTATGGAGTTTCCTTAGTCTAGCTAGGTATTATCGATGTTTTGTTCATGATTTTTAACATTTGGCTTCTCCAATTATAGATTTGACAAGAAATAATGTTCCATTCCACTGGAATGAACAGTTTCAGCAGTGTTTCAAAAAGTTAAAGGGTCGCCTTACATCAACACCGAACATAGTTTTTTCAAAACTAGGAAAATGGTTCGTGGTGTATTGTGATGCATCGAGATCATGGTGGGGGTGATTTATCATGCAAGGGAATCATGTGGTTGTGTATGGATCATGACTGTTGAGGGTGCATGAGAATAACTTAACCAAATCATGATTTGGAATTGGTAGTAATGGTGCATTATTTGAAAGTGTGGCATCATTATCTCTTCAGTGAGAAATTCTCATTTTATACAGATCATAAGACCTTGAAGCATATTTTCTCACAATGATATTTGAACATGAGGAAAAGGAGATTGATTGAATATCTCCAGATGTTTTATTTTGACATGATGTACACACCATGTAAGGGAAATTTGGTGGCAGATGCATTAAGTAGAAAATTAGATGCTCAGGTGGTGAAACAGGTATCATACCAGTGGAAGTTGATGTCGGTTATAGCCGACATGTGGTTGGAATATGAGGACCAGGGTGATAGATTTTTCTTCATTCCAGTTTTGTTGATTCTTGATTGGTTTTCTTGTTAAAGAGGCACATATATCTGATTCTGAGTGTTTGACCATGGGGTCGAGACTCAATGGGGGGGAGACCATTGAGGGTTGGAAACTGAATGGAGATTCAGTTTTGTGTTTTTAGAATTGGGTGGTGGTACCATTTGCTTGTTTGGAGGATCTTCTCAGGGCGTATCATCATTCCAGGTGGGATGTTCATACTGTAATTCAAAAAAAATGTATAAAGTATTGAAAGCGCATTTCTGATGGGCTGGTATGAAAAGAAGAGTGGACGAGTTTGTCTCGAGATGCCTGACTTCTCAGCAGGTTAAGGCAGAGCATTAGAGGCAAGTGGGAGTGTTCTAGTCTTTACTAATCCCGATTTGTAAGTGGTAGAAAGTAATGATGTATTTTGTCCCTGGTCTCTTTAGAAGGGTCCAAAATCACGATGCCATTTTAGTGATACTGGATCAGCAAACAAAGTCGGCCCATTTCATTCCAATTTGTGAATCTCTTACTGTAGAGGATCTGTCCCAAATTTATATTTGGGAGGTTGTAAAGAGGCATGGTGTTCCAGTTTCGTTTGTATCCGATAAAGATCCAAGGTTTACATCTCATTTATGGATATCCTTATTGCATGCCCTTGGAACAAAGTTGACCATGTGTACTGCTTATCACCCTCAAATGGATGGTCAATTCGATAGGATGATACATAATCTAGATGATATGGTTCAGGCTTGTGTTATGGATTTTGGTGGCTCGTGGGAGGAGCACTTGTAGTTGGTTGAGTTCTCATACAATAACAGTTATCAAGAATCCATTAATATGGCTCTCTTTCAAGCATTTTATGAGCAGCTGTGTCGTTCTCCACAATTTTGGGTTGAAACAGGTGAGCCCTCGATAGTTAGACCGAGCCTTTTCTAGGAGACTACGGAGAAGATCAAGTTGATCTAGAAGATAATGGAGACATATCAGAGTCATTAGAAATTGTATGCTGATCATTGTCGACGGCCGTTGTCGTTTGAGGTGAGTGATCTTGTTTTCTTGAGGATCACTCCTAGGTTGGGACATGATCCGGTTGGGAAGCATGGAAAGTTATCTCCGAGGTATACTGAACCTTTTGAGATTTTTGAGCGGGTTAGTGAGGTGGCTTATAATTTGGCTTTTCCACCTAGGTTTAGTGAGGTGCACAATGTGTTTCATGTGTCACAATTGAAAAAGTATCATCTGGATCATGACCATGAGATTTTATGGGATCATGTTGAGCTAGAACCTAATGCTTCGTTGGTGCACATTCCAGTGTGGGTTGTCGATAGGCAAGAGAAAGTCATGCATGGTAAAAGCATCAGTTTTGTTCGTATTTTGTGGCAACAAGGTCAGATTCAAGAGGAGACTTGGTAGTGGGAGAAAGAGATGGTCGAGCAGTGGCCCAAGCTCTATCGAAAAAGGGCAAGTTCACTACTTTCCAAGGACATAATGTCCAATGGTGGGGAGAATTTAGTACCCCTGATTTGTGGTATGTCTACTTTTTATTACTTTTTATGTGTTTAAAGTGCATGAGATGAGTTGGGAAGAGGTTGGGAGAGTTTTTAAAGGTTTTGGATGAGTTTGGAGGCTTTTCTATGGGTGCACGATTTGAGAACGACTATGGGAAACCATGAAGGTGCTCCAGGAAACCATTCAGGGGGAGTCAGTAGGCTTCACACGGAATACACACAATTTGAAAAACCATTATAGGAAACTATACAAACCCTTTCTCTCGAGGCAGTAGTGTGCACATGGTTAGTAAAAGATTTTCCAAACCGTTCATGCTAACCACGCGCCCACTTAAAAATAGTGGTTTAAAACCCAGGTTCACTCAGGCTTGCCTGATTCTTCTTCAAACATTCTCCCACTCGAGCCTCACTCAAATTTTGCGGTTGTTAGGGGTTGGAAGGGTTCTCCCACTCATTTTGGAAGCTCTTCGAAGGGGTTTGAAGGTGTATTGAAGGTTGTTACTCCTAGGTAAGTCTCTCCTCTTGGTTTCCTTGCACTTTACTCAATATGTACATCCCTCTGTTTATTGGTTTTCTAGATCTACACCTGTTGTGTGTAGATCACGGGTTGTGGTTTCCCTGGATGATTATTTTAACGCTTACATATGTTTGTGAAGGGGATCTAGAGAGGATTTGGTGGTGCGTTCGCTGTATTTGAGGTGCAATTGCTTGTGGGTCGATTTCTCGAGAACCCTAAAGGTAGGTGGCTTCTCTCTTGACTCCACATGGTTATAACTAGTTGTTCTTTTTTACAATTAATTTTTTGTGATTAAAATTAATTGTGTTTTTATGTGTGAATTTTATTGGAAATCCCTTTGGTGATTATTTGGGTATTTTTGGGGAAAAGGGGGTTTTATTGTGAAATGCTATTGTTGTGGATTTTAAAATGGAGATTTTAAAATGGGTTGTTGAGATTGATTTTGGAAAAATGGTTGTTTAAAAATGGTTTTCCATAATGATTTTGTTTTATTGAAAGGTAGTTTGGAATGGAAAATGATTTTTAATAAATGGGTGATTTGTTTAATTAGATTGACATGCAATGGAATTGGTTGATTTCATGATTTTGTGGCCTTCATGGGTTATATTCTTCGTTATGGATTGATTGGATTATTGTGTGGAAGTGGCAAGTAGTACCACTATAAAAAGGGGATGGATAGTGGAAGGAAGGGCCACCATCAAAGGATAAGTGGACGGGAAGAGCGGCAAGTTGTGAATGGTTGAACGCGTTCGACGGAAGTTCCACAGTTCAGTCATGGTCAGGAATTACCAGAAGGTGTGAATGGGTGAACGGGTTGGACAGAAGCTCCACAGTTTGGTTGTTTTGGTTGTTTGTTGTGCATTTCTTTGCAATTTGGAAATTTTTGTGCTAGTGTGTGAATGATGAAATGTCTTGTGGAATGTTTGGTTGGATTTCCCTTGGTTTCTTGGTTTGGGTGTGATTTCTTGGTAAGGGCATGTTTGTCTTATGTAAATGGTTGTACTTGTGATTATTTAATATAAATTGTTTTATATAAAGTTGCTAACAGTTTCATCGTATTTGCGTCTGTAGGGAAGATATTTGGGGAAAAACTACTGAGTTCTAGTACTCATCCCCCTGCTTTGGAACATTGGTGTCTTTGCAGATGTTGTGTACTGTGATGTGGTCAAAGGTAAGGCATCACCTTCCTTTGGTGGTTTGTCATGATGTATGGGTGGAGCATGGAGCTTGGAGCTTGGTGTAGAGCTGTGGTGGTATCATGGCACGTGGGTCTTGGTTGTGTGGTCTTCTACATAGTACTCTGATATTGTGTTTTTTGTTTTGGATTTGGGCTGTATGGTAGAAAAATTTGGTTGTCTTTTTGTAATTCATGTTGGAATGTTTTGGTTGACATGTATCATATGGTGATTGATAGTGGATGGTTTGGTTGGTTTTTTCTTAAGGGAAAATCATTCTCCAATTTGTTCTCAAAGCCCTTGGCATTTATTACCAGCCTTTGGCACCTTGGGAACCTCAATTAAGGCCAAGTATCCCTTACCACCTCCTCAATCCAATGAGGTAGGGGCAGGGTGTTACACAATGGTTCCCTCATTTGAGATACTTCATGAACATACATTCCAAAGGTAGGTGGTTATTGGGAAATGGACCCAAAAATGAATAGGGACTCACATTGGTCAAGAGGACGGTAGGTCGGTCTCATCAAAACCTTTTGGGTGAATTATTTCCTATTTTAGGAATCTCTTAAAGATTTAATAAATTTTCATGAATCATTTGTTCATTCCAATGTATGATGTCAGTCACCCTTGATTAACTATTAATTACTGCCATGAATGGTCTTGGAATAATCTATATGTATATGTTGTTCTCCCTCAATGGAGGGATATAAATTTATATGGGGTTATACATAAATGGTACCTTTTTAGATAGGGATTAGATATTCTTTATTGTTTGTCATCATGATGCTGGTTCTAATCTAGAATGTGCAGCACTTTGGAGTTTATTGTAATCTAGGGAGACATGAGTTGTTTTGATATCATGATCGAATGCATATGATGGGATTCCAATATATCCTCATTAATGGAATCATAACCCACATAGTTTAGTTCCACTTAATTATACACATCAATCCTTTTAAATTCATGTGATAAGGACCAAACAATGTGGTTTAACATCTTGTGGAAAGGAAGTCTAGGTGAAGTGTTCCTAGTAAATGTTTGGTGTGAGAATTATGTTGAGGTGGTTCGAGGGACCGGGAAGAGATTTTTTATCCTAGGTTGGGGAATTATCTTATTGGTGATGTGACCCAATAAGTATATTTATGAAATGGATTCATAAGGAACATGGCCCTATGGGTTGGATATGACCATACCCAGAATGTGGCCCAATGAAAATTAGGGTGAATTTGGGTGTTTGGTTTGAACCTGAGCGAGGATTATTATATATACCAATTAGTTGGGAATCAAATCCATTATAATTCAGAATGGTCGGGGCTTACATAAAAAAAGTAGGATCATTTGAATAGATATTATTGGCGATTACACCTATGGAGGAGGAACACTTGAATGAAAATGATATGGGCTTAAAACAATGGAAGAGTCTCATTTTAATCAATATATTTGGTGATTATAACTATAGAGAAGGTCCATTTGAATGGATATTATTGGGGATTACACCTATGTAGGATTACCATGGGAGGTTTGGGATCATACATGTGTCATGATCAACACTAACCTCTAAGCCCATGTGAGTCTTGCTAAATATGAGAAACAAGAGGAAGTAGTAGATTTGAATTTCCCATGATCCACATGTATGATGGTGGAATAATCTTGGGCCCAATGGAATAGGTAATTCAAGATGTATCTGATATCCATCTCCTCCCATCCTTGTACCCTAGGCTGGTGAAGAGGAGATAGAGTGTTTCCTCCCGTATAAATGACCAGGGCTTACTTCAGGAGGGATACCCTTATGGTTTTTAGAGAGGAAAGGAGGATAACCCGCTAAACCTTAATGGTAAAGGCATGTATAATCCACCCTCTCCCTACAAAGAATAGGGAGATCAATGTGAGTACCTATAAGGTTGAGACCCTCATTACAATGGAAATGTTCATGTAATACATTATGAGGGTCTGACCTCTCGATGAGGTTACCATCATTACTCTTCTTACCATGGGTATGCAGAATCGATAGGAAATGCCAATGTGTCCAATTATTTAATCATTCATATCATGTGTATTTAGATAGTTCCTTTTCTTCATTCCATTTTAATGGTTTGTGGAGGGGCAGATGTGGGGCTTGAAGGTATGATGAAGGTAAGTGATGGGAGTTGGGGAGAAGAATAACCTAATATTCCCCATTCAATATAGCATGTTCTTATGCAATATAGGGATACCTCTAAATAGAATTATTCTATGTGGGTGAGGGTACAATCCACATAATGTTGTACTATGTAGATCTGGGTTCTTCTCGCATTGTGTTTTCCTACGGGTGATTGGGTTCTGCCCATATAGCATGTTTCTACACAATCTTGAGTTCCTCCCATGTAGCATTTTTCTATAGGGTTAATAGATCCCTCCACATACGTTTTTACTACGTTGGGTGATGGATTGAAAAGGTTCCATCCACCTATGCCACACAAGAAGGTGTTTTCAAAGGGGTTTTAGGATTTTGTATGACCAAGTGAATTTTTTCATCTATAATGTTTTGAAATGGTTTAACTACTAGAAATGGAGGGATCTCTGTCAATTTTCATCCATGTTTTAGCTCTCGTATCTCCATTTTCATATCCCCTTTAGGTTCTTTTATAGATTAATAGAGGAACAAGATATTGGGTTGCTTGATTATCTAGTGGGCCATGAGAGATCATTTTCAGGAGCCCAAGAAGGATGCCCTGGATGATGAATGATTCCATTTGTGGGGGATGTAATTCACCATCCTCAACCACGCATGAATTTTCATTTGTGGGGGGGGGGGGGGGGTCATTTATGGGGTCATAAATCACCATCTAGCCCCGCAAATGATTTTATTTCATTCATGGGTGTTGATAGTTCAAACTAGTAAGGCAAATGATTTTATTCACTGGACACCTTAAGAAGCGGAAGAATGCCATGTGGAGTGGCATAATACCATGAAATGTAGAAATACATATAGAGTTATTTGAAATGTTGATCCTCATCTCTCTATAAAACATCCCATCCTTTGAACATTCTCTTCACACTTTCCTTCGGATTTGTTTTTCCCTTTACCCAATTCATGGAATTATTTTCTTCTTTCATGCGTAGTTTTCAGGACCCAACAATAATATACAATTTTCATTAATATCATCAAAAAATAGTAATTAATTTAATTTATTAAGATAAAATTCCATATTTAAATAAAAATATTCTATTATAAAAACAACCGATTTATATTCATAATGGTTTTTATATTCATTTCTTATTAACTAGTAACCAATGAATTCAATAATGTATTTTTATAAGTTATTAAATCAGATTCATAATATCAGATTTAATGACTAGGAGATAAATTTCAATTTATATAATAATATTAATAGTATTCTGTAAAACATGGTCCTAGATGTAACAGAAGATATTAATGAAATTTGTGTTTGTGTGTAACGCAAGATAACTTGGTATTGCAAGCATTGAAAGAAATAAGATAGATTTAATTTATTTAAAATATTAAATATATTGTAAAGTCATAGGATGTTGTATTACCCTATATACTTAGTGTTTCATTTCATATATTTTATTGAATAAAATTTTATTCAATTATAATTTATGGGTGTCACAGTTAGAGACACATTTTACTATTATACTTCATTTCCATGATATTCGATATCTTTATGCCTTCGATTATGCTCCATGGATCATCTTTATTATCTCATGTTTCCACTCATTTATACCATGGTACATGTTTCTTCTTTTGGGATTACACATCTTACTATCATGTATTATGGGAAACTCTTACTATTCAATGATCTTTTGATAATATATTTCTCTCGTGATCATGTTTTATCATATTATTTTGTCCTATATCTTAATTACATGTTGATAGATTTTTTACTTACCAAGTGTTTTAGCTAAAACCTTTCTTATGTTTTATTTTCAAAATATATAATGATGAGTCTAACATAGGATATATCTAAAAGAGGATCTAATGTGGTTTGAATATATATTTATTTTTGAAAACTAATTAGCTCCTATAGTTCATCCTGAACAACAATAGAACTTCTATCATCGGGATCATGTATAATTTGTGAGATATAAATTATAACATATGGAAATAATGTAAATGAAATATAGATTTAAATATCATTATATTAAATATATTTTTTAATGAATTAATTATTTATACCAGAACTGAGAGTAAAGGTTTTGGGGCATAAAACGTGGTGTCAAAAATTGTGGAAGTGTGAATATGGATTATGTTTTTTACAAAGTGTTTTGACAATTTTTGAGAGATACCTAAATCTTTTTTGGAGGATATGTCAAAAAATTGTTGGATGGATTTTCATATTTTATATCATATGATGCAACTGGATGTAAAAATTAATTAAATATTTTATTAAAAGAATTTTAGGATATATCTATAAATATTTTTGGATATGGTTTGAAAATTTGTTACATTTGATGTGGTGTAAGGTGACTGTGTGAAAAAATTATCAATATTTTAGTGAAAGTGGAAGATTAGTGGAAATATTCACTAAAAGATGGAAAACAATGTGGGGGTTTAGACCGTATCATAGTTTGTACAAGGATATTATATAACGTCCTGATTTTCACTACATAATGGTGTTTTGCATGGTGGTTTTATGTGTTATGAAATATCACATGGATTAACCTTATTATCATACTCCAAGATATCATGATTATTTTATTATCATGTGATGATTTTATAAAGGTGTTTGAAAGTATCAAAAAAATTAAACACTAAATAATCAGTGATAATGATTATCCTTTAGTTATAAATATCTATATCTCTTAGTTAATTTATGAAATGTTTCTATTTAAATAGTTGAACATTAGGTTTAGGTGAAATTTCCTTGGATGTCCTATATAATAAGAATAATAGTTTTTAATGGGTGTGAATTCAGGAGTTTATAAATCCCATAAAAGCTTCTCAATATGATTCTATTAATCAATATCTATCTTCCATTAGAGATTTATTTTAGAAAAACCATGAGAAATAAAGGATCCTTCCTATGATCTGGGAGACTCATTTATCCCATGGATACCCTTAGAGGAAGGAGTCCATTGGATACTTCTTATTGATCATTATAAATCTTTTAAGGAAAATAATGTTTAGTTAGATCATCATAGAAAAGTTATATTTCTCTTCATTTATATCATTCTATATATATGAATGGAGAGATCCTATAGTTTTTTTTGGTTTTGTTAAATTATTTTTTTATCATTTTAATGTATGTGTTAAACCCTAAAAAACATCACACTCAACTCTCTAAGAGTTTTATGTGATATGATTAACATGACATTATACCTAAATATCATAATCATGAGATAAATTCTAATGAAAACTCTAGGATGTTGACACCATGGTTGAAGAATTTGATGAAATAGGAAGTGTTTGTGTCCTTAATAATTATTTTTGAGACCCAAGAAGACTATGTTTTTTTGAGAATCTAAAAATTTCAAGATATGTTAAATTTATTGGATTTTTTCTCAATGTATAGATCATATTCAAAATCACATAAATAAGTATTTATAATGCGAGTTTCAGACTTTTTATTAGTGTATATGAGTTTAAAATAGGTCCAAAGAAACTTAGGAAGGAATTAAATACATTCTTAGTATATTTGTAGATGTTGGTAATTATTGAGTGGAAACTGAAAATTTATCCAGGTATTGAAGACTTATTATTCAATAAGGGTCATTATATAATGCATAGATTATAATTCATTAAAGGGTATAAACTCACTAAATTATATAAGGGTGATCTAATTTCTATTAAAGTGTTTTGATATTTTTAAGGGCTTTCCAATTTCCATCAGATTGATTAGTATTCTATAAGGTTATTTAGTAAGTTGAAAATTGGTAATGTAAGATACCCATTGATTTTTTGTATGGTTTATTGGTGATTTCTTAGGGACCAAAAAAATGTAAGGGTTATTCAAAATGATGTAATCCTAAGAATTTTAAAAGGGAAAAATCAATAGGGTTATTTAAATTAGAGTATTGATGATTTTAATTTCTATAAGGGTCATTTTAAATTACATAAGGGTCATATAACAAAAAATTTAAGGTTTATTTTTATTTATAGACTTACAAAAATTTTGATGTTCGAGGGGAATTCAATTAGTTTAAAAATTACTGTTGTTAATAATTACTTTGTGATCTAGAGTACACAGAATGGATAAATGACCCTATAATGAGTAATATAAATTAATATAAGGTGATTTTAATGTTTTAAATTATCTAAGGGGTAAAATTTTGTTGTATAATAAGTTGGTAACTGTTTAAAAATAGTTTCTTTGAATTTCCAATTTAAAATTGAAATTTGGAAGAGGGAAAATTACTTCCACAGAAGAAAATACTATTTATAATTCTATGAAAATAAGATGATGGATAATATATGATAAACATAAATATATATATATTATCTAAGTTATAATGGAATACGGAGATGTTTATACTTCTTATCATGAAAGTAGAAAAGGTCGGAGAAGAAGAAACAATTAAAGGAAAACTCTATAGAGGTATTATCTTGTTTAATACTCTCTTATTGTTGAAAATTATTTTCTATAACTTTTGTATTCATGTATAAGAACTTTACATAGTCAGGAGACTTATGTGTAATGAATGTTCATGAATAAAACCTACTCATTAGTACTCCACATGATGATACTAGTGGACCATAGGATCTCAGATGAATCCAAATCATTTTAAGGATTAAACATCTCATTTTTAGAGTCGATCCTTACAAAGTATGTTATTCTTACATTGATTTTCTATTTGTGTGTTTTAAATAAATTAAATTAATCCACTGTAATAGGAGGTGAATTTAGTTTCATGAATAAACGTAAAAATTAATTTTAAATAGTGAATCACCCATACCCGCTATTAATAACTCATATTTAGTAGCCCAGAGCCTATTGATATATTATTTCATTGGAATATTATACAATGAATCTAATCCTAAAATATTATATACAGTAATTTTCGTGGTAAACAAGATACATGCTTGAATCTCATATTACATTTTAGAAAATAAAATAAAAAGCACATTAAATGTAAATATTATGAATCCTTGAACTCATTCAATGATTCCTTCTTTATATCATTTGGAAAGGAAACAAAATAAGGGTAATCTCATATAATTAGTAAGGCTTACATAAAATGTAATATATCAAAATTAAATAGGGTATAATAAATATGGCAGGGTAAATAACTAAAACACATGTCATTTAATTATTAACATAATCATGGAAAATAATTAGGAATGATTAAATAAAGATAAAATAATTCTATAAAAATAATAATGTGACCTTGAAACATATCCAAGTAAAAATTTGAAAATAATTTCATGGTGGGATTCATAATTCAAAAAATCTAAAACTTATCATTGATACATTGCTACAGGATAGTTTGAACTATGGGTAGGTATACACCGAAAACCCAATTAATAAGGTTAGCCAATTGGTTTGTCTTAAGATACCTACTGTTACATTGAAGGGATAAATAACTAAGGGCCCCAACCATCACAATATGTCCAATTAACTAATAATATATTGAATAATCAATTAAATTCGTAAATTATATTCCTTATCTAATAATATTTGTATTGAGTAAATAATTTAACACATCAAAATTTTATTAGTGAATCCAATAACATTAAAATAAAAACACCATATTCAAAAAATTTATAAGGTTTAAGAAATATTAATATACATGAAAAAAATATGGATCTTTAAGATAAATATAATGCCCAATTATCACAATAATTTGAATGTTTCAAAAAGAAGTGAATGACCACATAATTAATCATGAGATGAGAGATGACCATCAATTCATCAGAAATATAGGTCTCATAATAAAATAATATCCTTCGAAGAAATAAAGGAACTGGAAGTGAAATATTAAAAAATAATTCATTATAAAAACATTTAAAATTTTTAAAAGAAAATATATTGTATAAAATGGTTATCGAGAATGAATACTCCATTAACATCATATACTTTAAAAAATATTCCTTATTTATTTTTATAAATAAAGATAAAAATGTACCTTTCAAAAATAATTATAAAGATTCAATTAAAAAGTTTTAAAATTTAGAGGATAACTAAAAAAATTCATTAATAAATCATTTCAGTAATAAAAATTAATTATGTAAAATAATTTTAAAATATTCAGATAGGGAAAGAATATAAACCTAATCAAAAATTGAAATATGATTGGATTTTATTTTAAATGTTTGTTTACATGATTTAACTTTAAAATTGTGGAAAATATAGAATAAAATACAGAAAATACTTAAATATTCATAAGATATAAAATAGATTGATTTTAATAGGGTATTTTTTAACATTCCTTCAATGAAAATAATAGAAATCAGAAATATGATATTGTAAAATAATTTTTTTTCATCTTTGGTAACATTAATGCTCTTCTAGGGTCTACTCCTATGTGGTATAATCTAACTACTACATGGCAAAAAATCCCAGGACCCGAAGGATTCAGGTGTCCCAGAAGCCCTATGGCCAAAATTCTAAATGGATCAATGTTCAATGGTGGCCCAAACGCCCTAAGACATATAGGCACAAATTGGATGAATAATTCTGGATGTTATAATACCACACATTACTTGATATGGTAAATTCTACATAAATTCAACAGTAACTCATAAATTCACCCCCATTCATATTTGATATTTTGACATTTGGATGCTAATAATGAGCTTTAACTACTCTGGTAAAGGCTTTTTGGTGATTGTTCTGGGTGATAATTACATTATTTTTATGTATTTTTTGGTTCAATATTTTTGACACCTATAATTTGATCATGGATTCGTTATCTGAAAAAATTTAATCATGATGTAAATATCATATATATTAATTAAATATATCATTATTACAATCAATGTATAGTGGAAATGAAAAATGGATCACATCTCTTCATGGAGGTGGTAGTCTAAACATAGGCACAATCGACATTATCTTTTTCCAGGGTACTAGATGGTAAGAATATATATATGGTATTATATTTACATAAGAATATTTATGCACAAATATTATATATATTCACTAGTTATATATTTATAACCATCTAATTAAATTTTCAATGAAAAATAATTACTCCACAATGTCGATACAATAATCCATTCGTACACATGAGTAATGTTTTAAATTTTCATATGATGGAAAAAAGTTGGAAAATTATTTTTCCTTAATCATAAAAACATTTCATTATATTTATGATTATATATTTATTATATTATTGTGTTTTAAATATATTAAGATTAATTCTACGAATAAATAAATTTGAATGATTCCTTATGATGATTATATCTTCTTCTAATGATCTATTTTAGATCATGTCTTAATGGACCGTGGGTTGGTATTTTAGGATTACTAGAACCTCCTAATATTGGATAAGGATGTTGATAAGATATTTTGGTAGTTTTTTTATCCAATAAAATATAGGTTGTGTATAGAAGAGAATGGATGTGGTTCCTTTTTATATTTAATGAAAGGATACACAAGGAATTAATAATAAATATATTTTAATATAATAAATTCATGTTCATGAGAATGTGGAACAATGTGGAAATAATTTTGAATATAACAGATTATATGGTTTAAATATCATTAAATAATAAATTTTTTACTGGTTTAAGATCTATTTTAAACCTTATTATTTTTTAATCCCTTAGATAACTTATTTTAACCATATATCCGGTAACACCTTTTCTAATTTAAAGGATTATATCTTTACTATAAGGTAACACTTGTCTCATAAATAGAAAAGGGATGAAACTTAATAACATATATTATCCTACTCATCCTATTTCAATATTATTATGGGTTCTAAATAATATAATTAAATATTATTTTCCATAAAATATCAATAATGTCATTTTGGAAACTATTAATTTAATTGGACTTGAATGAAATCCTGAAAAACATTTCATTATAATATATACATAAAAAATATCAATTATGTCATATATATCTATAATATACAAGGGTCACTGTAATTCAACAAAAAATTACTTTTAGAGTTATTTAAATAATTTATTTATTTATTTTATTAATTGAATAAATAATGTGTTGGCATTCCATAAGTCTTTAAGGTAATTATTTCATCAATAAAAATTTAATAAATATACCATGATAAAAATATAATTTATCCATCAAATAAAAATTAATAACACAAAATATTTTTTTATCCTTGTAACAAAACATTATAGATATTTAAAGTAAGAAAGTGACATTTTTAACATTATCTTTTACTTAAATATTATAATGGGAAAAATAAAAGATATAAGGAACTAAGTTTCCATATTTTAAAAAAATTTTATGGAAATGGATGGACTCCACTAATCTAATAGGATAAAATAAAGTGTTAGGGTCATTTTTTAGGCCTTGTAATATCATTTTTATCATTAATTACCTGATTTAACCTTACCATGGTGACAATTATTTACTATGGTTACTATTTATAATGACCCAAAAAAGGTATTTATTTAAAAAAAATTAAAGTCCCAATTCATAATATTTAATATATTTTCTAAATTCAATATCTATAATTATTATAAATTACATTAATTTTATAACATAAAATGCAATGAAAAATAGTTTTTAAAAACACCTTTTTGTGTATATATTTTTTTATACTCAATTACACAATAAAATTGATTTCAATGAGCTTAATTATATTATTAACAATATAAGAGAAATAATTCTTCTTTGAGACCATTTTAAAATAAAATCTTACTTTTTAAATTCATGAAATAAAAATATAGTTATCAATGAAAATCAGTATTTTTCACTATTCGCTAGATAATCAATATTTTTAGAAATTTGTCAAAATTTTAATATAAGTTAATTTTGATATTATTATTTCAAAAATTATATTAATTTTAAAAAGAAAATAAATAAAATTTCACAAAATAAAAAATAAAACAATTTTTGATGAAAATTTATTTTTATGTATAAAATGATTTTACTGAAAAATAAGTACTTATTTATTTATAATAAATTCATTATATAAATAATTTATAAATATTTTCATACTATGGTTCACCATATTCATAAATTATAATTCAATTAATAGGTTATAATTTTTACATTTAAATAATAATATTATGTAGTTCGTTTAAGCAAGGGGTTGCGTGTTTTATGTGCTAATGAACATATTGAAATTTTAGAACCCCATAGTATCCCACTCTACCCCCTTTAATGAATTCTGTCCTCATAATTTGATCTTTTTCTCAGTAACCAAGGTTTTGAAATTTGAAAACTCTTTGTTAGAACCAACATCATAAAAAGGGTTAATAAAAGTTCTTCTTGAAAAATGGAAAAGGGAAATACAAAGGTAATCTCGAATAACAGAAAACTAGGTTTCCAAATAGTTTAACATTAGTGGGAAGTGAAAATAAGGATATGGAGGAGAAAAATAATTCCCAAGGACTAATAGAGAGTGAAAGATATCTTGGTTAGGAGGAATTTAGTGACCATACAACCATAAATATATGATGAGTGAAAAGAACATCAATTAATCATAAATGATCATAATATGATAACCTTTTTTTCAAGATCCTTTTCATATTGTTAAGGATTTATTTTCCATCCATACAAATAAAATAAGGAAATATACTTACATTAAAATTATAATTTCATCTTTTAATAAATTTTTACCACAATATCATATTTTCTATAAATGATGAGTACCCATGAGGATTTTTTCATGATCGAAGCACTAAAATCAACTTATAAAAGATCACATAATCCATAAAAGGATAAAAATCCATTCCTCATTTGATTAAATGTTTCCAAAAACTAAAATGGTTTCCACAACATATGATAATATCAAAAATATAAAATCCTTCATGTGAATAAATAATATATTTTACATAAAAGTTTCCATAATATCACCGAAGGTTCAAGTTACATTATTATAAAAATAAGAAACTCTACATACCAATTTTCCTTAAGGACCATAATATTAAATAAAATTTTAACCACAAAATTTTTCTAATTAAATTTAATCTATATTCCAAAAAAATATTGCATTCCTCCCAAATTATCATTAATGTTAATCCAAATGTTAAACCTAAAGTATACATATACTTTAATCCAATAAAGCATCTTATAAATATCATTAATCACAATGATAAATCAATATATAAAATTATAGTGTATTAAGCTTCACACCAAAATATCAAGAATATAATTCAAATAATAACATGAAATGTAATCATTTGATTAAGCATAAATTTCTATGAAAATATAACCCTATTAACTAATCACTCTTTAAACATCAATATTATCTATATCCCACTATCAAATAGACTATAATTAACGTTAAATTAAATAATATACTCACATAAAGTTTTATTCAATCATTAATATAATATCCTTACTAAAAATGATTTAAATGTTTAAATTACCTCAAAATTACATCCCTTAAATGCTTAAAAGGGTATCTATTATTTTTAACTTCTGGAGAACCTTAAAATTATACCACCATGATTGTATTAATAACTCTCAATTTATATCCATATAAAAATATGCTTCCAATAAATAATCCTTATTACTCAAATGAAATCATAGACTATACTCAAAAAGACAAAAATGTAATAAAATTTGTTATAGATTACCTAAATCACTTTGTCATTATATCAATAACCAATTTCAATGTCACCAAAACTATACCATTTAATTTATAAATTTCAATCATGACATTAACACTGAATAAATTTTCTTTGTTATTGGTCCCTTT
Source organism: Viscum album (assembly GCA_963277665.1). Lineage (NCBI taxonomy): Eukaryota > Viridiplantae > Streptophyta > Magnoliopsida > Santalales > Viscaceae > Viscum > Viscum album. Next base: position 432,796,772 of record OY728121.1, read on the forward strand.
GAATATATTTTTTCAAATACTTAAAGTAAATATACTATGGAAGATTAATTATTTGCATCAGGATTATTATATATATAATATCATTGATATAAAAGATATACATCTAAATTATAAAATCCAAATACTTAAACACTTCAATACTTCCACATAAATGATTAAAATAGAACAATAACTTCAATTTTTGGAGAGTTAACCCTTGAATTGGGGCATTGAGTTGGATAATTTCAGGTTCCTCACACCCAATACTTTGAAAAATAAATGGTACCTTTGGATGATATTTCTATCCCTACATTGAATTATTGATTTTTCCTTGAAAATTGGTTGATTTATTCCCATTTTTACATACATAAATGTTTTTACCATTCCTTTGATAAATTCTTTGGGGTGACTATTTCTATATTTTTTACATTAAACAAATTAATATTTCTTTATATATGGTCTACACCACCCAAGATATTATTAAAATATATTATTCTATTCTTTGGTGAGTCTAAGAGTTGGTTAAGGTGTAGGTTATTAATCATATATCCTGATAACAGATTATGAATAATCAAAATATATTTCAATATAGTAATAATCCCATTTTTTATCTTAATCACCTCATTTTTAATCACATTAAACCTTAACATGATTCCCTATAGTTCTAGAAATTTTCAAAAACAAAAAATAATATTATGTTCAATAATAATCATAGTGGGAATACACATAATCATGAAAAGTTTTTATAGTATGTTTAAATGATGAAACCTTTCAAAAATCTAAGACACCTTAAGTTTTACCTAGGTCATTCATGGTCATCATATATTCAAATCTTCCATAATGGTTCATACATAAAAAGTGAATCATGAAAATCATATCCCTTGACTGTTCCAAAACAGGTGCGTAGAAAGAGAAAAATCACAATGAACTACAATGATGGATGAAAAATATTCGACCAAATCTATTTGGGGATATTACCTCTAGATAAATTGATTCCAAAACAACTTTGACGTGAAGTATCTAGATAGGAATGTATTTCTTGGAAACCCACGTAATCTCTACCTTACCAAAAAATTAAGATACCATCCAATACTAAGTCATATCCTCAAAGCCAATCATAAGTTTATATTTCCAAATATATGTTTTCCAAAATCTAGTTCCTATGGTTTCTACTAAAATTACTCAAATACCAAGTGTAAATACACTAGATCTAGTATCCCAAATTCAGTGGTTACATTTTTACATTTATACTAGATGAAAGGAATCGCATCCCAAAAGACTAAATAGTTTACTAGTTTTGGTAAACTAGATACATATTTTAATCTCACATTACATTTGAAAATAAAAAATAAAAAACGTATTGAAATTAAATGTTTTCACCCTAGAAATATTTTAGAGATTCCTTATTTATATTTTGTGGAAAGGAAACAAAATAAGGGTTAAGATAGATTATTAGTAAGGGTTTCATATAGTTGAATATACCATGTGTAAATAAGATATAATAAATATAGAAATATGAAAAAAAGAAAACAAATTTCATTTAATCCTTAACTTGAGAATGAAAAAAATATGACATGAGTAAATCAAAATCAAATGATTCAATATAAATAATCACATGATCTTGAAAGTTATACCTTGATATTATTCTAAATAATCACATGCACATTAATTATTAATTCTATGATGATGTAATTCATAATGTCCAACATCTGAAACATTCCATAAAGGCATTATTCAATGGAAATTATAAATATGAGTAGGTATACACCAAAAACCAATTTAACAAATCTATCCCACTATGTTGTCTAATGAGACCCATTGATGCATCTATGGACTATATAAGTTTGGTCCCCACCAGTTACTAAATTTCCAATGAATTCCTCCTATATATAATGAACAATTTAATTCCTCAACAATATGACTTATCAATAAATATAACATGTTAGTAAATAATATATAATATCAATATTTCCCCAGCTAATCAAAAACATTTATAAGTAAAACACCATCTGTAGAAATAGTATACCGTTTAGGTAGTAATCATATCTATGATACAAAAAATGGTTATTGAAGAGAAATTAAATGATCAATGAACACACAAAATTGATTTTTTCAAGAGTAAGTTAAATTCCACAAAATTAATCAAGAGATAATATATGACCATTAATTCATTTAAAATATAGGTTTTGTAATTGAATCATGTCCAATAGAGAAACAAAGAAAGTGGAAGAAAAATATTAAAAAAAATTATTAAAAAAATTTCTTTATAAAACTATTTATACCTATTATATTAATCTAAATAATATAACATTTTTATGGCGGTGGGGAACTGCATTAACACTATATATGTTAAAAAATCATTACTTTGGACTTTTTGTAAAGAAATATGAAAATGAACCTTTCAAAAAACCATGGAATGATTCCTTTAAAAATTTAAAAAAGTAATCTATAACACAATAATCTCCTTAATTAATAATTTAAGTGATAAATATAAATGTTGGGAAATAATTTCATAAAATATGGATATTAATGAAAGATGTACCCAATCAAAAAGAGAAATAATATTAGATTTTATTTTAAATATTATTTAGTTGATTTATGTTCCAGAGATGAATTTTTATAATAAAATATTGAAACTCCTTAAATACCCATAGGATAAGGAAATAAATTGATTTTAAGTAGGTTATATTATAACATTCCTTTAATTAACATAAGAGAAATCCAAAAAATTATATTTTAAAATAAATTCTTACCTCTTTGGTAACTTTATAATAGTAACCCCTTGAATTTGTAATATTTAAATAAAACATTAATCATAATTAATAAATACATATTAATTTAAAATACTTCAAAGAAGAAGTATGTACAACATATAAAAATAAACAGATTCATAGTAATATATATGTCTTAATGAAGAGTGTGTCGTTACAAAATACCATACAAATATCATATTAGTGAAGTGATAATTAATAAATGAATTAACTATGTGTAATAAATTTAAATCCTAATCAAACAATTAGAAATAAAATATAATAATATTATTTTTTATTTCACACATAATCTTGGAATAACATAGTGGATGAAGTTACAGTATAACCCAAGGAATGTAAATTGAGTTAAGAAACCCATTAGCTCGGGTCTAGCATCATTTGTATGTGTTTTAACATCCTATATAATAAATATAGATTTATTATTAATATATTATAAAAACAAAAATATATATATAATACCATATATTATTTACTTATAACCTTTTATTACCCATTTATTAATTTTTTTTATTAGAACCACTGTTTTGGGTGATAAATTATACATTTTTCATGTATCTTTCAGTTTTGTAGTTTTTTTCCATTACATTGATCATGGTCCAAAATATTGATAATGTTAATCATTATATAAATATTATATAAATTTATTAAAAATATCCTTATTTTATTCCATGTAAATATTAAATTTAAAATGAATCACATCAATTTGTGGAGGTGGTAGTCCACAGGTACACATGAGGGGCATTATTATTTTTCCAATATACTAAAAGAAAATAATGTATATTTGAAATTATAAATAAATAAAAATATTTATTTCATAAATATTATATATATATATATATTATCATATTTATAACCGTCCATGTAATGTGGTAATGAAAAATAATTACACCGTTATATTGAGATGGTAATCAAAATATACAAATGACTGATGTTTTCTATTTTTGTAGGAAAGAAGATATATTGAATGTGGGTTTAACATAATAATAATAAAATGTATATATATTTATGATACCAAATTTATTATTTTACTATGGTTCTAATAGATTTATAAGATGTTTAAGAATAATGAAATTTGAAACAGTTGGTAAGGATGATTACCTCATCTTCAAAAGAGATCCTTTGGATCATCTCTAAAAGGACGTATGGATGATATTTTAGGAATAAAAAAACTTCAAAAACATATATAAGGATATTTTTAAGTGGGTTTATTAGGTTTTGGTTGAGATAGGATTTTATAGGTGGTGTATATAAGATAAGGGTGGTGCTGAATTTTTATATTGAGAAAAAGGACTCACATGAATTTAATAAAAATATTCCATTATAATAAATTTATTTTCATATTAAAGTTGGATAAAGAGGCACTTATTTTTAAAATAATATTATATATGGTTTAAATATCATCAAAAAAATAAAATTTTTACAAGTTACGTGGTATTTTAAATCTTATATTTTTCCGTAATCCCATAGTTATCCTGTTTTAACCCTATCCACAGTAACACATTTTCCACTTGTAAAGGGTTATAATTTTAATTAAAAGGTAAAAATTGTCTCATAAATATATAGTATATTTAATTATAGTCAATATATTAACTTAATTTACCTATTTTAATATTTTTATTATTTTTAAATAATTTAATAAAATATTATTTTTCATGAATATCAATAATATCATTTTCAACATAATTCATTTAATTTGACATTAAAGACATCCTGAAAAACATGTTATTAGAATATATAATTAAATAAATATCACATTTTTCATATATATATATATATATATCTATTAAATTCTTGGGTTATACTAAATTACCCAAAAAATTACTTTTTGAGTTTTTTAAATAATTCACCTTATTTTTCTATCAATTGAATAAATATTATTTTCGCATTACATAAGAATTTAAAGTAATTGTTTCATCACTAAAAATTAAAAATAAATGTGCAGGATAAAAAAAATTTTATCCCTAAAATTAAAGTTTATAACTTAACATAAGTTTTCATTATCCCTGTAAAAAATTTTTTTGATATGAAAATAAAAAAATGACATTTTTGAATTTATCTTTTTCTCAAATATTACAATGGTCCAAATCAAATATATATGGATCCAATTTTATATATTTCAGATAACATTATGAAAATATATTATCTAAACTCATACAATAGGATAAATAAAAATTTGAACGTAATTTTTTAGTGCTTATAATTTATTTTTATCCTTAATTACTTGATTTACCCTTACTATGGTGACAATTATATACTATGGTTACGATTCATAATGGAAAAAATAAAAGGTAATTTAAAATTTTTTGAATCCCAGAATCAAATTATGGAATTTTTTTTTTAATATTCAATTTACATAACTGAATGAAATTATTTTAAGAATAAGACGGAAAATACAACAAAAAAACGTTTTTCCAAAAAATACCTTTTCATACATAAAAATGTTTTTATACAAAATTAGACAATAAAATTGATTCCAAATATCCTTATTTAATTATTATTATTATAAGTGAACTAAATATCCTTTTAAATTTTTTAAAACAATGTAGAAATTTGTTAATTCCTGAAACAAAAACACATTATTCAATGAAAATCATAATTTTTCAATATTCATTAGAAAATAAATTCTTTTTAAAAATCTCAAAATTTCAACCTACGTTAATTATGATATGATAAACTAAAAAATTACTTTCATTTTATAAAATTAAATTTATAAAATTACATAAAATGAAATATATAACAATTTTTGAATTATATAAAGATTTTAATGAAAATTAAGCACTTATTTAATATTAATAAATACATTAAATATTTTTTTTAATCATTTAATAATTTTTTTACCCTATTTAAACCCAAAAATTCAATAGCCAGGTTATAACGGTCTAATTTATATAATCATATTTCATGGTTTGTTTAAGCTCGGTGTTGCGTGTTGTATACACTATCAAAGATAGTGTTCTTCTAAAACCACAGGGTGTTGCATCACTGATTTACTATTGATCTGGAGTGTCTTTTAAAATGGTATTATATCCCATTTTCCATTAATTATTATAGGATATTTTTTTCTTTTAGATAAATTGTTCTTCTTTGTTTTTAAATTTTGTAGTGATTTTATATTTTAAATATAGTCAAATAAAATTTAGTGAAAAGAACTCTAATTACAAATTTTGATGGGTAAAATTATTAGATATGGAAATATAATATGTTTCCATACTTATTATCTATTATTTTTGGTATATTTTATTATTCAACTGAAAGATTTATTCCACATGATGAAAGTGTTTCTATGACATAAAATCATTGGAAGAACTTGAAAAATGATGCCCATTCTCAGAATGTAATTATATCATCTATTTTATAGAAGGATATTTTTAAGGTAAAATGGATCAAGATATAAAAGTGAATATGGGATAAGTGAGAAAATATATATTAAGGTAATAAAAATGTGATTTAAAAAAACTATAGGGTTGTGGGTAGAGATACCATAACCTCAAAATGACATAACATTAAATGATAGATAAATTATTACCTTGAGTAAATTAAATTGTGATAATTATAAAATATTTTGCTGAAAAGTTGAAATATATAATAGTATTTGAAAAGATTCTATGAATTTTACCATTAAGTTTTGATGAAAAATTCTCTTCACTTTATGAATGTGATCAAGGAACACTTTGAAAAATTTACACAACATTCCTATTTCATATAAGATGAAAATAGTTATGTGTCTTAAAAAAATATTGTAAGAATGAAAATTAAATTTCATTTAAATCCTAAAAATTGGAAAAGTGAAATAAATAAATACTTATTTAGAATAATATTTTTTATATGAAGATAACATTGAAAAGAGGTTTGAGGTAATTATGTTACACATCATTATAATTGTGATAATGGGAAAACAGTTTTAGGTGAAGCTTTAACTGACGTGTTTCATGCATGGATCAATTATAAATTTCAAGGAAAACTATCCAAATTTAAAATAAGAATATTTTATTAAATATAAGGATGAATTTCCATGGAGAACCTATAAGAATAAAGTAATAAAATATTTTAAATAATCTTTTTATTCAAATATAAGGTTGAAATATTCTCATAAAAAATTAATAAATTTCTTATCAATTAATAATGATAACTAATAGAAATTTGATACATCCAGTCATATTTATGAAAATTTAATAATTAAACATTTTAATGGGGATTAATTCACTAGTGATGATATTATTGATACTAGAAGTGAGTAAGAAACTAAAAAAGAATTTATATTGAAGTAAAAACTCAAGGAGTGTTGTTTAAGGATCACAAAGTTATAAAATGAGATAATTTTTTTAATAAAGGTAATAAATATACATATAATAAATAATATACTTATAATGATAACGATTTTGGGCTGATGAAAGATAATGATGACTTGAATAAGTTAATTACTGAAGATGATACAATAAAATTTGAGATTAAAGAGAAAATTAAAATGAAGGAGATAGAGCCTAAGACTATGTAGTTGATTTTGATCAATTATGAAAAGGAATTATAAAATTCAATAACTAGCATACAGAATCTTATTCAATAAGTAGGATAAATATTAAGGAATATTGTTGTGGATTATGTTATAGATTCACAAAAATTATGAGGCTCAGGTGGACTAAAAAATATCACACTTAGAGTGAGAAAGATCATGGAAGTGTTGGTGGAAATTTTGATTTGAAGACACATGTTCAGAAAACCATGATTATAGTAAATAAAAGTGTTTCATAGAAGTCTATAAATTCTTAGAAGATGACCTTGAAATAAAAAAATGATATATATGGTGATTTAAAATGGAAATAAAGAATCCTAGTTCAAAGTAAAATGTATTAGAAGTCTATAATATTTCATTTCAAAAAAAGGATAAAATATTTATGACCAGATTAAGGAATCAACGTAGGTGTCAAAATATATAAAACACAATAATTTTAGAGGTTAATATGTTTTTATGGAAACTTTTTCCATTTAAAGGAATTGGTAAAAAATAAATAATTTTTTTGTTTAATTACAAATATTTTACTGATCCTATGAGGGATCAGAGTAAAAATATGAGGGGGAGTTAGCCCACTCAAAAGATACGAATATATAAGTAAACTAATCATCATGAACTGAAGGTTAAAAATAAATTTCTATAATTAGATGTGTTTTGTGAAAGATATGACCAACTATATTATCTTTATAAAGACTGTATCACAATTTTACTAGTCTGATTGTGAATGAAGTATAATACATATAAGTATTTGAAGAATAATGACAACGGTTAAGAAAAAGATTTTTTATTTTAGTTTTAATTAATATATCCAAAGGAAAATGTCAATTGATTTTAGATAGTGGTTGTTCTTAAAACATGATAGGATATTTGAATATATATAAATTTGTAGGAGAATTTAAGTAAGCATCATTGTCCTTTGTAAATTTTGGGTCACTAAAAATTTCATTGGTTGGATTAAAAATTATTGTAAATTGGAATTTTATGTCTATAGACACTTTGTATGTTAATGGGACAAAACATAAAATTTTGGGTGTTTCTTAGATATCTGATAAAGGTAATGAATATGTATTCTCGAAATAATGTGTCTTAATCAACATGTTAAATGGGGGATTTATATTAACAATAGGACATAGAATAATGATAAATAAATTTGATTTAAAATATAATTAAGCATGAAAGAATAAAATAAATTATGGAATTGCTGGATTGTTCATCTTATTAAAAATAACCTGATAATGCTTACTAGAGGATAAATTTTTCTGATGTTATTATTCGGAAAATATAGTGAAATTATATGTGATTTGTATGTAGAAATGGAAAGAATATTAATTATCTATATAATAAATTTTAAATTCAAACATCTCATTTATCAGAGCTTATCTACTTAAAAATTTAAAGGCCTATGAGAAAGAAATTAATAAATGAAGATACTTATTTTATTTCCTTTATTGAATAATTTTAACAAATCCATTGTATTATATTTATAAAGTGTATATCATAAGCTCTAAACATATTTAAGAGTTTCAGAACAATTAATGAAAAGGATTGTGTTTTCTTCTTAAAAAGATATTGAAAGAGAATGTTTCAAAATACACTCGTTGAGTATTTTAAGAATAAATTGAGAATAATTATATTTTTAATGAAAAAAAATCACCATACACATAAAAAATAGCTTTTCAGTGGAAGTATAAAATTTTAGTAGATATGTATCATACAATGTTGAATGATCAAGATACATCTCACTATTTATAGAGAAAATAAATTGGTGGAATAATTCACATTCAAAAACCATTGTTTTTATAAAACAAATTTAGATATGTCACTATACGATATGTATTATAATAATTACCCATCTATGAAATATATAACTGTGTCTCAAATCCCTTGTATAATCATTTTGAAAGGTGAAAATATTGGTAATTTTTAGCTGATTGAAGTTAATGGTATATACCTTGGTTATCCTCAATCAATGTTTGATGAACACACTTCACTATACACTCCACAACAAAATTTTGTTTCTTAATTGAAGTATATATGTTTAGAAGTGATGGATTGTACAATTTGGATTGAACATGATACTTATCTCTAAATCTAGAGATAATAAATTGGTGAAACAATTCACACTAAAAATAAGTTTTTTTATAAACCAAATTCTGATATGTCACTATACATGTTGTATTATAATAAGTCCCCATGTATGAAATATTTATGTTTTTTTTCAAGCCCCTTTATAATCAAAGTTAAATGTGAAAATATTTTCATGATTTTGACGAGAGGAGTTAATGGAAATTTCCTTGGTTATCCTATAAATATAAGATGATTATAATGATGAAACTATTTTTGTCAAACAGTGTGGAGATTATCATAAAATGTGAGTGTATAAGAATTAGAAAATTAATATGATGATTCAGTCATTTTTAGTGGTAATGAATAATATTCCTCATCTTATAAAAGGATTAAAAAGTAGGTTGAGGTCCAAAATATCATTGTAGAATAAGGATCGCTAGTTCAAACTAGAATAACTCTATGGAAAACAACAAATACCTCAATATTTTGGACTTTTAAACCAAAAGACATGGATGAGGCATTGAAGAATCACGATTTGGTTGAGTCTATGAAAGAATAATTATATCTGGTATAGAATAATAAAAAATGGTATTCATTGCCCAATCCTGAGAATATGAATATTATCCGAACAAAGTTAGTTTTTCAAAAAAAATGAATATAATTGGAGAAGTTGTATGAAATGAGGAATGAATTGTGTGCATAGGGTACTAACAGGTAGAGGAATTTAATATTTTTGATACATTTACATTATTTTCTTACCAAATACCATAATCCTATTTCTTTCTACTACAACACAAATGAAAGAAAATATTTTTCAAATGGATTTCAATATTTCCTCCCCTAATGGATAACTGGTTGTGTATGTATACATTGTGAGACCTTGTGGTTTCATGCATGGAGAAGATAAACGTTATGAATATAGATTAAATAAGAACCTATATTGGTTAAAATAATCCCAAATAGCATGGTATTCAAAGTTAGATACATTTTTAATGGAATTAAATTTATAAAACAGAATATTAGACAATAAACTAATCATTAATGTTGAAAAAGTTGGACCACTCATTATTACTGTTTGTGTAGATGAGATCATTTTTTCTATAAATAAAAATTCTTTTTTAAATATTTTTATTTGGATATGAAGAAGTTTATTGAAATTTTTATTTTGGGATAAATGATAGAATTTTTGGGATTAAAAATTTCTCAAGAGGAAGATCACATATTTTTTTAAGAGAAATAATCTCAATAATATCTTGTGAAGTTTATAAAAGAGGATTCAAATCCAATTTCTACTCTTAGATATGTAGAAAACAAACTATAAAAGGATGGATCAAGAAAAGAATTTTACCTAATGGAATTTAGGAATCATAATAGAATTTTATATTATATAAAATCTTAAATACTAGAAATTTTGTACGGTATTGCATAATGTACTATGTATCAAAGTACAAAATATTGGGTTTCAATGCATTGTGGGAATGTTAATTTTTAGATATTAAAATGGTATAATAGACTTTGGTTTAAAATATCATAGTACTGAAAATATTAATTTTATTTTCTATAAAGGTATAGATTGGGCTACAAATATAGATGATAGAAGGTATACATCTAGAGTAGTTTTCTCCTTAAGTGAATTGTATGTTATTACTCACACTAAAAAGAATTAATATATGATCTTTATTACTAATAATGTTGAATATATGGTTGAAACTCAAGACATAACCCAATTGATGTGGATGAGTAATTGGTTGGATGATAATAAGGTGGATGTTAAGCTTCAACTTCTTATGGGATATGATAATAGAATTTCTATAAAATTATCAGAAAATTATGTTCAATATTAAATATAAAATAAAATTAATATCAAATATCACTTCATGAAAGATCTTATAGAGAATAATGTGTTAAAGTTGGAGTTTATTCCAATTTAAGAGAAAATTGATAAAGTGTTTACTAAACCATTTACAGAGGATACATTTCTAAGATTGAGGTCTTTAATGGGAGATCAACCTCATTCCTCTCAAGGCTGAGGTATGGTTCTTACAACCTCTCTCTCACTTATTGTTTATATGTTTCTATTAAATGAGGAGAAAGATAATATATATCTATTTATATATATTCCTTTATGTATCTACAAAATGTATTTATAATGGGGGAGAAAATTTTTTTATAGGGAATCCAAAGATATGTGTTTTATTTGATAATGGGGGGATATATTATGTATGGGGCGTATGTATTTAGAGAGGGTTATTAAAAGGATAAATATGTGAGTTCAATAGGTGGTTGTGTTTTTTTGTTTTGTGAACTTTTTTAACAATTTTAGTGATGATGAATTCCATAACATGTTATTTATAGGTTCTATGAATATTTTATAAAAAATGGTAGAAAATTTTCAAATGGTGGATGAATTAAATAAGTCAATTTAAATCACTAGTATGTACAAAAATATATTTTATTTACATGTTATTATTTCCTATAATGATTTCACCCATGTTGACATAGGATTACTGATTGATTATTCGTTTATAATAGTGTTTATTATTAAAGGGATTTTGGTTTAGTTGGTTCCAAAAAAAACAACAGGCGGAGATTTTTTAGACCATAGTAGAAGATGTTTATGATATATGTAGTGCCTATGACTTTGAGAAATATTTTTTACACCGAAAAATAATTTATTTTGATAAAAAGATAAAAAAGGTGTTGGATATGTTGAATGTATTTAATTGGTTTAATGAATAGATCATATTCAAACTCACATAAATAATATTTTTTAAGTGAGGTGAAGACCTTTTATAAGTTTATATAATTCTGAAACAGGTCTAATGATGTCTAGGAATGAATTATGTAGATTCAAAGTTGATTTGAATAATTTTAGAATTATTAAATTTAAGATGAAAATATGGGTAATAATTGGAGACCATGTCTTCTAAAAGGATCATGGTGGGGTTTTAATTGTGTATATTACTAATGGGAAGAGTATTATAAAAATCTATATGATTCATTTTATTTATATAATAGTGATATAATTTCCATAAGGGTGATATGATTTCATTATGGCTTATAAAATTTATATAATGGTGATTTTATTTACATAATATTCATATGTGAGTTGAATATTATTAAAATAAATAAATCCACTAATTTTTTATAAGGGTTACTGGTGATTCGGTAGGGGTCACTAAATATAGGAAAAGGTTATTCAAAATGAAGAAGACTGAATATTTGGAAAATTAAAAAAAATTACATGTTTCATTTTACATGGATAATACTTTATATTTTAAATGGCACTCTTAGATTCTACATCAAAATGAGGGAGATAAATAGTACTGAAACTCATCTCAATATGCAACACTTGATTAAGGCTTCTCGAGAACCTCAAAGAAAACCTTATATCTCTATCCGATATAATAGAGAGTGACACTCCATTCCATATTATCACTTCCCTCGGGTATATATTGGTGAGTTGGTCAAGAGTTAAATATTCCTTGATCGCAATGAAATGTTCTGACTTTGTATGCATATCACCTATCACTTAGATGTTGTTATTTCCATTAAATGTTCTGGGGAGTCCTATGGTGAAATCCATGGTTATGTTTTCCCATTCTCATACTGGTATGGGAAATGGTTGCATCATACCCTTATACTTCATTTTTTAATCCTTTACTAGTTGGAATACTATGAATCGAGATTGAGATTATGCAATACCCTTCTCCATTTTATTCCATAAGAATTTTTTCTCTATATATCTAAACATCTTAGTACTTCTTGGTTTAATATATAAGGATTATTTTTTCACATTATCCAAAAGATGCCATTTATCTCTAATTTTTATGGGATTCTTATATGGGGTCCAAACCTTATAAGTCTATATTTTGAAAATTATAACATTTGAATATTAGATACCATTCACTATATATCCTCATCATCTTTTTTGGACTCCTTAATTCTCTAAAAAATATACAGTTGAGTAGTTGTTTTATAAAGGTATGATGAATATCATTTTATTATTCATATTTCTATACTTTTTATTTCTAATAATATTTTATTACTTTCAATCCACATCATGGATAATGTTTTGTAAAATTTTCTACATATATCATAGTACACTTTTCTGACCATCTAAGGATGATAATGTGTTTAGTAATAATTATCCTTGATCAGATCTAAACATCTTCATTTGCACATATTGAGATCATTTTGTTTGAATATATACATGGGGATTTTATGATCCATATATATGTCACACATTTCCCTATAGAGATAATGTTTCTAAATATTCAGGATGAATATCACTAAATCCAATTCTATATGATGTGTTGGGTAGGTTGAGTAATGCATATTTATTTGCTGAGAGGCATATAATATCACATTTTAATCTTAAATGATTACACAACATAATACTTGTTTTGGGAAATAAATTTTTATATCACAAATCCTTACCCACTAGTTGTAAATATTAGTATTGGTGTAGTGATTAGTCTCTTCTTTAGTATAGGAAAACCTCACAACCATCCAAGTTATCTTAGTTAGTGGGAATGAAAATCATATGAATTTTATCAAAATTTGATGTAGTAACCGAATAATACTTGAAAACTAGTGATCTCTATCAAAAATGTGTGTCTGATATATCCTTAAATTTACTCTATTTTCAAATATATATAGGTATAAATTTAATATTGATTACATTCCCCATTAAAGATACATACACCATCAATAAGTTTCATTTTTCTGAACATCATGTATAAATTTTCTATTCACAAGGTCCTCAGTACAATATCCAAATTCTCCTCATGTTTCTTCTTATTTTTATAGTAGAGAAGAATATCATCTATAAATACTAAAAAATATTATTTTAGGAAATCCCTGTTGACTCTATTTATTATGTCCATAGAGATAGATAGAGAATTATTGAGTCTAAGTAGAATTACAATGAAATCAAATTTTATATACCTTGTATGAAAAGAACTCCTATGGATATCCTCTTTCTTCAAATTTAAATGAAAATTTCCTGACTGAAGATCCACCATAGATAAGTATCTAGAACCTTGTATCTGATTTAATTGGTCATTAATATATGGTAGAGGATACTTATTATTTATCATGATCTTGTTGAGCTCATGACATCCTTATTGCTTATGAAGAAGACTAATGTACCCTATAGGGAAGCCCTTGGTTGTATAAATTCTTTATCTTGATTATCATATAGTTTCTTTTTTTATGGTTTCAATTTCAATAGTGTCTATTCTATATGGAGTTTTGTAAATTAGAAAAATATTCAAGTTTAATCTCAATTGATAACTAAACCTTGTGTCTTGATGTAAGGACAAGAAATTCTTTAGGAAATACATCTGTATATTATTGTTTAATGGGTATTTCATCATGTATGATTTTTTCCTTAGTATCAATCATTTGAGATAGATATTCTTTCTCATAATGAAAAATATCCATGCTTGAGTTGACAATACCAAATTAGATTAATCCTCACACTTTCACTTGTATAAAATTGGTGGGTGATTCATGATATGGAGGTTGATTTCTTTCACTCAAAATTTATGTTGGGTTTATATAATGAAAGTCAATATATATCCTGAACTGAAATTAATTCCACTACAAGTATATCACAAGGTTTTTTGGGAATTTTATCACACAAATATAGATATGGGAGAAGTTATATACTAGGGATGAAATAATTTCCCCATATGTTTTTTTCACTGATAGTTCTACTTCTAAATTTTTAGGTGGTGTTTTAGTAGTTCTACTAAACTAGCATGATATAAAAAAATTTATAGAACCATAATCATATATGAAATTTTAAATTCATGAATGGGAAATATTCCTACATTTAACTATTTTATTCAATTCATTATGCATGAGTTTTAGTGGAGATATATTTATGATCTCTAGTTATAGATAGAGTGGTTCTATCCACACCAGAGGATGAAATATGTAATAGGATTGAATATGAGAAAACAAATCCCTTTTGATAGAATTTTAAAATGGTAGTTCATTAAAATGTCACATGTATAAGAGATTTAGTATCCCCAAATTTTCAATCCACATGAGATTATTTGAAAAACTTTCAAAGAAAGATAAAGTCAATGTGTCATACAGATAACATCAAGGATGGTTCTAGAACAATATATACTACTTATAGTCAGGACCAATATACTATTTCAGAACTTGCTGAGGTCCCTCCTAGGATAAGCATTAAAGATCCCACCCCACAAAAAATAGTTTCACTGCTAATAAAGATTCTGATTAGGTTCCCCTACTCAAAAGCCTCATTCTTGGGATGATCATGCAGATGATGAGAGGATCTCAACTAGTGAAAATACATTTAATAATGTTTTAAATGGGATATTCTTTATATAAGTGTTTTCCAGTGGTTTAGTAGGAGATAAATATGTGGATTAAGATGATATTCTGGAGTATAAAGAATAGTCTGCCCAAGGAGAAGTTGACTTCAACTTGTGGTAAGAGTAGATTATGGTGAATGCTAAAAATGGAAATAGTAAAGGAAAAAATAGATGATGTGATATCAAATAAATATAAGTTTAAAGGGGTTCCTCAAACATCCTATCTATATTATCTTTATAAGTTCAATGATAGGCTGTTTCAATCCCCCTATTTGAAGAATGTTGGTGGATACTCTAGATTAGTGGAATGGGTAAAAAATTAAATTTTTTTTCCTCTACATCACCCCATATGGAGGATTTTTTGATTAAAAACATTCATTATACATACTTAGATGTTGAATTTAATGAATATTTTCAATTGAAAGATCCATGAATGCATGAAAAATCTACATATGATAATGATATTCTACCTAATGTGAAAGACTTGACTCCTGCTCATGCGAAATACCCACTACCTGTCACAGTTACACCCTCCTTTCAATGTTTTTCTATGCCTACTAAAGTCTTGGATAGGAATTTGGAATCCAATAAATGGACACCTTATCTGTTAACACCTAATGCCTCTCCTCATTTAGGAATTCAATCATACATAGATTGGAAAATAATTGCGATTGATGATGTAAAAGGTAGACATCCCTCTCTTACTACCTCTGGTAATATAAAACATTACTCCCCAAATGTATATATTCCCAATCAAGTCATGACAGAACATTTATATGCCAAAAAGGGGGAATATATTCTTTCATAAAATAATTTTCCTTTTCAATAATTGAATGGTAAGGTATATAAAATTGTGAGTACACATAATTCATTTGATTTATTTTCTTCTACTAGTAGCGATGTTTATGGAAAGAAAAGTGATGATGTGTTTGGTGCTAATATGATGAAGTTTGGTGTTTTTGAAAAACATTCTGATGATAATGAAGTTCCATGGATGCAGGTCAATAATTAGAAAAGGGGGATACACCATCATGGCATGGGAGGATTCATCATTCACCATAGTATGAGAACACTCTATAGAATAGGTTAATAACCTCTTTTATAATTTTGGGCTTGTTTTATTTTTTTGTTACTCTAACATCTTATCATTTCTTAATTCAATAAATACTAAAACATGCCAAAACTATTATAAAAAACAATTTCATTTGAGTACTAATAATTTACATCATCTAAAATAGACTTAGGATTAGAATTTTCAAACTATTAAACACATAAAAAGGAAACAATGAACATTGAATGGATAACCCACTAATCACATGTATGTTTAACCTATTAAATTATATCTTTTAATATATTTTATCCATTTTCTATTTCTTAAAATATCCTTCTATGATAATTTTTATTTCTTACATGATGGTTTTTAAGGATCATAGGAATATACCAATTAATATACCATAAGAGTGTCAAACTCGGTGTGAATAAATATAAATTTTTAATGCACTAGGTGATGATTTAATTAATATATAATTCACCCATTTCAATGTTATTACCCCTAATTACAATTGTTTTAGAGCCGCATCCAATATTAGTATTCAGAAAAGGATTTTGGTGGTAGGAGCCCACTTAATCTATACTTAAAAAATAGGTATTTTTTCAATGTTTAATATTATCACTAAATCTTTCACTATAGTTTTTTAATCCTAATCCCCATAAATAACTAGAACTTTTCCTGATACCAACTATGACGACCCATATTATTTATAAACATAAATTCATGATATATGATATAATAAAGGACATAATATAATAAAAATAGATCATGAGGCCTAGTGTATTTGGTTAATTAGATACATGAAATTATAACATGAAATAGGGATATAACAACATTATTTAAATCTCTTTAACATTCTCTTAAAATTCAATCACTCTTCTAAAACTGCATTGTATAACCTGAGGTCATACATAAGAAAAGGGTGACCTATAAATCCCAATAAGGTAATAGTCAAAGAATCATAGGATTAAAGCAATACATGCGAGTTAAGAGGAATGTAAAGGTGACATAAATGGGGTGAGAATCGTAAACATGAACATATATGCATGATATAAAATGATAACATCATAGAAATAGAGGAATGTGGAAAAAACAAAAAACATGAAATCATAACCATAAGTCATGGATAACTAGTGAGAAATAATAATATAGTTTTCATAGGAGAATATCCCATATAACAAACATGGTATATCATTTAATAAAAATATTACCCAATTCCCTGGAGGATATGTAATTCTTGGACAACCCATCACATTTATATCATGTATATGCATTTGTGTACAACATAGATCATACACCATAAGATTTCATTTCGTCAATTTTATCCCAATATTAAAGTGTGTTGGTTAAATACTTGTAATTACCCAAAATTTGATACGTTCATTTATTTTAATTGCCTTTAGTGTAAATGGGTATTGGTATTCACTATAGAAATGTTCTTCCTGAAAAATCACAAGATAATTTCAGATACATCATGGATGTGAACTAGGATTAATGTAAGGGTTTAATGGGACAAATATGTGGTCTAAAATTAATTAAAAATCATAATAATATTAAAAGTTATCTTTAAAGACACAATCCCACACTATCAGTTGGAAATCGAATGGCATAATATAGATAAAGTTATTGAATAAAGTGGAGATAATCCCTTAACCTCATGAGGGAGACTGTAAATGATTGGGAGGATCTTATTATGATCCATGAAAAATAGTGAGATGGATTTAGATAGGTATAGAAAGATGAAATTAATTATCAGAAGGTTTTTAGTGAAGAGGAGTGGCAGGTTTTTTTGGGTATTTATATAAAAATATGGGAATTGTTTATTAATTTCTAAACATTGGTTATGGAAAATATATAATAAAATAATCAAAAACAAAAACATTAACATGGAAGTTTCCCATGAATTATAATGAATAGGATTGAAATTAAATATTTTATAAGGTTGAGAAGTAATCATTTTAAAATAATACCATTGGTGATGTGGATGTGAGTCATGTTCATAAAGAATTGATTTTAAAAACATAAAATATAATATATGTTTTGAAAGATTTATTAAACGATTATAATATTAATAAGACTTCACAAAGACACATTAATTTAAAGGTTAATATATATTTTTTCATGGATTAATTTTATAGAATTTATTACATCAATTTTGTTCCATTATAATGTCATAATACATAACTTTTATTTATACTATATTCAATTTTTACCCAAAAATATTATTGTCTCAGTCAATTATGAAAAATACACCATTGGACAATTTAGAAATGATAATTTCAAAAGAAATATTTATTTTATCAAAATAATTCTATAAATATGAGAATTTAAAATTTTAATAAAAATCCTTATTTACTGGAAAATATTTTTTTATAACATTAAAATTTTCCTTACCCTTATAAAGATTACATTAAACATCATTAAAGAATAGTATCATTTTTATATAAATGTTTTTTAATAATAATATTATAAGGAAGTAATATTTATTTCAAAATTATTTAATATGTTTAAAAGAGTGTTAAGTCCATATATTTTCCAATAATAAAATTTTGTTTTTTCATATAAAAATATAATTTTTCATCAACTCATATATAATTAAAAATATAAAGTAATAATGAAAATGGATAAATATGATCATTATTTCATTAAAAATAAAATATAAAAATTTATATTAATAGGTTATATATACATAACCCTTTTATTACACTAGCATA
This sequence comes from Viscum album, assembly GCA_963277665.1. Lineage (NCBI taxonomy): Eukaryota > Viridiplantae > Streptophyta > Magnoliopsida > Santalales > Viscaceae > Viscum > Viscum album. The sequence continues at coordinate 432,816,220 of OY728121.1, forward strand.
TTCCCAAAGGGTAAGGTGTGTGATGGTGGTGCTCTCTTAGGGTAGTTTAATGAATGAGATTTGTGATGTGACCTCGATAAGCTCGAGATTCTCTTATAAAAGGATTTTCCCAATATTTAGTTGTTGAATCTGGGATTGGGATTAGCTGAGGAAAATTACTAGTGATGTTATATCCCATTGAAGCTCTAATAAATGGTATTTAATGGGTACAACTCTATTGGTTGATGCCATCACTTCTTCCATATATGAAAACCAGACTTTTCCATAACCCTTAATATATACTAATATTAATGTTCATTTTAAGAAATTATATTATAAATTGTTAAAATGAAAATAGTATTTTAAATACATTGAAGAATATTTTATAATAGTATAGAATAACCAAATTAGTGTATTTATTTTTAATAACTATATTACATAATAAGTAATTTATTCATTCAAAAGGGAATCTAGTTTATAAAATTTGGGTTTGTTAAAAATATAAAAGTATTCGTAACCCTATGGTTGTATCCCAAGAGGGATGATAAAAAATTGGTCGTCGTATTACAAATCGGTGGGGGTATTTTGAAGTTTTATGGTTTTAAAAAGAAATTAAAGCAATGTTATAAGATATTAAAAATAGTTTATGAAGAATGTTGTGAATTCAAGATGGATTTAAATTTTTAATGTTATTATAGTATTTAAAATATTTTTACTTCTCTTATTATTATTTGATAAATTAATGATTTCTCAATTTTATTCATTAAATGATTATGATTGAGGTTATTGTGGAGACTGATATACCAGTGATTCCTTATGCTGCCATTCTGTGCTCTAGCCTCGAGCTCCATCATTCCTCTCTAGGTCGGATCTGGAAGGATGGACACACCAAGGCTCTAGGATTGAGATTTGGTGGCTGAGGGTCCCCTCAGTATCTCTTTTCTTCCTATTTTGGTGTTTTATCCACTGATTCTGTTTTATGGTTTCATCCCCTCGCAATTATTTTTTCAGGTTTATTTCACTTTCCTTTTAATGTTTTTTCCTGGTTCCGATTACGGTTCCATCCCCATTTTTCTTCATCTCTCTTATTTATTTTTGGTTTCTTTTTTTGTTGGGAGTCTATTGTGACAAGGATAACAATGGAGATGGTGAAGAGATCATAGGATGGATCATGCTCAGTCTCTTTCTCAATATGACTTCTTCGATTGATATGTTTTTGTTGAAAGTGTTCTTCGCATTGTTTTGGGAGTTCATCTCACAGCGTTGGTGTGTTTCAGCGGACTACTACCGAATTTCCCATACGGGTTTGTCTCTTTGGGTTGGTGTTGATGGTTGCATCAACTAGCTATTATAGGAGGTAGTTTCTGAGGTCTGATTTGATCCGGTTTTTGCTTTGTTTCTCGCAAATCCCTGGAAGGATAGAGTTCGGCTCTGGTAAAGATGGGTTAGGATCTGGCGATTGGTGACATGACTATTGGTGATGGCTAGTGTGGGTGGCTCGTGGTTTGAGAATGGTGATGATGAATCCTTTTGAATTCTAATATTTGAATATTTATGATCATGGGCATACTATGGGATTAGTTCCCAGGTGGAGTGTGAGGTGCAGTGATGTTTGAATTTTTTAATTTTGAAACATGTATTTTGAACTGTGTTTTTGGAGGGTCAGTGTATGTTTCTATAGTGGAAGTTCTATATGGTTCCCACTTTTCCATAAATTTTCTTATTAATAAAATAAAAAAATAATTTGGAGGTTTTATATATCCTAGGAAATTCATAAGTAACTCACCACCTCTACACGTGTTCCATAAATTGCTAGACACTCACCACTTAAAACGATATCATCAACATACCTCTATATCCAATTTAATAGTTCAAGTATTTATGTTTTTAATGTTTTTTTGAAAAATACTATTGATAATGTTCCACCATGTTTCTTAAAAAATGCATGAATTTGGATGGTGGTGATGTTTCCTAGTGTTTTACTAAAAATATGGGGGTGAAATTTCAAAGTTAATTTTGTTGAAATGGGATAATTCCAACATAGATTGGTTTTTGAAATCAAATTATAATTTTGAAACCCCAAATTAGGTTACTAGTTAAATTCAAACTACATAGAATTTTTTTCCACTATATAGGATGTTTATAGTAATGAAATTTTGGAAAGGGCATAGAGTTCATAAAGTTTGTTTTCAAACAAAATAGAAAATTGGTAGACAATATTTTCCTTTATGGCTGGTTGATGATGATTCTTGTTGACAGCAAAGGAATTTCATAATGGATAAAAATTAGTAAAGGAAATAAGTATTTATAGCAAGATTTCAAACTATAGAAGAAGTTTACAAAGGGGACTCATTATTAGTGATCATTTGACGGTGTTTCTAGGATAACCATAAAGGGGAGTTGTTCTATATAAAGCTATAATGTAGGGGTATTGTATGGTTAGGGTTATTAATTGATATTACATCGACAACATTGGAATGTTAGTATACAGAGATAATTTTAGCAAAGGATTGATCCTTAATTTCATTATTAATATATTTTTTGGAGGTATTTACATGTTCAGGAACCCACTGATCACTTCTTTAGAGAACACAATTTATTATAGAATGATCAGAAATGGATAAATTCATATAATTCCCAAACTAATTTTATTAAGTGAATGTAGCTTTCAAATCTGAGTTCATGAAGTATGTTGAGTTCATGATGGGAGAGTTATTCACAAAACAGAAATGTGGTTTGGGGAGAAAATCCTTTATAAAGATTTTGAAGTTCCCATAGCATGAGAACAGTCAACATAGAAGTATTACATAATGAATAATATTATTCAATGAAATTTATCTAAGGAATAAGGAAATCCATAAAAGAAATTTTGATAATGAAAACACTATGGGGTAAAGTGGATTTCATCTCTCAGATGAAAAATGAGCTTCATACACACTCATATATGTGTGAATGAATTTTTAATTCATATTTTTAATCTAAAGAATATTTTTTCGGAGTAATTCATTCACTTACATTAACAGATTAGTTTATTCTGAAAGAATAATTGGTTATAAACTATGGGGGACAATGTGTCTACTCCAAACCATGTAATTACAATGCACTTTAGTGGATTTTGGTACATTGTACCATAAACTTTGTATGTTCCTTGGACTATCCTAGTTAGGATTAAAAAAAGTAGAATTATTTTATCTCATGTATTATTTCACATCAGTTTATAAATTTATGTGATAAGGATATATAAGATTTTTCTGGTTAATAATGAAATAATATACAAAATAAAGAATTTATTAATTTTAAATACCATGATTCAATCTATACCCCATACTAGGGTATTTTACATTTTGGAGATAATAAATGTAATAATAGTTAATGTTTGGTTTCATGAGAACTCTCTTTTAGTGAAAGAAATGAAAGTAGTCAATCACAAAAGGATTTTGAACTTCGATAGAAATAACTCTCAACTATGGAAGAATCAAATAAAAAACTACCTATGATCCTTAAGCATGAATGAAATTATAGTTGTGATGTACTGTATTATGGTCATTATAGAAATTATGGAACTGTTATAAGAATACCTTATAAAACTAGATTCTAAATCAAGAGGAATCAGTTATTTAAATGGATCTTTATTCGACATAATCTATACAAAGGATATGTTGTGTAAATATTAACACTCATTTTCTGAAAAGATAATAAACATATATGATGGTTATTAAAAATCTCGAGAATCCAAATTTTAGGTTATGTGGAATAAGTATTAGTACATTAGGATACACCTAAATTAATCTGTTGATACATTCATTGATTGGGTGAATGTAATTTTAGACGGCATGCATAGTCCTGGATAAAACATTAATTAATTAAATATTTTCAAATGTATACTAAGAAAATTTCCACACTAATTAAATCTAAAATTATCTATAGTTTATGAACAATATAGTGGATATGATATTAGATATTTTTCATAATAATATTTCTGCATATAATATGAGATATTATGATAGTGAGGCTTTAGAAAAGGGGAAATCTAATGAGGTAGAATTCAAGGAAATTAAGAATATTTCCATTTAGGATAAGTATAAAGAAGAAAAAGTTGATAATATCATGGGATTATTCCCTAAAATTTATAAAATAGAAAAAAAATTAATGGGAAACTTCCACTCACTTGCTTTTATTATAGAATGTGTAGGCTCATCATAGAAAAGTATCCAAGTAACTTCTAAAATGATGATGAGGATGGTGAAATTTCAATAAAGAATTATTCAAAAAATATGAATGGAAGGATAATAACTATTGGTAATGTATTCAAGAGTAATAAATTTTTTCACAAGAAAATGATAGTTTAGAAAATAATGTGGCTGAATAAATAGAATATTACAAAGACTATATTGTTAATTTTTAGCTATCATGGGAAATTCCCAAACAAGGGAGGAGAGTGAAGATGATGAGGGATAATTAGATGGAAGAGTTGATCTCCATGTTGAATAAAATCATCTTTTGAATATATAGATTATTGTAGATCTAGAATAAATAAATCTAATATATTGGTTTATTATTCAAAACATGATACAGAGAAACAAGAAGAGGATAATTCTGAGCCAAAGTAACAAATTGAAAATATCAAATATATAATGCTAGAAATTTTTTGAGAATACTGTTAAGTAAAAGATAAAAGTTAAATGACTAGTTAGGGTTATTGATGGTCAGACCATGACAGTGAAATATGGGTTCAAAATTATCAAATATTTCAAGGAGGATGTTATAGAATTATGAAAAATTGTATAATATCATAAGAAAATCATGACTCCTAGTATAAAATTGGGAAAGTAGATAATACTTGTGATATAAAAATTTAATGTGTAGTATAAAGGTAAAATTAAAAAGTAAATGGAAGTTTATTATAAGAAAAATTCATATTTGAATGACAATGTCGGTATGAGGGCTAATTGTAAACATAAAACCATGATTATTGATACTAGACCACAAAAATCTTCTCAAAAGTTTGAGGGTTATTTTGAATTGACTCATAATTGAAACATTCAGAGAATGCAAGGGAAAACTAGTTCTACAAAACTGAAAATATAATTCACCTCATATTAGGTGATATTGTTTTTGAAATATGAGACATTCCCAAAATGTTTGTTCTATAAATAAGAGGTATCAAAGCACAAAATAGAAACCAAGAAAGGTGAGTAGAGGAAAGTATTTTAGGGATTATTTTGTTGGTTATCATTTCTAGTTTAGAGGATTTTGAGATATAAATAATTATTTCTCAATAAAAATTGATATAAATATACTAATGAAGATGAAAAGTGGTAAATTTCAGTAACTCAATGAATCATCGAGTGAGATAAAAAGAAAAAATCTATTTGATTATTTTAAGATAATGATGTTCCATCAAACTATGAATAATATAAATCATGTTAATGAACACTAGGTGTGAATTAAAATACATGTATGAAAATTAAATTTTGTAAGAATACATTGGTTGCATAGATTGCATTGAAGACATCAGATCATGCTGGTGTATGAATCCTTGAAAGAAGGTGCACTTCCCGCATGATGGGAAATTAAGATCTTGAAATAGGCCTCAATAATGAAATGAAAGGTTTAATCATATTTTGGGATGATTATAAACTAAATATCATATGCTTTGAGAAAGAATCATTTCGGGGAGAAGACTTGAGACACGTGGATGTCTTTGTTTTTGATGGTCAGAATCGATGATTTATAAGTATTGGTGATCTATGTGACTATATAAATGAAATAAAGTTAATTAAGAATTCATTTTTCATCAAGGGAAAATATATTGTCATTGTTATGAATGGTAATCACATAATGTTGAATCTATACCCTATCAATAGTGGAGAAGATATGTGACTTTTATGTAAGGAAGAATAAAATAAATTATCCAATAAATTCCTTTACTATTAGATCCAATCAACCATGTTACATCTTATTAAAATTGATATATCTTACTATATCCCTAAACAATCATTTTCTCATACACACATGTGATATTCCTATAAAAAATGGATGATTACTTGAAATATGTACAAGGTGAAATATAAAATGTTAACAAGAGACCTTGAACTTGTAAATGTTTATTTTTATAGACCCATATCATCAATATCAATTCATGGTAAAAGGTACTAGTCACTTTTTATTGATTATCACAATATGATGGATTTTATTGTGGTAATCACTGATAAGTAAAAAGTGTTTAGTTGCATACAAAATTTTCAAAGAGGGGTTGAAAATATTCTCAATCAAACAGTTTTGAAATTATGAACTGATAATGGAAAGGAGTTTCAAGGTGGGGATTATCTCAAAAAAATAGAATAAGGATCTAAGTTTTATAAGTGATAAATACTATAAGTTTTTTTGGATGGTTGGAGAAATTATATCATAAAACTAAGGATAAAATGATGTTTATTGAAAAGGACCTACAAGATAATTTTTGGGAAGAAGTTTTCTTGACATCTATTTACATTTCTAACAGAGATTTATTTTTATTTAAAGAAGTAAAGATTACGTATGATACATTTCATGATAATAATATTACATTGAAATAATATTGAATATTTTAAATTAAGTGTTTCAATCTTAAAAATAGGATACACTGGAAGTTTGAATTCTATGGTGATTAAGTGATATTACCTAGATATATAGGTAAAAAAATCATAAAAATTATTCAATATGTTTCTAGGGAAGGTTGAAAAAATAAATTATTTCACTATAGTGGAAAATTAATTTAATACCCAATAATACAGTGAGATGTTTCCTGATGAAAGTGATGAGGAGGTAAGTATCATAAGGGGGTCATAAGAGAAAAATTTTGATTTAAAAAAAATATTAATGATGATTAGTTTTAAGCTGATCTTATATCTACATTTAAGATAAATATTAAAGATAAAATTGATAGGTGGAATATTTTCAATGATCAAACAATGCTAATGAAAATTATTAGAATGAAGTCTCTATAAAAAAGCATTCATATCAAAGGTAACACCAATTTCTTTTGAAGAAGTTCCTAATGATGAGAATTGGGTTCAAGAAATGAATAAAGGGATTAAAAATTGAAAATAATCAAATGTGGTTGATATTATTGAGGTCAATAGACATGAAAGTTATTAGTAGAAATTTTTTATCACATAAAAAAATAAATGAATATGGTATGACGATTCGTAATAAATATGAACTGGTGTACAAAGGCTGACACTAGAATAATTATATCAATATTTATGAGTTTTTTTAACCCATATAATTATTGAATACAATTCAACAATTCTTATACATAGAAATGAAAATAAAATTCAATGTTTTCCATATGGATGTTAAGTCAAGACTTTTGAATGGGGTTCTATAAGAAGAGGTGTACTACAAACAACCATATGTTTTTCTTATCCTTTAATATGAGAACAATTTTTTTGGGTTGATGAAGGCTCTTTATTGGCTAAAGAAAGAACCAAGATCATATTATTAACAACTTTATTAATACTTGAAGAATCTAAATTTTATATGTGGTGGAGTTTATTGTAATCTCTAAATAAAAAATGAGAGTAATCAAGTATGACAACTCTTATGTATATGGAAGACATAATATTTGGTTGAGGAGATGGAGGGTAATGAAATTTGTTTTCAAAATTCCAAAATTGTATTTTTGAAAAGATTATTATAGGAGAAATGATGTTTTTACTTTGGCTTCTAGTGGTATAAGGAAGTAAGTGAACATTTATTTCTTAATCCAAATATGCTAAGGAAGTTCTGATAGGGTTTGTAATAGAGGATTCTCAAGCTATGAAAACACAGATTTTTACGTGGATGGAATTTTTAAGGCATAAGGATGGAAAAGTGATAAATGTCATAGAATAATGGTAGATCCTTGAAAGTTGGTTGTATATAACATTACTACCATTCTATTTTTCACATGTACAGTGACATAATATCAATGTGATACAAAGGAAATCCATTTTATTTTAGTGAATAAAATACTATGATATATCAAATTCCTGATGGTATTTGGTTTGTTTTATAGAGAAGAATATTATAAAGAGTTATCAGGAAATTAAAATTTGTATTAGGTTGGTTTAGTGGATATAAAAAATTTAACATCATGTTGTGAATTTAATATTGGATGATTTTGAATTTCTTGGCTTATTAAGAAACAAATAGTACATTTCTATGAGAACTATAGAACATGAATATATTGCGGTGAATCAAGACTATATATATTTATTATGGATGAAACAACATCTTGAATAAATGTTAATTTAATTGAATTAAAAAATTATAATTTATTATAATAATTCATGTTCAACCAAAATATTATAAAAAATATAGTACATCACTCGATGATGTGGAACATTGAAATAATATACCATTTAATTAATTATAAAGTTGATCATGGGTTAGTGAATTTGGAGTATGTGATTACCGAACTTCAGTTCATATACATACTAACAATGGCCTTATAGAAAAATAATTATAGGTATAAACTTACTCATTGAGTTCATTTAAGCCGCCACACAAAAACAGGGTGGATGTGGAACCCTAATCCATGACGTTTGTTGAGATTTTACCTATGTTCCAATAACTTATATTTTCTCTTTGAATTCCATAAATATGAGACCTCGTGGTTATGTTGAAAAATGGGGAGAAATAAGTATAATGGGGAGATATGGGTTTTCTCAAACCTGCCATTGGGGAGAGTAAGGTTATGGTTAGGGAGAAAAGATATCAGGGTAAATTCAATCATGATGATGCTAAAGCTATGTGGTCATAGGATATATACAATGAAGGATTTTTTTGGATTTTGATGAAATATTTTTACCAGGTGTGGACATGTTCTTCTCTTATGTAACACTATATTCAATATTTTGTATCGATTTATTATAATAATTGGTTTTATATTTTATGACTAATTGGTATTCGGAAATATTCAACAACTTCTATCGACGGAGAAGTGGTACACTAGTGAAATTCCCATGTTACTAATATTTATCATTTTGATATATATGAATGTGGTCTTAGAGTACAAGTTGAAAATATATTTTAATTTTTATCTTAAGTCACTAAGAGAGAGTGGTATTTGAAGTATAATGTGAAATTTTTTTAACAAAATTTTTTAAGTGGTTTTGATATATTGTAAACAAACATAATGGGAGATATTAATGGGAAAAAATATCTCATAATGTTATTCCATGGCTCTTGATTTTTGGATTCTTATTTTTGATGAAACATATAGCGAAACAAGTTCTAATAAGTTTGTTTGCAAAGGAGTTTGGAAGGTGGTTATGTTTCCCAAAGCATGACAAAATCATTTGGAGTGAAATTTTAGAGTTTATTTTATAAAGAAGGGAGGATGTAAATATAATTTTTTTTAGAATGCATATGATCTCTTTTAATCCATAAATGATTTTCTCTTCAATATGTAAACCACATAGTAATTTCATAAAAATGACATAGGAAGTTTATGGGTATTAAATTTTCTATAGGGAAGGCTTTCGAGCCACAAAAAAACTCTCTAATAGTCTTTTCATCTGTATATAGTTATTGGTGATTTATTTGTGACCAAGAATTAAGTCTATAGCAGATAAAAACATTAAAAATGATTAATTATGTATAATGAATTTTTAGAATGCAACATACGTCCATAGAGGGGCCTTGTCATTTGCGACCTATTGATAGTGTTTCTGGGATTGTTGTTCGTGGGAGTTATGCGATCCAAAACCATAAATAAGGGGTTGTATGTGGCCAAGGTTTTTAATGGATAGTACACAGAAAATGAAGTTGGGCCAGTGGTATAGAGTGTCTTTGCAAATGAGTGAACAATAATTTCAGGATTAGTGATTTTTTGAGGTATTTTAATATAAAAGGACCCACTGAAGACTTTATTAGAGAGTGTATTTAATCATATAAAGATCTTTACAAGATAAATTTGGTTTAATTCAATAATAAATATGTGTAGGGAAATCCATGAGGTTTGTGGATTTCTCAAAGAGATTTTAATTCATTAAGAGCATAGGTAGTTCATTGAGAATGTATTACATGAAATTCATTGAGTTTTCATAGAATAATAAAATACCATGTAGAAACAATATAGAATGAATAGTGTTTCATGAATCATATTTGTGAAGGATGAAAAAAAATTCATGATGGAATTTTCTTAAGAAAAAAATACACAATAAAGTTGATTTCATCTCATTGATAAAAGAGTGATTTATAACACATGCGCATAGGTGTGAAAAAAATCAAAACATATATAGATCATTTGAAGAATATTATGGAGGGGAAATTCACTCACTTCATTTGATAGAGTATGTAATTCTCATAGTGTGAATAGTTATAAACTATGGTGATAGTGAGGACACTAAAAACCTTGTAATAGTAATGTTCTTTAAAGGATTCTAATATATTGGAACATTACATTTATATTCTCCTTAGATTAGCTTTCTTAGGGTGAACCAAGTAAAATTGTTGTGTCTCATAAATCATTTTATTTTAGTTTATACATTTCTATTGGAATGAGATAGAATAGAGTTTTTTATACCGAAAAAATAAGATCCAAAAGAGGGAGTTGTTTAATTAGACATTCCCTGATTCACCCCCCCCCCCTCTCAAGGTGTTTTACCATGTGGGGCCAATATATAACCTATTTTAAAAGCCTCAAATCCAGTAGCATAGAGCCAGTGGTTCTTTATTGTACTGTAACTTGATACAATGAATCATATCTTGAAGGATGGAATAATTTAGCAGTCTTGGTAGACTAGATACATACATGAATCTTTCGTTGCCTTTGAAAACAAAAAATAAAAAAGACAGTGAATATAAATATTTTGTATCCTTAAACTCATTCAAATATTCCTTCTTCAAATCCTAGGGAATGGAATAAAAATAATAGTTAGATCATATTATCATTAAGGGTATATATAGTGGAGGTTATCATGAGTAAATAATTTATAATCAATATGGTATGTTAAATAATTGAAATCACATGCTATTTAATCAATAAATTGACAATAAGGAAAAATATGGAATGAATAAATGATGAAAAAATAATACCATATAACTAATCAAATGAGATTTAAACATATCCATGAATACCATAACAATTCAAATAATCACATGGAAATAAAAAAATAATCTCATAATGATGGAATGAATTATGTGAGATATCATAAACATATTTTCAAGGACACATGCCAATACATATTACATAAATGGGAAATTTCTCAGCCAAATACCCTAACTAGTTTTTCTCATGATACATACTAATTCATCAAGGGTATATAATAATCCACAACCATAACTTATTAATTAAAATTCATTCATCATATGAAAGGGGTGAATGATAATTCAATAAATAATCAATATAAAAATTCGTATTGAAAAACCACCATAAAACTTTTAATATTTCCCAAGTCAAACTGATAATAAACCATATATAGAAAGAATAAGGATTGAATCATTATAATATATCCCCATTGGACCTTAAAAAACAAATAGATATTATAATTGATTAATAGTTATACCGTAAAAATTTTATTAAACGGTCTTGAGGAAAATAACCTTTTCATTTTGATATCCATTTTTTAAATCTAAAAATTTCTAAAATATTAAGGAAAATATTTTCTTTGAAAATAATCACAGAAAATTTTAGAAGAATCCAAAAATAATTGAAATCTCATGGTTGTGGGAAAGTTCTACTCATGCAATAAAAACTAAATATATACCTTGTTCAGAAAATGAAAAAATATTCATTTTTAATGTTTTTTAAAAATTCAATAATGGGTAAAAATGGATTTAAAAAATTCATATATGAATATTAAAAACATCATTTATTTTTTTTAGAATATATGGACATTTAATAAAAATATTCCAATCCAAAGAGGAAATAATGTTTGTTTTTCATAAAAATATTTTTTTTTGATATTTTGATTACATAAAAGAGGAAAATGAATTGAAAACTTATTATTTTTAAAATTAACCATTGGATAAGGAAATATATTGGGTTTAATAGAGAAATTCATATAATTCCCCCTCTGGATACTCAAATCAAGAATTATCTTGAATAAGGATGATATTGTGAAATAAACCCCTACTGATTTGGTAACTTTTAATCATAATCCTCATGAAAGAAATAAAAAAAATTAATCTTTAAATTCCATGAATATAAATGGAATCAGGATATATGATATAAAAGTTTTAGCCGATACACCCCACAAAATAATATAAGTATATAACAAAATATTTGTCCCAAAGATGATAATTTGAGACATAGAACCCTTATAATGATCATAATTTTGAAGTGATAATTAATCAAAAAAGTGATTATGTGTAGAAACATTAAATAATAAAATGTTTAAATGAATCATAAATAAAAAAAAGTAAATCTTAGACATAATATATTAATATTATAATCAATGAATAAGTGATATAACTCAATGAAAGAGAGTTGAGTTATGAAACACTAACCAATTAGTAAATTTCATGCAAAATCTACATGGATGAAATAATTTAAATTGAAACATAAAATTAAATGTAGTATGAAGGATTCAGGATTTTAAATTTATAAGTGGGAACATATACATCATATAAAATAAATTAGGTGCATAACATTAAAAAAATTCTTAATGAAAGGAAATTGAGATGAAATACCTTACCTTGGGCCTGACTGACCACATATATTATTTATCTTATGGAATAATAAAATTATGTTAATTAATATTTTTATTAATAAAAATTTTCATTTTTATTATTTATTTTATTTTTTAACACCATTTTATATTTAGTTAATTAATTATGTTCATGTCAGATGTTTGATGATATTTAGTTGATATGTCCAAAATGAATTCAGTAATTTGTCTATGGAAAAATTGTTCATTTTTACATCATATCTATTATAATCATAAATAAATAATTATCATGTTTAAACATAAATTACGCTTTTTAAACCAACTATGATATATAGTTATGGAAAATTAACTATTTTATAATCATAGAGATAGTATGTTTTATGTATGCATGAGTAGTGTTCCCAATATTCAATGATCATGATTGGAAGAAAATAAGTATGATTTTATATTTCAATAATGATCATTATAACCTAAGTATCATATTTTTTAAATACATTTATATATATATCACTCATGTGATGCGGTTATGAAAAACAAATCACATCGCTTTGTAGAGGTGGTAATCCACACGTACACCAGAATGATGTTATCATTTTCAAATGAATGTAAAGGTAAGAAATAATATGATATATTAACTTGAAATAATGATAAATATATCAATAATATCATAATTAAAACCTTAAATAACAGAAGGTTATGGAAACTGAATTACGTATGTCCTCGTGGTGGTAGTCCCCCATACAAATAGTCAACAATTTTTTCCCATTTTGTGGAAGAGGATATGGATGTAGGTTATGAAATTAAGATAATAAAATCCCATCATATATTAAACACTGATGTTATTATAATATCATGGTTGGATAATATTTTAATGGGGAGGAATAATAAATAAAAAAAGTTCTTGGTTAAGAATGATACATCTTCTACAGAAAACCTCTTTAGGTTTTCACTGAAATCATTCCTAAGAGGTTTTTTAATCTAAAATGGTCACTAGGAAATTTTATAGTAATAAAGAATTGATTGTAGTGGTCATTTTATAACCCGAATGTTTTTTATGTTTGATGAAAAGATAGAAGGCGATGCTATTTTATTAGAGAGAGGAAAGGTACTCTTGGAAAATATTAATGTATTTAATTAATATAAATTAATTTGTATATTAAAATGGATCCAAAAAATTATATTTAAAGGTATTTTTATTTTTATTCTAAAAATTATCATCCAATAAAAATTGTACATGTTTAGTTTACTTTTTCACCATTATCTTTTTATGTTGACCTCTTTTAACCATTTCTAAAAATTGCCATGATATTAATGTTTTTTACTCTATAAAGGTCATGAATAATCCAATAAATCAGATACCTATCCATAAATGGATCATGGTTGATATTATAAACAATTTTATATTAAATTGGAAAAATATTTTTTTATTAATTTTAAATCATTTAATGAAACATTATTTATTATAAAATATTATTAATTTTAATTTTAACACAATCCATTTATTTTGTCTTTAAAAACATCAATATAAAAATTTAATTATAATATATACCTATAAAAATTACCTATCATATTATAATTATCTATATTTTTTAAAATGATAATTTATTCTATATATTGCTTTTAATATTTTTAAAACACTTTATATTATTTTCCTTTTAATTAAACATTTACTACATCGACATTACCTCTTCATTTAAGGTAATTATTTCGGTACTAAAAATTAAAAGAAAATTAAAATGATTAAAAATATCATTTATATTTAAAATGACTACTTAAAATTGAAAATAAGTAATTCTTATCCCTTTCAAAAAACAGTATATCTATTAAATTTGATAAAGTGACATTTTTTTCCATTCTTTACATAAATATTATAAAGTTCTCAATCATGTACATATGTAAAAAATGTTATATATTCAAATTTATGGTGATTAAGGATTAAATATATTGATTATATAAATATAATTAAATATTTAGGGTTAATTTTTAGTAATTATTAAATTATTTTTAGCCTTTATTAACCCAGTTTACCTTTACCAAAAAAACAAATTACCACAATTACTATTCATAATGAAAAAATAAAAGGGGAATGTTAACCAAACATGGACCATCTAATTGAAAATATGGAATCCATTTTTAAAAATTAAAAAAAATATAATCGGTACAATTTAATTTAATTTTAAATAGGAAAAACACAATGAGAAACTGTTTCATATGAAAAATGAATTTTTCATGAAATAGATGATCCTATATTATCTGTGTGACTAATAGTAATAATTATATGAATTTAAATTCTTATAAATAGACACGTAAAATATAAATTTAACTTAAATATTTCCCTATTATATTTTATTTTAATTAATTGAAATTTATAAATGTTATACACTTTAATATCAGTTTTCAGAAAATTATGTTTTTAATCATAAAAACAAACTTATACCAAAATTATGAAAATTTATAATTTAAATAAAACTAATTACATTATTTTATATAAAATAGATCATATATAAAATTAATAAAAAATCCAAAATATTATGGTACATTCAAATCAGTTAATTTAATGAAAATAAATGATAATATTTAAAAAACTGATAATTTTCATTGTTCACTGAAAATAAATCATTTTAAAAAAATACCAAAATTTAACCCTAAGTTATTTACAATATATTGATTTAAAAAATTAATTTAAATTTATAAAATGAATTTTATAAAATATCCAAAAATTAATTATAATATTTCTTCAAGAAAATTCATTAAAAATCATTTTTGAAGAGAACAAATTTTTTTGTAGAATAAAATGTCTTCTTGATAAATTGAGTTTTTCATTGATAAGAATTTATCAGTAAATTTATATTTATTATTATTATATATATATATTTAATAAATAATTTAATCTTATTTATTCTCTCTAATTTAATGGCTAGGTTATATAAATCATATAATAATATTTCATGGTTTGTTTAGGCTCAGTGTTGCGTGTTATTTACACTATCGAGTATAGTTTTATTTTTAAAAATATAAATGTTTAATAATATTATTATGAGATAATTTTTACAAGGTATAGAGATATTATATATTATTATCCTAAGTAGTGAATAATTACCAGCCTGAAAACCTCAGAATAAAAATTAATGTATTAAAAATTCTTTGAAAACCAAAATCAATCAACTGAAGAGAGTTTTATTCATTATATATGGGACCCATGAAATACAATGGATATCCTTCACTTACCATGTCGCACATGTTTTACCCCTCCATTAAAATTTTATATGTGATAAATCTATAATATTAAAGAATTAAAAAACTAATGTTAATAGAAAATTAAATGAAAATAGAAAATAATTGCAGTAGGTTCTCTAGTACGTCACTGATGAGTCTAGTCTCCACGAGCATAGTCTTATCTGTAATTTGTCTTTGTTTTCCCTTTAAAGAATTGTTGTCTTTTAAGTGACCCTCGAATTTTATATACTAATAATATATCATTTCACCAGATTATTTGTTTCATATCATAATAAATAACACCCCATAACCAAAAGGCTTAGTGTTTTCAGAGATTAGACACATAAATAACTTATTTTATAACATTTTCATTATCTACTATAATAATTATTCTAACAGGACATCCTATTTGAAACATAAAACATAATAATAACCTCCATATCCTAGGGAATGGAAATATAAGAAAGGGTGAGTTCATATGCTCAGTAAGAGTAAACATATGTGTCATCAATTGAAGATCATAAGTGAACATAAAAGGATCATAAGGCTATGATAATATAATAATGTTTCTTAGAATTCCATTAGATAATCATACACAATAAATCATATATCATAAAACATGAGTCATGGAATAAGTATCTCATTATAACAAAATACACGAGTAATAGTAGTCTAAAAACATGTTTCGATAATCATGAGTTATGAAAACATAACATTGAATAGGAATGAGGAATAAATGTATGTGATGTATATAATAATTGAAAAAAATCCTATATCAAGGATCAATGTAGATACATTAATCACATGGTGGATAGAGTTCCATAAGTGATTGTGTTAACTCTCATTTCTAGAAACATAGTGTATAGAGTCACATAGGGAATGGAGTTTACTTCTAATTCCCAAAAACAGTTGATGCCATGAGATATAATTCTTTACCAAATAAGTTAGAGGGTATATAATTCTCACTCATAATAAATTTTAAAACATATATATTCATGCCAAAATAACATTAAAAATTTATAACTCATGATTTTATGATTACATCATGAAACAGAAATATGTTTCATAAAATATTTTATATCATTGGAGAATATTATATATTTAATTATATAAAACAATAAAAAATGTTTACATTGATGAAGAAAACATTAATAAGAGTAATAAAGTATACAATGAGAAATAATAAGAAATAATCTTTATGTTTTTTATTTCCTTTGACATTTTTTTAAAAAAGTGGAATTGAATTTTTTTGGAAGGCCATGATAAATTGGTGGGGAAGTTTATTAAATAAAACTATTTATGGATGTGGGAAAATATGTTAGTATATAAATAATTTAAAAGACATTCCTTTCACACTATGTTAAATAAATTAAAAGTTAGTCAAAAATGAAGTCATATGTCACTTTTAAATATCATTTTCATGGACATGACAAGATAAAATTTAAAAAATTATCCTAAAATTGAAATATCAATACTGTAACCTTGAAAATAATTAATGGTTAAGTCCATAAATATGTAATTGAGGATAAAAGTTATGAATGTGAATAAAAAATATTAATTGAACCCCACATAATTAAAAGTGTAATAAATATTCCTTTTTGAATGATTTGAAGAGAAAACTGAAGATCATAAGAAATAATACATAATTATATATCAAAATAATAAAACAGAACATTGTTGGGAAGAAATAATTTTGAAATTTAGGAGAAATTTTTTTGAATAAAAATAATATGTATGGTTTATTACGCTTAAAGGCATCACATCAAAGGAATTATGAACCAAAGGAGAAGTTAACTGATAGGAGGAGATGTAATTATCATCAAGAACCAGATGAGAAAAGGAAATAAAGGGTTTTTGGAGATAAATATCATAACTTTTCCCCCAATATAGTCTTATTCATAATAATATCATATTTATAATGATAATGGAATGAAAAACCATAACTTTTACTATCGAATTACAAGGAAGATATTTAAACTACTTTATAATAAAAATAATCACCATAATAACTTATTTTGTAACCCTATTTATATTTATTACATTTTATAATCTAATCATAATCATTCATTACATATTCATTATCTTGTTAATGTTTATTTTCATCACTTAATATTAGTAATTTAAATTTTTTGCACATGATTCATAATAGTGATGTTAAAAAACAATATTTGAAAAAAATATAATGATTCCCAGATTAGAAACTATATTGATATTGTTTATTTCTGATTTATTAATTCATGTGTTCATTATATGGAAATTATGCTCATGGTTCAAGATAATGAGATCCAGGACAACCTTGTTTTGGGTAATTTGATAATATCAATGAATTACATTATAATGATATTTATTTTTAATATATTTATTTTGGAACCATATTAATGATATTTATTACTTTTTAATATCATTTATTCCTCTAATATATTAAATAACCATCCATCAAAAGGAAGTTATGAATAACTAAATACATTGTTCCTGGTGGTGGTAGTCTTCACATAATATAAGTGAAATTTTCATTTTTCAAATAGTCAAGGGTAAAGTAGAAATGGTTATTAGATAAAAATAATAACATTGAAATATACTGATAATACTAAGATAACTATTCTAGTATGGTTGTAGTATATTTTAAAGAGGTATATGATGAAATAATTGAATATAAAAGAGAAATATTTATTATGAGTTTTTAACTTTCTCCTTGGGAAAATTCATTGAGCCTTATCAGAATGGTTTTTTGGGGAGAGATAATATAATAAACTGGACCATAGTGTCCTAGATATAGTATTAAATTAATTACATTGTCACTATATAAAAAATATTGTATCCTATGGGATCAAATAGTTTAGTTGTCTTGGAAAACTAGATAATTGCTTAAATCTCACAATTCATTTGAGAACATGAAATATAACATAGTATTTTATTTGAGATAATTATTATTTAATCTAAATTATCCTTTCCTATCAATAATATTACACTTTCAAGAATATAAAAAAAACAAATTAAAATGGTGAGATCAGATGCTTAGTAAGGGAACAAATATAATAGAAGCTGTCATAGAGTAAATAAGGCATTAATAATATCGCATGAATAAATGATGATCAAATAATTTGATATAAATAATGACATGGGAATAAAAATTATAATTATATAAAAAACAATTAAAATGATTTCATGGGAATCATTAATTGATTTCATAATGATGGAATGCATAATCATAGACATCTTAAACATACCATCAATACCTTTTTCCAAGATATCATATATAAATTGGTAAAGAAATTTCAAATACCCAACTAGTTTTCTCTAATGAATCCCACTGATGAATTGATGGGATTTTTAATTCAAGTCCCCAACTATCAATTAAAATGTATAATGATTTCATTATATTAATAAGTAAAACATCATATTAAACATTCCTTAATAATCAATAATTATCCATACTAAAAGATCTATAATGTGCAATATCAATACTTTACCAAGTAAAAATGATCATATTAAATCTATAGAGATATGTTGGATGGTATAATTGGATTATAATCTCGTTAAATCATAATATTCATAAAATTATGTTGATGAATATGAAAATACATTAAAATATCACTTGAAATTTTCTTAAGAAAAATACACATTTCATTTTGAAATCACTTATTTAAAATCTAAAAAATTACAATATATTAGTGAAAATAATTTCTTTGGAAACAACCATGAAAAAGTTTAATGTAATCCTCAAATAATGGATTAGTAGTGATGTTGGGAAAATTCATTCGTGTGGTGTACATTAAAATAATAATTCTGTTCAAACCATCGACAAGAAGTGACCCGTTTAGAAAATAGTAAGAATATTCCAATAAAATATTTTTATTTAAACTAAAATGGGGATACAAATTACTATAATACATAAATTAATAATATAAAAAACTTTCATGAAAACATTTTAAAGAAAATATAGACATGAAAGAAAAATATTCTTTATTACATAGAAAGAAAAAGTCATTTTTCCATTTAATAATTTTATCAAACATTTGAGTACATATAGAGAGTAAAATGAAAGGAAAAATTTTAATTTTATTAAATAAATATAATATAATTAAATTCAAGGGTTTTAAGATAGAAAAATAATATAACTATGTAACTCCCCGACCCCAGTTACCTAGAGTCGGTGCATTATTACATAACATTGGCATGATCACAAGAAAGATCAAATCTCGAAAGACCGATTGGTTTAGTATCCTTGGAAACCCTAGATATATTCATAAAGTTTTACATTGCATCATAAAGTGGAAAACTATTATAACAACATATTTTCTCCATATTCCACACTTATATCCCCACATAATATCCCTGCAGGTCATTCATAATTTACTTCTTCACTTCCTGGGAAAAATAAAACATAGAAAAGGGGTGATCTCAAATGTCCAGTAAGGATAACAATATAGAGGAAACTTTCAAAAATAAGCATAAACATTTAAGACAATGTAATACTAAAACAAAAGCCTTTTAAACTTAAACATCAACATAGTATGGAAAAAGTAAAATGAAATAATTCCATTTACATATTCACATTGATATTCTACTAATCGAATAATCACATGCGATATCAATAAACACTTTCATAATGATGGAATGCATAATGCCAGACTCTCATAACAACGTAGCCAAGGCCTCGTGCCAAGACTACAAATAAGATTTTGTCAAGGCCTTGTGCCAAGACACTAGTTTGTCTCATGAGACCTACCGATGCATCGAGGAGCTATAGCGGGCTCCACCCGTCACATATTAAGTCCAATGCATTCCCATATGAAAAGGTCTAAAAATGACATAAACATTCGTATTAAAACTAGCATACGAAATGTCAATACTTTCATCATAAACTATGAATGGTATAAAAATAGCACATCCACAGCCAAACATATCATAAACTAGCATAGAAGTTTTGTATCATAATAAATCAACTACAAATAAACATAAAATCCTTCAAAGGATGTTGACATAGATGAAATCAAAACTCTTTTTAGAGAAATATATATTTCTATTTTTGAAATCATTTAAGAGTCATATATTTATAAAATAAAACATTTTATTTGGAAATATTCTTATAAGCTTGTAAGGGAATCTTCGACGATTTTATAATGGCGGAAAATAACCGCACCCGCCGTATAAGTTAAAAAAAACATTCTTACCTTAATTTTGTCGAAAAGGTTAAAAAACACCTTGTTTGGAAAACGATGGAAGTATTCCTTTATACACCTCATAAAAAATTCAAACAATGGTATAAATGACTTTAACACATATTCTTGTAAATAGTAAAAATGTTTTGAAATACATTTTTAAGAAACATGAATGTGGATTATAAAGAGATCCCAGTAGATTATTACGTATAAACAACCTCGGATAATGAAGAGATTGTGAAATAACACGTACCTTGTACTTTTCCTTGGTTGGGGTAGGTTAACCTCCTGTATGATAGTGAAATAATTTTTATTAAATTATACACGAATCATATGCATTCATATGATATCATATATGATCTTTTAACATTGCTTTGTTAATAATTTCATAGTATTATCATTGTTTCGGGTGTTAACTTACTCGTTTTCTTTTATATGTATTGTTATGTAAGCCATCTTTGTAATGGATAAGTTGTATATTATTCATATCGATAATGATATCATGTCCTTAAACATCATTTTTAAATCAGAAAATTATAATTATACTTGAATGGATACGATGGAGGATGAATCTCTTCGCGTTCATGGAGACGGTAGTCCGTACGTACGCACGAGCGACAATATCATTTTTTTGATATTAAAATAATATATAAGTTGATAGTATATCATATATATACAGAATCATTATCATGTTATATTTATTATTTACATGAGTTACACATCATTATTATACCCATCCAAATAATAATAAATTGAATAACAATTACACCACGACGTGGAGACGGTAAGCCGTACGTACGCACGTATGGTGACATGTTATTCAAAGGGTGGATAGAATAATGAATATGGTTGTACCATATTTATAATAACATCACAGTATATATACGATACTAGAATTATTATTTAAGAATCGTAATAACAAAGAAAGAAGAAGTGGAATAAGAAAGGAACTAGGAAAAGGGTGGTGAAATCATTACATCTTCTTCGGGTTCTTCCTTTTTATTTGATCAAAAGGGCTCCTTAGGATGGCTTTCTGATCAAACTAATGCCTTTAGGTTGTATTGAGGGAAGTTGGGAGAGTATTTGGTCAGAGTTTTCCTGAACCAAAAGGCTTTTAAGGTGTGAAGAAATGAGAAGGAGGAGTGCCCTTTTATAAGAGAGTTGAGGGGCACCTTTGGAAAAGCTAGAAATATTAATTTATAATAAATTCATATTCCGTTTTTAATGGCTCCAAAGTTGATTATTCATAGGTTAAGGTGGGGATAGGTCGAAAACCATTTAACCAATAGAATTTAGAAAGGATTGGGTTACTATATTAACCTTATCTTTTAGTTTTTACTCTTAGTAAATTAGTTTGACATTTACCATGTCACATTGTATTTTTATAATATATAGTTAATAAACGTACTATATACATCCAAGAGACCCCCATGTGGTCCATTAATGATTAACCTATAATGATATAAGTCTCTTGGATGAACCTTATATTTTTAAGAATTTAATATCAATTAATAATATATTATTTGTTTTAAAAACTCTTTTATGTCAATTTTGAAACTATTCAATAATTGATTTTTGTGAAACTCATAACAGAATTATTACTTATAACAAAGTAAATTAAATCAATCCTAACATGTAATATTAGCCTATAAAATTATTTTAATTCATTAAAAGTCTAAAATTATATTTATTTGGGAATTTATAATATCAATTATTTTAATGTTTCACAATTATGGTAATTACTTCATCATCATTGTGTCATAAATAAATTTAATTATTTAATGTATAAAAATTATCTATAAAATATAATTATGTAGGAAATTTTATTAACTTTATAATTAATATTTACAATCGAATTTATCTTATGTATAACCCTATATTAAAATTTTTTTAGTAAATAAACATTGATTTTAACTCTTTTAACTCTTCTTTGAATTAAATAATAATAAATGTCCTAATCTAATCCAAGTGGACCTAAATGATAATAATTTATTACTAAGGTTGTTTTTGGTCGAGATACACTTGTCCAATAGAATTAGGACACGTGTTAGGGTAATATTAATATCATTTTTACCCTTAATTACCTTATTTTAATTTTAACCGTGGTAAATAAAAGTAAAAAGTTACTATTCACCAAAAATTAATTTCATCTTATTGAACCACATTTTACTTCTTGATATTAACCGTGTCTCTCAGATTTTCGAAATTCCATTCACAGAAGCGGTAAAATTTTGTTTTATGAAAAATTCAGTTTTTTAACTACCACTTAGTAGTTTCACTATTCATAAAAAATTGATGTTTTTCAGAACAATGCAAAAATTTCACCCTAAGCTATAATTGATATTCCGAATTAAAAAATTATGTCTATTTTAAAAAATTCTAAACATATAAGTTTCATTAATTAATTTTATAATTAATTCTCACTGTCACAACAAATAGCGTTTTTTAAGAAACAATATATATCAAAAGATTGATAATTGTTTATGTACATTTTCAAAGTAAAATTAATTCTAATGAACACCATTGGATAAAATGGTAAAAATATATTCTAATTATGCTTTAAAACCACTCAATAATATAATTTATCACTATAAATTATTTTGATTAAAAAAGTTGTTTTTAAATATTTTTCACTATTCATAAAAATTGGAAGTTCTCAGAAAAATACAAAAAATTCAACTTAGGATAATTTCGATATTCCGAATCCGAAAATGAAGTCAATTTTGAAATATAAAATATATATAATTTCAAAAAGTAGGTATTACTATTCCTAACAAATAGTTTGATTGGTTGTGGTGTGTTAGAACTCGATGTTGCGTACAACACACGCTATCGCATTATTCAAAGAGAAGCGTACCGTAGACGCTTGGGGTGTTACATTCTCCCCTCCTTCAAATAATTTCGTCCTCAAAATATCTAGCATACTTATCACATGAAAAGACTCGGGTGGTTCTTCATCATAAGTTCCTCGGGTTCCCACGTTGCCTCTTCCATCTTATGGTTTCTCCACAAAACTTTTACCAAACGCGTCGTCCGGTTTCGCAGTACTTGTTCTCTCGTATCAAGAATCCTGACGGGCTCTTCACAATAGGACAGATCGGGTTCCAGTTCTAATTCTTCATAGGTGAGTACATGCGTTGGGTTAGGAATGTATTTCCTCAACATAGATACGTGGAACACATTGTGAACTTTGGAGAGAGTTGGCGGCATTGCCAATCGGTAAGCTACAACCCCAATTCGTTCTAGAATTTCGAAAGGTCCGATGTACCTGGGACTCAATTTACCTTTCTTACCAAAACGTATGACTCCCTTCCATGGAGATACCTTCAGGAAAACATGATCACCGACTTCAAATTCCAAATCCTTCCATCGATTATCGGCATAGCTCTTCTGCCTACTTTGAGCTGCTTTGATGTGATTTTGGATTACCTTCACTTTTTCCATCGTTTCCTCCGCCAGTTCTGGGCCTACAAGTTTTGTTTCACCAAAATCATCCCAACAGGTTGGTGTATGACATCTCTTTCTGTATAACGCTTCATATGGTGCCATCTGAGTACTTGAATGGAAACTATTGTTATAGGAAAATTCTACCATAGGTAAATATTGATCCCACATACCCTGAAAGTCAAGTGAGCAGGATCTCAACATGTCTTCTAAGGTTTGAATAGTTCGTTCTTATTGTCCATCTGTTTGAGTGTGGTAGGCAGTGCTCCAATGAAGTTTAGTATCCAGGGATTTCTGAAGACTCTTCCAGAATCTTGATGTAAAACGGGGATCACGATCAGTAACAATCGATAGGGGTACTCCATGAAGTCTCACAACTTCATTAATATATAGTCTTGCTAGACGTTCCAGTGGTATATCTTCTCATATAGCAAGAAAATGTGCTGACTTGGTAAGATGATCAACAATAACCCATATTGCATCGTTCCTTCTAGGAGTCTTTGGTAGTCCCATGAAAAATTCCATCGTAATATTGTCCCATTTCCACTCTGGTATGGGAAGAGGTTGCATGACTCCTCCAGGTTGTTGCCTTCCAGCTTTCACTTGTTGACAAACCATACATCTTGACACAAAATTAGCAAACTCCCTCTTCATGTTGTCCCACCAAAAATGATCCTTCAAATCTCTATAAATTTTGGTGCTCCCAGGATATAAAGAGAAATGGGAACTATGAGCATCAGCCAACAATTCCCTTTTTAGATCAGGTAAATCGGGAACACAAAGTCTCTTCCCAAATTTCAAAATTCCATTTTCATACACAAAGTCTCTCAATCTCCCATCAATAACAGCTTTAATATTCTTTTTAAATTCTTCATCATCGGTCTGAGAACTCTTAATCCTTTCTAGTAAAGATGTTTTGGAATCCATTTGAAAAATAATTGATGTTTTTCCTTCCCTGGTTATTCCCATGTCTATCTTCACTAGATCCATGAAAATTGGATCCCTTTCAATTCTCATATTGTTCAAAACTCCATGGTCTTTTCTACTCAAAGCATCTGCCACCCTGTTTGCCTTCCCCGGGTTGTAGTGTATCATGCAATCATAATCCTTGAGTAATTCAAGCCATATCCTTTGCCTCATGTCGAGTTCCTTTTGTGAGAAAATATACTTCAAACTCTTGTGATCAGTATAAATCTCACATTTTTCACCATAGAGGTAGTGCCTCTATATCTTCAAAGCAAAGATCACAACTGCTAACTCGAGATCATGAGTAGGATAGTTTTGTTCATGAATTTTCAACTGTCATGATGCATAGTAAATAACCCTATCATTCTGCATAAGGACACAACCAAGTCCTTTCTTCGATGCATCACTATAAATAATGAACCCATAATTCCCCAATGGTAGAGTCAAAATAGTAGCATTCACTAATCTTCTCTCCAGTTCTTCGAAACATTCTTCACACTCTTTTTTCCAAACAAATTTAACCCCTTTACGTGTGAGCTTCGTTAATGGGTTAGCCAATCGGGAAAAATTCTGGACGAATCGTCGATAATAACCTGCTAAACCAATAAAACTACGTACCTCAGTTATTCTCGTAGGTGCTGGCCATTCTTGGATTGCCTTGGTATTAGAAGGATCAACAGATATTCCATCTTTAGTGACAATATGTCCAAGAAAAGAAATCTCCTGAAGCAAGAATTCACACTTGCTAATCATCCCATATAATTTATGTCTTCTCAGAGTCTTCAGGATAATGCGCAAGTGATTTTCATGATATTCGTAGCTTTTGGAGTATACCAAGATATCATCAATAAATACCACCACAAAATCATTGAGATAATCTTTGAAAACTCTATTCATCAGATCCATGAATACAGAGGGTGCATTAGTCAATCCAAAAGGCATTATAGTAAACTCGTAATGCCCATACCTGGTTCGAAATGCTGTCTTCGGAATGTCTTCCTTCTCCATACACAACTGATGGTATCCAGATCGAAGGTCACTCTTTGAAAAGTATTGTGCTCCATGCAGTTGGTCAAATAAATCATCAATGCGAGGTAGGGGAAACTTTTTCTTTATTTTTATAGCATTGATCTCCCTGTAGTCAAAACATAACCTCATAGATCTATCTTTCTTTTTAACAAAAAGAATAGGGGCTCCCCATGAAGAAAACACTATGGAGAATAAATCCCTTATTACTCAATTCCTCTAGTTGTTTCTTTAGTTAAACTAATTCTACAGTGGCCATTCTATAAGGGGTCTTTGATATAGGCCTTGATCCAGGAATTAAATCAATGGAACACTCAACTTCTCATTATGGAGGATGTCCAGGTAAATCTTCCGGAAATACATCTACAAATTCATTCACAATAGGTACATCCTCTATTTGATCATTCCTTTCCTCACCCACAGTCATTTCATTCTCTTCCTCCCCAATAATTGAATTTAGTTGAGCTACTGGGGGTGGATCTAAATAAGAATTAGGTGGTGACGATTCAGATCTAATGATAAGGTGTTCCTTATCATTATCATCAAGAATCGTAACCTCTTTATTCTTACAATAAATCATTGGATCATAGTCTGAAATCCAGTCCATACTGAGGATTATATCAAACTCAATCATAGGTATGATGATGACATCAGCAGATAAAGAACATTTATGTGCTCTAATGGGGACTGATTCACAAAACATTGTTGCTATAATACTTCCCTTAGGAGTTTTAACTGACAACTACCTTGTTAAATCAAATTGGAAATATCTAATTTTCTTAGAAAACTGGGAAGATATTAAACAATGCGATGATCCAGAATCAAATAATGAATTTTCTAAACTGGAGGAAACCATTAAATTACCGGCCACCACATCTATCAGAGCTTCTACCTCAGCAGTAGTGATAGCATAAGCTTGACCATGATCCCTTGGCCTTTTCTGAGGTATGTTCTCCCGACACTTAGGACATTCATTTGCATAATGCCGCCATTTCCCTGCAATTGTATCACTGAACGTTGGTGGCTTCCTTCTTCCCCTTGCAATCACGAGCTTGGAGGCCTTTTTCACCACACTTATAACAGACTCCCCTTCCCTTCAAGAAAGTATTGGGGTGTTTCTTCCCACATTTACCACAAGATGGATATTCAACCATTCCCTTATTCCCCTTATTTCCATTCCCTGATTGATCAGCAAGTCTCTTCTTCTCTTGATTTTCTTTAAAGTCATAAGACTTAGAGAATTCCTTTTCAGTCTTGATAGCACATGAGACAATGTCTTCGTATGACGAGAAGGATTGTGAGACTAATGCTCGACGGAGAAATGGTTTTAACCCATCAAAGAAATGATCAATCTTACTTCTTGGGTTACGTATATAATCTCCAGCATAACTTGCTATCCTTGTAAAGATAACCTCATTCTTTGTGACATTCTCATCCTCCTTTTGTCTCAGACTCAGAAATTGCCTTTCCATTTCTGCTCGATGGTCGCGAGGAAAGTATTTTTCTAAAAACAGATCTTTGAAATCTCTCCATTCCATATTTGATACTTCATCATCTTCCTTCATGTTTTGAATCAATTACCACCATTGATCAACATCTCCAGTGAGTCGGTAAACTGCCATGATTACTTTTTCCCTTTTACTACTCCCCAATGCCTGAAAAATTTTCTCTAGGGAAAATATCCATTTCTCAGCTACTAAGGGATTTGTACTCCCCTTGAACGTTGTTGGTTGTTGCCTCATGAATCGATCTATCATTGATCCTCCACACTGCGGATCAAGGTGCTCCATACGGGTAAGGTTATTATTCATAACCTGAGTGAGTTGTCCCAGTATGGTGATTAGCAGATCGGCACCAGTTGCATCACCAGCTCCAATATAATTATCTTGAGCAGGAGGGAAATCACTACATGGAGTGCGTGCATTGATTCGGTTTCCATTTCTTCCACTAGGTTCCATTTCTAAACAATGGCATAAACTAGATCAGTTTATGAATCAAAATACATAATCCCATACTTATAAAACACTTCACATAATTTGAACTATTTATGGATATAATCCATAACCATAAAAATGTTTCCTTTGAGGAAGTATATAATCATAAACCCTTCATAATGATTTGAAAAGAAAATGAGATTTATCCTAAGCATATCCCCCGAGAGTGTCGTAACCAAGAGTGCAGCAAGACCCGTTGTCGTGCCCCAGTTCTCGTTCGAGTCTAGCTCAAAGCGGTGTTTTCGGGTTTTACCCCTAGGTACATCTATGCCAGAGCCACCTCTACATGCTCATATCCATACAGGGATGTATTGCTTGGAAAACTTACAAAATCTCTACAATACCAAAATTCAAGGAAGTTCTTCTATACTAATCCTCAATGTTCATCTTTGGTCTACGTGCTCTAATCAGAGTTTATCTAAATCTAGCTTCCAAGGTTTATACTAAACTTCCTCTGATACCAATTGTAACGTCCCGACCCCAGTTACCTAGATTCGGTGCATTATTACATAACATTATCATGATCACAAGAAAGATCAAATCTCGAAATACCGATTGGTTTAGTATCCTTGGAAACACTAGATATATTCATAAAGTTTTACATTACATCATAAAGTGGAAAACTACTACAACAACATATTTTCTCCATATTCCACACTCATATCCCCACATAATATCCCTGTAGGTCATTCATAATTTACTTCTTCACTTCCTGGGAAAAATAAAACATAGAATAGGGCTGAGCTCAAATGCCCAGTAAGGATAACAATATAGCGGAAACTTTGAAAAATAAACATAATCATTTAAGGCAATGTAATACTAAAACAAAAGCCTTTTAAACTTAGACTTCAATATAGTATGGAAAAAGTAAAATGAAATAATGCCATTTACTTATTCACATGGATATTCTAATAATCAAATAATCACATGCAATATCAATAACCACTTTCAAAATGATTGAATGCATAGTGCCAGACTATCATAACCACATATCCAAGGCCTCATGCCAAGACTACAAATAAGATTTTGTCAAGACCTTGTGCCAAGATACTAGTTTGTCTCATGAGACCTACCAATGCATCGTGGAGCTATAGCAGGCTCCACCCGTCACATATTATGTCCAATGCATTCCCAGATGAAAAGGTTTAAACATGACATAAACATTCGTATTAAAACTAGCATACGAAATGTCAATACTTTCACCATAAACTATGAATGGTATAAAAATAGCACATCCACAGCCAAACATATCATAAACTAGAATAGAAGTTTTTTATCATAATAAATCAACTGCAAATAAGCATAAAATCCATCAAAGGATGTTGACATAGATGAAATCAAAACTCTTTTTAGAGAAATATCTCTTTCTAATTTTGAAATTATTTAAGAGTCATATATTTATAAAATAAAAAATTTTATTTGAAAATATTATTATAAGCTTGTAAGGGAATATTCAACGATTTTATAATGGCGGAAAATAGCCGCACCCGCCGTATAAGTTAAAAAAAGCATTCTTAGCTTAATTTTGTCGAAAAGGTTAAAAAGCACCTTGTTTGGAAAACAACGGAAATATTCCTTTATAAACCTCTTATAAAAAGTCAGACAAGGTTATAAATTACTTTAACCCATATTCTTGTAAATAGTAAAAATGTTTTGAAATACATTTTTATGAAACATGGATGTGGATGATAAAGAGATTCCAGTAGATTATTACGTATAAACATCCTCGGATAATGAAGATATTGTGAAATAACCCTTACCTTGTACTTTTCCCTGGTTGGGGTAGGTAAACCTCCTGTATAATAGTGAAATAATTGTTATTAAATTATACACGAATCATATGCATTCATATGATATCATATATAATCTTATAACATTGCTTTCTTAATAATAACTTAGTATTATCGTTTTTTCTGGTGTTAACTTACTTGTTTTCTTCTATATGTTTTGTTACGTAAGCCATGTTTTTAAAGGATAGGTTGTATATTTTTCATATCTAGAATTATTTCAAGTCCTTAAACATCATTTTTAAATCAGAAAATGATAATTATACTTGAATGGATACGATGGAGGATGATTCTCATCGCGTTCGTGGAGACGGTAGTCCGTACGTACGCACGAGCGACAATATCATTCTTTTGATATTAAAATAATATATAAGTTGATATTATATCATATATACAGAATCATTATCATGTTATATTTATTATTTACATGAGTTACACATCATTATTATACCCTTCCAAATAATAATATATTGAATAACAATTGCACCACGACGTGGAGACGGTAAGCCGTACGTACGCACGTATGGTGACATGTTATTAAAAGGGTGGATAGAATACTGAATATGGTTGTACCTTATTTATAATAACATCACAGTATATATAAGATACTGGAGTTATTATTTTAGAATGGTAATAACAAGTAAAGAAGAAGTGGAAGAAGAAAGGAACTTGGAAAAGGGTGGTGAAATCATTACCTCTTCTTCGGGTTCATCATTTTGATTTGATCAAAAGGGATCCTTAGGTTGGATTTATGATAAAAATAAGTCCTCTAGGTTGTACTGAGGGATGTTGGGAGAGTATTTGGGAAGATTTTGGCCAAACCAAAACACTTTGAAGGTGTGAAGAAATGAGAAGGAGGAGTGCCCTTTTATAAGAGGGGTGAGGGGCAGCTTTGGAAAAGCTAGAAAGATTAATTTATAATAAATTCAAATTCGGTTTATAATGGCTCAAAAGTTGATTATTAAAAGGTTAAGGTGGGGATAGGTTTAAAACCATTAAACCAATAGAATTTGGATAGGTTTGGGTTACTATATTAACCTTATCCTTTAGTTTTAACTCTTAGTTAATTAGTTTAACATTTACCATGTCACTTTGTATTTTTATAATATATAGTTAATAAACATACTATATACATCCAAGAGACCCCCAAGTGGTCCAATAATGATGAACCTATCATGATATAAGTCGTTTGGCCCAACCATAGATTTTTTGGAATTTAATATCAATTAATAATATAATATTTGTTTTAAAAACTCTTTTATGTCAATTTTGACACTATTCAATAATTGATTTTTGGGACACTCATAAAAGAATGATTACTTAGACAAAAGTTAATTAAAGAAATACTACCATGTCATATTAGCATATAAAATTATTTTAATTCATTAAAGCTCTCAAATTATATTTATTTGGGAATTTATAATATCAATTATTTTAATGTTTCACAATTATGGTAATTACTTCATCATCATTGTGTCATAAATAAATTAAATTATTTAAAGTCTAAAAATTATAAATAAAATATCATTATGTAATAAATCGTATTATCTTTCTAATGAATATTTAAAATCGAATTTATCTTATGTATAACCTTATATTAAAAATGTTTTAGTAAATAAACATTGATTTTAACTCTTTTAACTCTTCTTTGAATTAAATAATAATAAATGTCCTAATCTAATCTAATTGGGCCTAAATGATAATAGTTTATTCCTAAGGTTGTTTTTGGTCGAGACACACTTTTCCAATAGAATTAGGATATGTTTTAGGGTAATATTAATATCATTTTTACCCATAATTACTCTATTTTACTTTTAACCGTGGTAAATAAAAGTAAAAAGTTACTATTCACCAAAAATTATTTTCATCTCATTGAACAAAATTTTACATCTTGATATTAACCGTGTCTCTCGTATTTTCGAAATTACATTCACAGAAGTGGTAAAATTATGTTTTATGAAAAAATCAGTTTTTTAACTACCACTTAGTAGCTTCACTATTCATCAAAAATTGAAGTTTTTCAGAACAATGCCAAAATTTCACCCTAAGATATAATTGATATTCCGAATTCAAAAATGATGTCGATTTTGCAAAATTCCAAACATATAAGTTTCATTAATTAATTTTATAATTAATTCCCACTGTGACAACAAATAGCGTGTTTTTAAGAAACAATATATATCAAAAGATTGATAATTGTTTATGTCCAATTTCAAAGTGAAATTAATTCTAATGAACACCATTGGATAAAATGGTACAAATATATTTTAATTATGCTTTAAAACCACTAAATAATATAATTTATCACCATAAATTATTTTGATTAAAAAAGTAGTATTTAAGTATTTTTCACTATTCATAAAAATTGGAAGTTCTCAGAAAAATACAAAAAATTCCACTTAGGATAATTTCAATATTCAGAATCCAAAAATGAAGTCCATTTTGAAATATAAAATATATATAATTTCAAAAAGTAGGTATTAATATTCATAATGGCTAGTTTGATTGATTGTGGTGTGTTAGAACTCGATGGTGTGTACAACACACGCTATCGCATTATTCAAAGAGAAGTGTACCGTAGGAGCTTGGGGTGTTACAACTATATCAAAAAACGATAAATATAAACAATAATGAATAAGGATGAGATTTTGAAATAAATTCTTTCTGCATGTCTGAATTTATTTTTATGCACATTAAAAATATTTTATAATAAATTTAAATTTATCATAATTATATAAAATAACCACATATAGACTAATAATATTTTGAGACCCATTTATTAATAGTTTCTTTTTTAAATTTTCTTTTCTGAGTGTTAACTATTTCATTTTTCATTTATGTTTTGGTTCAGTACATTCAATACTTTCATCTTGATCATGGTTTCATCATATATTTTTTTTAATAATGATATAAAAATCACATATATTTTTTATATACACATTTAAAACCATTCTTGAAATGATTCCATGAAAAATTAATCACATCGCTCTGTAAAGGTGGCAATCCACTTGTTCGCACGAGCGATGTTATCATTTTTTAATGGGTGGAAGGGAATGATGTTAAATGATATATTATAGTTATAGAATAAAAATATTTAATAAACTAAATATATAAACATCATGACTTTATTAATAACCATTCATGATTTATGGTGATTAGAAACTAAATACATCATTTCATAAGGCGGTAGTCCGCACGTACGCATGAACGATGCATTTGATTCATATTTTATTGATATGGTGATGAATAAAGTTTGTAAAATAAATATAATAACATATAATTATATATTAGAAGGTTATTTTTTATATCTTCATGTTTATAACATAATTTTATAATTATAATAACCAATAAAATGAAAACACTCGGTTAAGAGTTGTACCTCCTCTTTGGACAACCTCCTTTGGCATAGATAATAAGACTTATATGGTTGATATTTTGATCAAAATGGGAATGACATATAGTGTCTTAAGATGTTATGAAGGGATTTTGGTTGGTACTATTTGATATATAAGTGCTATCGAGTATAAGTTAGACAGGAGATGTGGTGTCCTTTTATAAGGGAGGGACAGTACACACTTTGAATGTTTTATAAGATTTAAATATATTAATGTATAACTCAATATGTGTAAATAAAAATAATATTAATCATAAAGTTACTAATATATGATCAATATATTTAGATCCAATTGTATTTAATAATGTTTCGAAATAATTTTAACACTTATCTTATTCATTTAACCCCCCCTTTAAACCTCTTTATCATTTACCATAGTAACAAATTTTTACTACTTTACTATTCATATGACAAAAAATTAAGTTTTTGTTATTATATAATATTAATTTTTTTGATTATAAACATTTAATCTATTTTGAAATATTTAATTTGAATTATTTTTAGAAAATAATTGTATTATTATTTTGAAAAACCCAATGAAAATCATTTTTATAATAATTTCTGTTTAAAGTATAAAAATTATTTTATTAAAAAATAAATTATAATATAGATAAAAATGAATTAATTGGTTTAATTGAAATATAATTATAATTATTTTCCTCTTAAACCAAACCTAAATAGAATATTACCATGTAAAAATATGATTAATAGAAAATAATTTAAAGTGGATTTTATTTGGACAAAAAAATTATGTAGATTTATAAAGTGTTAAGAATATATTTCTAATTTCAAAATTCTTGTTTAATATAAATTATATTAAATATTATATATATATATATTTATTCAATGAAACTGTTTTATTTATCATTAAAATTATTCTGATTTCATTATAACTTCATAAAAGTGACATTTTTTTGTAAAATCAATTTTTCACTATTTAAAGAAAAATAAATTATTTCAAAAAAATATAGCAAATTCACCCAAAGATAATTTTGGAATTATGAATTCAAATATTAAATTGGTTTTACCAAATTAATTTAATAATAATTAATGATTGAGGTTTTAATCCCATTCTTGAATAAATCTTTGTGCATTGTGTTATTGGTTCTCCAAAAAGGAAAGATTATTATAAGTAAATCTCAGGTGTTACATTATTCCATCCTTCAAAACTTTTACCATATAAATTTCAATAATTCCCATCATAAACAAATGTGGGTAGTTATTCATAATAACTTATTTAGGTTCCCATGTCACCTCTTCTATTTTTTATATTTCTTCAATGTACATTGACCAATTAAGTTGTCCAATCCCAAAAAACCTTTCCCCTAGTATCAAGAATTTGAATATTCTCTTCAGAGTAAGATAAATTAGGTTCCAATTAAATTTCCTTATAGGTGATTACATGAATTGATTTTATCTTGTACTTATTCAATAATTATATATGGAACACATAATGAACATTATATATGATCGGTGGAATTACCATTTGTAAAGTCACAACTCCAATTCATTATAAAATTTCAAAAGGCTTTATGTATGTAACACCCCAAGAATTTGTGAAATGTTTTTTTCAAATTAATTTAATCCATTTGATATTTTGAATTTTACACAACACTAAATATAGATTTTTATTATACGAAATAACTATGTTTGGCTTGTGTTATATTCCACACCAAGTTAATCTTTCATTACATTTGAAAATTAGATTAGATTATGGTACACAAAACACTATGTGTGGCTTGTTATACACACAATACCATGTCCTACCAATATCTTGTGTTACACACAAGGTCGATTATTACCAAACTACAATATAATATTATTATTATTATTAATATATTATTTTACATGCCACCTAGCCATTGGTATGTGAGTTATTAATATTCTTAACTAAATTTTGAAAATATTATTTACACATGTATATAAAATGAATCCCTTGGTTATCAATAGGTATAAGGTAATGTAAGAACTATTTACAAATAAATAAATTACTTTTCAAAGAAAAATATTTTCTATATACAAACAAAATATTATCTCAATAAATTAAACAAACCAAATTTTAATGTTTTCACAAAAATAAATATATTATATATTCAATCAATATTTTTAATTCTCATCCAATAGATTTCAAAGTTATAAGGTAAGGATAAATGTAATTTTTTGAATAAAAAGATGTATTTTTCTAAAAGGTAATTTTATAGCCATTTAATGGAGAACCCATTTCATATTTTTTTGAAATTTTATAATTTTTTTTTGAAATAATATACTTCATTTTTTATATCATAAATAAAAATTAGATTAGGGTTACATTTTGGTATTTTTCTATAAAGTTTCATTTTTTTATGAATAGTAAATACCACTGGATTTTAATTGAAAACTTATTTTTTCATATAATATATTTACATAGTAAAATTTAACTTTTTTTTTGTATTTAGAGTTTAATTAGATAAATTATATTCCATAAATTAATCCAATTTATTTCATTATAATAAATTTCACATTGATATTGGATATAAAAACATTTTAATCATTGGAACATTTTTACTTTAAAAACTAGCTTTGTTGTCTCGTCTGTGGAATTAAATTTTAATTACATTCAACAACATTTGGGATTATAATTTGGAAGATTTGATTTCATATTTTTAATCATATTAATTTATTATTTCTAATATGAATAATTTATTTTTATTGAAAATTATTATCAAAAGTTATTAAAATTCATTACAACGATTAAGAGAAAAGTTAACTTAATGAATGACTATATCTTAAAAATAAGGGAAAAACAGAAATATAAAATTTTAAAGAAGACATTTTATGGATATATTTAGACCCCATAATAACTTTTCTCTAATTTGGTTCATTATTGGATCCACTTTTCATTGAAAAAACATAGGTGGAATTTCCTTTTAAAAAATTTACAAGAATGTCATTCCTCCTCCACTATAAAAAGGTACTCACCCTCACAATTATTCAAATATAAAAATCCATTTGGATTTACCAAAATATTCTTAAATAATCTCCCAAAATACCTCAATTTATCATGGAATCCTCCATTTGGTAATAAATCCATCCAAGGAAACCCTTTGTTGAAAACCAAAAGGAGTTACCCATAGAAGAGGTAACATCCTTCCTCAAACTCATTTCCTTTATTTTCTCTCTCCCCCACCTCAATTATTCCTATTAAATTATTAAATAATAATTTCAATATCCTAAATATATTTATTTATTGTAATATTAATTTTTATACCTACACTTACAAACACTTCAATCAAATGTGTAATAAACTTACAGTTCTTGTGTACGACGAATTATAACCTCACAAAATGATGTTGTTTTTTTTACTTACCACCTCTCATGGTTGGTAATTATGATGAAAAATATATTTTTATTTGATATATATTTTATATATTATTTATTTATTATAATTTAATTTTTATATAAAACATACCTTCATGATTTCCATATTTTGGATGTATGATAACTTTGTTTCTAGATGTGCCAACCACTGCCTCCTTAAAATAATGTGATTTGTTCCCACTTTACAAAGAATTTTTTAAGGGTGGTTTTAGTGAATTTACAATACATATATGAAATAATAATTTTAATTTAATTATAATATATATATATATATATACATTTCAATAACTTTATTCCTTCTAGTATGACAAGAAAATGGAAATAGCATCCATGCGTACGTACGACCTACTTTCTCCATGAACAATGTATTCCATTATATATATATATACATATATTTTATATATTAATATAAATATTTATATATCAAATATATATTATATATAAATAATGTTTTATAATATTTAAATAATTAAATAATGATTTATGTAAGAGGATTAAGAATAACAAGTCTAAACTTATACGAAAAACAAAGAGGATATTACCTGAAATGTTAAATTAACATGGATATGTTAGTAAACGGGTAATATAGGGTCATAAAAAACCATATATTGTGTAAGAAATAATAATTTTGTTTTTTTAATTTTTATAATAAACTTATATTAATTACATAGGATATTTTAACATGTTTGAAGTAATTCAATACTTAAGCTAAGGGGATTTCATCTCACATTTGATTTCCATGAGATTCATGCCATATTCACCACTATCTTATTTTTTGTGGTTTATATACTAACTTGTGAAATTTTATATTATTAATTTATATAATTTAATGATATTAAATTTTTTAATTTATCTTTTATTTCATTAGGATCACAGTTTAAAAATTACTCATACAGTAAGGGTTTTCTCATCCCACTTTTATTTCTATGAGACTTATTCCTAGTTCACCACCGATTTTTCATGTGTGGTGTATATACATCCAATAAATGTATTATACTATTATAATAAATAAATCTATTTGTTTTTACATATGAATTTTTTACCTCTAATTCTTCGGGTTTTACAGATCAATAGTTACCAAATCAGTAAGGTAGTTTTATCTCAATTTTCCTTCTTTGAAACACATGTTTTTCTATGAACCTATATTATTATAAGTGGTGTATATACTACCATTTAACATGTTATATCATAAAACTAATTATTTTAATGATATATTAATCTTCATGTAATAAAATTTTTATACATGGGTATATTGATTCAATGTTACCAAGTGGTAAGAGTTTATTGAAACAATCACATCATTTATCGAGATTGTTGATGTTTATGCTTCCATTGATGAAATATTATGATCCATATCTCAATAACACACTTAAATTTTATTATACTATAGTCATTAATGATGTATTTATGTATTTGTTAACATATTTCCACTCTTTAGTTATTATTAATATTTTTTATGAAAATACCATTATATTTCTCTTTTAAGTTAGAAATCTATGTTCTTTCTAACCCATGTCTTCTAAAAAGGATTTCAATGTGTTTTAAATATTATTTTATAAGTTTTCATTGAAAATGTTCTTAAATTGTTTTCCTAGATTCATTTATAATTATTCATGT
Organism: Viscum album; assembly: GCA_963277665.1. Lineage (NCBI taxonomy): Eukaryota > Viridiplantae > Streptophyta > Magnoliopsida > Santalales > Viscaceae > Viscum > Viscum album. The sequence goes on from OY728121.1 coordinate 432,854,803, forward strand.
TTATTTTTAAATAATTTTTTTTCAAATGGTTTTATGTTTTAAAATTTTTTTTAAAGAAAAAACGATATTTTCATCAATAAATGTTTTTAAAAGATATATAAAAAATATTTTTAATATAAGATGAAATAATTTAGTATTACTCATTAATTTATGGGAAATTATCCAAAGTATCCATTCGTATTATTTAAGTTAATGGTTTTTGATTTTATGGAATGATATTTGTGAATTATGTTTCAATTTAATGGGTTATATGATTTTGAAGAATGATTATTCTCCAAGGTTATGATTTGATGAGATTATTAAAAACCTTAATTTTTTCATAGATTAAGATGTGAATACATTTTTATGAAACCCATTTCATTTCATGGGTATGATATTATTGTTTGAGATTTTGTGGTATAACTATTTATGACTTCATTATGATATGGGTATGACCCATATATCCCTTCAATTCATTAGGTAATGATATGTGTTATATGAGATCTAAGGATACACAAGATGTATCCCTAGCCTAAAAATAAGAGGGTAAATTATTTGTAACCCAATAAAAAAATAAGCGGGTACATGGGTTATTATCCCAATCCTGAATCAGGTACATGGGTTATAGTCGAATCCTAACATTTTATAAAGGTCTTTGCAGCTATACTTGAACTAAGATTTTTTATTCCTATGTGTATGAAAAAAATTATATGTATTAATCTTTAGTTATTATTTCATGGATTATTATCTTTATTCCATTATGATTAATGTATTTTTAACTATCAATATTTATTCCATGTCTCCTAATTATGATATTTGATATATAGGGTATGCTCTTAAAATGATATTCTCATGTTATTATATCTTTATATTCATGTTATGCTTTCATACGTACATTATTTATATTTAATGATTATTTGATATCACCCCTTTCTTATGTTTCAATTCCCTGGGTTATGAAAGAGGGTTTTAAGTATATGTACTAAAGGGGTAGATCTTTATGGGAAACATTGATGATCTTTCATCTAGTTGGAATATTTTGTAACATGTTTCCAAATACACTAATTTGTTATGGTCATTGGGAATGTAATTTTGTAAAATTCTGAATATTCGTCTATATTTATTTAATATCCATGTAAGTTAAGCCTATGTCTCTATATTTGATATTAAAGGAAAGGTCTAGTAAACCTTCAGAAACTAGGATGAGAAAACTTTAATGATATCCCAACAGATATTTGAAAGGATATGTCTAGGGATGTCTCTATAGATATATCTATGGATATGGACAATTATATGAAATTGTACTATAATTTTGGAAAATTATAAAGTGATTGGTTTCTTTAAAATAATTACCATATGGATATTAAAAGAATAAGTGGGTTTGAAACATATGTACCTTATGGTAAAACATTTGAATAGGTGTGTTGGGCTTGACTCAAGTGTAACCTAGTACACAAAAATGGGCCTTACTTCACACATATTTTGACACTCTTGGGGGATATAAAAAGGTAATTCACAAACTCTTTATGAACCATCAAGAAATATTTAAGTATAATATGACTATAAATAACCTAGGATAAACCTACAGTGTGATAAATTAAAGTAGTTAGATCCATTATTTAGGAATACTATAAGTAATTTTTTATGATTATGTAGTTTTTTATTTTGATAAGTGTTTCTCATGATATTATTTTTGTTCTTAGTTAATGGATAAAACAAGTAGAAACTGTGTTAATTTTGAATTAAAAAGACGATGAAATGACTTTCCTACTAAGAAACTGAATGTTATGGGAGTGGGAATAGAGAACATTACTACTATACTCAGAAAAACTTCCCAAGTTATGGATCATGTTGAAAATCTAAAAAACCAGAGGAGGGATCAATGTTATATTTAGACATTAATGAGGAAACACCCACCTTCTTTTAGTGGATCCAATGTTCCATTACTTACTGGGAAATGGATCAATACCATGGAAAATATATTTTCTATTATTCAGTGTTTAGATCATAAAAAAAGTCATTTTATCTATTTATCATTTGAAGGGTGAATCATATCACTAGAGGAACCTTATTAAGAATACATGTAAATAAGAATAAATTTAATCTATAAAATGGGAAGTGTTTAAGGGGTTATTTATGAATATGTAATTCCATCATATTATATGAACAATGATGCAAGAGGAATTCTTAGAGATTAAATAGAAGGATGATGAATCTGGTGGCACCTATGAAGAAATATTTACAAGACATTCAAGGTACCCCTTAGGTATTATAATACTTCTTGAAAGTGAAGTTGAATAATCCTTAAATGGAATAAAACCAAATATAAAATGAATGTTATCTTTAAACAACTTTAGATGCTATGAAGAGATTGTTCGATGTTCTATTAAGGTGGAAATCGAGTTTGGAGTTATGTACTAACCTCATGGTATAGATAAGAAGAGAAAAATGGAATTCATAGGAAAATTTATGATCCTTGGAGAGAATAATATGAGCTATCCTTAATGCTCAAATTATGGGAAGAAAAATTTATAGAATTTTATTAATTGGACTAGTAAATATTTTAAGTGTAGAAAGGATAGACAACTTCCAGTTCAATTCCATTGTGACTGGAGAAAGTTATCTAATAATAAAAATAATTATAAATCTCTATAGGATATACATCACACACATAAATGTTTTAATTGTATAATGTTTAATAATTTTGAAAAAAAGATACCAAATCCAATGGTTAATAATGATTATCAATGCCAATAACCTATAAAGATAAATGTCAAATGAAAAACTTATGAAATCACAATCGATAAGAAGAATAATGATAAGTATGAAAAATTAATCCTTCTCTCCTTAGTAGGAAATTTCATGTATAATTTTGTATGAATAAGACCAATGAAAATATTATTATTTATACTTTGGTGAAATTTCATGTGATTATCACCCTCTACATGGATTCTAGTATAAAAAAATCAAGTTTTAATTCATATTGGAAAAACGATAGACACACATTTCTAATGAAAATGTTCTTGGAATAATATAAGAGATTATTTAAGGAATAAAGGGTAAATTATATTTTGTAATGTCTACAAGGATAACTTTCTCCTAAATTGTTACTTCACTATATGAATATTTATGCATATTGGATAACTTTTGATAATAATATTTTATGATAAGGATATATTGAATGACTAATAATCCTATTTACAGACCCTGTTATATTCTAATGCCTATGGAATGAAAAATTCAACTTCATTTCATGGAATAATATACGAAGTGTAAATTGATCAAGGCATAACAAAGGGGATGATTATTCTGAATCGAGTATATCTTCTAATGAAAAAAATTCAAATTTAGATAAATGGTCTTGAAATAAAATTTTATCCTACTATCATCATTTTTAATGATATCAATGACCTTTGACAAACCTATTTGGGTTATGGATTTATGATCATTAACATTATCCTAATAATTTTCTCTATTACTCTCTATCAGAAAATATTAGTTATATTTCTCTTCCATGACTAGGTTTTCACTTTCCACTTATGTTATCCTAGGTGGAAACCTAATAATGATGTACTTTGGGTAACCATTATATTTCCAACCATCCCTTTTTAAAATAAGTTTCAGTTTTCATCTTTATGATGTTGGTTTATATGAAATGGAAATTCATGTATTAAATCATTGATAACATAGATTAATTTTGATGTAGAAATTCATGTTTAGGGGGGTAGAATGTAACACATCGAGAAATATATTTTTTAAAATTAATTTATTCTTTTTGAAATTTATATTTCACACAACATTGAATATAGTTTTTTGTTATATGAAATATCTATGTTTGGATTTTATTATATGCCAAAATAAGTTAATCTTCAGCTACATGCGACACTTATATTTGCTTTTGGTACATAAAACACTATGTTTGGCTAGTTTTACACATAATACCATATCCCATTAATAGCTTGTGTTACACACCGGGTTTATTTATACCAAACTATAAGATACTATTAATATTATTATCAAAATTTTATTATAACAACAACCTATCCATTAGAATTTATGTTACGAAAAATATTTACTAAATTATGAAAATATTATTTTCCCAGGTATACAAATTAATCATTTTTTATCAATTATTTTAAGTTAATGTAAGAACTATTTAAAAATAAATAAATTACTTTTCAAAGAAAACTATTTTCTATATAAAAACAAATTTTTTTGTTAATAATTTAACAAACCACATTTTAATATTTAGAATAAAATTTATATATTATATATTCAATCAATATTTTTTATACTCATCAATTATATTATATAGGTATAAGGTAAGGATAAATCCAATTTTATGAAAAAAGATGTATTTTTTAAAAGTTAATTTTACAGCATTTTATTAGTAAACTCATTTTAAATATTATTTTTGAAACATTTATAATATTTATTTGAAAAAATAATTTTAATTTTTAAATTGGAACATAAAAAATTAGATTAGGTATATTATTTGGTATTTTTTCTGATGTTTTATTTTTCGATGAATACTAAATAACACTGAATTTTAATTTAAAGCATCTTTTTATCTATTTTATTTATAAAGTTAAATTATATTTTATTTTTGTTTTAGAGTTTAATTAGATGAAGATTAAATTTTATTTAATTTTCTTCTTCCAATACATCAATAAAATTGAATCAATGTTCATGTGCACCTATGGCCTATCGTCTCCATGAATGATGTCTTCCATTTTTGATATCTATATTTTATATATTATTATAAATATTTATATAAAAAAATATATTCTATATACATCATGATTTAAAATATTTAAATAATTAAATCATTATCTAATAAATATTATCAATAATAAAAATTCAAAAAAATATAAGAAAAAAGCGGATTTTTCTCGAAACGTAACACTATCATGGAGTCATTAATAAACATGTAATATATATTCATAAAAAAAATCATATATAGTGGTAGATATAATAATATGGTTATTTGGTAGATTAATAACAATCTAAACTTTATTATACACGAGTTTTTAATGTTTGTGAATAAATTCAAGACTTAAGGTAAAGGAATTTCGTCTCGGTTTTTATTTCGATGAGATTCATGCCATATTCACTGCACTCTTCTCTTTTGTGGTGTATGTACTACATTATGACATGTTATATCATTAATTTCCATTATTTTATGATATTAAATGTTTTAATTGATTTTATTATTTCATGAGGACCAGGATTCAAAAACTACTCATGTAGTAAGGGTTTTCTCATCTCACTTTTATTTCAATACGACTTATGCCTTATTAACCACCAATTTATTTTGGGTTGTTTATATACCACCCATGAATGTGTTATATGATTATTATAATTACATTAATGGGTATATACATAACAATTTTATGAATTCTATTTCATGGTATGTTATGGTTCAAGAGTTACCAAATCATTATGGTATTTCTGTCTTAATTTTTCCTTCTTTGAGAAACATGATATTATATGGACCTGTATTTATATAATAGGTGTATATAATACCATTTGACATCTTATATCATGCATATAATTATTTTCTTGATATTTCAATCTTTAGGTAATTTCATTTTCTTACACTGGGGGTATAATTCAGTGTTACCAAGTTGTAAGTGTTTATTGAAATGATCTCAGCATTTATCAAGATTGTTTATTATTATGCTTCTATTGATGGACTATTATGATCCATATATCATAAAAAATCATAAAAGTTATTCTAATCATGTTATATATGATGTATTAATGTATTTAATCCTATATTTCTACTTTTGTTAATTAATATAATTAAGACAATGTTTTTAATAAATCCCACTATATTTATATTTTCAGTTAAAAATCTATGATCATTAAAAACATTAATTAATAAAAATGTTTTCAAAATGGGTTCAATATTTTTTTTATTTATTCAAGGAAAAAATTATTCAATATTTTCTAGTATCCTTTCTAATTTTTCAAGATTATTTTCAAATGTATTTATGTTTTAAAATCATTTCTTTAAAAGAAGGACATTTTACTCAAGAAATTTCTTTGAATGATATTTCAAAATTATTTTCAATCTATGATGACACATATTGGTGTTACTCATGAATTTATGGGGAAGTTATCCAATGGTTACATTCATATTCTTTCTCTTAATGTTTTATGTTTTGATGTAATGATGTTGGTGAAACCAATTTCTCTTTCCTGAGTTATATACTTATGAAACTCGCTTCTTTTTAGGGGTTATACTTTTATTAAATGATTATAAAGCTAGTATTTTTTCATAGGTTAAGATATGATAACATGTTTATGATACCCATTTTATTTCATAGGTTTTGAAATGATTTTTTATTATTTTTTGGCACATGTATGTATGAATTCATTATGATATTGGTGGGACATATGTTTTCCTCCAATGAATTGCATAATGATAAGAGGTTTATGAGCTAAAAGGGTACACAGGTTGTATCCCAAGACAAAAAAAAAGAGGGTACACATGTTTCATCCCAAGCCCAAAAATAAGAGGATACACATGTTATTATCCCATTCCTGAACAAGGTACATGGGTTGTATCCCAAGACCAACATTTTATGATTGCCTTGGTAGGTATCCTTGACATAATATTTTCTATGCCTATACGTATGCCACAAATTCTATGTCGTAATCCTTAGTTATTATTTCATGGATTATTGTTTTGATACCCTTATGATTTATGCCATATGAACTACTAATATTTATGCCATGTCGCATGATTATTAACTTTTATATGTAGTGTATGATCTTCGAAGGATATTCACATGTTCTCATACCCATATATTCATGTTATGCATACGTACTTCCTTTTTTAGCCTTACTAAAAATTTGAGATCATCCCTTTCTTATGATTCTATTACCCAAGTTATGATAGAAGTTTTTAAGTATAATTATTAAAGGGTTATATCTTTTTTGGAGATATTGAAGATCACTATCAATGTAAAAATATTTTATTCCATGTTTCCAAAGACACTAAACTATTATATTTCCCAAGCATGTAATTTTTTAATATGCTGAATATTTATCTATATTGATGTATTATTTATTTATGTTCATCCTGTGTTTCTATAATATACCTAGGACGTAGTTTTCCTTCATTTTCTAATCTTATAACACCATTACATGAAGTAAAATTCATAAAAACATGATCACCAACATGAAATTCTAAATCCTTCATTTAGTTATGGGTATAATTTTTTGGTCGACATTGATTTTTCTTAACGTCATTATCATTAATATTCAATTTCACCATTTTATCCTCAATAATATATTGTACTATATTATTCATTTCACAAAATTCTTCCTGATATTTTTCAGTATGACATCTCTTTTTTTTAAATGCTTAATAAGGTCCTATTTAAATACTTGAATGTTATGTATTTTAAAATTAAAATTCTAGCAAAGGTAAATACTAACACCATTAACATTGAAAGTAAATTCATCATGGCCTATTCATATATTCTAATGTCTAAAAAATAATTTTAGATTATAAACCTATTTGAGGATGATAGGTAGTGCTCTAACATGGCTAGGTGCCAAGAGCCTTCTGAAGAATCTTCCATAATTTTAATTTAATCCATGGATTGTGATCAAATACAATTGAAAGAGGTGAACCACTGAACTTAAATATTCAATTAATATATATACATGTATGGTTCTCAAGATGTACATATTTCATTATAGTGAGGAAATGTATAGAAATGGTACGGTGATAAAAATTACCCATATAGAATCATTATTTTTATAAGTCTTTAGAAATCCAATGACAGAGTCCAAAGTAATATCAACCCATTTGCACAACGCAATGGGTAGTGGTTTTTTGAATGCATTAGTATTTCCTATATCAGCCTTTACATATTATAAACCATGGATATTCATACATAGTATACAATTTCCCATTTCATATTATTCTACAGAAAATGATCATTTATATCCTGGTGCATTTTGGTGCTTATATAGTTTATTGAGAAATTTGAGTTATTAGATTCATATAATAATTATCTCTTCTACTATGGTATGTATTGAACACATAACCTCTTTCAAAATTTCAATACACGATCTTTATTAAAAAATAATTCAATTTACGATTATTAAAAAAATTTAATTTTCATTTGTAAACTCGTATCATTGAGTTAATAATTTTTTATCTTTTCTAGTAATGATGGTTTCACAATCATTTAGATATAGAGTTATGTTTCCCCTTACCTAATAATTCCTATATCCAACTTTACAAATTACTATAATAAGTAACCATTATCTATCCTCATATTAATCATAACTTCATGATATTTCATATTCAACATGTCAACTACCCTATTAACGTTCCCATGTTAGTAGTGTATTGTGAAATCATAATCCTTGAGTAGATAAATCCATTTATTTTTTCTTTATGTTTATATATTTTGTTGAAAATATGTATTTTAAGCTCTTTTTATTTTTCTATATCACAAAAGTTTCACCATAGAGTTAATTTCTCTATATCTTCTTGAAGAAATTATGATGCTAAGTCAAGATCATGGGTTAGATAGTTATGTTAATGGATCGTTAACTACTATAATGAAAGGGAAAAAACATTATCATTGTTCGTAAAGAACCATCCAAATACATTCATTGATATATCACTATATATCATAAAGCAATTCCCTCCAGATGGTAATGTTGTCACTGGTGCACTTATCATCCACCTTTTTAATTCGTCAAAACATGATTTACATTACATTTTATATAATAAAACGACCCCATTACGTGTCGAATTGTTTAAAAATATTTCTAATAAGGAAATGTTTTTAAAAAATCACTAGTAGTAACCTGCCAATCTCGAGAATCCGTCTACATTAGTTACATTTATCAGTATAGTCCATTATTTTGTTTTCTTTCTCATTAAAGGATAAAATGATATTCTATCCTTAGAGATAATATGGCCAATTTAAAGAATTTTTGAATCTAGAATCCACACATTATAAATTTCCTATATAACTCATTTTCTCTAGGAGTCTCAGGAATGATTTATAAATGACTATTATAGCCTTCATAACATTTAAAGTATACCAATACATCATCAATAAATTCCACAATATAAATATCAATATATTATTTAAAAACACTATTCTTAAGATCCAAAAAATAGTGGGATTATTACTCAATATAATGTTAAATACTATAGACACATAATGTCCATACCTCATATAAAATACCATCATTAGAATATCTTATTTCCTAACTCTCAATTCATGATAACTAGAATGAAGTTAAATCATTGAAAAATATTTTTCTCCATGAATTTTATCATAGAACATGTCAATACAAGGTATGTGATATTTGTTATTTAGGTAAATGACATTGATATCTCTATAATCATAGCACATCCTCATGTCACATCCTTCTTTTTTACAAAAATAATAAGAGATCCTCAATAAAAAAAATACTGGGGTGTATAAATCCTTTATCACAAAAATCTTGCAGTTGTTTATTTAACTCCACTAGATCCACTATGTACATTTCTAAGGGAGTATTATATATCGATTTCATATCATGTATGAGTTTAATAGAAAACATAACTTCACACTCATGTTGTTTTTCGGGTAGTTCTTCAAGAAACGTATCAATGTATTTATTCACAATAAGAACGTATTAAATCCTAGTGTGACCTTTGATATCCATTGCTTGTTTTTTTAATACATCTCTAATAATTTAATTATGGAGAGATATTATGGCTGTATCCAGGGATAATTTAGATGGAATAGTATCTTCAATAAAGACAAGAAATTCCATATCTTTATCAAAAATCATGATATCCTTATCTTCAAAATAATTTTTACCATTATAAATTATAATGAAATCCATACAAAGGATTATTTAAAATTATAACATAGGTATAATAACAATGGTTTTGAAAATTTCATGTCCATGAATCATAATTTAGATTGAATGACATTTCTTTTTTTAATAATATTTCTTCTATGTGTCTTGATTTATAACTCCATTCTTAGTGTGCTTGAAAAATATATAATTTTCCTAGAAAAAATGGAATATATAAAATAGTGAGAGGATATAGAATAGAATAAAACATTATATAACTTTGAATTTATGATCAATATACCGACCACCTCATCATTAGAAACTTTACCCATGGTATTCATAATTTTATAAGATTATACATCTCCCATTTTCTTAATATATGGGAAGTTACCATGATTTTTGAAATATTTTTAGCATAATCACCCATATACATATAGTTAAATAAATTTAATTTTATGGATTCAACCTTACCCTTATATTAAGGATCATGATGTCTATTCTCTCCATAATTATAGAAAACTCATTTCCCCTTCATCCATAGACTGGGTGTTTCTTTTCCCAAGTATCATATGTTTGGAATTCCTTTTTCCCTTGTCCCCTTTATCCATTTTTTCTTCATTAGGTACTCAACCATCATATTATTATCTTTATATCCTTAAAAGTCATAATACTTGGATGATTATTTCTATATATTGATTACACATGATAATATATCATTATATGTTGAGAATTTTTGGAATATTAGTTCCCTTTAAAGGAATGGCTTTATCCCATCAAATAAATGGTCAATCTTCCTCATTGGATTATTTATACAATTTTCAGTATACCTTTAACACCTTGTAATGTTGGTTTACAAATTAGCAACATTTTCTGCTTACTTTCTTTTAGACTCATGAATTGTCTCTTCTTATTTTCTCATTATTTTTAGGAAAATATTTTCCCTATAAAATAATTTAAAATACTTCCACTCTATGATTGATATTTCTTCCAAATCCGTAGTGTTTGGAATCAATCACCACTATTAATTTTTCCCCTGTGGGATGAAAAATTATCATGGAAAACTTTTTCCTTTAATTAAATCCCAAATAGAGAAATATCTTTTAAATGTAACTTATCCATTTCTCATATACTGGTAGAATAGACGTTCTATTTAATTATGGAGGTTGTTGTCACATGAAACAGTCTAACAATGTTGCACCGTGTTGTGAATCAATAGGATTATCTATACAGGAAACTCCATTAGTCATTACCTGAGTTAGTGGACCCAATAATGATATAATTTATTCATATTCAACTCCAGATTCATTTCCATATTCATTATCATTCCTAGTAGAAACATTCCTACGTAAAATATGTGAAATGATACAATCTTTATTCCTTCTTATAGGAGCTACTTATAAATAATGGAATCCACTAAATAAGATCATAACATTATGGATCATAATTCATAATTATGAATATACTGAAACACTTAACACATATTGAAAATTTATGCATGTATAATCTCATAATCATAAGATTATTGTCATTGGTAATATCATGAAATCAAAAAAATATTTTTCAAATATTTCATAAAGGTTTCTAAAGAGAACATGAATCAACCAAATAATATTATCCAATCATGTCAAGAAATGTTTAAAGTATCAAGACCCGTCATCATAAATTAGTGATGATTGAGTTAATACCAAATCTAACACTTTTATAGTTTTTACCCCTAGGTACATATGTGTTATGACCACATCAACATACCAATATCCAAACAATGATTAATTTTACAAGAAACCACAAATTTTATACCTTACTAAAATATCATGATATTATCATATACTCATACTTAACTCTAGATTATATCATTCGATAACGTTATATAATCTATTTTTTTTAAATATAGTTCCCAAGGTTTATACTAAACATTATTTGATAACAAATATAAAAACCCCTACCCTAGATTACCAAATCCAATGGTTACATTATTTTATTTTAACTGGATACAAATAATTATATCCTGAGGGATCAAACAGTTTATTATACTATAAAAAAAGATACATTCTTAAAAGACACATTACATTTGTAAATTTAAAATAAAACATAGTAATTTTTTGAGAACATTATTATTCACTCAAGAATATCCTTGTGTATCAATCATAGCACACATCCTGGATACTTGGGAAAAGAAAACAAAAAGGGTGAGCTAAAATTCTTAGTAAGGGAATACATATATAAGAATATATTATAGTATAAATATTTCATGACTAATTTGGAATGAATAAATAATGATAAAATAATTCCATATAAATAATTACATGAGATTAAAACTTATACATGGATAAAAAAATTATTATAATTATTACATGAGTGTCAATAATCAATTTCATAATGATGGAATTTATAATGATAAACATCTTAATCTTACCATAAAGGACATGTTCTAAGAAATGTTACATAAATGCGTATGACCTATGACAAATACCCAACATATTTTTTCTCATGAGGCCTAACAGTGAATTTATGGGACATATTATTTTAGACCACATTTTCCCATAATAATTCCAATTCTTTCATCAAATAAATAAATAACACAACTTACTCAATATCCCTTAATAATAAAAAACTATCTATAGCGAAAGAACTATCCTATGTAATTTAAATAATTTCCCAATTCAAAATGATAATAATTCATCTATAAAAATATAGTGTGTGGGATTATTTGTGTATAAAATCAATAAAATATAAGATTTATCAAAGTATGATTATTTAGATGAAAATAGATATTAAAAGTTCACAATAACATTTTTTTAGAAAAATACCCTTTTCATTGGGAAATCAATTATTTAAAATATAAAAAATTTAAAAAATATTATAAAAAATATTTTTAAATTAAGATGAAAACATGTAAATTAATATTTAATAAAAATAGTAGTCATGATAGTGGGAAAACTCATTCATGCAGTGTATGTTAAAATAATGATTTTGCTCACACCTTCTGTAGAAACTTCCTCATTCAAAAAACAATAAGGAAATTAATTTTAAAAAAATTATTGAAATTAAAATAATGATAAAATTAATTTAATCAATCATTATATAATATTAAAAACATTAATGACAATATTTATAGAAAATATGTATATGGAAGAAAAATACACTCATCTGAATAGAAAAACAAAGATGGTTTTCCTTAAAAACATTCTTCCTGAATTTTGTGTACCAAGAGATGTTAAAATGAATGGAAAACATGTAATTTTCATAAATAACCATATGATATGAAAATTTATGGGGTTAAAAATATAAATATCAAATAATTATCCTAATTGAAATTTAAAAATAAACAATCCTGAATAAGGATTAGATTGTGAAATATGCCAATACCTTTGGTCTAATTTGCTTCATATGTGTTTTGACCTACTATATATGAAATATGAATTTATTATAAAAATATAAAAAATAGTATAAATACTAAAAATTAAATATATGATGCAATTATAACATTTCAATTCCAATTTATTAATAATTCACTATTAAAACCTTCATTTCTGAGTGTTAATTGTTTCATTTTTTATGCAAGTTTTTATTTAGTAATTTTTGTCCTTGCATATTTCTCTTTGTTAAAGAATTAATAAAATTTAAATCATGATAAATATATAAATTATATATAAATTATATATATATTTATAAACATTCATGAAATACAAACAATACAAATGAATCACATCGCTTTGTGAAGGTTGTAGTCTACACGTATGGATGAGCAATGTCATCATTTATTAAGGGTGGAAGGGAAAGATCATAAATAGTATAGTATATTATAAGAATAATAATTAATTCATAAATATTATATATAAACATTATATATCTCATAATAACAACCAATTAATGGTGTATATGAAAAACAAAATACACAGCTTGATGAGGTGGTAGTCCACACATAAGCACATATGCTTTTATATCATATTTTATGCAGATGAAGATGAATAAAAGTTGTGAAATATATAAGATAACATATTATTATATTTTACATTTTGATTTAATTATATCACCATGTTTATCAGATAAATAAAAGAGTAATAAGAAGAAATAGAATGAAAACACTTCGTTATGAGCTATACCTCTTATTTAGACAACCTTATTTAGTTTACACCTTAATCCTTAAAAGTTAATTATTTGATCAAAAAAAGACATATATATAGTGTGGAGGGATGTTAAGAATGGAATTTGGTAGGTATTTTATGACATATAGGTCTCATGAAGTGTGATTAAGAAATGATAGGTGGTGCCCTTTTAAAAGGGAGGGAGATTTCACACATGGAATTTTTCAAAAGATAAAAATATATTAATGTTTTAATCAATCCATTTGAATAAAAATTAGATTTTTTAAAATTAAAGGAATATATATTATCTAAATATTTAGTTAAATATTAATTATAAAAAATTTTAATTAATTTTAACCCTTATATTTTCAGTTTAACCCCGCCCCCACCCAAATTAAACCATTCAAACCATTACTGTGGTAACAAATTTCAACTTTTATTACTATTAATTATGAAAAAAATTATGATAAATTTATTACATACTACTAATTATGAATATTAAATATATGGTGCATATTTTACCCAATTAAAGATTTATATTTTCAAGAAACTAATTTTAATATATGTGTGAATAATGGAAAAAAATATTTTTAGAAACATTTTTTTAAGCATAAAAATTATTTTACAGTAAAATAGAGTATAATGATGATAAAAATATAATAAATTTTATTATGTTAATTAAAAGGATACTTATTTTCCTTTTAAATAAAACCCAAACCAAAAGGATCCATGTAAATACTTGATTAATAGAAAAGAAAAAATAAATACTTTTTATTTAGATCCAAACATAACATAACTTCATAAAATGTTAAGCATATATTTATTCATTCCACATTATATTTTTGGATGAATTATATTAAATAATAAATATATATTTTATCTAATAAAAACATTTTGTGGTATTTCACGTTATTCTAATATCATTATAATTCAACAAAAGTGAATGTTTTTGTAAAATATTATTTTTTAACTATTAAAAAAAATTAACTATTTCTAAAAATTATTATAAATTCAGCCTAATATAATTTTTACATGATAAATTGGAAAATGAAATTAATTTAGTCAAATTAAATTTATATAAATTTATAATTTGGTTCCTAATTAACTTCTTTAACAAATTAATCTGCATTATGTTATTGTTTATCTATAAAGAAAACATACTATAATTGAATCTCAAGTGTTAAATTCATCCATCCTGAAAAATTTTGATCTTAGAAATTTCCTTAATTCTACATCATGAATAGATTTGGGTATTTCTTATTAATAACCATCCTTAAAACGTTGAATAATCTTAAATTTTAGTCAAGAATATACATTATTACACATTGAGGATCTTTTAGGGTTTAGAGTTTTAGAGAATCCAGATACCTTACAAACATGACATACCACATTCATATAATAGGATACTACTAAAAATAGAATAAATTTAATTAAATTTAAAACATTTAAACTTAAAACATTATTTCATTGACAACCCTCTATATCATTCGTCACAACTCACTTATTTCTCTTACTGATCCTCATATCCTGTGAAAAACATTTTAAAAACATTGGATGAGTACAAAAATCAGTAAGGGATATAAAGAAAGAAAGGTTTAGTCAAGTGATATCATAAAAACCATTGAAACCCAAAATCATAAAAACTCATATGCATAGAAACACCATGTAATTTCCTTCTGACATATTTACCACATCACTCCTACATTCCCCCTTACACATGGAATAACCTTTTGGTTAACTTCCATCTCCGGAGTACCCAATTCATTGGACAACTATAATGGGGCGCACCCATCATATCTTGAGATATAATAAGCTCAAACCAACATATCTTGAGCTATAATTGGCTCAACCTAACATAAATATTTTCATATGTAGTGAAGTATCTTGAAATAGATAGAAACTAAAAATTCCATATATATATATATATAAACTATCCTTTTGAAATTTATTAAAGAGAGTTTTAAAAGGTTTTTAAAAGGAAAGTCCCTTAAAATATTATTGGAGTGAGAATTAATATAATGGAATCGATATGTGTATAAACTATAAATATTTATAGTCAAACATAATATAAACAAAAAATAATCACACCAATAATCTTAATAACACATAATGAATAAAGAAGAAGGTTAACCCAAAGAATGGAAATTTGGTGAAGAATTCCCCTACCTTAGGTTCGCCTTACTTAAAAATTGTTTAAAAAAATTGTATAATGGTTAAAAAGGGTTATTAATATCGTACGGAAACAAATTCATATTTATAATATCTTATATGATCATTTCATTACATCATTTCACCCTCTAATTGTTATTATTTTGTTCCTTGTATTTTTTAGGTTCTTTCTTTAAATGTTTTCCATGATCGGTTCATGATGGATGTTCTTGTAGATTGTAATTGAAACTATATAATTTGAATATAATGGTAGTAACATATTTTCATAACTATAAATTATACCATTTATAATTTTGAATTATGAGTTGAGGATGATTCATAAGCTCAAACAGTATTGATATTTTTTAGGTCATTTTGGTGATTCTCTGATCATAATAAACTCATTTGTTTTAAAAATTAATCACATGTGTAAAAATGACTGAATAAACTTATATATGTTATATTACAGAAATTAAAATTATTTTCAACCATAAAAATGGTTTCATGACCAACCATGAATGAAGTAAAAAATTTGAAATCACATCATCCACGATGTCGGTAAATCGACACATCAAAGACAGTGTTTTAATTTCTTTAATAATTGGGATATGAGAAGAAATATAATGGTTAATATTCCATAAATATGATGAAATCAATAATATTTAACATACGGTATCACTAATTACTCTTGGACAAGAGGATATGAATAATGAATAAGAAGAGAAAGGAACTCGAAATAAAAAAATAATTGAGAAATCCCTTATGAAAATTCGGCAGTCTAACGGCTATGCAACTTGGCTTTAGAAAACATTCAAAAGAGGGGGTACAAGGGTCACCCATATAGAAAGGAATCATAACACAGTATAGATAAAGTATAAAATGTAAATAAAAACATGGTATAGAATCTTGAATGTTGTACCACATAAAAGAAAACATTAATGGAAAAAGAAAGAAGTTGAGAATTCTCTAACCTTGTAGAGTAACTCCTAAGACAAGAAGGTAGGGACCTTGGGAGCTTGAGGAACACATTGGAGGACTAATAAAGAGGTAATAACTCCATATCCTCATTGAGGAGGAAATTGAGATTAATGGAATGAATGAATGGGTTGGTATTTATAGCAAAAGTGAGGGAATATTTTAATAATTTCCAAGGGACATATCATTAGTGGTATTTACAAAACCTTGGGTTTTACCATGGTATTAGCCACTTGGGGCACCTC
The DNA here is from genome assembly GCA_963277665.1 of Viscum album. Lineage (NCBI taxonomy): Eukaryota > Viridiplantae > Streptophyta > Magnoliopsida > Santalales > Viscaceae > Viscum > Viscum album. The sequence goes on from OY728121.1 coordinate 432,872,066, forward strand.
ATATATTTTTTTAATATAAAAATGTAATCCGGAATTATTACATCATTATAACAACATTAATGATGTCATTAAACTTACCAAAAACTCAAAATTGTATTTTTACTATTCACCAAAAATTCAACTCTTTCAGAAAAATCCCAAAAAATTCACCCTAACCATTTTTAACATGTAGAATTAAAAAACGGACTCCATTTTTTGAAAATAATTTTCTAAATATTATTAATTTAATTTTTAAATAAAATTATACTTAATTCAAAAAATTTCAATTTTAATTCTATAAGTGCTTTTATATCACATTGCAAAATTAAACAAGATGTCATTATCTAAATGACATAAGAAAATAAAAAAATAATACAATTTTAATATTCATTAAGGTCGTATTACTATTCATATTACTATTCATAAGGGTATGTTACTATTCACCAAAAAACAAGTTGGTTCCATCATACTCCAAATAACTTACTTAATACAATTGTAGATGACCATTTTTTGAAATTCAAAACATAGAAGATGCAAAATTATATTTTAATGCTAGTTATAAATATCAACTTAAAACAATGTTTCATGCATATAAATTATTTTTCTAAACCTTGGTGTGTTACTGTTCTTCAATATAACTTCTTCAGGTTCCCATGTCACCTATTCTATGTTATGATTTCAAAAATGTACTTTCACAAATCGAGTGGTCTAATTCTTCAACACATATTCCCTAGTGTCATGAATCAAGATGGTCTATACATAGTAAGATAAATTAGGTCCAATTTTATTTACTCAAATATGAGAACATACATTCACTCTAGTATATAATTCTTAAATAATGAGATATGGAACACCTCCTAAACTTTATAGAGGCCATGTGACATTTCTAAATGGTAAGACACATGTCCAAATCATTCTATTATTTCATAAGCCCTAATGTACCTAAGACTTAATTTATCTTTCTTATTGAGTATTGTAAAACCTTTCCAAGATGATTTCATTAAGAAAAATATTTCTTCAACATGATATTCTAAATACTTCCTTCAATTGTCTATATAAAATTTGTCTTCATTCAGTTGTTTTAATATTATTATGAAGATATTACATCCTAGACTTGGATCACTAAATAGTAACTAAACCCAGTGTGACGTACAACTTCAACCGAACCTCCCTGCATTCTATAGGTTAATAACTAGTAGATATGGTCCATGGTGTAATAGTGGGGAGACCATACCCAAAAGTTCTGAGTGTTGCATACCAGTATAATTATATCAATAAATAGTGGAAGCATAATAGATATCTGAACAATTGGAGGATGAACATCCATTATATAAATAACCGAGTCGTCCCTCCCATCAAAATCAGATACAAAATGATGATCATGGCATGTTATACCAACGGAAACAGGCTCCCATCCTTGTAATTACTAATTTGTAACCCAGGTATTGCTCTAGGTATAACATGAACCCATCACCTTACAATCTCATTCTAGGAATTCCTCATCGAATCCCTAGTATCACTCTAGTCATGGTATAAAGTCTCCACCCTCTATGTCTATCTGTGTTTTTCTATAAACGGATAACAACTGTAATTCAGGGAATATATAATAATCTCCCCTATAAGTATGTTCTTTGAAGTCCACACAATTAGACCAAGTATCACTCATGTTATAATAATAATCATCCCTCTGGGTCCATCCTTGGCTGTCAATGATGGTAGTCCAAATATCACTTATATTATATATAAACCACCTTCCAAATGAGTCTGTCCTTGGAATAATATGATAAACCATGTGTCACCCATAGTGCATACTAATAATTTCATTACAATAATTTAATTAATTAAGATAGAATAGTTCATTTATGGAATTACAATTCAAAACCCATATCTCACTCTTGGCATCAATTTATGAATGTTCATGAGCCCAAATAATAATCACACCATTTTTTTCACATTTAATTCTATTGTCCATTACAATTATATAAACAATTAGATCACCTCATAAGGTGTCCCAAATCATAATATAGGATTACAATTTCTAGCATCCTGATTAGTCGCTAAATGTGGATAATATTCATTGTTAATATCTATAATATTCTTGTGATTTATTATTCATAAACACCATTTTAGTGCATTTTACACTTTGAACATTAATTCAATTTATGACTGTAATTTCTTCTTAAAATGAACTATTACATGGTAAATTTTTTAACACCTCCTAAAATACAAAATGGTCTTGATTTTATTTTCATATTTTATTTTAATGTTTCTCATTACATTGGGAACAATACATACTTTTGGAGTATTGGAAGAATCACATTGGAAGACCACCAAAATTGGCTTTCATTGAAACACATTCCGAGAAAAGTAAACTGGACAAAATCCCAATAAAAAGACTGTAGCGGACAAGATCTAAGCCCAATTATTCTCAAAATTTAACTTAGGATATATTAAATCATTTGGAACATTTCATTAGATAGTTCCAAAGATAATTCGGATGTTTGAATAGAGTTACAGGTTGACCAATTTGGAAATAAAATTCTTGGATAGATTCTGCACCCCATAAAAAAATACACCATTTTACACATATCTCGTAAACCATAAACTATTTTGGGCTGAAAAAATTATAGAAGGATAGGGGACATCTTTTTATTAATTTTATTCTTCTATGTACAACTACAATTCCGCCATCTATAATGTCATGTTGGCTCCTCTATACGTTGGATGCATGTTGGATACCACTTTGGGTCAAGGAAAAAGTAGTCCACTCTCCCTTACTTTCCACCAACCTAGGTCATCGATACTCAATTGCGATGATTTAGACTATTTTTATATTGACCCATACCTCCTGATTTACCTATATATGTCAGTGGTGGTGAATGATATGAGGATCGTGGGTGAATTGTTTAATTGTAATGTTACGCTTCAATTTTGTTGCCATGAGTTTGTATTTCTCATTTAATTTGTTCAATTCATCATAGTTTCTTCATAAAAGTTATACTGATCCTATTATTATGTTCTTCTTCATATACTTTTGACACCTTTTTCTCAAAGTGTGAATTTATTCGCATAAAAACTTGTTATATTATAACACAACGTTGGAGTGATCGTTATTTCATTGTTTTTTACATCTCTATTTCCTCCCTCATGAGTCTACATCCCACATCCATTGAAACCATAGAATAAATTGAGGGATAACCCACATATAGGTTGATCTAAATGAGTAGAAAGGGAATCTATTTGATGTCATTTCTCACTTCAGTAATTTCTAATTACTTCTTTTAATTGATAATTTTTTTTGACGATATTTATACTCCTACATCCTTATTGAATTTAAGGCCACACACTTCAACTGATAATATGAACCGTTACCTTAGAGTGTTCATAAATTTGATCCTATAAGTGTATAGGTGATTAGTATTAGGTTTTTTAGTCATTAAACTAGTAATTTATGATGTTTTTTGATATCCTTAAATGAACCCATCTCAAATTTAGGAAATTGAAATAACTGAAAAGGGAATGCATCCAATCCACTCTAAGTAATAACCTAGGATAAACACATTATTTTAAATTGAATTCACTTAATTCTATTATAATTCACTTATACCCATTTAAAATCAACCCATGTTGGCCACCTCATATCCAAAAACAATTCATATAACATATGTGTCTGTAGGTTACTTCCTAGGTCTCTGAGGATTCGACAACCCAAGCTAAACTTCAAGTGACCACTTAATCCTAAAATCTTGGGTAAAATTGGGTGAGAACAAATTTTGGAATCATTGAAGGGGACCTAAGAAAGTCATATAAACACTCATTATATTCTCCCCCACATCTATTTTCTCACCCCAAATTCTCTTATCTGTCACCTTTATCACTTTTTTTTCTTTTGGAACATGTTCGCTTACACCCACGTTAACTAAAACAGATTAGTTAGGTTGGATGTTCATGGGGTTGGGGAGTTATGGACGCAAATGAAACTCATTACAGTAGATCATAATCTTCCAAATACTCCAAAGTAAAAAATTAATCTCATTCAAAAGGATGATCTTCAAAGAAACCAACTCATAAACCCGGGTGGGAAAAAATTGGAAATCAAATTGTGGCATACCCAAACTTAGGGAATGCAGTCAATGAAACCATTAATAAATACCTCACACCTATTTGGAACAATGAACCCTCTTGCATTATGAATGATTAACTAGGATAATCCCACTATGTTTTTAATCATCATGTTATAAACCACCGTCCAACCTTACATGGGATGGATTTAGAAATGTCATCCCTTCATGTCAAAGAGTTTAATGACAATATTGAAACCAATTGCCCACCACATCATCTTGAGTCACTGAAGATGAGGCTATTTCCTTTCTCACTTAAGGATAATGAAAAAAATTGGTTAAAAAATCTTAGACCTACATCAATCCACTCATGGGACCAAATGAAAAGGGAATTCTAGGAGAAATATTTCCCCACCACAAAACAATTTCACATAAAAAGAGAGTCCAAAATTGTTTTAAAAAGAGGGAGATTAATTCTTTGAAACATAAGAGAGGTTCAAAGACACTATAAACATGGTTCTGCACCATGTTTTTTCTATTCCTGAACAAGTGAGAATTTTCTATGAAGTTTTGGGCCAAAGAAACAGAAAATTCATTGACATGATGTGTAATGGGACCTTAAAAAACATAGAAACAAATGATGCTTACAAGAATCTAGAAACTATTCTTGAACAGAAACATGGGGAACATCACATTAAGATGAGAATCCAACCAAATCTGATAGAATTCAAACACTTAGGGAGGAAAAAAACCTTAATTAAAAACATGCTTCACTCAATAAGAAGGTAGAAAAGATCGATCTTATAAAGGTCTATGAAATTAAAACTGTTGACCTAGTTTGCATAATTTGTGGCAAAAATGACCACAAGACTGACAACTGCCCAACCATCCCTTCTATTAAATTTGTTTTTTTAGGGGGACCACCAGTGGAGGTCAATGCTCTGAAATTTCAGAGGCCACAATACCGAAACACATTCAATCCAAGGTACAATGACCATCCAGGATTCTATTAGAAAGATAACCAACAACCCAACCAACAACCTAGTCAACCACAATGTCCAAACCCCTACCCTCCAAAAAATTTTCATAACCATAACTAGTTCCAAGCAAAATTATTCCAATACCAATAACCTCTTATCCAATACCAAAAACCCATCCATAAACCCATGCAACAACCAATCCAATGACCAAAGTATCCTCCTGGGATAAACCAACCAGCACAATCCCCTACTCAATCTGTCCCTCTTCCAATCCTTGAGAAGATATGTAATCAAATGGAGAAAATGAAGTCATAAGTCTCATCCCTTTAACATGAACTAAAAACCATTATAACTGAGAAGTCACCCATGCTTAATCACGAAGTACAATCCTCAACTTTAAGGGGATAATCTAGTTACACAAAAAACCCTCATGAACAACTCAATGTAGTAACTATTTTAAGAAATGGGAAATCGATTGTGAAACCTAAAAAACACATTCCAGAACCATTAAAATATTAAAAAATTAATGAAAATAAGGAATAATCACCCATATATTCTGAAAAACCCAATGAGAATGTGAAGAAACTACAACCACACAAAACAATCAAACAATCTTCTCATTTCCCTAAACGCATGAGAGGAAAACCTAAACCAGAACTGAATGAGACTATGAAGGAAATATTCTCTCAAGTAAAGTTCAAAATCCCCATTATTGATTCAATTCAAACCATTCCAACCAACTAAAATTAATTTAAGGACTTGGACACATTTAAAATGAAATTGTCACATGAAAACCAAGTCATTTTGGCCTCTAATGTGAGTACCACCATTCAAGGGACCATTCCTCCAAAGTTAAAAGATCTAGGATTCTCATAAATAAATGTTGAGGTAGGAGAGAATAATGTTTTCAAATTCCATTGGGATCTGGAAGCTAGTGTGAACCTCATTCCTTATGCTATGTATTTTAAATTCGGGCTCAAAGAACTCCAACCCACATCTGTCACTCTTCAACTTGCTGATATTAATGTTTGAGTTTCAAAGTGGATCTTAGATGATGTTTTAGTGAATGTTGAAAATTTAATTTTCCCATTTTACTTCATTTTCCTTGACAATCACCCAATATTATGTCATAGGTATCAAACCCCAATCATCCGTGGTCGTCCCATCCTTGCAACAATCAACTCTGTTATCCAAGTCCGAAATGGAAACATGACCATCATCATTGTAAACATGAATCTTGACTTGAACATATATTATAAAAACTCTCAAATTGGTAATTATGAATTGATCCGTGAGTTTAATTGGATTGGTATTGTTGACAGTGAACCTAAGGAACATCAAGGGATTAATGAAGGATGTTTAAGGCAAGATAAGATTGATTTTATTTGTTCACATAAGGAAAATTTGTCTCATTGGATTTAATCTATTTTAGATAGCTCTATTGATAATTTTCTCAAATCACCAATAAATTATACAATTGGTGAAATCAATAACATTGATTCCATACCTATTCCTGACACTGATTTGGCATATTTAGTGTATTAAAATTCTATTCAAAAGGAACCAATTATATTAAGAAATATGAACAAAGAAACTAATTTTAAAAAAAAGTCTAATACTTTCAAGGAATGTAATAAAAAATCCGATCTTGAATTTAAGGTCCTACATTTATCAATCAATTATGCGTTATTAAGGGAAAATCAAGCCTTTCCTATTGTCATTTCTTCCTCTCTTGAATCCAATCAAGATATGAATCTACTGTATGTCATAAGAAAGCATAAGAATGCAATTGGATAGACCCTTTATGATATCCCTTGGATTATCTCACTCTTTGGAACTCATACTTTTGTTCTTGAATTTGAATCCAAACCATGTCATCAACCTCAACAAAGACTCATTACAAATCTTATAGATGTGGAAAAGAAAGAACACATTAAGTTGTTGAAAGTGGGTATCATATACCCCATTTTTTATAGTGAGTGGGTAAGCCCAATTCAAGTTATTCAGAAGAGAGATGGAATTACTGTGATCACCAATGAGGATGTTGAACCTCTCCCCAAAAGGGTATGTAGTGGATGGATAGTCTGTATTGACTTTTGGAAGCTCAACTCTGGTACCAAGAAAGACCATTTCCCCTTGACCATTATTGATCAAGTCCTCAAGTGGTTGGCGAGTCATCAATTATGTTTCTTCTTATATGGATTCTCAGGGTATAATCAAATCGAGGACTCCATAGAGGATAAAGGGAAGACAAACTTCACTTGTCCATTAGAAACTTTTTCCTTCAAGCGCATTCCCATTGGGTTATGTAATGCCACTGGTACCTTCTAGAGGTGCATGATGGGAATCTTCTCAGACATGGTAGAGGATTATTTAGAGGTATTCATTGACGAATTCTCCATATTTGGGAATTAATTTGAGGGATTACATCCAAATTTCGAAAGTGTTTTTCAATATGCGAGGATAAGAATCTCATCCAAAATTGGGAAAATTGTCATTTCATTGTAATGGATGGACTTTTTCTAGGACATCTGGTATCTGGTAGAGAGATTGAAGTTGATAAAGTTAAGGTTGACATCATTCTTCACTATCCCTATCCTAAAACTATTAAGGAATTGAGGTCCTTATTACGACATGCTGATTTCTATAGAAGGTTTATTCGGAATTTCACCTCCATTTCTTGATCACTTTGTGCTCTATTGGTGAAATATGCTCTATTTTTTTGGACAGAAAGCTGTTAAAAATCATTATCTACACTCACATCATCTCTTATCTCTCTACCTATCATGAAATCTTCAAATTGGAAACATCCTTTTGAGATCATGTTTTATGTGAGTGAATTTGTTGTAGGAGATGTCTTAGGAAAACTGTGTGAGAAAACTCCCTGTGTCATTAATTATGCTTGAAAATTGTTAAATGATGCACAGATAAACTAAACCACCACTGAGAAATAGTTTCTTACTATTTAATTTTCCTTAGATATATTTAGGTCTTATCTCTTAGGATCACCCATCATTATCTTCACCGACCATTCTACACGGAAATACCTTTTCAAAAAATGAGATTCCATGGCTAGATTGATGAGGTGGGTCATTCTTCTTCAATAGTTTTATTTAACAATAAAGGGTAAAAAGGGTGTTGAATTTTTTTATCTAATAACCTCTCTAGGATGGAATTAGAAGACAACTCACATCACCTTTTTGGGTCTGATTTATTTCAGGATGAGCCCCTATATTCAGTGAGTGATTTCCCATGGTATACTGACATAAAAAACCATTTGGTGATGGGTGACATTCCAACATTTCTAGGGACCCAAGGTGAGAGTAATTTACTTTACAATTTCATGAACTATTTATTTTATGATCTTTCCCTCTTTGTGTTTTTCCCTGATCAAATCCTTATGAGATGTTTTCATGAGTCCAAGCAAGAGTCCATTCTAAAATTTTGTCATGGAGAGGCATGTGGAGGCCACTTTTACACAAATAAAAACACTAAAAATGTCATCCAAATTGGTTTCTATTGGCTTAACCTCACTAATTATTCCTTCCAATTCTTCAAAATTTGTCCTCAATGTTAATAATTAGGATCCATTACTAAAAGGAATCAAATTCCCCTCACTCCCATTCTGGTTATTAAAATCATTGTTTGTTGGGGAATTAATTTCATGAGACCCTTACCAAACTCTAAAGGATACCTCTACATCCTCTTATCTTTTTATTATGTCTCGAAAGGGGTTGAATCCGTTCCCACCAAGTCCAATGACCATCATGTTGTGATATGATTTCTAAAACAACACATATTTTATCAATTTGGAATTCTAAGGGATATAATCAATGATCGAGGAACCCATTTATGCAACCACCCATTCACTTTACTCATGTATAAGTACGATATTTCTCATAATGCTTCCACTACACATCATCCTCAAACTAGTGGTCAAGCTGAGTTAGAAAATATAGATATTAAGAAAATTATTGAAAACAATAATCAATGCCTATAAGAATGATTGGTTCAGGAAACTCTTGGATTCAATTTAGGCATATCATACAGTATTCAAAACCATCCTCGAAATGTCACTCTATAGAATGGTTTATGGAAAATCATTCCATTTATCTGTTGAAATTGAGCATAAGGAATTTGAGGAAATAAAAAAAATGAATTTCTACTTTTCATTGGCTTAATAAAAGAGGAAATTAGATCTTTATAAACATGAGGAACTTAGGATGGATGCTTATAAAAATTCATGGATAAATAAATCTTGAGTTCAAGCCTAAAAATCTAGTAATATTAAATTTAAACACTTTGAATTGGGAAAATTAGTGCTCTTGTATAGTTTGAAACTTCATTTACACCTGAGAATGTTAAGGTTTATATGGCCAGGTCCATTCATAGTGCATCATGTGTACCCCCATGGTTCAGTAGAGATTCAGGATCCCACATGTGGTCATATTTTCAAGTTCAATGGTCATAGGTTAAAAACATTCATTGAATCAGTAAATAAACAGGAAACATTGGTTGAGTTAACTGAGCCAACCTATAAACCATAAAAAATTGATAGATTTTGGATCCATGTCAGGCTAACAATGTTAAACAAAAGCACTGCATGGGAGGAAACCTGTAGTTTTCATGATTCCAATATTTTTGAATAATATTTATTTTTCAAATATGATTAATGAATCATTTTGATATTGAAAAAAATTAGACTGTTGACTTGATCTTCAATTATGAGTATGGATGGGTATGAAATGGGAGCTTCGTAATCATTCGTGTTACGTGGCATGATCCCTGAGTAATAGCTTAGCCATAAATTTAAAAAGAAGAAAATTTATCATAAGTCAATTTAATTTTATTTTTATGTGTTTTTAGGTTAAAAAAATAGGAAAATATAATGATTAAAAAAATTAAAAGGACACATCTTAGGTTCTGGGGAAAACCCCATCACAACTGGTGAAGCCATGGGGACTCGATCCTGGGACCGAAGGGAGACAGGGGAGTGCGCCTACCACTAACCTACATCTTATAGTGTTTAATTATTATATTTTATTTATATATATACTTATGTTTTATAATTTATATATACAAACACACACACATATATATATTAATCTAATGTTTACTTGTTCCTAGTATCGGTCCTTGGTATGCGTAACTAAAACAGTGAATTATTTCCTTTCCTTTTGTTTTTGTTTATTTAAAAAAACTTCAAGGGGTTCCTATTGAGTACTAATTTTTTTGGTGTGTAAGATTAAGGGGCTACTGAGATTGATGTATTTTTTGGAAATTCATATTTCATCAAGGTTTACAAACAAAAACTACCACTATTTACGAGGCTTCTCTGAGTGAGATGGAGATCAAAGGAGTAATCAAGAGTTTCGTGAGCTTTAACATCAAAAAACAAGGTGAATTGTTTCCATATTTCCAATTTAAAATTCATTTTATAACTTCTCTCATCAACCTCTACCACTTTCTAAATTTAATTTTCATTAAAAATAGTGGAAAATTTTATTTTATATTGGAGGGATGAAAAGAATGAAAAAAATTATTAATTTTGCGGGTATAAAAAATGCATAGAAGGAAAATTTTCTTTAACCTTGAAAAATATAATAAAAATTTCACACATTGAAACATAATATCAAATAATTTATCATGACCTGATTCTAATTGTAATCCATGTATAATTTCATGAGCAAGGATTTTGGAAAGTGTGGTTGTCTAATGTGATTTTCCACCATTTATATTTGAATCCATTTAATTAAAAAAAACACAACACACGTCATTTGGATAGTGGCGTATTATATTGATTTCATGGGGTCTTCCTAAATAAATATCATAGATTTGGTGATCATTTTAGTTTTAATATGAGTATTCAATAAAAAACAAAAAAAAAATTGCACATATAGCAATAAAATGACCTAATACGTGGCTTTCAACTCTTGTAGATCATGAATCCATTGTTTATGGCCTAGATTTAGTAATGTTATCTCTATTTATGGTAATTTTAATTGTTTTTTGACTAATTTAACTCAATATAATGCCTGATTATGTTGGATTTACTTGGTTCCCTATGATCTTTGAGTTTGAAACTCATCGGTAAAGTCTTGCTACATGGGTTGACTCTATTGAGTGCAATTTCTATTACCAAGGAAAAATTGTAGAAAAAACAAAAAAAAAATAAAAAAAAATTAATACTCATTTTAATATTTAAATTTGATTCGACATAGAGCTTCCATCATTTCCCGCTTGAATAAAGATGAACCCCCCATGTCTATTGTGATGCACAACACATCGTCATGCTTAATTGATATTGGATAAAATATGGTGACAAATTTTAAAAAAGGAATGGTCTTAGGATTGATATTTTCTTATGAAAATATCTTGTATTAAAATATTTTGATTTCTTTAATGATTTTTTGGTATAAGTGTTTTTTTATCATTGTGTATTAAAATTTTTTTGAAAAAGGGAATTCGAATTTATATTTTTAAGATATATTTTGCTCAGGACTAGAAAAACAGAAGTTGTGGGTGTTATTATCCACAAAATTAGTATAATAATATTTATTAATATATATAATATTCATGTTCTTTATTATTCATAAACACCATTTGAGTGCATTTTACACTGTGAACATTAATTCACATTATGAATGTAATTCCCTCTTAAATGCACTATTACATGGTACATTTTTGAACACCTCAAAAAATAAAAAATAGTATTGATTTTATTTTCAGGTTTATCATTACATTGGTAAAAATTCATAAATTATTAGTATTGTATAATTCACATTAGAAGAAACCCCAATGGGCTTTCATGGAAACACATTCTGGGAAAAATAAACTGGACAACATCCAAGTAATAAGACTATATCCACCAAGATATATTCCCAAATATTATTAAAATTTAACTTAAGATTGAATAAATAATTGTAAAATCTTATTAAATAGTTGTAAAACCTAATTCAGATGTTTTAATGGAGTTACAAGTGTCCAAAGTTGGAGATAAAAGTATTTCCCAGATTCTATGACCCATAAAAATAGTTCACAATTTTACACATATCCTGTAAACAATAAACTATTTTGTTATGATAAATTACATAAGGTTAGGGGACATCAGTATATTAATTTTATTATTATATGTAACACTCTAATTCTTCCATTTATAAGTTCATTTAGGCACCTTTGTTCGGTGGATGCAAGCTGGCTACCACTTCGAGTCAAGGATAAAGTAGCCCACTCTCCCATACCTTCCACCACCCTAGTCCTACCAGACTCAAGTGAGATTCATTGTACTATTGGGATATCTCACCATGCCTCTTTATATTCCTATATAAGTAAGTGTTTGTTAATGAGTTTAGGATATTTTGTGCATTGTTTATTTGTAATGTTATGCTGCGATTGTGTTGCCTTGAGTTTGTCTTTCACATGTAAGTTGTTCAATTCATCTTTGTTTCTTAATAAAAGTTCTTATTCTATTATTATTATTTTCTTCTTCATATAAAATTGATAACATTATCTGAAGGTGTGAATTTATTCACACCAAAACTTGTGATATTATCACACAACAGTGGAGTGATCTTTATTTCATTGTTTTTTAACTTCTCTATTTCCTCCCTCATGAGTCAACTTCCCGCTTCAATTAAAACCATAGAATTAATGTCGGGATAAAACAATTATGGGTTGATCCAAGGGAGTATAAAGGGGATTTATTTGATGTTATTTCTCAGTCCATTAATTCTTAATCACTTCTTTTAATTGAGAAATTTGTTTGACGATCTTTAAACTTCTCCATCCTTGTGGAATTTAAGTCCACACACTTCAAGTGATAATATGAACCTTTACCATGTAGTTCTAAAAACATTGATCCTTCAAGTGTATAGGTGAATAGTATTAGGGTGTGTAGGAATTAAACTAGTAAGTTATGGTGTTGTTTGATCTCCTTAAATGAACCCATCTAAAAAATAAGAAATTGAAATAATTAAAAAAGGAATGTGTCCAATCCACCCCAAGTAATAACCTAGGATCAACTCATTATTTTAAATTTAAGTAACTTAAGTGTATTAGCATTAACCTAAAGACATCTAAAATAAACCCATTTTGGACACTTAATATCCAAAAAAATCCATTGAACGGATGTGTCTATAGGTTACTTCTTAGGTCTCTGAGGATTCAACAACCCAAGCTAAACATTAGGTGACCGATTAACCCTAAAATATTAGGTAAATTTGGGTGAGACCACATCCCAATAATTATTTCATAAATATAAATAGGTAATTTTAATTTTAGAAACATATATATCCTAAGACTTAGGAAAAAATGGATAAATGCCTAGGAATATGGTATTTCATTCCCCCTTTCATTCAATAAAATTAAATTTCAGCTATTTAATTTAACTCCCAAAGAATGGGGTAATGAACACACCTCTAAGGAGAATAAAACCAATGTCCAAACATGGAGGTTTTATCTATTATAAGAATCACACTAATCTAGTGATTTATTTCAATGTCCTTAATATCTAATGATTTATAAATGTATCTCATCGGTTATATAGGTCAAGCATACCAATTTAGTTTAAGAATAAATCCATTTAATAAGAAACACATGGAAAATATGGAATATGGAACAAGAGAATATATATATAATCACCATTAATTTGATGGAAAATCATGATACCACCTACCAAATCGTGGAATTTGAAACCTCTTCTACTATTATCCACTAATCTGTGCTAGAATGGAAGAAATCAAGAAAATAAAAAATAGACCTAAAAATAGGGAATATCATCTATCACAAAAATAACTACTTCGATAGAAATATAAATGAAGAGTGGTGTAATTGTTATAGAGAGAATACTAGTATGCAATAAAATAGATTGATGGAAGCTTGAACAGAGTATAGAAGTAGTAGATATCGCAAAGCCTAGGTTTTGGATTAAAGGATAGATCTCAACTTAAGAGGGAGGGGCCTGTCACATCCCAAACAATGCATAGTTTTAATTTAATTATATTGGGTCTCGCTTTAAAGAGGCGGTTTGAATCAGTACTTCTTTTAAAAAAAGGTTTTTATAGGGGTTCGTGACTGTGCCCGGGACTGTGCTTGACTCTCATCCTTAATAAGAGACAGTTTTAGTATTATTAAATTTATTATTACACGGCTGCGCAACTAGGCGTGTGACCGTGCACGAAACCGAGCACGCGCCACTCACGTGATCGGGCATGTGACCACACACATGACCGGGCGTGCGACCACGCACACGACAATGCGCAGTGTACAACCTCAATTTACAATGATGTTATTATTTTGGATGGTTTTATTATTTTAGTTTTATTATTCGTGTTTTCATTATTTAATTTAATATTTTAATTAGGTTATGATTATGATTATGAATATTATTATTATTTTGTTTTAATTCTTTGATTTGGCCATTGATATTAAATTAATGTTACAATTATAAAATAAATAACTTTATATTTAAATTACCATTATTTTTTGTGATTATGTGAAGGTTAGTTAAATTGTGTTTTATCTGTTTCATTTCATTTTTTAATTCCCCATTTCTTTTCTCTCTCTTTAATTTTTTTCCTCCCTCCCTTGCACACCCCTCTCCTCATGCGAATCCCCATCCCCCATGGTTTCTTGCGTAGCAGCCGTCTCCTCTGAACCCTAGCTGCCCCCTCCATCTTACTCCTTCTGGCCGGCCGCCCTCCTCTCCGCCAAACCATAGCGGTGTGACACCCACTCCCCCGAGCTCCCTCCGCGCGCACATCTCGTCCCTCTCCCATCGCGGCGCCTCTATTACGGCCAGACCGACTACTTGATCCTCTTCACCATCTCGCTGGATTCCATTGGCGCACCGTACGCTTCCCAACCTCCCCCTTACACGACTCCTGCCGTCGTGCAACACCCCCTTGAGCCATTGAGTCGTGGACCTCATCTCCCTCTGCAGCAAACTAGAACCATCCTCTTTCTTACCGAACAATGTGGGATGCACCCCCCCCCCCTTCTGATTCTGACAAGTCAACCTGGCGCGATGCCTTCCGGCACCCTTCGTCTTGCACAGACAGCTCCTCCGACCCTTTCCATAGGTGTTATATACCTCTATTGTTAATTCTTTCAGTTTTATTAAGTTGTGGTTATGAGTTTTTTTTTTGGAATTTTGTTCAATTTTCATGTAATTGGATTGATGTTGTGATATTAGTGTTCATTTGAGTATATTGCGGAACATTTGGTGTGCGATTGGATCATTGATTTGATATTTGGGGTTTTCTGTCACCGAGGTAGGTGGTTCCATGTTTTATTATTATTTCATTAATTAATTTAGAATTTTATTTAATTAATTTGTGTAGTTCGAAATTGGTCTTCTCTGAGGTTTGATTTTCAGTTTAATTGTTTTGTATCTTATTTATACTATGTGTATGCTTTCTGTTGAAGTTTTATTTCTAGTTATTTGTTAGTGACTTTTTTAGTTGTGTGGTTAGATTATTAATTCATTATTTCGGTGTGAGTATGATTTTACATGAGTTTTAGTGTGTTTTGATGTGTTAAATAGGGTGTCTCATGATATAAGTATATTGTTCTTGGGAGAACTCATGTTGAACTGCTGATTAGTTTTTCTTTATTGGGTAGTTAATTTGTTAGGCTGTTCAAAGGGTGCAATTGGTGTTTTGATGTTTCATTTGGTTGTGTTTAGTCAAAAAATGAACTTTTTAATTATTCTTGGTCATTTACTGTCATGTGGCATATTTCAAAATTGTTTGGAAAATTTATCTGGTAGTTCGCTTAATTATAGTAATGGTATTTTTAACTGTGCAGGTGGTTTCTTAAATTGCGTGCTTGATGCAGATTGTGTTTCTGATGTGGAATTATATATGTGTGGTCATATAAGGGGGGTTTGGTCAGTCTAGTATGTAAAGCGGTGTTTTTTTCTTTATATGTTATTTATGAGAATTTGAATTGTTTTATGAAATAATTAATAAGGGTGAAAAATTGAATTGATTAAATTGTGTGAATGTTTTTGGTGTGTAAAGTCGTGCGACGTGTGTGGAAATTTTTTAATAAATTATTTTAATGGTGTTTTTGATTCTGAAAGTGGTTTCTTTGACTATGCAGTCTTTTTAATTGGTTGTGTAAGTGATGTAGATTTAGTTTTGGGATATTTTTGGCATGCATATATATATATATATTAAATGGTTTTTTGTGTGGGTGTGAGTTTAGTGTTGGGAATAAATAACACTTCATTTTTTTTGTTTGTTTATGTTTGGCAAATTACTTGAAGTCTAATTGACTTGAGCACAAATGGGAAGCCTGGGTACTAGGTGGGTGGACTAGGACTAGTGCGCTAGTGATTTAGAAGTGGCATCGGCCTGGTTTCACTTAGCTAGATTGAGGACTACATCACTAACTAAACATTTGGATAATGTTGAAGAGAACTAGGTTATGGATGTGTTTCCCTACTAGTGGCTTGTGCACGAGAACATATATTGTTGTTTTTCTGTACCATTGTTCACCGAGATGCGATGTTCAAGGTTCCCACTTCTCATTAGTATCTTTAGGGCCTCTACCATGTATTGTGCTCTTCTTCTTTTTTTGCGCTCACCATCGGCACATAGTGTGACCTTGGGATACCATGAGAGAGTGTGTGTGTGTGTGTGTGTGTTAGCTTAAGTTTTTTTTTCATTTAGAGAAGTTTTCCCATAAAAATTGTATTCATTAAAATTCGTTAAGAACTAATTTATATTTATTACATTAAACTACATATGTATTTGTAATTTAATAGTTATTCATGGAACATTTTCATGGTGGCGTCATACTGGGATTTTAGTTCACACCCTACATACACCCTTGGGTGTTTGTAGATTCCCTTTCTTCTATATTCCAAGTTGAGGAATCGTGCACAACGTTGGTGGTTCGTGTTGTCAGTAGCGTCCTTGTGTTGGTTTGGTGAATGTAGCATGAGGTTGTTGCACCTCATGGTGCATGGAGGTTTGAGTTAGTGCTTTTTTGTTTTCCCTTTTTTACCGTGCCTTTTTGGGTTTTTGGTTCATGTTGTAAACTTAAATTTTGACTCTATATTAAGGTCATTTTTTGTAATCTATTTTTAGTTTTAAATTATTCCGCTTGTTGTCTTTTTTATATTTATTTATTCGGTTAAATCGTTCCCAGGTTTCATTTTGATACATGGGCACTTGTGCAAGGCCATGGGGATCAGGAACACCCATTGGGCCTTACCGCAGACCGGGTCGGATGACAACTCGACCTGGTTCGTGACAAAATTGTATCAATGTAGGTTAGTTCTTTTTATTTGGGGTGTCAGGTAGATTGGAGATAGGATTGTCAGTACACGAGGGGTAGGTGTGGGAGTAGTGTCACGAACTCTTGCTCGTTCCGATCCTCAAGTAGTCAGGGGTAGTCCAGGATTTCATTTTTTGGATTTTCTATTTGTGGATGGGGGATGATAGTAGGAGTAAACTGGTACTGGACCCGGTCTCACATGGATTAGTGACCCATGTGTTTCCCGAGTGTACGGTTCGACACTCCTATTGGTTGGCGCTTTCCGAGGGCATGGTCTGCTAAACCATGTAGCCAGGTTAGTCACGAACACTAGTTCTCCATCCAGGTGCTTTAATGTTTGTGTTGTCTTGCTTCATTTTTGGGATTTATGTGGAAGTGTTTTCCTTTAAAAAGGGAAGTAAACATTGGTGTTTCTATTATTTTATTTTGGTGTGTGTTTGGCATGATTTTTTTGGGTGATTTTCTCTTAAACCTTGTTTATAGAATTTGGCGTTTTATTTGTCGAATCATATTTCTAAAATAATGTCTTGGGTTATCTGAAGTTAAAGTGGATTTTTTTTAGAAATGTAAAGCATTATGGAAATTTTCCTTGAAATTTTGAAATGGTTTTGAAAAAAAGAATTTTCGGATATTGAGAGTGTTTTGTTTCAAAAGCAAAGTATCTTTTTTTTTCTATTGGTATTCCTATAAGTGCTTGGATGTACATGTGGACGTGATTAAGGGATAGTTGGTGGATAGTGTGGATGGGTGCCTGAGTGGAACGAAGAAGCATATTTGTGAGGCATCATGGAATATCAGTGGTGGGTGATTGATTTCTAAGGTTGGTTCTTGTTTCCTGAAATGTGGGGTTTTCTCTAAAATGTGTTTTTGTGTTTAAATGGTTTTTGAAATTGGAAAATTGTTTTATGTCCGGAGTGAAAGAGAAGAGTTCAAAAGATTTGTTTGGTCTTGTTGCATTGTTCTTGGGTTTTCAAGAGAGTGTTTTTATTTAAAAATGAATTGATGTTTTAAATTGGAATTATTGGATTTGTTCCTAGAATGTGGATGTTTGTTTTGTGATGTGTTTGGTTTTTTGGAATTCTATTTTCTATTTCTTGTTCCATAAATTCCCCCTAGAAAGGTCCCATGGGATTCTATTAGGTCTCTTGGTTCTTGGATCAGCCCAGACTCCTAGTGGAGTGGCAGAGTTGGTTTCTGCTTCATTGTGTCTACTATTTGAAGACATCGAGGTCAGTTGGATATCGTTGAATACTTTGGGAGAGTTTTATGTGTCTCTGGTTTTGAAGGAAATGAAACATTTGTGTGGGTGTAAGTTGTCTCGAGTATGTCTAGACGAGCGGGACTAAACCAGTGAATGATGATTGTTCTGTTTTCATTGAAAATGAGGATGTCATGAGAGATCCTCAAGACTAGACACATCCCACAGTCACACCTAATAAATTTAAGTCAAGATAATGTGGTGTATCTCATAGGTTCTTGACCGGTCAATAGGTAGAGAAGGATGGGCATTTGACCTTTCTAATGATCTTGCTCATTTTTCCAAAAGGTTGTGTCAAACAATCAGTTTAAAGCAAGTAATAGTTGTTGGTCATGTTCATATTGTGGTAAGTGAAAGTTCCTCATCCGATGAGGAGTGTGAACCAACGGGACTTGTTCTTGGAGTGCCCCTTCCATCAGTTTGTGTTGAGAATTTGACGGACTTCTCAATCCCCAATTTCTATGGTGGTCAGTCATGCGCTCTAAGTTGTTCGCCACAATTCTCAATTGGTGAGTTGAAAAAGTGGACCTTTAGGGCATGTGGGGATGTATGCAAGAGGATTTTCCAGTGGAGGAGGTTCCAGTCAGATGTGGTTAGCTTATGACTACGTGGCGGTAGATGCTTCAGACATCTGGGCCCCAGCCATAGGTCTTAGGGTAAAGCTTTCACACAGTCAAAACATGTTAGACATTGTGTGAGTTTGGTCCGACTATAGTCCGCAATGACGAATGGGGACAACTTAAATTTATTAATTGCAGTATCACCTCTGAAGGCTTCATTTTGTTATGATGGGTATGAAGGTCATGTATCCTTGTCGCAGTCTTAGTTTGTAGGAGTTCCTCTTGGGACATAAAGAGGTTCAGAAAATCTGTATTCCTGTAAAGCCAGTAGGCATGCTCCGTGAACCTTATTGTGTTCAGAGATGCTGATGATATGTGGAATTGACGTGTTCCTGTCTAGTTCACCTCCTGGTTAGGTGTTTATACTATCGATGCTATCTCATGTGGCAGAGTGATTTCCACTATAGGAATAATCAGTGTAGGTCAGCACATATGGTGGGTTTGTGATGAAGGGTTCTGTTAGTATTTCTCAATGTAAACTGGGAATTCCCGCGCGGGCTCCCTGGTGTTAGGAAATTTTAAAATGGTGTGGAGACCTAGTGTGGGTCTCTCTAATGTCCCCTCTTATGTTGGTTGGTTAAACATAGGGAGGTTGTATGGTCAAGACAGTGTTAGAGGTTTGTGTGGGTTTGTGAGTCATCTTGTTTTGGAGAACCAGTGTCTAACAAGAATCCGGATATGGTGGAGAGACCACCATAGGACGAACTTGTGGGAAGCTCTGTTTTGAATGTGCGCTTGGCTGGGAAACACCATTATTCTGCTCTGCCCGACCTCGACCATTATAATTGGTTAGCTCAGATATTGATTCATTGGGTGAGTGTTTTTTGAGGTCTCGAGTGGCCCTGGTGATCCCTAAGTTGGGGGTCGGGATGTTCCATTTTGTAGTTGTGTTTGGAAGTGAATTATTTTTTGTTGGTTGTTTTTATTGGTGATTCTGGTTTTGAGATATTTGATGTTTTAGGTCCTGTTGTATTGAATTCTCAGTCTTCGATTGATTGAGTTTTTATTTTACGTATCTTCATGGTCTTTCTTGGAATCTTTGGGTTGGTCAAGTCTATTGGGACTTTCTAGGGGAAAAAAGTGTCATGGTGGGGAGAATTTTCACACCCCGATTGATGCATATTTTTAGTTTAATTATTTTGGGTCTCACTTTTGAGTGGTGGTTTCAATTAGTTCTTCTTGTAAACAAGGGGTTTTGTAGGGGTACGCGACTGTGCGTGTGACTTTGATTGACTCTCATCCTTAATATGAGACATTTTTAGTATTATTAAATTTATTATTACACGGGCACACAACCAGCCGTGAAACCCTGCATGCAACTGAGCACGTGCCGCTCACGTGACCGGGCGTGTGACCATGCACACGACCTGGCAAGCGACTGCGCACACCACCATGTGCAGTTTCCAACCTCAATTAAGAATGGTGTTATTAATTTGGATGGTTTTATTAATTTAGTCTTATTATTTGTGTTGTCATTATTTTAGTTAATATTTTAATTAGGTTATGATTAAAATTATTATTACTACTGTTATTATTATTTTGTGTTAATAATTTGATTTGGTTGTTGATATTAAATTAATGTTACAATTGTAAAATAATTTTCATTATATTTAAATTACCGTTATTTTTGTGATTATGTTTAGGTTAGTTTAAGTGTTTTTTGTTTCATTTCATTTTTTTATTCCCCATTTATTTTCCTCTCTTTTCTTATCTCTCTTTTATTTTTTTCCTCCCTCCCTTGCACTCCCCTCTAACCACGTGAATCTCCTTCCCCCTGGTTCCTTGTGTGGCAGCCATCTCCTCCGAACCATAGCCACCTGACATCCTCTTACTCATTCCGGTCAGCCGCCCTCCTCTCCGAGGAACCATGGAGGTGTGATGCCCCTGCCCCCGAGATTCCTCCGCGCGTGTGCCCCGTCTCTCTCCCATCGCAGCGCCTATCTTCCAGCCAGACTGACTACTAGAGCCTCTTCACCATCTCGTCGGATTCCATTGGCGCACCGCATGCCTCACACCATCCCCCTCACGTGACTCCCGCCGTCGCGCAACACCCCCTTTAACCTTTGAGCCGTGACCCTCCTCTCCCTCTCATGTGAACTAGAACCACCTTCTTCCTTGCCTGAAAACCTTGGACTCACCCCTTTTTATTTCGACGAGTCTAGCAGGCGCGATGCCTTCCGGCACCCTATGTCTTGCTCGGACAGATCCTCGAACCCTTTCTATAGGTGCAATATACCTCTATTATTAATTCTTTCAGTTTTATTAAGTTGTGGTTAGGAGTTTTGGTTTGGAATTTTGTTCAAATTTTGTGTAATTGGATTGATGTTTTGATATTAGAGTTCATTTGAGTTGATTGAGGCATATTTGGAGTGCTATTGGAGCATTGCTTTGATATTGGTGGTTTTCCATCACTAAGGTAGGTGGTTCCATGTTTAATTATTATTTGATTAATTAATTTTCAAGTTTAATTAATTTATCATTTTATTTAATTATTTTGAGTAGTGCGAAATTGGTCATCTCTGAGGTTTGATTGGCATTTGAATTGTTTAGTATCTTTTTTATACTATGTGTGCACTTTCTACTGAAGTCTTATTTCTAGTTATTTTTTATCTATTTTTTTAGTTGTGCGGTTTTCTTTTTAATTAATTATTTTGGTGCGGGTTTGATTTTACTTGAGGTTTAGTGTGTTTTGGTGTGTTAAGTAGGGTGTCTCGTGATATAAGTATGTTTCTGTTGTGAGAACTCTTGTTGAACTGCTGATTAGTACTTCTTTATTGGGTGGTTAATTTGTTAGATTGTTCATTGGGTGAAATTTCAGTTTTGATGTTGCGTCTGGTTGTGTTTATTCAAAAATGAACTTTTTAATGAGTCTTTCGCATTTAAATTCATGCGGAATATTTAAAAATTGTTTGGAAAATTTTTCTGGTTGTTCACTTACTTATAGTAATGGAATTTGTAACTCTGCATGTGGTTTCAGAAATTGCGTGCATGATGCAGATTGTGTTTCTGAGGTGGAATTGTGTGTGTGTGGTCATGTAAGGGGGTTTAGGTCGGTCTAGTATGTAAATCGGTGTTTTTCTCTTTAAATGTTATTTATGAAAATTTGAATTGATTCATTAAATAATTATTAAGGGTGATAAATTGTCTTGATTAAGTTTTGTGAATGTTTTTGGTGCGTCAAATCATGCGACGTGTGTGGAAATTGTTTAATAAATTATTTTAATGGTGTTTTTGATTCTGAAAGTGGTTTCATTGACTATACAATCATTTTAATTGGTTGTGTAACTGATTCCAATTTAGTTTTGGGATATTATTGGTGAGCATATATATATATATATATATATATATATATATATATATATATATATATATATATATTAAATGGTTTTTTTGTGTGCGAGTGTAGGGTTGGGTATAAATAACACCTCATTTGTTTTTTTGCTTATGTTTGTCATATGACGTGAACTTCAAACTACTTGAGCACAAATGGGAAGCCTGAGTTCTAGGTGGGTGGACTAGGACTTGTTCCCTAGTGATTCGGAGTGGCATCGGCCGGGTTTCATTTAGCTAGATTGACGACTACAACACTAACTAAACATTTGGAGATTTTGGAGACCACTAGGTTATGGATGTGTTTCCCTACTAGTGGCTTGTGCATTAGAATGTATATTTTTGTGTTTCTATACCATTGTTCCCCGAGATGCGATGTTCTAGGGTCCCACTTCTCATTGGTATCTTTAGGGCCTCTCCCATGTGTTGTGCTCCTTTTTTTCTTTGTGCTCACCGTTATCACATGGTGTGAAATTGTTGTTACCAAGAAAGTGTGTCTGTGTGTGTGTGTTTTGACTGAAGTTATTTATGTTTTCATTTAGAAAAGTTTTCCCTTAAAAACTATTATCATTTAAATTATTTAAGCTCTTATTTATTTTTATTCCATTAAAAATCATATGATTTTTTCATTTAATAGTTATGCGTGGAACTTTTTCTCGGTGGCATCCTACTGGGCTTTTAGCTCACACCCTACATACACCCTTGGGTGTATGTAGATTCTATTTCTTCTACATTCCATGATGAGGCATCATGCACAACGTTGGTGGTTCGCGTTGTAAACATCGTCCTCGTGTTGGTTTGGTGAATGTAGTTTGAGGTTGTTGCACCTCATTGTGCATGGAGGTTTGAGTTAGTATTTTTTTAGTTCTCCCTTTTTTTTCGTGTCTTTTTGGGTTTTTGGTTCAAGTTGTAAACATAAATGTTGACTATAGATTAAGGTCTTGTTTTTTAATCTATTTTTAGTTTTATATTATTCAGGTTGTTGTTTTTTTATATTTATTTTTTTAGGTAAATCCTTCCCAAGATTCATTTTGATACCCAGGAACTTCTTCTAGCCTTTGGGGATCGAGAACACCCTTTGGGCCATTCCATAGACTGGGTTGGGCGCCGGGTCGGATGACAACCTGACCTGGTTCGTGACAGGGCCACTACCCACTAAAGAAAATAAAGTAAAAGAATGATTTTCATCTTTAATTAAATAGAGGTAAAAATAATCATTTCCTACATTTTAATGGTTTTCATGGTTGGGAAAACCATGCACCAACAATGTTACCAGAACTATCCATGAAACACATTTCATGGTGTAGGTGCACAGTTTGGCTAAACGTGTGGAACCCATAAAAACCCTCTACCTAAATTCAGAGATGAATCACATGGCCATGCAGCATGTGTGTCACAGTTAGGCCGAACCATGAACCCCTCTACTGTGAAATGAAACAACCTGCATACTTTAAAAAAACCTGCAACTTGGGTGGCATGATTTCTAATAACATCGAAATACAGATATTTTCTCTAGTAACATAGGCTCTGGCCTCTATAAAATCTCTAAAAAACCTCAAATCCCACATGACCTCATTATGAACTACTATAAGAACGAAATAAATATTCCAATAAAAAATTTATAGGATATATACCTCATAGAAAAAACAAATTTATTTCCATATTCCCCCCTTAAAATAATTTTTACCTGAATTTTCCTTCTATGGTTTGTAAATCATCATATGAGAATAACATTGACCATTGGACATGTTATTCAGCCTCCCACTCCCATGTATCGTCATGTACATGGAAGTGTTTCCCTAGAACCCACACTATAGGAAATAACATTCCTCATAGAACCTTCATTCCACAATAAAAATTATAGATAAAATGATTCTCAAAGTACACATCAAGATCCAACTCAACCTCCTCAGGATAATGAATATGAAATGGATCAGAATGGTATCATTAAAGATGAGATTTATGGAAGATGTAGTGCATGGCCTAGTACCAATGAGGTAACCATAACTGATAGGTTATCATCCATACTTCTTCCAGAATCTTGTAGGGACTAACTTATTGAGGTGATAAATTCACTTGTTTCTGAATACTTTTATACAACAGTCTATTTGAAACTAAAAAAACCCAAATCCCCACCATGAACTCTAGTGGTCAATGGAAATGATCACCGTATGACTTCTATCTACACTTAGTTGTATAAATCAACTTCGTAATAAGATGAACCTGTTTTGAAGTCTCCTAAATGAGATGAATACCAGGCAGTGCTGCCCTTACCAGCTCTAACCAATACAGGGGTGAATGGAGCGACCTACTCCATAAGGCCTCCTATGAATCCATCCTCCTGAAAGGTATTGTTATAATAAACATGAAGAGAATTAAGTGTTTATACTAAGAACATACAAAACCAAGGACTCATGATAGGAGCATAAAATGAACAAATTTAAAATATTCTTAGATTGAATGTTATTCAATGGGTGATAGGCTATACATAGTAGTACCTGTGAACCCAGTTCCCTCTGTAACCTCTTCCAAAACCATGACATGAAGCAAGTTTCCTTGTATGATATGATAAAATTTGGAACACTATAGAGGAATATGTTCTCACAAATTTAGTGCCTCCAGAGCTCATACACTGAAAAAGATTATTGAATATGAATGAAATGGGAGACCATTTCATCATGTATATGTTCACATATACGACATCACTACCCAATGGATATATGGGATATCTTATCCCAAAATACATGGTGATTTCATCCCACATCCTCTCAGAAATAAGTAAAGGCTCTAAATTCCCCAGTAGTTGCTGGTGTTCTTACTTTACCTTCAAATAGGTGGAATACCGAGTTACAAACCCAGCTATCTCCCTTTTCATGCATGATCACCAGTATTTGAAACACATGTCACTATACATATCATTATGAATGGGATGTACTGATAATATAATGGAATAATAATCATTTCATAACTCATACCAGATGAGTGTAGGGACCTAGACACATCAATGAATGATCAAGATCTCATCCTCATCAATAGTCTAACAAGTTGGTGGGTCATCACCTGAAACACTCTCCCATTTTACCAATCCCTCAAAATCAAATAGCTTCCTAATCTTAAATCTCTCCATAATTGAAGAGCTAAACGATAAAGATGAAAGTACCTATTATCTATGATGGTTTCTAACATCTATGTGCATCTCATAAAACCATAACTGAAGCTACCGCTCCATACTGGACTCATGAACTGCATGTGTCTGATTCCTCTTTCTTATCTCATCGATAACTACATTTCCCTTACTGAGAATATAGGGAAGCTCAAAATCGATGTAATTAAATATTAAATACACCTTAATTTCATAAGATTCATATCACACAATGTAAATATGTACATGAGGATTTTTTCCATATAAACCTGAAAATGATCTCCCATTATTTAATACCTCTAACAACACATATATTGAGAAATAACATCTAACTCAAGAGCATGTGTTGGTTAGTTACTCTTGGGTGGTCTCAAGTGACGAGGCCCATAAACTATGAATCAATCCTCCTATATTGGAACTTCCCATATCTCAATTCTTGACATATCATAATAAACTATATAAATTTTTATTGGCTCTCGATGAATCAAGATCATTGTTGACTTCAGTCCCTCTTTAATCTCTTAAAAGGTCATCTCACAGGCTTCAAACCATATGAAATTAACATCCTTCACATTCAATCCCATAATAGGTGCTTCTAGGAAATAAAATTCCTAAATAAAGTTCCTTTACTAACAGTCTATCCACAATAAACATTATGTATCAAAAATGTTCTTTGAATCCTCCTAGGAAACCATAGCTCTCACTATCTCTTGGTCAAATGATACACTAATCTTTATGGTAATATGACATATTAAGTTACCTTTATCTATCCAAAAGTGGAACATTGTGAGATTAGAATATAAATGATGTTTTATTTTTTGTATTCAATGCGATCTCAAGATATTTGGTATGATCATGTAGAATTTGAAAATACACGAAGATATCATCCTTGAATACCACCACAATCAAATCTATACATTGATGGAAAACCCAGTTCATTAGTTTCATGAAAACTAAAGGCGCATTCATGAGTCCAAATACCACGACCAAATACTCATACAACCAATATAAACTACATAATTTTTGATGTTGTATATATGATGGTCTAACAATAACCTAATTATTACCTGATATCAGATTAATCTTAGATAAAACTCTTGCTCCTTAGAGATGGTCAAATAGATCTTCTATATGAGTAAATGGATATAATTTCTTAACAATAAGTAGTTTTATCCAATAAAAATCCATTCAAAGACTAAGGGTACCATCACCCTTCTTGGAAAAAAAGGATTGGAAAACACCACAACGAAGAAATGGGTTGTATAAAATCTATAGATTCTAAATCCTCTAGCCGCCTATTGAACTCCTGGGACATTGTAGTATTCATCATATAATAATGAATGAATACTGGTGTAGCTCCATGAACTAGCTTTATAGAAAATAGTACCTTTCCCTAGGGAGGTAGTCTTGGAATTCCATTCATGAAAATGTCCCTGAAATAATCTACCATGGTAGGGAAATTATCCTGATGCATTCCTTGATCATCAAGGCATAACTAGAAAGTTGAGTTGTCATCCCACCCAACCAACAATGCTCGGGTCCAGCTCTACTTTTCTGAACATACCATTTATCCTTGTGAATAAAAACTTCACCCTACAGTGATGTTAAATTCACCCTTATGAAATATGATTCAACATAAATGAGATAGAAAAGTATCCAATCCAACTTATGAATGAAATCTCACCCCATTATTTCAGGGAAAACGAGGTCCCATACAATGATACACCCACCAATCACAAGGGGAAACTCCAGGTACTTGAGTACACTCTCTGATTGAATCCCCAATCAAGTATTTAGTGTCATCATGCCATAGGAAAACTGAACATTAAGGTCAAGGATCTCAACAACAGGCACATATAAAAAGGAATTGGAATCAACTATATCAAAAAGAGATGATACTAATGTAGAGGAAACCAGGATAGTGTTTTCACTGTAGAAGGTATGAAACTCTACTCCTCAAATATCAATTTCATTTCATACAACTAGCCGGATCTATGGCCTTGATATATATCCTAGCTACCCAGAGTAGATCTTCTCTACTAGAGCTGTAATTATGGTGTATAGATACATCAACCGCAACCACCACCTCATCCTGATCAGCCAACCATACTCCAACTCCTTTCTAGATGAGAAGAAACTAACCTCACTCCATAATTAGGAGCTGGTTTAGACCCTCTCTCAATGGGTATTAGATGAAAAGAAATGCAAAAGTGATGTAGATGGCCCATCTTGATGCAATATCGACACTCGGTTGGGTCCCCAGTACAGTGGGGTTTTGTATGTCATGGTCCACCGAACAGATGAAACCTCACTTGGATACCTATGTACACACCCTAGATACAAATATTTTAACATCCTAGACCTCTCTGTTCCTTTACTTTTAGAAAATTATGAGTATGAGGTGTTTCGAGAGGTCAAGGTGACATATCCTCAACAATTTACCAATTTTACATTTCTGTGAACAATGAAACGGTAACCTTAGGTGAACAGTGTCATCGGTAACCTTCTGTGAACAGTACAATGGTATCCATAGGTGAACAGTGTCATCAGTGACCTTATGTGAACAATGAAATTAGTGAACTTTGTTGAACAGTGACATCAGTGACCTTATGTGAACAGTTTTTCCAACTTCACACAGTTTCTCCCCTTCAACATTTTCTTTGACATAAAATGCATTCAAGGCATTGTTTTAAGGGATTTTAGGCCAAATAAAACCTCATAACTGCAATATTACATTTTTCTAAGGCATGGGATGTCTTTAATTGGTCAAACCATGTGGTTTAATGTGGTCCTCTTTTAATGGAGAATCCAGCGTATCTTAAACTGCATCTCCATTAAATGTTCTAAAGGGATGATATATCTTCCTTGTTCTTCCTCCTTGTTCTACTTTGTGTGAGATGCTTTAACCATTCCTTATTCCCATATGAGTGGTGCGATCGAACCTTAATTCACTAATCTTTTTTCCCATGATGTTCTTCCTACTGCATGCATACCCCCTACTTTGGTACAAGCAACAAGGGTTGATCCTTCATCTAAATAAGGTATGTTTTATCAGGGTTTTTTTGGGTTAATATTCTCCTATTACACCTTTCCATGTTATGGTATGATATCCATGATTTTAATGGAGTTTTCCTAATTTTCGGTTGGTGTGATTGTACCGTGGAATCCTCGAGTGGATGGAGTTGTCATGAGAGGAGGCGATTGTGATCCGTTGTGTGGATCATTCTCAAATAAAGAACGTTAAAAACAGTTTGTGGTAGGGGGTTCATTGATTCTCTTTTCTTTTACATGAAACTGTTGAGTTATCAGGTTTTATCCCAGTGGATCATAATGGAATTGACATAATAAATATTTGAACTGGGTAAATAAATTGATATCGATCATATTTTACTGCCTCTTGTTTTGCAAGATAGTGTGATATCTAGGATTTCATTTTTTGGATTTTATTTCATAACGAAAATTAAAAAATAACATAAATCTGGATTTAATCGATAATTATTTGGATAAAGATAAAGATGCATGTAATTGAATCATATTATTCTTGTTGTAATTTGATGATAATTCCTTGTAGGGTTCTGAGATACCCTCTTACTTGTTTAAGGTCCAAGAGCCCAATTGATATGATGTTTGTTTTCCTGCTGCTTGTCTTTGTGATGTGAGCATGGATGTCCATTGTGATATGTGGGGGCA
This sequence comes from Viscum album, assembly GCA_963277665.1. NCBI lineage: Eukaryota > Viridiplantae > Streptophyta > Magnoliopsida > Santalales > Viscaceae > Viscum > Viscum album. The sequence continues at coordinate 432,901,411 of OY728121.1, forward strand.
TGGAGGCCTATATTTTTTGGAAGCATTTGACACCTAGAGTGGTGAGAGGCATCGGTTTATGCATGCAGGTGTCAAGGAGGACACAAGGGATGATCGAACATGTTGGATGTGAATGTTTGTATTCTTGTTGATTCTTATTGGTTGTTTATGTTCTTTACATCTCCCCACTTCACAAAGAATATCATCTTTCTTACATTTCTTATGAAAGAGGTGATGACACGTGAGGTATTCCACGTGATTTCCATGTCTAACTTCTCAAGGGGGGGGGTCTACGCTCTTTCTATAGGTGGAAAAGACTCGACGAGTAGTTCATTTACTCACCGTGTTGAGACCCCTTGTGTTTAGTAGCACAGAATTATTTCTCTATAATTCTTAGGAATATGGGAAAGTAATTTTTTAAATAAATAATTGAATAAATGATTTTAACACATGGGGTTTGGAGCTTTCATGGAGCAATGTTGAGTTTGGGATTTGAGGGAACATTGTACATTGGGTATGTTGTTAATGAATTTTAATGTTGAATTGTTAATGGTTAATTAATATTTAAATAATTAATTAACGTAATGTGAAACTAATATAAATGTAATTATGTAATGTAATAATAATCTTTAAATGGTTGTGTTCTTATAGGATACTAAGTGTTAGAAGTGGTAGTTGGGAGTCTGAGATACATTAGTTGCAGTTGAGTCTAAGACTAGGTTTTTTCCATAGTGTGGTTGTGTGCTATAGTATATTCTGTACATTTCGTGTTTCTATATGCTACTCCAACCTTTCAGTAAGGGAAACTGACACCCTATTGATTTTGAGCCATGGAGGGGGGTGTTTTCCCCAACATTCTAGTGGGAGGATGGATGGCTAACTACCCCCTTTGGCTATTCTCTCTTCTCTTGGTAGTTACTTGTACTGGTAGGCACAACTGTTAGTTTTCCCCATATATATGTGTAGAGGGTTGTAACGCCTTGTGGTTATTTACACCCATATACTCTAGATAGTGTCGTATGGACTACTATAGGTGTAACATGTATAGGTTGTGATGGCTTAAGGATCTTTACTCGGTGTATAGGCTGTAATGGCTTGATGTATAATACCCGATGTATGATACATGTTATGTTAGCTATTGTGGTGCTCGTAATATACCTGTTTACTTTTCTTACATGGATGTGGTGGTTTTGTTTCCTGAGGTTCAAGTTTTGGTGCTCCACCAAGGTGTCTCCGAGCAAGCCTTTTTTGGAGAGAGATGCTTACAACGTGCGACATCGGGGCAAAGCGGAAAACCAGTGGGGAAGTAGTAGAAGGGTGCCCTCGATATAACTTATTATATGATATACTCTGGTATGCGTTATATGGTGAGAGTAGCCATGGTGATGTTGGGAACTTATTATACCTGTTTTGGCGACGAATTAGTTACACTTGTTGTTCACTGTGATTTAGCATGCTTTATTAACTTTTTTACAAGATGTTTCGAGGAGGATCCTACTAAGTGTACTGTTATACTCACTCTATGAAAATATAAACTACTTTTTAGGAAACTTGGAGAAGGTGGGAGATCAGTCTGGTTTCTACTAGCTTGGGGTCATAGGAGCTGTTTGGTCTTCGTGGTTGCTGTTGATTTTACATTCCTTTCGGTACTTGCAGTTTTTCCCCATTCAGTTTTAGTAGTTTTTCATGACATTTTATATGTGTAATTGGGATTTATTTTATCTTACTGGTTGAGTTAGAGTTAGTTGGTTTCTATCTTATCTCTCTCTCCTGTATGTGTTCTCCTAGAGGGTAATGCCACCCATTTGTGTGTTTACTATACCCTTGGTGCTAGTTGCCAACTCGGGGCCTACTGGAGGCAGGACTTGGGGGTCATTATCTCCCTTCTCACATTACCGGCCCAGGAGGAGTACAAATTGTAGGGAGGGGTCATGAAAGAGTAGTATCAATGGTCTGGTTAAGAGATAGGATAGAGTTTGGAATTATGAATATGTGAGGTTGCATGGGTTGGTAGGGGAATGGTGTCATTCATGATTATCATGTGATGTAAACACTAGAGACCGGCTGAGACATAGGCGTTTAGGGAACCCTATGATCTGATGTACGGACCTTTATGTTTACAATGGCTACTAAAAAATGTGATAATAGTTGTAGGGTAGAGACCTAAGAAAGGATCTTGCATCATTCTCCTCTGTGTCTGTGTTTGAATGAGTAGACCTGGGGATAGGTAAACCTACAGTGAATAAAAGAAAATAATTAATTAATTAAGGATGATTCTTCTATATTCCAGGATTAGGATCTCTAATTGTTTGTTATTTTATAGGTATGGCACTAGTTCGACGTCTTCATTAGGATCACAAAGAAGATGTCTAGCAGGATGGGCCAGAATATCGCCACCAGGAAGAGGTTGATGACGATGACACATGGAAGAGGACACTCTGAGGGTTTCATCACTAGAGTCCTCATAAGTATGTGGGATCCGTTTCAGATACAATCACAGAAGAATGGTTGGAGGTGGTCAAGATTGGATTTAGTTAGATCTGTGCACGGAAGAAGCACCAGGTGTCGTTGATTATGATGATGTTGCATGGAGCATCAAGGCAATGGTCATTCTTTTACCTCGGGGATCATAAGGAGTCAACGATCTCATTGGAGGAGTTTTGAGACATGTTTAGGGTCGAGTTTCTTTCTTCTACTACGAAGGAATACAGTCACCATGATCTTCTTACCCTTTAATAGGGGAGCTCTAGTGTGCGAGAGTTTGGAATCTCTTTCAGGACGCTTTTACAGTATGCTTTGGACATGTTTCATGATGAGGAGGCTAGGGTAAGGCATTTCGAGGAAGATTTCCATCCAATGATCTAGTGCTAGGTCACCCCATTTATATTGAAGACTTATCTTGAGGTGATGGAAAGTGAAGAGGTCATCGAGAGGAAATTGGCTAGGACCTTATCATCATGAGAGGGGAGTTGTCATGATTCCTCATAAAGCCGAGTTGTGGTCCAGGGTTCCCAGTTTTCATGGCATAAGTGTTTCCATTCTACTGGGGGTAGGTCCTAGCACTCAGCATCTCGTTTCTCTGGGGGAATTAGCTGTCAGGCACATTCCAAGGGATCATGTTCTTTTTTTCTTGGGGTGGTTGATGTTATCCGCTATGAGATTGCCCGACCTTTCAGAGCAGTCGTCGTGCACCAGGATTTCAGCTCTAGGTTCCTCCTTTGAGGCAGTTCTAGCTGAGGTAGCAATAACAGGTTGCAATGGATATAAATCAGCAAAGGTTTGATGGGTCATGCATATTATTTCCCCATGACGCTCCCCATCCTTAGAGTGTAGAGTGTGGCCATGGTGGTGGTCCTTATCAGGGTTACAGAGGTTGTGGAGGTGGTCATGGTCAGCATCATGGTTTCGTTTTTCCACCGCCAGGTGAGCTAGATGTCGTTCAAGGTATACTTTTCTTGTTTTCTACCTTAGTGTATTCCTTGTTTGATTCAGGAGATACACACTCCTTCATATCACCTAACCTTTTCCATGCTTTGGGACTTTAGGTACAGAGGCTTCTGGTGCCCATGGTGTTTACTACTCTAGTTAAAGGTCGAGCTGACTTGTTTGAAGTATGTAGAGACTGTGAGATAGTGTTGGGGAAAAACCACTCTTGGGAATATTTCCTATGGTTATAGATAAATCAATATGATGTCATCCCCAGCAGGTATTGGTTGTATTCAGTGTAGGTTTTCATGGATTGCTTCAGGAAGTAGGTTATTTTCATCGATGCGAATGGAGATCCAAGGGTGTTCGTTGGTGAGTGAGACCCTCAAATGGGTCATAGTAGTGTTCTTTCCTTATCATCCATGATGGCTGAGTTGATGCTGAGTTATTCAGAGGTTCGATAGTTGGAGTTTTCAAGGGTTGAAGAAGAGTACCCTTATGTCTTTCTAGAATAGGTTGTAGCATTAGCCCCTTGACGAGAGATCATGTTTTGGATCAGGATATAACCCATAGCATTCCCTAATTACTTTTCTCCGTATAGGATGGAATCTTATATGTTATGTGAGATACGTATACAAGTTGATGGTCTATTACAGTGCAGTTTTTTGTCTAAGTGTGTCACTGTGGGGTGCACCATTTCTATTCGTAAATAAGGCTGACGACAGTTTGCAGTTGTGCATTGATTATCGTCACCAATACAAAGTGATAGTGAAGAATCGTTATCCAATTAAATGTATTGATTATTTATTTGATCAACTTAAGGGAGAAATTTGGTTCTCAAAGATTGACTTGTGGTCAAGATATCATCAGATGAATGTGAAGGATAAGGATATCCCGAAGACTACTTCCGGTTGTCTTCATGGGCATTGTGAGTTCATTGTAATTCCGTTCAGCGTGAAAAATGCTGTAGTTGTGTTTATGATATTGATGAATGCTGTGTTCTATGAGATCCTAGACAAGTTCATTTTAGTTTTCATTGATGAAATCCTTATGTAATCCACATCTGAGGAGGATCATGCCGAACATTGATGCTCCATTTTGGGAGTTCATCATCAAAATCAGCTGTTTGGGAAGTTGTCAAAGTATGAGTTTTGGGAATGAGAAGTATTTTTCATGGGACATGTTGTGTCCCAGCTGGGAATATCTATGGATCCATAAAAGATAGAACCAACTGTGTATTGGGAATCCCCCAAGACAATGATAGAGGTATGAAGTTTCCTTGGTCTCGTAGGCTACTACAGGATGTTCGTTGCTAATTTATCTCAATTTTTGATTCCTATGATAGCATTGAACAGGAAGAATCAGACATTCATATGGACTAATTAGTGCTAAGAAACTTTTGTGTATCTAAAATAGAAGTTAGTATGTGCTCCAATTCTTTGTCTTCTTGCAGAGGGAATTCAGTTTCATGTTTTTTTCAATGATTCACATCTGAGGTTAGGCTGTGTTCTAATGAAGCAGAGATCAGTTGTTTCTTATGGGTCTCGACAGTTGCATCCCCATGAACGTAACTATTCCACCGATGATCATGAGTTTGAATTCATGGTGTTTTCTCTGAATTTGTGGAGACATAACCTCATTGGTGAGCGCTTTGTGGTTTTCTCTAATCATAAGATCTTGAGGTATGTTTTCTCTCAGCGTGACTTAAACATGTGACAGTGTGGGTGCATGGAGTTCTTATATGAATATGACTTCTAAATATCATATACACCCAAAAAGGGGAATGTTGTAGCTGATACACTGAGTAGGAAGTCATGTGGCGATGTAGTGCATGAATCCGGTGATACCGGGAGAGTAATGGATGAACATTAATCATTACATATTGATATGGGAGAATTTTCGGGAAGAGGTTGTCTTTTCCAAATGACAGTGTAGTCATATCTGGTGCAGAAGGTGGAAGAGTCCCAGTTAGGGGATCTAGAGGTGGAGGTATGGAGAGACTATGTTGTTTGTGGCGATGCCCCTGATGGTTGGTCTGAGGATGAACAACACTGATTTTTGTATAATGGAAGGCATTTTTTTCCATTGATGATGCGTGAGATGGTTCTCAGAGAGTTCAACAGTTCAACTTTAGTGGTTCATCCTACAGTGAAAAATATGTACTGAGCCTTGAGGATGTAGTTTTGGTGGCCTGGGCTAAAGCGTTCGGTTGCGGAGTTTGTGTCACGATGTTTCATCTGCAAGAATGTGAAGGTTGAACACCATGTTCCTAGTGCTATCCTCCAGCCATTAGATATTCCTCATTGGAAGTGGGTGGAAATCTCAATGGGCATTGTTACTAGTTTCCCTCGAGCTCAGGGAGGACATGATGCTATTAGGGTGGTAGTGGATCATTTAACCAAATCATCCCACTTTATAGCAATCAAGGAGTCGAGCTTAGTGGATGTTTCGTCAAGGCAGTATCTGGAGTATGTGGTGAGACTTCAAGGAGTCCCAAGGACAATAATATCTGATCGAGATCCTCATTTCACCTCTAGGGTGTGGAGAGGTCTCCAGTATGATTTTGGTTCCAAACTATGCCTTATCACTGCTTTTCATCCTCAGACGGATGATCAGACAGAGCGGACCATCTAGACTCTTGAAGATATGTTACGCACTAGTGTCCTAGATTTTGGAGGTTCATGGATGAGGCACATACCCTTGGTGTAGTTGTCTTACAATAATATTTTTCACTCCATTAATGGTATGGTGTCATTTGAATCCTTGTATGGTTGGCCATGTCGTTCTCCACTATACATGACTGGTGTTAGAGAGTCAGCAATTCATGGACTGGAACTAGTGCAGAATACAACCGAGATGGTTCAGGTGATTTTTTAGAGGATGAAGAAAGAAAAATATTGTCCGAAATCATATTTTGATCAAAGGAGGAGACCCTCAGAGTTTGATGTTGGAGATCACGTGTTTCTGAAGGTGAATCCATGTCATGGGAAGCAATGATTTGGTTGTGGGAGTAAGACTTCTCCCCGGTTTTTTTGGCCTTTTGAGGTGCTTGCTTGTGTTGGAGCTATGGCGTATCGAGTAGCACTTCCCCCATAGATGATCCTAATACATGATGTTTTCCATGTATCACAACTTTGTCATTATCTTCACAATGACTCTCACATCACTGATTAGGCAGAGATCGATGTTGATGATGATGCAACCTCTAAGGAGAAACCTGTGGAGATCCAAGACCACAAAGAGAAGGTTTTACGCAGACATTATATCCCCTTGGTTCATATCTCATGGCAACATAGTGGCATGGAGGAGGGTACCTGGGAACATGAGGCACAGATACATGCTTAGTACTGAGAATTGTTTCATTTTTAATACTTATCATGTATCAATGTATCCTTTGTGGTTGTAGACCTTTCCTGTTTTTAGTGTGGATTTCTTTTGTTGCTTCTTGTGGATTCCTCTCTTTTGAGAGGTATCTCAATTAGAGACAGTTCAGACCCATTTTTCATTCCCTTTATGTGGGTTTTGAGTTCTTGAGGATCTGAATCTTTTGAGAGGTATCTAATGTAATGTCCCAGACCTCTCTGGTCCTTTTCTTTGCGAAAATCTGGTGTATGAGGTTTTTTAAGAGGTCAAGGTGACTTATCCCCAACACTTTGCCAATTTTCCATTTCTGTGAACAGTTCAACGATAACCTTAGGTGAACAGTGTCATTGGTAACCTTTTGTGAATAGTGAAATGGTAACTTTAGGTGAATAGTGTTATCTGTGACCTTTTGTGAACAGTGTCATTGGTGACCTTCTGTGAACAATGACACCAGTAACATTCTATGAACAGTGACATCAGTGACCTTATGTGAACAGTGGAATCAGTGACCTTCTGTGAACAGTGACATTAGTGACCTTATTAGTGACCTTATGTGAATAGTGACATCAGTGACCTTATGTGAACAATGACATAGGTGAACTTTTTTGAACAATTAAATAAGTGACCTTATGTGAAAAGTGTCATCTATGACCATTTGTGAATAGTGACATCAGTGACCTTCTGTGAATGGTGACATTGGTGAACTTTTGTGAATAGTGACATCAGCAACCTTATGTGAAGAGTGACATCAGTAACCTTCTGTGAACAGTGACATCAGTGACCTTACGTGAACAGTGACATCCGTGACCTTATGTGAACAGTGACATTTGTGAACTTCTGTGAATAGTGAAATCGGTGACCTTCTATGAACATTGACATTAGTGACCTTATGTGAATAGTGACATTAATGACCTTCTCTGAATAGTGACTTTGCTGACCTTATGTGAATAGGGACATCAATGATGTTACGTGAATTGTGTTTACAGCTTCCTACGGTTTCGCCCGTTTGATGTTTTCATTGTCATAAAATTCATAAAATTCATTGTTTTAAGGAATTTAAGACCAAATAAATCTCATAACTCCTATATAAATTTTTCCTAAGGCCTGAGATGTCTTTACTTGGTCAAACCATCTGGTTGAATGTGATCCTCTTTTAATGGAGAATCCAGCGTATCTTAAACTGAATCTCCGTTAAATCTTCTAAAGTGATGATAAATCATCCTTGTTCTTCCTTGTTGTTTTACCTTGTGCGAGATTCTCGATCCATTCTTTCTTCCCATATGATCGGTGTGATCGAACCTTAATCCGCAAATCTTTTTCGCCTTGATGTTCTTCCTGCAACATGCGCTCCCCTGCTTTGGTGCAAGCAGCAAGGGTCAACCCTTCAATGAAATAAGGTATGTTTTATCATGGTAATTGTGGGTTAATCTTCTCCCATCACACCTTTCCATGTTATGGTATGTGATCTCCATGATTCTAATAGATTTTTCCTAGGTTTCGGTTGTTGCGGTTGTACCGTGGAATCCTCGGGTGGATACAGTTGTCACGAGAGGTGGGGATCATGATCTGTTGTGTGGATCTTTCTTGTATAAAGAACGTCAAGAACTGTTTGAGGTAGTGATTTCATTTCTTCTCCTTTATTTTTCGTGCAACTGTATACTTAGAATGTTTTATCCCACTGTATCACAATGGAATTGACATAAAAAATATTTAAACTAGATAAATAAATTGATATCGATCATATGTTATTGCCTCTTGTTTTTCTAGATAGTGTGATATCTATGCCTACTTTGTTTTTCATTTCTTTCTTAAAAGAAATTGGAAAAGAATGTAAAGTCAGATTTAATTGATAATTGTTTGGCTAAAGATAAAGTGTCATGTAAATAAATCTGATTCTTCTTGTTGTAATTTGATGATAATTCCTTTTAGGGTTCTAAGTTACCCTCTTACTTGTCTAAAGGCAATGATCCCAATTGATATGATGTTTGTTTCCCTACTTCTTTTTTTTGTGATGTGAGCATGGATGGCTATTGTGACACGTGGGGGCATGGTAGCCTACAAGTTGTGGCATTAGTTGACACCTAGTGTGGCGACATGCATCAGTTTATGCATGTGGGTGTCAGGGAGGACACAAGGGATAATAGAACGGGTTGGATGTGAATGTTTGGATTCATGTTGATTCTTATTGGTTTTTATGTGTTTTACCTCTCCCCACTCCTCAAGGCAGCTGGTCTTTCTTACATTTCTTCTGAAAGAGGTGATGATGCGTGGGGTTTTCCACGTGCTTTCCGTGTCTATCTTTATAAGGGGGGATGGGTCTATGATCTTTCTATAGGCTACAAAGACTTGAAGAGTATTTCATCTACTCACCTTATTGAGCCCCATTGTGTTTAGTATCATAGAATATTTTTCGATAATTCTTGGGAATAAGGGAAATAAACGTTGTAAATAAATAATTAAATAAATGATGTTAATCCATGGGGTTTGGACCTTGTTGGGGCGCAATACTGAGGTTGTGATTTAAAGGAAAAATGTACTTTGGGTATGATGCTAATGAAATTTAATGTGGAATTGTTATTAGTTAATTAATATTTAAATAATTAATTAACGTAAAGTGCAACTCATAAAAAAGGGAATTAAGTAATGTAATAGTGATCTTTAAATGGTTGTGTGTTTATTGGATCCATAGTCTTAGAAGTGGAAAACAAAATTCCAAGAGTCGTTAGGTACAATTGAGTCTAAGATTAGGTTATTCCCATAGTGTAGTTGTGATCTATATTATATTTTGTACATTTTATGTTTCTATACGCTAATCCACCCTATCAGTAAGGGAAACTAACACCATGGGGATTCTTGAGCCCTAGGTGGTGTTTTACCCAACATTCCAGTGGGAGGATGGATGGCGGACTACGCCCATTGGCCCCGCTCCCTTCTCTTGGTAGTTACTTGTGATGGTAGGCACAACGGTTTGTTTTACCATATATGTGTGTAGAGGGCTATAATGTCTTGTGGTTATTCACACACATATATTCTGGATGTGGTTACCTATGTACTACTATAGGTGTAACATGTATAGGATGTTATGGCTTGAGGATCCTTACTGATTTTATGGGCTGTAATGGATTGAGGTATAATACTCGGCATATGATACACGTTATGCAAGTTGTGGTGGCTCCCAAAAACAACCTGGTTAAATTTCTTACATGGATGTGGTGGTTATGTTAGATGAGGAGCATATTGTGGTGCTTTGCACATGTGTATGTGGGAAAAGCCTTTTTGGAGAGAGATTCTTAGGATGTGCATCATTATGGAAAAGTAGAAAACCAGTGGGGGAAGTATTAGTGGGGTACCCTTGATAATCCTTATTATATGATATACTCTTGTATTCCTTACTTGGTTAGAGTAGCCATAGTGAGGCTAGAAACATAGTATACTATTTTATGTGACGAGTTAGTTTCACTTGTTTTTCACTGTGCTTTAGCATTTTTTCTTTACATTTGAGTGAATGGTTTCTAGGAGGATCCTATTAATTATACCGTTATACTCACCCTATGACTATATAAACTGTTTTTCAGGTCACTGGGCGTAGTTTGTAGATCATGATGGTTTCTACAAACTTGGGGTCGCAAGAGCTATTTCGGCTTCGTGGTTGTTGTTATTTTTACTTTCCTTTGGGTACTTGTAGTTTTTCCCCTTTCAGTTGTAGTAGTTTTGTATGACATTTCATATATGTACATGGGATTTATTTTTTCTTACTAGTTGAGATGGAGTTGGTTGGTTTCTAACTTATCTCTCTCTTCCGCATGTGTTCTCTTAGAGGGTAATGCCTCCCATTTGAGTATTTTCTATACTCTCAGTGCTAGTCACCAACTCGGGCCCTACAAGAGGTGGGAGTCAGTGGTCATTATCTCCCTTATCACATTGTCGGCCTAGAAGGGGTACACTTTGTAGAGTGGGGGTGTGAAAAATATAAACATGTGGAAGCTCCAAATTGCACTTCATATAGTTGGCCGATGTAGTTCCATATCTAGATTTGAAACCACCATGGCTCACACCCCCAACCTCTCTCAAGTGATTATCCATGATATGTTCTTGATTTAATATTCCTGTTATTTTATTAATCTAAATGAAATTCACCTGTGATCAGATATCATACCTAATTCCGTCCTCAAATCCCATAACACTAGATATCTCATCACCAAAAATATTTGGTTTGAAATGTTGTCACTCTATGAAATGGGATGAAAAATATGTAAATTATAAAGTTCCCTTCTCCATCTGCATAAACGATCTGGATATATCAGCCTTCAAGTTCTTAAGATATAAAAAAATATAGAAAGAGCTCTGAAAATCCCTACAAGACATATCCTGGTGATGATCTATCTGATTAATATCATCCCTCTTTCCGGTGATGAAATCTCAGATCATATATGCAATGATATTCAATCCCCTCTTGATAGGTGTCTCATGTTTCTTGAAAATAGATATCAAGGCCTCTAGCCATTAATCCATATTCATAGGTCTTCCATCCCCCAAAAATGTGGGTTTAAAATTCATATAAAACAAACACTTCAAATCTCCCATAGTTGGGGCAGGTCATGAGGTTCCCTAAACAACATGGATAAAGCTTAGAAAACCCACTATGTAACATCTCAAAAATTTTAGAAAATTAATAAGTGATTTGTTTTATAATTTAAATAAAATTTGATTATAAGTTGAGATTATATATTTACAATTAACTAATAATACATAGAAACAATATTTATTTGTTTTATATTATAAATAATAATACCTTTATAATCAATGATAAGTATTATTTAACACATAAATTATACGAATTATACTTATAAATGTTTAAACTCACATAAATTAATTCATATTAGGAAATTAAAGGCATTGTTTTAAAAAATAAATAAAATTGAGAATATATATATATCTATAAGAATATTAAAATAAATACATATCATTACATAAAAATATTATAAAATATATATTTTGAAAATAAGAATTTAATAAAAAAATAATATATTCAAGGTAATTTTTTTATGTATTTGTTTATATATTTTTTGAAATTAGAATAAGATTATTACTATTAAAAATTAATATTATATTTAAAAGATGATATTTGAATATATTATTATTAATAACAAATAGAATAAAAAAAGAAATCAAGACAGGGATAAGGGGGTGTGTCAGCGTCGTTTTGAGTAGAAGGTTCTAATCGAGGGAGAGCTGAGCAATGTAGAGAAAAGTTGATATTCAAGGCAGAAGGTCCTCCTTGGATGGAACCAAGAATGAAAAAGGTTTTGATGCAAGTCTCTATACGACTATAAAGAAGAAGTCTTGACCTCGGATAGCACATATCTAGCGCTAGTTTTGTATTTGGAAAAAATTGAAGGTGAGCACAGACTGAGGGTTTATGTTGGTTAGGCTAATCATAGAGGATGTATAGTTGAGTCTGAAATCCATTATGAGTTAGATGGAGGTCACTGATGAATGTTGCCAGCCAAATGTGTGTCGCGTCAAGGTTTCACTAAAAGATAAGAGGAATATTGCGAATAGATCTGAAGGTAGGAATCCATATCTATCTTATTCATTATGCAATGTTATATTTTTCATTTTTTCTTATTCAATTTATTCTACCTATCATCATCTACTATCCCTTTATCTTCATATTTCTGGCTATAATTTAATTTATATACCATTTTCTCAAAAATTCCAACTGGAATGATCACAATTTTTTCTTCCTTAGTCAATTTAGATGTCGTTATTCGCATCTATCAACTAAGTCTCTATAGGATACATTTTTTTTAAATGGTTGAATCAATTTTTAACATTTTTTTATAATTAATTTGTAGAATGACTATTTCAATTTTATCATTTGTGAACTGAATTAGAAGGTATATCATGCACTTATATATTAAATTATACTCAGTGTATTATTTCCTCATATAATAAAATTATATAAATATCTAATTGCTATCAGTTTTCAATGAATTGAATTTTTTTTTCATGTTTCCAACAACGTTGGGTATGTCACAACACTCCAAATTGTAGAAAGAAGAAAAATAAAATTATATTTTGTATCTAATCATAATCTGGGATTATATTTGATAAATAACTTTTATTTTATTTTATTAAGCACAATAAGGGTACAGAAAACACTAGAAACTTCTATAAATATATAGAAATTTAACTTTATGAAATATAATTTCATTTCAACGAAAATCTCATTCTTTCTCATTTTTCCAGCATACTTATACACAAGCTGCAGTCAAAATTCACTCTAAGTTAAGGGGGACATTATATTTGTTTATTTTAGGATACAATATTATCAAATTAGTATGGTATTATTTATTTTAAAGAACATATGAATTTGGGAAACATATATTTGTGAAAGGAACTGTGTTTTTGCAACTATTATTTATTTTACAGATGTTATATATGTACATTTAAGGAACTTATAAGAAAAATTATTTATTCTTATTTCAAACATGTATTTTCTTTTTATTTTCAAATTATGTTTTACCATTTATAAAATTTTATTTTAAAAATATATTATGGGAAATAATTAATTTTAATTATTTATTTATTAAACATAGATTATTTTATGTGTTTATTCATTTAAATTTGATTTTATGCACTGTGAAAAGGATTATAATTTTCAAGAAAACTCCAATATGTTTTATTATTATGAATGTATTTAATTATTTTAACATGAAATATTTTCATGAACAAATTTATTTGTAAGATAAACATTTTAATTTTAAACATTTATTGTTTGAAAAATAATATTATCATAATTATTTTATTCTTAAAAATATGTAGTCATAAATACACAGATTTTGAATTTTGAATATATTTTTAATTATTCAATTTTATGATCAATTTTATTATTTAAAATATTATATTTAAATATTAATTTATTTTTTTTATAATAAATTATTTATTTATTTTTATGACCAAATTTATTTGTATGAAAATTTATTATTTTTATTTATTTGAAACTGAAGTCAAATGATTTTAATTTTCTTATTAATTATATTTTATTTCATAAGGGATGTTGGCTATACATGTTGGGAAACAGAAAATATAATTGGAAGAAAAATGGACAACAAACACAAAAGCAACATTCAAGCATTTTTCAAGAACACATCTATGTAATTTATGGATTACAAATGCACCCATATTTATAGGGTTTTCCAAACAAAAAAAAAGAAACAAAAACAGATAATAACATTTATTAATGGAACAGAAAATAATGAAACAATAAATACTTGCATAGGAATTTAGAGAAAATGCATGGGAGAGTAACGAGACACCTAGGGAATAAGTTTCACATGAAAGATGGATGGGAAATAGTAGTAGACCTCTTGGAAAACAAATGGGTTTTGGGTTTGCAATTTCCAACACCCCCCTTCAATTCAAAATCGATTTCATCCCGAGGATCGTTCTTAGCTGTTTGAATGCATCTATTGCTAGTACCTTTGTGAAAATATCTGGCACTTGTGCCGTAGTATGAAAATATTGCAATTTTATCATTTTCTTTTTCACATGATCCCTATGAAAATGTAAACAAGTATCAATGTGTTTTCTTCTTCCATGTTGCATCAAATTTATGGCTTGTTCAATAGCCGACTTGTTATCCGCATATATCACTCTAGATCTATCCAATGGATGATTCATCTCCTTCAACAAATATCTAAACCAAATCCCCTCACAAACAATAGAGGATGCTTCCATGCACTCTACTTCACATGTGGATAGGGAAACCACAATTTTCTTCCTTGAATTCCACGTGAAAGTAGTCGATCAATGATAAAATACATACCTAGTTGTACTTTTTCTTTCATCTTGATCACCCCTCTCATCACTATCTGAGTATCCATATAGATTTTCTTCTTCATTGTATGGATAAAAGAGACCCAAATCCACCGTTCATTTAACGTACATGAGGATATAGTTTTCCGCTAGCCAGTGTGACTCTTTCAGAGCATCCATATACCTACATAGAATCCCAACACTATAAAAATATTAATACTTGTGATTTTGAAATACCACAGGCTTCCAATTAGACTCTTGAATGGAGTCGAGTGAACATTTATTCATTCTTTGTATTTTTTCAGTTTCATGCTCTTTTCCACAGGTGTGTTTATAGCATGGTAGTTGGACATCTTGAAAATTTCACGAAACTCCCTGACATACCTCATCTAAGATATATAGATGCTTCCATGTTGTTGTTTTACTTCAATGCCTAGAAAGAATGAAATGAGACCACAATCAGTCTTCTTGAACTCCTTGAACATGGCCTCCATGGAATCATCAAACATTGGTCGACTGTCCTATGTAAACAAATAACCATCACCATACAAGCATGGAATAATAATATCCTCTAGATCATTCTTCATGATGTAAACTGCATGCTCATATAGACATTGGGCAAAGACATTATCTCGAAGATATTTGTCAATGCGTGCATTCCTTGAAATAGGAGCCTGCTTCAACCCATAAATATCTTTCTTTAGTCAATACACTGTGTCTTCCTCCCCTTGCATAACAAAGTCTTCAGGCTAGTCAATGTAGACCTCTTTTTTTAGAATTACATTCAAGAATGAAAACTTCACATATAGTTGGTAGATCATCCAACTATGACGGACATCATGAGATATAATCATCCTTACAGTGTCAGGGCTAGCAACAGCTGCAAATACTTCATCGTTGTCCACCCCATACTTCTGTTTGTACCCCTTTTCTATGTTCCTTGACTTGTATTGATCGATCTCACCATCAAAATTTCTCTTTTTTTGACACCCATTTGACACTAATGCTCTTCTAGATTTTTGGGAGTGTATTCAGCTCCCACATGTCATTTATTTCTATAGAATGAACTTCTTCTTCCATATCCATTCTCCAACATCCTTCCCTTATGGCTTACTGAAACGTCAAAGGCTCATGATCTGCATACAAGAAAAAATGATTTACCACTTCGGTTTTCTCTTAAATGTCACTCAAATTTTTCATCTTCATATGAGCCATAGGCGAGGATGAGATGGCCAAATTTTGATTTGCTGGAGTGCTTTCAAGAGTGATGAAATGTACTCTTGGACTTCATCCAACTGATGATGTTCCCAATGATAGTTTTTCATGTGTTTGCTTCTAATAATCATGCCTTCCTTGAGGAACCTCTTTATCGACTAGAACATCCTTGTTTGATTCTTCATCATTCCATTTCCACACTTCTTCCTCACTAAATAACACATCTCTACTCACCACTAATTTATTGTTTAGTGGATTTTAGAGCATGTAGTATTTAGAGGCTTCACAATAGCCAATGAAGATGCACTTTTCACCATGATCATCAAGTTTCCTTCTTCTCGCTTCTAGAACATGAGTGTATGCGACACACTTGAAGATTCTTAGGCATGCCATGCTCAATATGTAGCCACTCCATGCCTCTTGTGGTGTCAAGTTTCTGACCCTATTCATTGGACACCGATTGATCAGGTAGGTAGTACATGCCACTACATCTGGCCAGAAGCTCATTGGCAGCCCTTTCTCCTTTATCCTGGACCTCATCATGTCGAGGATTGTGCGGTTCTTACTTTCTGTGAAGCCATTCTATTGTGGCATGTAGGGAGCAGTGTATTGCTGTTCAATGCCATGTTCCCTGTAGAAATCATGAAATGAATTTGAGCTGTATTCTCCACCTCTATTAGATCTGATTACTTTGATTCTATGGCCACTTTTAGTTTCAACACAATCTTTGAATATTTTAAAGATAGTGAAAAAGGATGTTTTTTCTTTGACTCAATAAACCTACAACTTTCTATTGAAATCATCAATAATGGTAAAAAAATACATATTACCTCCATCTGAGGGTGTTTCCATTGGTATGTAGATATCAATGTGATCCAACTATAGTGGTTCTTTGGCTCTTCTAGATATTCCACTTGGAAAGAAGTTCCTTTTCTTCTTAGCAAGTATACATGCCTCACACAAATGATTTGGAACTTTAGTCGTCGGCAATCCACACACCATGCTTGATGAGGATAGATGTTTAAGGCTACTGAAATGGAGATGCCCAAAGCATAAATGCCATCTCCATGAATAATTCTTCATAAACCCAAAAAGACACTCATCAGCATTCGTTTTGATATGTAGTGGAAACATGTGATTCTTTTCCATTAGGACTTGAGCGAAAAGTCTACTGTGATAATCTCTTATAAACAAAGAATAATTTTCCAAGTGTATGACATACCCCTTCTCAAGAAGTTGTCTGAGACTGATGATAATATTATTCATACATGGTACGTAATAAATATTATAAATGTAATTCGACTCACCATTCTTCAGATAGATTTTTATTTTTCCTTTGACCGTCATGGGTACCTTCGATGAGTCACCAAAACTAACGTTGACATGATCTTCTTCGGTGAGTTCCTCAAACAGCTCTTGGTTACCACTCATGTGGTTTCTTTCACCCGTGTCCAAATACCATACATATGGGCGTTCACATGCATTTTCTTGTGTCAGAAGGAGTGTGGTACCTTCTTCTTCATGATGAGATGCCTCAGCATAGTTGGATAGTTCATCATGATCCAATTTTCTCCAACAATCAGAGGCATAGTGGCAAAATTTCTTAATGTTGTGGCATTGAACATTCTTTGCGTTTCCACGACCATGCATGAATCAGCCTCCACCGTGTCCTCTTCCCCAGAAGCTAGTGAAATTTTATTTATTTTTTTTTGATTTCATGGATGGTATCCACACCCTCTTCCGCTTTCACGATAACCATCTTATTGTGCTTGGACATTCTATTGTTATTGTAGAGTCAACGTGGAATCTAATGCATGCTCTATTATTGAACCCACATTCCTCTTTATTCGCTGCTCATGTACTTGCAATGACCCCAACAATTCTTCAATGGAGAATTTTTCCAAATCTTTTGACTCTTCTATTACCACAAACACATGGTCAAATTTGGTTTTGAGAGATCGATGCGCTTTCTCAATGACATGAATGTCCTCTATTTTTTCACTGTTTCTTTTCAAATTGTTAACAATGAGAATTAGGCGTGAAAATTAATCAGAGATACTCTCATTGTCTTTCATGTGTGCTGCTTCTAACCCCACTATTAGTGTTTGAAGAGAAACCCACATCACTCGATCAACACCTTTGAAGATGGTGGCAAGGGTATCCCAAACATTCTTCCTCGATGTTGCTATGAAAATCTTCTCGAACGTCGATTCATCCAACCTTTGATAGAGGACGAACAATACATTTTTTTCTTTCTTCCTTCGATTTTTGATGGGTATTTTTTATTCATTTGTGAAGGCGTCTTCTTTATCCATAGTGGGTACAATATACTCATTGGTGATGATCTCCCATAATTCTTGCAACCCAAACAATGCTTTCATTTGAATGCACCACCTTTCGTAGTAGTCCTTTGACAGTTTATGAACTTGTGGTTGGATTGTGGTGGCCATCTTAGATAAAATTGAGGATGCTTTGAATCGCCTCTGATACTAGTTATTTGGCTATACAAATCGGGAAATAGAAAATATAATAAGAAGAAAAATGGACAAAAAAAACAGTAGTAGCTTTCAATCCTTTTTCAAGAACACATCTATGTAATTTACATATTAAAAATGCACCCATATTTATACGGTATTCCAAAAAATAAAAAAGAAACAAAAAAACGCATAACATTTATTAATGGAACTGAAAAAAATGTAACAATAAATACTTTCATAGGAATTTAGAACGGACGCATTGGAGAATAATGAGTCGCATGTGGAATACAATTCATGTGAAAACACTGCATGGGGAAGAGTAGCAACCCGCCTGGAAATCCAAAAAGTTTTGGGTTTTCAACTTCGAACGAGGGATTCTTATTTATTGGTTTTTATAATCAATTTTATTTATTAATTATATTTAGTTTTAAATAATAAATAATATCATTTTATGTGTGCAAGTACAAGCACAAACATGAGTTTCATTAGTATTATGAGATTTGGGAATTATATTCACCCATGAAATATCAAGATTTTATTATATATGCACTAGTTTTTATTATTTCTATATGTATGTGTATTGATTAAAAATAATATTGGTAGGAAAGTACTTTTGAAATGGTTTTTATGAGTTTAGTGAATGAAAAATTTAATAAAATAATTTTAGTTTTTCTTTCATTAACATTTTATGTATTTATACAAATAAGGTCTAGAAAGAAGTAAAGATCCGGAAGTTATATTTAATAAAAGAAAAAGATAACCCAAGGGCAGATTAGGTTAAACAAAGCTATAAAGACTCACCTAGAAAACCAGTTTAAGGGTCATAAACTGGATGTTCATTTTTATATCCATAATCAGAGTCATTATCAGTTTCCTATTCTGATTATGAGTGAGCCTGATCATTTCTTCCATTGACCGTTCCTTCATCAGAGTGGGAATAACCTTTAATGGTTTAGAGAATGATTTGGTAGAATAATTTCTTTATATAGTGAAATAACCTTTTCGTGTCCTTTTTGGAGAAGCGATATTACTCAACTTCTCCTTACCATTAATCACAATTTCCTTAATTGATATAGCTCGACCACTATCCATAGGTCTAATGGAGTCTAATAAAATCTATTTTTTTTCTTTATCACTTTCATCGTTTGATATGATTCTCCATTTATCAATATTTTATGAATTGGAATTGTCTCGGACATCCTCGATAGCTTTATGGACATCCAATGCCCTAGGTGCACGTTGTAAGTCACCTTTCCTAACATGTTGGGAATTAAAGGTATCAAAAAAACCCATAACAACAGGATAAGAAGTAGAAATAATGCCCTACTTCTGACCACATCTAGTCCCCACCTATAAAACCACACCTAATCAAGCTAACAATGTAGATGATATATCTTTTTTCTCACATTCAATAACAAGACTGGGAACTCGTTAAGATATACTGACAGAAACCCCAAAAGGTTAAGCAGAAATAGAGAAACTACCAGTCTCAACTCCATATTCATCCAATCCAAAAGAAGTTGCAACACGACCATCATTTGATGTAACCACATCTACATTGTTTTCTCAAGCATTGGAGGAGCCACTACTAGCTCACATTGGAGACTCATCCATTGGAAGATCATTTCCTTTAAAAGTAGGCACCTGAGAATCAAATTTCATATAGAAGAACAAGTCAGCCTCATTGGGTAATGGGTTTTTATGTACATATCCATCATGATCAAGGGATATTGAAATTGGCACATCCTTCATCTTTGGATTCCGGTGACAGTGATTAGCTGGAATAACCTTTATCCCACACCTCTAATAAGATATATTCCTCCGATAAAACTCTAAAGAGTGACCTCCATCTATATAGTCATTACAGAGAAAGAGGATTTCTTTTATGCTCATCATCAATTTGGGTATCATCAGTAGGAGTGAAAAGAGTTACATTGACAATAATGGTGTATCTAAGGTTAATCACCACCAACATTCTAGAAAATTGTCCAAACCGAACATCCTTAGTTTCCTTATCATGATGTATTAGAGTCCCAATTAACATGCTGATACCATTATAAATCTTCAGATTCAAAATGGCCTAATTGATTCCATGAAGATGAACAAAAACATGTTGAAAGGCCTTCCTTCCATGTGAGTCATTGAAATCCAGGGACCATTCATGCAGAAAAATCCATCTAGGCTTCATAGACAAAGAAAAATTTCTCCACAAATAAATATTATAATCATTTAACGGGAAAAGATAGTGAAATAAACCTCGATGAAGAGAGACACACCTACAGTTAGAGAATGCCCACAAAAATGAGATCGGCCAAACAAAATAATTTAACATCCAAGGCTTCTCACCTTCAGGTAAATTAAGATGCGTAATCAGGATGTTTTTTCCAATTTTAAGTATCTTAGAAAAAACAATATAGTTTTCTAGCATTAATATTATTTCCACCTTTAGAAGGAGTCTTCCAGAATGAGAATCCTTGAATGATTCCAAATCAAGATGGAGGATCAAATTTAGATCTAGAACTCTCTTGACACCCCATATTTGGTTTGGAACCATCAAATCATCATTAAAATGCATCCAATACACGTCAAAATCATCATTCTCTATGATGAGAACCCTCAAATAATCATTCAACCTTATAAGAACCAATTTCATCATTGATCTTTGCATGTCACAAACTTCAGTCCACATCACCGCATTCAAAGCATCCATCAATATTTCTAGTGACCTGAGCATGTTGTTTTTAAAATATTAGATATTGTTCTTATATAAATCACTAGATTATTTTTAAATTTTTTTAGCCCATGTTTTTTCAAAGTGTTGTAATCTTTTCAAGGCATAAATAATTTTTATAATATTTCCAAAATGTATTTCTAAAAGCATGTTCAAAAGTATTATTTAAATAATTTCAAAAATTATTTAAAAAAATTTATTTTCAATGGAGATTTCTTAAAAGGTATTTCCCTGATTTTAAAACACATTAATGTAAAATTTAATTATCATACAATGTTGAAAAATTATTTTTCATTGGTATATTAGATGTTCTATGATGGATGATGTCACATATGGTGTTAGCGCATGCATAATGAAGTAGAATTTTTATTTTATTTTCGTTAAAAACTAAAAATATGTATGTTCGTGAATAATTATCTAGAACATACACTATAAATGCTTTTGGATTGTATTTCATGTTGTGTCATTGTTTACTTTATTAAAAAAAATTACACAACCATTTTATGCACTGAATCCATAAGCAGTGATTCAGGGCGTTATAATTAGTATTAGAGTAATGGTCTGGGAAACTATGGAGATTAGATGTTTTTTTGACAAAAATAAATTATGCAATAGAATTTTCATTAGATAATTAAGTTTCCCTATAATTCCATTGATTTTAATTCTGAAGATGAGAATTCAAAATTTTCTCTTTTATGAAAAACTAATTGCGAGGGTACATTTCAATTAGGGTGAATGTAACATCCCCTAAATTTTAGAATATTAATAAGTGATATGTTTTAGAATTTAAATTTTTTATTATTATAAGTTAAGATAATATATTTAAAATTAACTAAAAATAAATAAAAAAATATTTATTTTTAATATATTACGAGTAATAATAACTTTATTATCAATGATAAGTATTATTTAACATATAAATTATATGAATTATACTTATAAATGTTTGAGTTCCCATAAATTAATTAATATTATGAAATCAAATGTAATGTTTAAAAAAATGTAGAAAATTATGCATATATATATATAAATATATATGAATATTAAAATAAATATATATCATTACTTAAAAAATTACAAAATTTAAATTATGAAAATAAGAATGTAGTAAATAAATAACATTTTCAAGGTTAACTATTTTTGGAATTTGTTTATATAAATTTTGAAATTATAATAAGAGTTTTAATATTAAACAGAATTCAAATTATAATTTTAAAAAATGTTACATGAATATAATATTATTAATAAAAACAGAATAAAAAATAACTCGTGAAAGGGATAATGGGTTTTTTATGCACCATTTTGAGGAGAAGGTTCTGACCATGGGAGATTCGAAAAAAGCTTAGAAAAGTTGAGGTTTGAGAGAGAAGTTAATATTTGGATGGAACTAAGCATTCTGAAGGTTTCATCTAAAGGCTTTGTCCGACCGTGAAGAAGCAGTCCCGACCTCAGATAGAGCAGATTGACCGCTAGGTTTGTCGTCAAGATGAATTGAGGGTGAGCACAGACTGAGGGTCTGAGTCATTCAAGATGATCCGGGAGGAGGTAAAGTTGATTAAATATTCCATCATGAGCAAGATGGAGTCCACCGATGAACTTCATCAGCTATATCTGAGTCACGTTAGGGTTTCGAGCAGATAGAAGAGGAATATCGATTGCATATGTGAAGGTAGACATATGAATCTATCGTATTGATTACACAATATTGTATTTTTGGATTTATCTTCTTCGATTTATTTTAAATTACATCACATGTTTCCCCATTATATTCATATTTCATAGTATTTTTTAATGTATAATCCATTTTTTCAAAAAATCTGGTTGGCACAAACATTATTTTTTCTTTCACATTCAATTTAGATATCTCTAAACTGCTCAACTCCCTAACTTTCAAAAAAAAGAAAAATAACATTATATTTTTAATTTAATCAGATTCTTGGATTAGATTTGTGATTCAACTATTTTCATTTTATTAAGAATAATAAGGGTATGCAGAATGCTAGACACTACTATAGATAGATAGAAAGTTAACTCTCTATATCTCAGTTTTTTTTCATGAATACTCCTATTCATTCCCATCTACCCAATATACTCAGACACCATATGTTGTCTAAATTCTCTCCAAGGTAAAAGAGATATTATATATATTTATTTTATGATACTAGATTCTGAAATTAGTATGGTATTATTTATTTTAAAACACGTTATTTTTCAAAACAGTTTTGTGTGTAAGGAACTAAATGTTTGCAGCTATTATTTATTTTATAAATGTTCAATATATAAATTTAAAGAACTTATAAGACAAATTATTTTTCCTTGTTTCAAATGTGTATTTGTTTGTTATTTTAAAATTATGTCATTACCATTTAGAATGTCTTATTTTCAAAATCTAATAAGGAAAATATTTATTTTCAATTATTTATTTATTGATGTTACATGATAGTAAGTGGTTATTAATTTGAATATGATTTTATGCATTGTGAAAGGAATGATAATTATATAGAACAATTCCAATTTTTTTATTTATATGATTGAATTTAATTATTTTAACAAGAATGATTTTTATGGCCTAATTTATTTTTAAGGGAAAATTTAAATTTGTAAACATTTATTTTTTTCAAAATTATATTATCATAATGATTTTATTCTTCAAAATATATATTTATAAATACCAAGCTTTAAAATTTTTTAAGTGGTTATTTATTTTTGAATTTTATGATCAATTTTATTAATGAAACTCTTTTATCTAAATACTTTGTTCATTTTTTATCACAATGGATTATTTATTTATTTGTACGGTCAAATTTATTTGTAAGGAAATTTATTTAATTTTATTTATTTAAAAGTGAATATCCGGATGATTTTAATTTTCATAAGAATTATTGTTTTTATTTGTTAGGTATTTTTATTAATTGGTATTTATGATTACTTTTATTTATTATTTAAATTATGTTTTAAATAATAAAACTTATAATTTTATGAGTTGAAGTACATGCTCAAATATGAGTGTCATTCATATTATTAGATATGGCTATTATCTTCAGTCATTAAATCATTAATTTATTATAAATGCACCTGTTTTTATTATTTTTATATGTATTTTCATGATTAAAACATATTTTTTTTGGAAACTACTGTTTAAATGGGTTTTATGAGTTTAGTGAATGAAAATTTTAATACAAGAATGCTAATTAATTGTTCATTAACATTAAATTTATTTATGAGATGTCTAAAAGTGATAGAAATTCAGTTTTTATGAATTATCGGAAGTTTTCATAATTATGATATAAGTATAAATTTATTTATAAGAATATGTGAATATGTTGTCAATGATTTTAAAGTGGAAATACCAGTGTATAATGTACATATATGTAAATCAGGTTTGAAATGTTTTTATAAAAATTGTGCAGTTGAAATTTGTAAATATAATAGGAAATTGGGGAGTGAATCCATCCCTTGGAAAGTGGATAGTCCCAAGACATCCTTTAATGTTTCAAGTGGTCTCAGTGTTTTGTTTTCAAAAGCTTGTATATCATTTTAAGAAATATACCTAGATTATATTTAAAAGAAGTTTTTTGAGTGTATGTATTTTCAAAGTGTTTTAGTATTTTCTATGTATAAATAATTTTGATAATATTTTTAAAACATATTTATAAATGTTTGTTTAAATGAATTATCTAAAGAACATTTCAAATAATTTCTAAAAATATATCTTTAAAGAAGATTTCGTAAAAGGTATTTAATTTATTCTAAAACCCCTTACTAGGAAATTTAATGTTCATGCCATGTTTGAAATTGATTTTTCATAGGTATCGTAGATGTTCTATGATGAATGTAGTAGCTTAAGGAGTTTGTACATACATAACTATGTAGAATTTTTTTTTATTTTCATTAAACACTTAAAATATGTATTTAGTGTTGTGTAATTGTTTAGTTTCTCTTAAAGAACTGTACTTCATTTTTATGATCTTAATTCGGAAGGGTGTATTTGGGGCATTATAATTTCAAAACTAGGCATTATCACCCATATCAGGTATTACTAGTTGTGCCTAACGAGGCACTACTGGAGGTTTTGCTGGTGTCCCATGGCCTACCTCCATCGAAGCATGGTTATTGCCACTCTCCTATAACACGACTCGAGGTTTTCATGGGGGAATATTTCTACAAATTCCATTCACAGACCACAATAAACGATTTATTAAACAGTAAAAGCTATGATATAATAAGAGGATAGGTAAAATCTTCCATATATTAGATTTATACCATTCTTCATATACCTAAATCAAGTTCTCGGTGACATAAAAATCATAAAAAAACACGAGAAGATGCCTATATCCCACAAATAAGGTCAGGTCAGGGTTAATTTCTCTACTATAAGTTAAAGGTCCCTATATACATAGTATTGGTTTCAATTATATCAGATTACACACTTCAAATTATATTTGGAATCCCTATTTAGCATTAACCATTCATTTCAGAATGTAGTTTCATATTAAGTTTATACTCATGTATATAGAAAATATTTACCATGGTTGAATTATATATATAACCATTCCCAATTTATAAAGGCCCATTCTCTTTATAAATTGAAATCTAGCATCCATTTAATAACAACATGCCAATTTTTTATGTCCTTGCATGAAATGATAGCATAATTTCATGGTCATAGTAATGAAGGTACCAAAAAATGTTGTAAGTAATGCACATAGTAATATAAAAATGTAATGACATATTCATGACACATAAATCCATAAGTAGGTTTGGTGATTCATGATACAATAATTCCTTTCCATATCAGATAAGGTTAAAAAAATTCATAGTCATAAGGAATATCAAAAATCAAGTGAATCACCCTATGATGAAATCAAGGAAAATTTAATAATCACAATCCATAAAAACTTGTCTCATCCCAGGTAATTTGGATTTTCAATGTATGTGGGTCAGCTACTCCTAGGTACATGCTCATCACAAAATCCTGGAATGTCCAATTTTTCTTTTCTACCATCCAAAAATAGTAACGAAAAGAAAAGAAAACCTATGATACCACATTTTGACATCCCAGATTTGGTTCACTCAATAGTAACTAATCCTTGTGGGCCACATGACCTCCATTACACCTCCCCAAACACCAGATTTTGTCGACTACTAGTGAGGGTCCACGGTGTGGTAGTGGGAAGATTGTACCCTCATGATCATAGTGAATTAGAATGGTATAATCATATAAATCTATAGTGGAAGAATAATATATAAAAACCAACTAAATATTATTCATCCATCATAAAAATAACCCAGTAGTCCAATCCAACAATGTCAAATAAAAAATGATGATCATGAAATTATATACAAAAGTAAATACATGCAGACATGGAAACATGTACACATGTATATAAGTATACCAAAAGAATGAAAAAGTCCAAAAAACTATCTCTAGACTGCATCATGACCAATAACATAGTCCTCTTATCCCCCCTCCCACACTAAAATAAATCAAGCATCAGGTACTGGATGCTTGTTCTCATCCCTACCTGCATCCATGATGTCTGTCCGAGTACTAAATGACAGACTAAGTATGGTGTGAGATAAAATAAATAGGCCACCATCAGTAGAGTCTAATTCCATTCAATACATGAATATATAATAACTAGTGTATATGTAACAATATAGCTATAAATGAAGTGTGGTAATAAATTAACCACATAGTCCTGGGTTCCCCTTGAACACCGATCATATTCAACCTTATTTTTCCTAATATGAAGTATCTCTAAGTAATCAGTCAGTCAAGATTTAATTTATAAAAAATCTTTAAACCTTCCTCTTAGCCCAATTATCCCCAGTAACTCATTTCTAGGAAAAACATGTATAACATGTCCAAAATAAAAGTAATGCTCTAAAAGAATCCAAGACTGTTCTTTGGCTGTGTAGAAACTTCATAAAATAATTTAATTATTTAATTAAAAAGATACATGATCCCATACTAATAATTCCAAATTCAGAACCTGTTTATCACTCCTGGAATAACATGAACACATCACCCTACAAACTTGTCCTATGTATTCCTCTTAAAAAATCTAGTATCACTCTATGTGTGTTATAAGGTCACCACCCTCTGAGTCCATCCTTGGTAGTCAAAAAAGGGAACCCAAGTTTCAGTCATAAAATATATAATAATTTTTCCTCTAAGTTAGATCTTTGTAGTCCACATAAAGAGTCCTTATATCACTCATGGCATAATAATGATTAGTCCTTTGAGTTTGTCCTTGGAGGTCTACAAAGGGAGTCCAAGTATCACTCATGGTAAATATAATCCAGTTTCAACGTGAGTCCATCAATGCCATCATATGAGAATCAATGTGTCACCGATGGTGCATAATAATAATAATTTCATTATGATAATTTAATTAATAAATCCTCAATATTTTATTTATGGTGTTTTGACTCAGATCCCATCTCTCAATCTCACATTGAAATATTAAAAGTCATGGCCCCAAAGACTAACCATAAGATTTAAGTTCATATTTAATTATATTAACCATCATAATTTTATAAATAATTATCTCACCTATGAAGGTAGGAAAACTCATAGATTAGGCTTAGAAGGCCAAGCATCCCATGAATTGCCTCATTCATATCAATTGGGAATTTTAATTTTAATAACATCTCAAGCCTAAGAAAGAGGGAACAAAAAGAAAAGGCTTAGGGACATGATATTCCATTTCCCTCTATCATTCAATTAAATTAGATCCAACCATTTCATTTAACATTCCAATGATAGCAGTAATGAACACACCTTTCAGGTGAATCAAGTCATAGGCCACCCATGGTAGTTTTATCCATTTTATAATCACACACAATGGGTGGTTAAATTAATGTTTCTTAACCTCTAGTTATTTATAAATGGTTCTCATGGGTCATATAGGTCAATACAACCCATTTAGTTTAATAATAAATCCATTTAATAAGTGGTTCTTAGAAAATATTGTGCAATGAAAAAAGAATTTATATAATATTGAAAAAATTGTTGGAAAATCATGAGACTACCTACCTCATCTTTGTACTCAACTCTTCATCTAATACTGGCCTCTAATATGAGATAGAACAGAATAAATAAATCATACAAACAAACACCTTGAAAATTGGGTATCTGAGTTCTCACTAAAAAAACTCATTTGATAGCAAGATAAATGATGAGAGTTGAAAGAGGAATCAAGAGATTATTGGTATACAACCAAAGAGAAAAATGATTACTTGATCAAAGACTATATTGGGAATATATTCCATATCCTATGTTTAGGCTTGATGGACATCACTCAACATGAGGGGGACGGGCTTCTGTACATTAGAGAAAAGATAGAAAAATGAGGGTTATTATCTTTAAATAAATATAGGGAAAACAATCATTTAATCCCTTTTAATGGGATACACAGTTGTCCCAATTATGTTCCAATCATGCACAAAACATTGTCCCATGACACCCCTTGCACAAGATAGATAAACGATTTGACTAGCCATAAACAGTCTATGAAAACCCCATTTTCCTAAATTATAATATGAGTCACACAACCATGCAGCTTAGGTCACATGGTTAGGATAAACTATGTGTCCCCCTTCTATGCACTGAGACACCCAACACAGTTTAACGAAATTGTGTGGCCTAGGCTGCATGGTTTCTTCTAGTTGTGAAACCCTGTTTGATTCTACAAAAGTTGGGGCTCCAGGATCTATACAAGCCCTATAAACCCTAATAACCCTGGTGACCTAACTAGGGACTACCATATGGATAGAATAAAGAGTTTATGACAAAATTTAAAGGATATAATCCTTTAAAAAATACAATGTTTTTAGAAAATATTCTTCACTTTCACATTTATCTCCAAATGAATATCTGATCCTATATTATTCCATTAACTAACATCAATCCAACAATTTGTATTATGAACCCTCATTCCATACAGTTCTTTATATGGTTCACTCTGAATTCTCTAATGTAATTTATTGTTATATGAAAATTTAACCATAGGTAAATACTAATCCTGCATACCTATAATGTTAATCAAGTATAACATCACTATATCTTCTAATGTCTAAATATTCCTTTCAGACTAAACATCAATTTGATTATGATAGTAATTTCTCAATTATAGATTGATATAAGGATTTATATGAATTCTATTCTATAAATTCAATGTGAATATTGAATGACAATTAAATGAAATTGAAATATGGTTACCTGAAAGTCCCAAAAATTCATTCATGTAGAGCCGTGCAAGGTGCTCAAGAGGTAGATATTCCCTTATAGTGAGGAAATGTGAAAACATGGAAAGGATATCAACAAATAACACACATGGGATGATTCTTTCTTGGAATATTTGGAAATCTAGTGATAAATTCCACAGTAAAATCATATAATTTTCACACAAGAATATGTAGAGGTTAGATGAATCTTTTTGGATTTTGTCTCTTAGCATTAACCTATTGAAAAACCAATCATCTGGATATATAATCTACAATTTCCCATTTTATATTATACCACAAAAAAATGTTACTTAAACTCTCAAAATATTTTGGTACTTCTAGGTTTTGTAGAGAAAGTCAAGCTATATGACTAATTGAATAATTATATATTCATAGTAGGTATAGATAGAACATATAACCTGTTTCCAAATCGTATGAAACCATCTTAAAAAACAAAATCCACCAATTTCCCATCATTAACAATAATAATTTTATTTCGTAAACTATTATCATTGAGATGATATGTTTTTATATATACCAATAATGATAGTTTTGAAATTATTTGGAATATTATTGATGTTTCCCCTTCCCAAATAATTCCCATATCCAAGATTACTAAGTACATAAATAAATAATCATTTTTAATCCTTATCATAGTTATAAATCTATGATCTTTCCTACTCAACGCATCAGCTACCATTTTTACTTTTTTAGGGTGGTTGTGTATTGATAAATCATAATCCTTGGCCTGATCTAGCTATCTCCTATTCCTAATGTTGATAAATTTCTATAAAAATATGTATTTCATGATATTTTGATCCATATATGTCTCACATTTCTTACAATAAAGATAATTCATTCATATCCTCAATAAAAAAACTGTGGATTCCAATTCAACTTCATGGGTTGGATAGTTCTGTTAATAAATATTTAACTTCCTTTGTACATAGATAATAAATTTAAATTTCTATATGAGGAAATATCCCAGTCCTTTCTTTTATATTCCACTATATATCAATAATTAATCCCCTGTTGATGGTAATTTCAACACCAAAAAATTGATAAACCATATTTTTAATTCTTCAAAACATTCTTTACATTCCTTTTTCCATAATAACTTAATCCCTTTATATGTTAATTTCATTAACATGTTTTATAATCAGATTTTCTTGATAAAATCACTAATAGTAACATGATAATCCATGTAAACTATGTATCTCAGCTACTTTTTCAGTATAGTCTATTCTTTGGTTGCCTTTTTTATTTTAAGGTTCAACTGATATTCCATCCTTATAGAAAATTTGTCTAACAAAAGGAACATCCTAAATCCATAATTCCCACTTACTAAATTTCCTATATAACTAATTTTCTATAAGATTATCAATAATAATTCATAAATGAATCAGATAGTCTTAATATATTTTAGATTATACCAAGGTATCATCATTATATACCACAAAAAATTATCAATATATTC
This sequence comes from Viscum album, assembly GCA_963277665.1. Classification (NCBI taxonomy): domain Eukaryota; kingdom Viridiplantae; phylum Streptophyta; class Magnoliopsida; order Santalales; family Viscaceae; genus Viscum; species Viscum album. The sequence continues at coordinate 432,932,132 of OY728121.1, forward strand.
CTTGAACAGTTGGTTCATCCGATCCTTAAAAATATAAGGTGAATTAGTCAATCCAAAGGCTATTTCTATAAAAATCATAATGTCTAAACCTCATATGAAATGTTTTATTTGGAATATCATTCTCCTGAACTTTCAATTGATGATACCTTGAATGAATATAAACATTTGAAAAATACCGATCTCTTTGAAGTTGACCAAACAAGTCATTAATAAGAGGAAACAATTCTTGTTATTTGGGGTAATTAAATTGATTTCCCTATGATCAATGCACAACCTCAATGTCTCATCCATGTTTTTTCAAACTGAAAAGGTGTTCCCAAAGGTGTGACACTTGGACATATTAATCCCTTATTACACAAATACTACAACTGTTTCTTTATCAACACTATATTTATTGGGTCCATTCTATAGGGAGTCATAGATATAGGTTACACATTGGGGATAAGTTAAATAGAATACTCAACATGATGCTATGGTGGGCATCTAGGTTGTTGTTCAGGAATAACATTGATGTATTCTTTCACAAAAGGAAAATATTTTATTGTAAAGATACCTCTACCATCCATAGGATGTGTCATCTCTTCCTCCCTAAAAATTTCCTCAAGTATGGCTATTAGGTGTGGATCCAAGCATGAGTCTAATAATGATGTATTTATTCTAAATAAATTTAATTCCGCATCTTCATCAAAAATAATGATCTCCTTCCCTTATAAGTAATATTTTTAAATATTTTTATGAAATTAAACCCATAGCAAGAATTATATCAAAGTATACCATAGGGATAATGATCAAATTTGTGATTAGGGTATGTATATGCATTATAATCATTATTGGATAACATATATTTTTAGTAATATTTTCACCACGTGTCTTGATTGATAATCACATTTTTAGTGTTCTTGTAAATATTTAATTTTCTTTTAAGACACATAAGATATAAAAGATTGAGAGGATACATAATCAATTAAATCATTAGATAACATGGAAATTATGATCAATTTACCTACCACCACATCTCTAGAAACTTCAACTATGGTTGTTGTAACTGCATAATCAATCCCCCTTATAGGGTAAGTTCCCTTAATGTATGGGGAATTGGTTAGTCTTGTGACATGTCTCCTTATAATTAAATCACTCTAACTTGATGTCTTTTCCCTTACCCTTGTATTCATGAGCATAATAGAATTTCTCTCTACACTTTTAGAAAACTCTTATTCCCTTAATGAATGTACCAAGTTATTTCTTTCAAAATGTATTACATGTTGGAAATTATCCCTTATCTTTTCCCCTTATAAATTTTTTTCTTCATGAGGTGCTCATTCTTCATCTTCATTTCCTTATTTCCTTTGAATTCATAAGACCTAGATAGTTCTTTCTCTATCTTGATAAAACATAATATTATATCCTCATATGATGATAATGTTTATGGGACAAGTTCCCTTTGAAGGATTTAATTTTTCTCATCAAATAAATGGTAAATATTAATCTTTTGATTATATATGTAGTCAAAAACATGACTTGTTGACCTTTTAATGATGGATCTATACATTGTAATATTTTTCTCTGAGTTTTTTCTTAGACTCATAAACTGTCTCTCCATATCTTCTTGTTACTTACAAAGATTTTTTTAAAAAATTATCTAAAATTCCTTCAAATCCATGCTCATTATTTCCTCCACATTTTTAGTGTTTTGAATCAATGACCACCATTTATCCACATCATCCATGAGATGACTAACTTTTATAATAGCTGACTCCCTTTCATTACTTCCAAAAGTGGGAATGATATGTTATAAGAAACTTATCCATTGCACATCTACTAGTGGGTTTGTGGTTTGGTTTAATTATTTATATTGTTATCATATGAAACAATCTAACATTATCAGACCACATTACAAATTAGAATGTTGATCTATATGAGAAAGGTAATTAGTCATAACCCAAGTCATCTATCCCAATATAGTTATAAGTTTTTCACATTGAGCTCCAAATTTACTATCTTTCTTAGAAGGGAAATACCAATATAAATTAGGTGAATTGATATAGTCTCCATTACTTATAATAGGTACCATTTCTAAACAATTGAATACACTATATGAGATAATACAATTATAAATCATACTGTATAGTTCCAAAATTGTTTAAACTTTTAACATTAATTGAAAACAATTACATAACTGATATCATAATAATGATTTTAGTATTGTAAAGACCTGAAAATTCCATGTAATTTTTTTTAAAAAATTATTTGGGATTAATAAAAGTATGCAAAAATTGATGGCGCGTGATTCCGAGGCCCAGTGTGCCCAAAAAGAATTTCTGAATTTTTTTAATGTACCTTCATTAAATATTCGGGTGACATTTTATATCTTTTGAACTAGTGCTTGGATTAAAAATTCATGGACACCGTGGAATTCGTATCATCGATATTCTCTTAAGGGATGGTTCACATAGACCACAGTAGGTCGGGGGAAAATGTTTGTTTTTGGACTTTTTAAAGAAAAGTAAAATAAAATAAAATGTAATTGTTATTTTATTTTCTTTTTCTCCAACGGATGAGCGGTGGTGGAGGGACCGGTGACTTTTCAATCCATTTAATGGCTTGACTTATCAACTATTTAACTACACCATTATGAATTAAAATAAGTTCATTAATTCATTTAATGGACCTCATTAATTCCTCAACGCGTTACTCACCTCCCCTCTATTTAATTGGAGCTCGAGGTGGGGTTTTGACAGGACATCTTCAAGAGAGGAATCTCTGGAGAAGTTTTGTGGAAACATCCACTGAAGGAGGATGAAATATCAGGAAATAATGATCCAAGATAGACGAAATCTGACGACTCCATCCAATGTGGACGCTCCTCCCGCAACAACTGGGACACCTCCAACTTATCTTGAGGTAGGGGGTTTATGTGCTTTGATGTTCCCTCTGTTCATGTCCTTGAAAATTATAATGAATGCGGACCAACTGACTAACGAGTTGATCCACGTCTAATCTAATAATATGAATGTTTGTTTCACGGTCTAAAATTTGGGGTTTATTCGTTCATTTATTTATTATTAATCATCCTCATGTTTAAAATGCTAATGCAGAGGGTGCAGTCTGAAACCAACAAGGCCCAGACCCTCCACTATACAAGTCCTTGGTGAGTTTTTCATTGCAGAATAATGAATGTGGGGAGAATGCATATTTGAGGGCCATGAAATGTCAAAGACATCCCGAGAGGACCGTAGGCACATCCAGAAGGAAGAATGATCCAACGAAGCTCACCCGGTGGCCCGCGGAAGAAACGCCGATGCGACACCGGGGAAACGACCAGAAACCACCAACCGTGGTGGAAGAGTGGTGCCATGTTGGTTGGAAGCGCAGCCGGATACAGAGACAGAGGCGGTGCATTGTCGTGTGCCGCATTGAAGGGCCGCAACATTGAAGATGCAATGTTGGTGAAGGTTGGGACCCGCTCTTGCGCGTCCCACTGGTGATGAGGCAGCGCCGCCAATAAGAGGAGTTGAATGGCTCCATTGAGCCGTTCGGGTGCAGCAGGCCGCATGACCCGCATGGGTAGCACTAGCCAGTGGGTTGGTCTGTAGCCCAACAGGCCGAGCCCGCCATGTCCAAACCTAACTGGGGCGGGTTAGACCGGGACCGGGTGGTATCAGACCCAGACCCCTCTCGGGCCCAAAAATGCATAAAGTGTCATATATGGTGAACCAAATGTCCATTTGAAGAATCGTCTATGGAATTGGGATCCGTGGAGCGAGAAAAACCTTTTTAGATACTGCATGAGAGTTGTAGAGAAAGTTGGAGTACAGTCGGGTTGGATGGTATCTGAATCCAATCGGGTCCTCAGCACTAAAATGCTATTAACTCACAGACCGGGCGTCCGATTGACACACTGTTTCTTGCATTGGAACCCATATTACATTACAGATCATTGGGTTACATAATAGTGGGACTTTATTGAAGTTTAATTATGATTAATTTATTGATGAGCGGTTCTCTCAGAATCAAGTGTACTATGAGCGAGAATCCAATAGTTGACAGTTAGGTGGAGGTTGGAGACAGATCACACAGATGTTAGTACTGAGAGATCCTATGTGGGTAAGCCCCTATCGATCCTATGTGGGCCAGATATTATGTGGGTCGGTGCTCAACGATTCTATGTGAGTCAGCACATACCAATCCTGTGTGGGTCGAATCCCGTGCAGGTTAGCGCTTAGCGATCCTATGTGGTTCAGCGCATACGAATCCTGTGTGGGTCAGTGGGGGTTATTACCTACCTATACTGGGCGGGTCAGATCCTATGTGGGTCAGCAGGGGTTAGTACATATTGATCCCATGTGGTTCAGACTCTGTATGGTCTGCAATAGTTCCTCTTTATCGAACAAGATGATATAGCTTCGCAACTAATCATTTGTACTTCTATACTTCACATAAACCCGGTTTGAGCAGAGTCTTTTACTTTATGCTTTGTGATTGAGATCATTATTTGTGGTTATACGTTGTGGAATTATGAGAGACCTTTGAGGGTCTTGGGGTCCCTACTTGGTATTTTTATACTCACCCCTGCACGGGCTTTGCCCTTACCTTTTTGTTTCTAGTGTAGACGACGAGCTGAATGGTTGAGTCTTGAGGAAGCCAGGTCTAGGCAGTACAATGAGGAGATTGGATGATGTGGAGAGCAGTGGAGAAAATTTGTGCCTACCCTTCAGTTAGGATCCTCAGTGGATGATTCCAGGAGTTGTTTTCTGTTTTTCAGTTGTTGTTGTACCTTTATGTTGGGCTAGTATTCCATCCCTTTAATTTCAGTACATACTATTACAATTGGTTTTGGTTACTAGTTGTGATTTCACCTTACTCTTTAATTGTGTTTTAAATTTTAATAGTGTACCTTTCTTGTGTGTGTGTATAGGTTTTGATGGAATGACTACCCATTTTCAGGAAATGCCTTTCCGGTGCTAGTCACCAACCCCTTGACTATGGAAGGCCGGTTTGTGTTAGTCACGACACATGCATCGAGGGACGTGTTGTGACAAAGTGGTATTAGAGGAGTTGATTTTACCAAAGAACTGGGACACTGATATCTTTAATGGAGTAATAATGTTAAGTGTTTTGAGTGTGGTTTTAAGTTCAGGGAGTCCAGTGTTGGTGCGACAACTGATGTATCCATACACCATGACCCGAACTTCTGGTCTCTTACTCGGTGCATGAAAACACTGATTTTATGTGTTTTTAAAATGTTTTTACTTGATCTAATTTGAGTCATCTCACCAGGTATAAATTTTTGATAGTGGCACACCTGTTTATTTTGAGGATGCCACTGCGTAGGCAGCCAACTAGGATTCTCGATATAGTACATGATGAGGGCCCATCGAGAGATGAGGCTTCAGGGTAGGGTCCTCTTACCATGGTAGGTCCTTTGGGTGGTGCACTAACAGCACCGCCACCCATTGGGAAGCAGTTAACACAATCCCCACCAACAGATCATTCATGCCAACAGAGTGCATTTCACAAGTTCTAGAGACAGAGGCCTTCGTGGTTTCGAGGTGAGACAGATCCCCAGGCAGCTGATGACTGGCTGGAGGCTGTAGCTAGAGTTTTTTGTTTGGTTGAGATGCCAGTAGGGCAGATGGTTATCCTAGCTACTAGCCTTTTCCAGGGAACAACAGGGTGATGGTGGATCCTAACGCTCCAGACACATGATGAGGCAACCCTCACCTGGACGAACATTAATAGCCCCATCAAGGTGGAGTTTGTAACTGCGACACTACACTCAGTGCGTATCCAGAAGATTCTACACGTATAACATGATAGCTTGTCATTGACCCATTACTCAGTGAGATTCGGTGACCTCTCACGTTACACCAAAGATATGGTACGAGACCCATTCTTCAGGGCCCCAACATTTGACCAGGGTCTCTGACGACAGTTCAGAGTGTTGATGTTATCGCTAAATATCCCGACACCGGCTGTAGTGCTCGAGCGAGTATTGATGGTGGAGAGCTTAATTGCTGAGTAGACACCAACAGTGAGAGCCACCACCAGACAAGAGGTATCCGAGTCATCTATAGGAGGAAGTAGGCATATGACGCAATGGTCCAAGCGGGAAGGATCCAGTAGTGGACGACCGCGGGATGTAGGGTCAGATGTTTAGCACTTGTGAGCCAGAGAAAGTCACCTGGGAGGCAGACTGTGCTTCACATGCGTTGGGCAGGGCCACATGGCTCACAACTGCCCAGCCTGCCATACCGGAAATCATCGGATGGTCAAGAGACCACTAAGGCAGAGGCAGATATTCGAGTAAGGAGGTCCACAGGACGACAGATTAGGTATAGGAGCATGTCGTGCAGCAGGCGGTGGGTAGGGATTTGAGGTTCTATCACCCCCACCACCAGGAGGACCACCCTAAGCACATGGAGCATTTGGACAGGGGCGAGCATAGCTACAAGTTGTAGAGGACTATGACAAAGATTCTCTAGAGATGATTAGAGGTACGATCTATGTCTATTCCACCTTGGATGCATTACTTATAGAGACATGTGCGAGTCACTCTTTCATTACCACAACACTTGTTTGAAATTTGGAGATTCTGATAGAGCCTTTGGCTCGATCCTTGTGATTGGAGACTCTTGCGGGAGAAGTTTCGACGATTAAACACTGGTGTCGATAGTGTGAGCATTCTTTAGGAGGCGAGAGCTTCAGCTAAGATATCTTAGTATCATTGTTGAGTAATTACGACGTCATCTTGGGTATGGACGGACTATCCATAGTCCATGCTCAGATCAATTGTGTTAGGCGCAAAGTGTGGTGTGTCCGTGAGGATGGGATTAGTGTTTCCTTCACTAATAATAAGGAAACCATTGTATCACATGATGCACATTCTCTGAGTAGGTTTCAACAAATCACACATGAGTTGGCAAGCCTTACCTTTGGAGATATTGATGTGATCAGTCTGAGACATCCTATAGTAGTGGACCAGTAAGTTGATGTCTTCCCTGATGATGTTCTGGGACTACCACCCCATAGATAGGTATACTTTCACATCGACCTTTAACCTGGGATGACACCTACATCTACACCAGCATATCAGATGGCTCCCATGGAGCATCAGGAGTTGCAGGTATAGCTGGAATACTTGCAGGGAAAGGGGTTAATAAGGCCAAGTGTTTATCCATGGGTATCCTCAATCTTGTTCTCTAAGAAGAAATATGGGAGTTTGAGGATTTGTGTGGACTATTAGAACCTGAAGCAGGTGATTGTGAAGAACAAGTATCCACTCTTGAGAATCGACAATCTCTTCAACCGGTAGAAGGAATCTCATTGGTTTTCAAAGATAGACCTCAGATCAGGCTATCCTGAGCCTAGAGTACGGGACAAGGACGTACTGAAGACAACCTTCAGATGTTGGTATTCCCATTACGAGTTCATAGTGATGCCTTTAGGCTTGAAAAATGATTTGACAGTGTTCATGGGTCTCATGAACATGATCTTTTAGCCATACCTCGATTTATTTGTGGTGGTCTTCATCGACAACATCTTGGTATACTCGGCGTTGGAGGAGTAGCACGCCACGCACCTACAGATAGTTCTGGATAGACTCTGAGATCACTAGCTTTATGGAATGATCTTAATGTTCTAGTTCTAGATACAAGATTTCCACTTCCTGGGGCATGTTATCTTGGAGGCTAGAGTCGCAGTGGATCTGGTAAATTTAGAGGAAGTGCATTCTTGGTAACCACCTAGGAGTGTGACCAATGTGCAGAGTTTATTGGGATTGGATGGGTGCTACTAGAGATTTGTAGCTGAAATATCTAGGGGAACGACACCATTATCAGCCTTGAAAAATAAGTGGAAGCCTTTCTTATGGATAGAGAAGTGCCAGTAGAGTTTCCAGGAGTTGAGGTAGAGACTGACGAGTGCCCACATATTGAGGCTATAGAAGAGGGCGTCATGTATATAGTCTACTACAATGCATCCGAGACTATACTAGGTTGTTTACTAATTCAAGAGCAAGCAGTGATCGCCTACAGCTCACAGAAGTTGAGTCAACCTGAGCAGAATGATGCTATCCATGAATTGGAGTTTGTAGTAGTGGTCTTTTCACTCAAGATGTGGTGACACCAAATCATGGGTGAAAAATTTTCTATTTACTTTGATCACAAGAGTCTCAGGTATATCGTCTCCCAGAAGGACATGATCCTAAGATAGAGGTGAAGGGTAGAGTTACTCCAGGATTATGACTTTGAGATAGTCTATATTCCTGAGAAGGGAAACATAGCAGCAGACACAATCAGTAGGAGGTATAGTTGACAACTGTTGAGTGAGGCGACAAAGCAGCTAGCCACATTGCAGATATCCTTTGTGGATAGACAAAAGGCAGATTACCCACAGTCTATGAATATCAATCCACCACTTCTATGGAATGTTCGGGAGGCACAACTTGAGGACGCTGACTGTGAGGCCCGAAGATCTAAAATATCCTCAGGACAATCTACTGAAGGATTTTCAAAAGGTGGGGAGCACATCTTTCTCTTTAGAGGACGCACTATGGTATCAGTGATGCTTCAAGAGGAGGTGTTGAGGGAGTTACACATATCCCATTTGGCAGTACATTCATGAGTAACTAAGATGTACCAGGACCTCTGGTGTCAATACTGGTGGCCAGGGATGAAGAAAATAGTTACAGAGTTTTTATCCTCACACATCACTTGTCAGCAAGTGAAGGCCGAGTATCAGGTACCTGCGGGCTTAGCTCAGCCACCTGAGATACCGTAATGGATGTGGGATGGTATCTCTATGGAATTAATTACAGGGCTTCCGCATATGTCCAGGGTCCATGATTCCATCTGGGTGATCATTAAATGACTCACTAAGTTGGCCCACTTCATACTCATCCATGAGTAGGGATCAGTAGAGATCTTGTGACGCCTCTACGTGCAGGAGATAATGCGACTTCAAGGAGTGCCATCGATGATCATATTATATCATGATACATGTTTTAAATACTGCTTGTGGAAGGGATTTTAGGAGGCCTTCGGAACTCAGCTATGCTTGAAAACCACCTTTCACCCTCAGAAAGATGGTCAGACAGACTGGACCATACAAAAACTCGAGGGCATGCTTCATACATGTGTCCTGGATTTTGTCCACATTTGGGAGGACCACCTTACACTGGTGGAGTTTTCATACAAAAATAGTTATCACTCCACCATCGTCATGACACCATTTGGGGCCTTGCATGAGAAATCATGCAGATTACCTCTTTGCTGGAAGGACCTAGGGGAGTCAGCACTTATGACTCCAGAGTTGGTACAGGCTAACATAGAGAATGTGAAGGTCATCTAGGAGCGGATGGAGACTACACAGAGCCAACATGAGAATTATGAAAACATGAGACATAGAACCTTGGAGTTTGAGGAGAGAGACCATGTTTTCCTATAGTTCTGACCAAGACGAGGACTACATAGTTTTGGTCGGGGTGAAAAGATATCTCTGAGGTTCATTAGACCTTTCCAGATAATCAACAGGGTCGGAGAGGTGGCGTACCATCTATCTCTTCCCCCACAAATTCACTAGTGCATAATTTATTCCATATGTCGTAGCTAATGAGATACGTTCATGATCCATCTCACATTATCGACTGGGGAGAGCCAGAAATCGACAATAGGGTGACGTTTGTGGAGTTCTCGGTGGAGATAGAGGATCAACAAGAGTGAGTCCTTCATGGGTGGAAAATTCCTCTGGTGAAAGTTCATTGGCAGCATGTGAATCTCTAGGAGAGCACATGGGAGCAGGGGGCTTAGATGCGTTCTCTGTACCCCCATTTTTTTCCCCTGGATTTGTTGTAGCTTTCGGTGATGAAAATACCTAAGGTGTGAAGATTGTAATGACCGGAAAATTACATGTTATTTTTTTTAAATTATTTTGGATTATTACGAGTCTGAAAAAATTGATGGCGCGTGATTTTAAGGCCCAGTGTGCTCAGAATTAATTTATGATCTTTTTTACAGTACGTTCAATAAACTCATGGATGGTGTTTTCTATATTTTGAACCTATGCTCAGATTTAAAATATGAGGACACCGTTGAATCTGCAGTTCCAGGATTCGTTTAAGGGAGGCTTCACTTCGACTGTAGTAGGTCAGGAGAAAAAGTTAGTTTTTGGAATTATTAATGAAAATTAAAATAACATGTAATTGTTATTTTCTTTTCTTTTTCTCTAGTAGATGAGCAGTGGTGGTGTGGTCGGTGACTTGTGAATCCATTTAATGGCTTGACTCATCAACTTCATAACTCCACCATTGTAAATTAAAAGAGGTTCATTAATTCATTTAATGAACCTCATTAATTACTCAACACATTACTCACCATCCCACCTATTTAAATGGATCTTGAGGTGATGTTTTTACAAAGCTTCTTCAAGAGAGGAAACTCTGGTAATGTTTTGCGGAAACAACCACCAACAAATGATAAAAGCTAGGGTGAAAATGATTCAGGATCAACAAATGTCGCAGACTCTATCCAATGTGGAAGCTCCTCCCATCGCAACCTCGACACCTCCAATTGATCTTGAGGTAGAGGGTTTACATGTTTTGATGTTCCCTCTCTTCCCGTTCTTGAAAAATATAATGACTACAGACCAACCGACTGATGAGTTGATCCACATTTCATCTAATCAGGTGAGTGGTTGTTGTGGGGTATTAAATTCAGGGATTATTCTTCCTTTTCTTTATTATTAATCTTCATCATTTTTGAAATTCTAACATGGAGGGTGCGGCTCGAAACCAAAAAGGCCCGAACCCGCTAATAATCTTGTCCTTGTTTTATTTTTCATGGTGGAACAACAAACGCAACGATAAGGATTATTTGAGGGTTCAGCTCCTTTGATCCATTCGAGTGCAATTGACCATGCGACCTGTGTGGGTCGTGCCCAGCAGATGGGCCGGGTCGGTCTAGAAATGTTTGGGCAGGGCCGGGTCAGACTTGGACCGGGTAAGGTCGGGTCGGCCCATGCCGGGTCGGGTTGGGCCGGACCCGGACTCCTCGAGGGGCTGAGAAATGCCTAAAGGGCCATATCTTGTGAACCAGATTCCCATTTGACAAACCAGCTGCAGCGCTGAGATCTTTGGAGCATGATGGTCCTTTTGAGATACTCCACGAGAGTTTTGGAAAATGTTGGAGTACAACTGGGTTGGATCATTCCTGAATCCAACCAAGCCCTTGGTACTAAAATGCCAATAACAAACAGACTAGGCATCCTGTTGATGTGATGTCTATTGCATTGGAAACCTTATGACGTGACATATCATCAGGTTATTTTTTATGGGTATTCGTGCCTGTTTAATTGCGACTAATGGGTTGAGGAGTGGTTCTCCCAGAATCAAGACTACTATTAGAGGGAATCCAGTGGCTGACAGTGAGGTGGAGGTTGGAGACAAATCATACAGAGGTCAGTACGGAACGATCCTATGTGGGTCAACACCTATCAATCGTGTCTGGTTCAGATCTTATCTGGTTCAGCGCTCATCGATCCTATGTGGGTCAGTGATTAATGAACCTGTATGGGTCAACACATACCGATATTGTGTGGTTCAGATCCTGTGTGAGTCAGTGGGGGTTATTACCTATCGATCCTGGACGGGTCAGATGCTCTATGGGTTAGTAGGGGTTAATACCTATTGATCTTGTGTGGGTCAGACATTGTATGGTCAGTAGCAGTGCCTCTTGACAGAATAAGATGATATATCTTCATGACTAATCATTTTTACTTCAATACATAACTTAAACTTGGTTTGAGCCGAGTCTTTTGATTTGTGATTTTTGATTGAGGATTTGTGGGTTTCCTTTGTTGAATTATGAGAGACCTTCTGGGGTCTCGGGGGGCCCCTATTGGGTATTATTATAATCACCCCTACACGGGCTTCGCCCGAACAATGTTCTTTCTTGGGCAGACGACTATTAGATTTACTGAGTCTTGAGGGTGCCATGACCAGGCAGTACATGAAGGAGATTGGCTGATGTGGAGAGCAGTGGAGACGATTTGTACCTACCCTTTAGGTATTATCCTTGGTGGATGATTCTAGGAGCTGTTTTCTATTTTTATGTTGTATTTGTACCTTTCAGTTGGGCTTGTATTTCATCCCTTTACATCTAGTACTTAATGTTACACCTAGTTGTGGTTACTTGTTGTGGTTGCACTTTACTCTTCCATTGTGTTTTACTTTTGTGTAGTGTACCTTGGTTGTGTGTGTATAGGTTTTAAGGACATGCCTTCCCATTTTTGATAATTTTCTTTCCCGTGCTAGTCACCAACCCCTGGCATATGGAATGAGGGCTTGGGGTAGTTACGACACGGGCCTTGGGAGACGGTTCATGACAAGTTTCTTTGGAAATATCTAAAAATCATAAAAATATTTTCAAATATTTCATAATGGTTTGTATAGTGCATGTGAATAAATCAAATAATATCTCTTGAGAGTGTCTCTGTATCTCTATAGTTTTAGGCCCATTCATTTCCACTAGTGAATATCAATTTAATACCAATTCCATCCATTTTAGAGTTGTTACCCCTAGGTGAATTTATGATACATTCACATCCAATTTAGAGTATTAATATAGGGATGCATTTATTAGAAATCCACATATTATCTATCATTCCAAAACATTAGGATATTATCCAATAGTTATACTAGTCTCTATACTTTTTGATTGGATTATTTTCTCTTATATACTTTTTTCGAAATCTAGTTCCCATGATTTATATTGAACATAACCTAATACTAACTATAATAACCCAAAATCTAGTATCCTAGAGTTGGTTGTTACATAATTACATTGGAACTAGTTACAAATGATCTCATTCTAGGGGATCAAATAGTGTAGTTTTCTAGGAAAAATAGATACATAGTTGAATCTCACATTATTTTTGAAAACATAAAATAAAACATAGTATTTTATATGGGGAAATTATTATTCCCTCGAGCCTTACATATAAATAGTATTATACTTCCTGGAATCATAGGGAAATGGAAAAAATTAAAATGGTATGATAAAATGATTTGTAATGGAAATTTTATTAAAGAAGCTATCATATAATAAATAATACCTGAATAATATTGTAGGAATAAATTATGATTAAATAATTCAATATAAATAATCACATGATCATGAAAATTATCCTCATATGACATAACTTTTCAAATAATCAAATGGACATTAATAAGTGATTTTATAATGATGGAATGCATAATGTTGGACTTATTAAACTTACCATCAGGTCCTTATGAAAGGACATATTATATAAATGGGTAAGACCCATGCTGAATACCCAACCTGCTTTGCCCCATTAGACCTACTGATACATCAAATGAATATATAATTCTTGTCCCCACCCTTCACAGAATAAGTCTAATGTATTCATCATAATAATAAACAATACAACTAAATTAGCATGTGTTAATAATCAATAACTATTCGTACTAGAATAAATAGCATACATAATGTCAATAATTTCCCAAGTTAAAAAGGATCACAATATATCTAGAGAAGTATGGTGGATGGTATCATTATATTATATCCTTAGTAAATTAAAATATTAATCAAAGTATTTTGACATATATGAATATAATTTTAAAATATCACTAGAACATTTATTAAGGAAGATACCCTTTTTTAAGTCACTTATTTAAAATGTAAAACATTCTGAAATATTAGTAAAAAAAATCTTTAGATTGAACCATTTACACTTATAAAGTAAGATATAAATAAAAGAGTAGTCATGATTGTGGGAAAATCTGTATTTTTGGTATATGTTAAAAAAATATTTTGTTCACACCTTCAGAAAAAAGTTCCTCATTCCGAAAAAGATAAGAAGATTCCTTTTAATATGTTTCCCAAAGAGGAATCAAATGTGTGAAGATGACTTTAATAAATTATTTTTAATAGTACAAACATTATTGAATGCATTCTAAAGAAAATATTGACATAGAAGAAAATTATTCTTGATCGAATTTAAAAAAAATAATTTTTTATAAACACATTATTTCAGACATTTGAGTACATAGAGAGAGAAAAATGAAGGGAGAAATATTAATTTTAAAAATAACACAATTAGAATAAAATTTATGGGTTTTAAGGTAGAAATACAATTTAATTTCCACACATGAAACTGAAAGATAAACAATACAGAATTGGGATGGTATGGTGAAATAAACCCTTACCTCATGTACAAATTTCTTCATAAGTATTTCTAACCACATGTATAAAAATTTTAAAATTATTATTATTTTGTATTTGAACTATATAAATAAATATAATATCATATATTATTCACTTATATAATTTTACCACATGTTAATTTATATGTTTGTATTAAAACCATTGTTTCTAAGTGTTAATTATTTCGTATTTCATGTACGTTTTAATTTTTCAGTTTTGGTACATTGATGTTAATAAGGATTAAATCATATAAACATTGTTAATATTTATATAAATATATTAATTATTCATTATATTCATATTTATAATCTTTCTTGAAAACTGAACATGAAAAATGAATCACATCGCTTTGTGAAGGTGGTGGTGCACATATATGCATGGGTGGTGTTATCCTTTTTAGAAAGTAGAAGGTTCAGATGGTAAATCATATAATATATTTTTAAAATCATAATTATTTCATAAAAATAATATATAATCATTATTTCCATCATAACAACCATCCATTAATGGTGGTGATGAAAATATTAATTATATTCTTGGGTTGTAGTTTTCACATACACAGGAATGATGTTTTGAATTCCTATTTAATGGATAATGAGATAAATAAAAAGTTGTTGGACCCTTTTTGAAAATTTTGTTTTCATAATCACAAATCATTCAAATCTAAAAATCCTATTAATTCATATATTAAGTTATAACTCTTGATAATCATGTCCAATGTACTATTTATCAATGAATAAATTATGTCACATTGTTTAATACATTTCAATAAGTAAATAAATTATGGATATTTATGTTTCAATATATTTACATGTAATTATGAATTTCACTTGATCAGGTATTGTTTTGTATAAGATAGAATCATTGAAAGTTTTCTTAAATGTCTCTACCACTGATAGTTCAAAGGAGTCATCTTTGGCCGACTCACCGATGAAGAACTCGCTGATTGAACAAGTCACCGATTGTGGAAGTCACCAATTGAAAAAGACAGCGATACATGACCTACTGATAGAACAAACAATACACCGATGGACATATCATCGATGATCAATCACACTGATAGTTCAAGCAGCTCACTAACGAGTGACTCACTGATTAATGACTCACTGATGGGTGATGCACTATTACCTCAAAGGACTTACCAATGGATGAGTCACCAATGGGCGTCACCAAGATAATTCAAAGGAGTCAATAACACTGATGCCCAGAGTCACCGATACCGATGGAAAGGAATCACCAATGCAAAGAGTCATCGATAATGATAGATCAATGATGATAGACTGATTCCAATGAGACAATGATACGTATGACTCACCGATAGTCATAAAAACTAATTTTAATTTATTAATTCAAATTTATATCTAATGTTCATATTTAGAAAAATTAATGTTTCCGATGTTATTTAATGTTTTCTGTAGGAAATTCATTAGACAGTATGAGGTACATTCACGTGGGGAGATCATCATGTTTTTTGGACCACAAAGTATAAATGAATTACAAAATAAATCATCAAAGATGTGAGTAAAACACACAAAATAGTAGAAAGAAAAGAAAGACCTGCAACTCTCAAGCAGACTATCAAAATCCAAGATCTCAAAGGAATAACATATAGGGAGATCAACAATACATGATAAATCCTACTCAGCTAACCTTAACATCCTAATAACAAAAAGGTAAATATTTCACCCTCCTGAAAGCAAGAGCACATGAGACTTCTATACAATATTTTGGAACCAAATTTTTGAAGAGGACTAAAAATTCATTTCCACTAAATAAAATGAGTACAAAGTTGCACTGAATAACACACAAAGACATATATACCTTGATCCCCATCCTTAGATTTTTGGTTTTTTTATTTACATTTTTAAGCAGTGTGTGTTCTGTCTGTTACACACATAGTGACTCCTATGAATAACAGAAGGATACGTGATATCCTAAAAATCACTCTATTTATTCTTAGTATCCCACGCATAATAGATGAAGATGTAAAATGTGACATGTTTGTTGTTTTTACTATGAAAAACTATAGTAGAGTTAATGTGTGACCAGGACAACTTTGTGTGCTATTGTGAACCTCAATCCAAGGCGTGGATCAAATTGTTTATTAATTTATACTACTTAGTGGAAGGTGATCACCAAGTGGATAGGACTACGTCTCAGCTTGAGACTGAAACTCTTGTTTATATCTGTTGGGTTTTTAGCTTTTAGTTTTACTTTGGGTTTGTTACATATTACATAAGACTAAATTGAACTTTTATAGTTAGTTTAGCAAGTGTTTATATATGTTTTGAACCAATAGGTTAGTTTAAAAAGTTATATTAATCTCATAGATTAGATTAGTTGAGAACTAATAAATCTTTTGAGAAATTAGTTAAACATTCAAGACTCTTTCATGTTCACAACAAACTAACTGGAATTTTAATTCTTATTTCGGGAAAATTTTCGAAGAAACAAAATTAATGGATATTTTTATAGATACTCAATTCACCCCCCTCTAGAGTACTCTACTCCGACCAACATTTGGTATCAATGGATTTTTAATTTTTTTAGTCTTCAAATATTTTTCATGCTTTTCCAATTGTGATTGTTTTCGTATTTTAAATATCTTAAAATTTCTATTATTTCAAAAAATTTATCTCATTGAAATAATTTTCAAATATATATTATGGACAATATACTAGAAGGATATACTACTAATAGAACACCTTTTTTTAATGGAACAAATTATGCTCAATGAAATTTTAAAAATAAAATACATCTAGAAAGCATGAGATTTGAAATCTGGAATGCTATTGAATGTAAATATGAAATCCCTAAAAGTAATAGAAATACTTGAGATGAACCTACTTAGACTTCCTAAAACAATTACTATAAATCTATGAATTCTTTATACTATCCACTAGGAGATGAAGTGTTTAATCATATTTCTGCTTGTAAAACTGCCCATGAAATTTTTGACACTCTGTCCATCTCAGATGAGAGGACATCTAATGTGAAGGAAATTAGATAAAATACTTATAATATTAAATATGATAATTTTAGAATGAAGTCTGATGAATCTATTTCTGATATGTGTCTCAGGTTTAATGAAATAGTGAACACCATGATATGTCTGGGAAGTATGTTCTACTAAAAAAATCAAGAGGATTCTCAAATTTTTACCTGATAGATGGAGAGGAATGTTGATCTCTATTAAGGAATCAAATGAAATAATAAAATTTGTTGTCAAATAACTCATTGGAAAGTTGATTATGTATGAAGAAGAGCTAAAAGTCATTAAGGAAGAGGAGGATGAGCCAAAAAAAATATGTAGCCTTAAAGAATACCTCTTCCAAAATAAAGTAAAAAGATAAATTTCAAGCTGCTATTAATAGCACAAGTAGTGAAGAATAAACTTTAGACAATGATGAGGAAATAGCCTAGTTGGCCAGGAAATGTTGAAAATTTCATAGAAAGAAAAATTTCTTGAAAAGTCCAAAGCTTAATGAAAAGTATGATAATAAGGGCATCAAGAAAATGAATTGGAGGAGAACTGACAAATCAGAAGATATTGTTTTATGTGAATGTAAGAGGCGATGACATGTTAAATCTGACTATCCATAGTTAAAATACAAAAGAAGAATGAGAAGAATGATAAGAAATATAATAAAACAATGAAGGCCACCCAGAGTGCATTTTGGGATAGCGCCAGTGAATCTATTTTTTCTCATGATGACAAAGATGACTTGGAAAATATGTGTTTTATGAAAAACACATCTGAGGTAACCTTAAACTCTTTTGAACAAAACTATTATTATTCTGAATATAAAAGTGAGGCTGTGAATATGAAAAATGATGAATTTATCATGTATTGAAATATTCTAGAATAAACCTATAATTAATTAAAATATAAGTTTAAATAATTTAATAAACAACATGTATATTAAACAAATATTAAATCTAAACATACTAATGAAAAAGAGAAAAATTATCAACTACTCAAGGTAAACAATGCGTTAAAAAGATCTAATGATCAACTGAAGAAGGATTTGAAAAAGTTTACCAATGAAAAAAATAATCTTACCCAAATTCTTTCTAAATAGATAGCTCCTAATTACACTTATGTAATATGATATCAGTCAAGACAAAGGAATTTATCTAAAAACACTTTATACTAAAATATAGAAAATATGCTTCTTTATTCAGAAATTAGAATTTTATAGCAAGTTCCAATTCTAAAAATTATTTTACTACATTGAGTTTATCTGGATCAAACAATGTTTAATTTTCATATACTCTATATTCTACATATAGGAAACCCATATGACAAGTGTGTGTTCCTAAATCAGTTATTGCTAATGTTTCTGGACCCAGAAAAATATGGGTACCAAAATCTTTTTTTGGATAATTTTTTTGTAGGTAAACTGCCTAAAGAGATCTTGTATAATTATTTGGTACTTGGAAAACCACTTCTAAATACACATGACATGAGACTACTCATGCTTCAATAGTCTAATCAAGAAGGATGGAGGACATGTCTCATTTGGTGGCAATGGAAAAGAATAAATCATCAGCCTACACTAGATTGGTAACCCTAAATCTATTTCTATTTCAAAAGTACATTATATTGATGAATTAAATTATAACATGCTTATCATATCTCAAATATGTGATTATGAATTTAATATTAAAATCAAAAATGATACATGACATGTTTTTGATGCCACAAATAACTTTGTGTTTACTTCTCTGAGAAATGATAATGTATATGCTATAAACCTAGACACACTACCATAAAAAAATATTTCATGCCGAAGTGATTTTCAGAAAGATTCTTGGACCTGGTATAGAAGAATAGGACATTGTAATGTACACTCCCTTATGAAGATAACTGGAAATTTTTTAGTTAAGGACCTTCACAAGTTAGAGTTTCTAGATAATAGATTATGCAATCCTTGTCAAAATGGAAAGTAATATAAAATCTATTTCTACCAAAATAATGAAGTTACTACTTCTCAACCTCTCGAGTTGGTTCATATGGATTTGTTTAGAACATCTAGAGTATCAATTCTCAATGGAAAGAACTATGTTTATGTTATTGTATATGACATATATAGGTATACTTGGACCTTTTTCTTAACTCACAATAGTGAATATTTATCTCATTTTACAATGTATGCTAGGATTGAATAAAATATTAGTGTAATTAAAATTAATCCTCTAGGAAGTGACCATGTCCATGAGTTTTAAAATCTAGACTTTGAATCTTTTTTCTCAAAAAATGTCTATAGGCACAAGTTCTCTATTACTAAAAAAATTCAACAGAATAGTCTGTGGGAAGAAGAAATAGAACCTTATAGGAAATTTCACAAAACATTCTTAATTAATATGACCTAACGATTTATTTTTTGGGTTGAATTAGTTAATAGAACATGTTACATAACAAATAGAGAATTAATCAGACCCATCCATAAGAAAACTCCTTATGATTTATGGAATAATAGGAAACAAAAGGTAAATTATTTTTAAGTATTCGTATTAATGTTTATATTATTAACACTTATGATAATATTGATAAATGATCCTCGTAAAGTGATTAAGGAATATTCCTTTGATATTCTTCATCAAGAAAATATTATAGAGTCTTTAATAAGAAAAAAATGTCTGGAAGAATATGTACACATAATGTTTTATAAAACAGATCCACATGAACCTAAGACCTCACCAAGGAATCTCGAAGAGGATATGTCCAATATAGAAATTAATGCAAACCCTCAAATCATCTTATAATGAGATCTATAAAAACTTTCAGTTCTGGAAATTCTCCAGAATCTAGCCATAATAAACCAGTAGAAAATGATGAACATGAAATAACTAGCCAAACTTTTACTAGACCAACTAGGACACATAAAACAGGCCCTTAGATTTTGTAGTTGGAGATTTAGACAATGGAACAAAAACTAGAGCTTATTTGAGAAATTTGGTTGAACATTAAGCATTCTAGTCACAACATGAACATAAAAATATCAATGATACTATCAATAATGATTTTTGGGTGATGGCTATGAAATAAGAGCTTAACTAGTTTGAGAGAAATAATGTATCGAATCTTGTTGACAGAACAAAAGATACTTTGAGCTTAGGAACTAAATTGGTGTTTAGGACTAATTTGTATGAAGTTGGAAATATAATTTGAAACAAAGATATATTGATTACATATGGATATAATCAAGAAGATGTAATTGATTATGAGGATACCTTTTCACCAGTACTAGGCTTGAAGCCATTATAATCTTACATTCTTATACATCACACTCATACGTCAAACTTTATCAAATGGAAGTCAAAAGTGAATTCCTAAATATTTATATAATCGAGGATGTTTTTGTTGAACAACCCCTAGGTTTTACAAATCTTCATTTTCAAAATCATGTTTTCAAATTATCTAAAGCTTTATATGGTTAACAAAACTGTAATAGTTTGGTATGGATTTTGTTTAACAACCCCTAGGTTTTAGAAATCTATATTTTCCAAATCATGTTTTCAAATTATATAAATCACTATATGGTTTGAAACAAGATCCAAGAGTTTTGTATGATAGGTTGAGTAACTTTCTTATTTCTAAAGGTTTTACAAAAGAAGTTATAGATCCAACTTTTTTTATAAAAATAATTTCGAAAGATGTTTTAATAGATAAAATATATGTAGATGATATTATTTTTCAATCCTCTAAAAATTCTTTATATAATGATTTTTCAAAAATGATGGAATGTTAATTTGAAATGAGTATTATGGGGGAACATAAATATTTTCTTGGATTTCAAATATTTTAGAACAAAGAATGTATTATTATAATTCAATGTATGTATACTAAAGATATTTTTAAATGATATGGATTTGATATAATTTAGAGTAGTGAAACACCTATGAGTTCTAAATGTAATTTAGATCTTGATGAAAATGGGAAGTCTGTTGATCAAACTACATACAGTGGAATGATTGGTAGTTTGTTGTACTTAACTGCTAGTAGGACATACACTAATTTTAGTGTGTGTATGTGTGGAAGATTCCAAGAAAACCCAAAAGTGTGTAATTTAAATTTGGTTAAATGAATTTTCAAATACCTCAAATAGACAACTAATTTAGGATTGTTCTACCCATGAAGTCAACATTTTGATTTGTTTAGTTATTTAGATGACCAATTTGGTAGAAGTATGTTAGATAGAATGAGCATCAGTGGAACATGTAACTTTTTGGAAAGGTATCTGATTTCATGGTGTAGTAAAAAAAATCAGTTTCATTATTGACTGTTGAAGCAGAGTACATTGATGTTGGTAGTTTTTATGCACTGATTTTGTGGATGAAACACACTTTATTATACTATGGATTTAAATTCATACATATCCCAATAAACTGTGACAAAACATGTTCTATTAAATTTTTTAAAAATCCAATTTCTCTCTCTAGAACAAAACATATTGGTGTAAGACATCTCTTTTTGAGAGATCAAAATAAAAAAGGTGATATAACAATTGAGTTTATTAGGAATGAGCACCAACTTGATGAAATATTCTCCAAACCATTAAACTAGGAGAGATTAAGCTACATCAGACATGAACGAGGAATGATAAATCTCTAAAGACTGTCTGACCTTTATCCCCTTCAGAAAATTCTGTTTGTTCACAAAACCGACCTGTCTAACCGATCAAGTGAAACCGATCATGTGAAACTAATCTATCAAACAAATCAAGTGAAACCGATCATTAAAACCTATCAGGTGAAACCAATCATGTGACATCGATCTATCAGAATAATCAGGTGAAATTGATCTATCAAACCATTTAGGTCAAACCAATCTATGAAACTGATCTTTGAAATCGTTTGACTGAGACCATTCATGTGAAACTGATCTTGTGAAGCTGATCAAGTGAAACTGATACCGTTTTTTCTTAAATATAAATCTATCTGTCTATTTTAAAATAAATTTACATAGTTATGGTTCTTTCTTTTTACCGTTCTTCTATTTTACATAGTACAATCCCTAAATGATAAAATTGCTTTGATCCACACTTAGACCTTCCACCTCCCTCACTCTATCCTTGAGCCTTAGACCTTTCGACTCCCTTCAAATCCAAACCTTGTGAATGGAAAGGAGAAAGCGTGTGATGGAAGGAAGGAGTGAATCACCATTGGATAAGCATCAGAAAGGTGAATTTAGTAGTACTGGAAGCTCTAGGAAGCCAGGATTAGGATGCCTCATTGTGACTGTTGAGAAGGAAGCATCTGCTGAATGGTTTTTATTGGGCATGATACTATTACTGAAAGTGTTGGAATCTCAATGATGGATAATTTGGTTTTCAAATAATGAGAGAGCCTTCTATCCTCAGCTGGTACATGAGTTATACCTTAACATGAAGGTATCATTGGAAGAATCCAAGGAGGCTACCTAGAAGTCTATAGTAAAGGGAAAATAAATTTCTTTTTCTTCATGAAAATGGGATGACTACTTAGATATTCCATGTGAATACATCTATTCTGATTATTAGGGTAGCATTCCTCCAACCTCAGACTTATTTTCTTATGAAAATTAACTATAGGAGTTAACTAGGAATGTGGAGTCTAAGAGATATACTACCACATATTTATATGGGGAAGCAAGATTACTTTTCAAGTTCATTAAACAGAAAATCTGCCCAATAAAGGGAGACTTTGTTGCTATGAAATACCAAGATGTATTCTTGATTTTTCTATTGAGGAATGGGGTGAAGGTAAACTTATGTAGGTAACTCATGGTACACATCTCTTATATGATCAAACCATCTATGAAAGAAACTTGTTTGTACTACCCTAGGATGATTTCAGAAATGCTAAAGAAGCCGAGACGTGTAGAGGATGGAGATGAAGTAATCACAACATGTAATGGATTATGCCTACACAATGAAATTTGAAAAAGGATGAAAATATTTTGGAATCCATTGAAGAGATGTTGGGTAGCTGATGAGGAGAAAATATATGAGGATTAAAACCCAATTGATTATCCTACCAGACCAAGGGATCAAGCTGATCCAGGTCTTAAACCTGGTGAGCATGTTGTTTATTATGATGAGGAATAGGTTGAGGTTGACCGTCCAAGAGAAGAGGGGTATCCTCTAGATGATAGGAGTGACCCAGATATTTCTGAGATCCCTAAGGATATGTCTTAGGGACCATCCAGTCCACAATTGTAGTTACCCTCCCATGAACCTTTTTTAAGTGATGAAGATGGGGAAGAGACTATGATCTCTAGAATTTAAGGGAATATGAGTAAGTCTGATGATGATGAGGATAATGGTGATCATGTTAGAGACTCATTAAAATCTAGACAAAATGAAGCTATTTATGGTTAGGAATCTGTACATGGAGCTGATGATAGAGATGATAGGCAAGGTGCTTCTGTTCCTGTTGGACATGATGCTGATAGAGATGGTGATGGAGATGCTAGAGATCAAGACTGGTATGAACATCTTGTTTATGAAGATCAAGGAATCATTCAAGAGATTAATGACATTATGGAAGGAGGCATAGATGAATAGGTTGAGGATCAAATTACACTTATGCCTTAGATTGAAGAAGATCCTAGAGTAGATAGAGTGGCTGTAGCTCAAGAAAAACCTGAAGATTAGATTATTCGTACTGCCTCAAAATGTTTTTTTGGTTAGAGGAAAAGAAGAAGAAGAAGAAGAATATGAGATTTTACCTGATCCTCATGGAAGAAAAATCAGATTGATATAGTGTAGCCTAGAGGCTGGACTTATTCTCATTAGTGGAATAGTAATCCATGGATCATTCTACTTTGGCTGGATTATGACTCTGATGAGGATATGGTAGCTCCTCCTCCTCCTACTCCACAAGCACAAGTTGAAGGGGAACTGTTTTCTCCTGATTCACCTGTATTAAATACTGATGAGAATGTTTCACCTACAGTGCGTAGTGACGATT
Organism: Viscum album; assembly: GCA_963277665.1. NCBI lineage: Eukaryota > Viridiplantae > Streptophyta > Magnoliopsida > Santalales > Viscaceae > Viscum > Viscum album. The sequence continues at coordinate 432,956,308 of OY728121.1, forward strand.
TCTCTAAGTCTAATTTAGAAAAATTTCGAGATGATATCTGTGAATCAGTGATATCTGTTATTGGATTAAGAAATGAAACATCTACATCTCTGAGAATTTTAGTAGCTGATTCTGCTAAGATTTTAGGGATAGTAATTCATGAGATTCTTCCTAACATAATCACTATAGCTATGACCATCATTAGACACAATACACTACTGAGAGAAGAAGTGAAGAGAGTGGGTAAGGTGTGGGAATCTCTAACCACTTATTTGAAGACAAAAATTCTTGGTGTTATGGAGGTTCTTAGGAATCTAGTCACACACCGACTATGTGTGTATTTGAATAAATAAAAGGAGAAACATTGAAATATGATTATTGGTGCATCTAGTTACAAAAATACCAAAACTGATACTACTAATATGGAGTCCCTCGGGACTGTGGTAAGGGAAGAGATTAAAAGTATTTAAAGTGATTATGTTAAAAAGACTCTTACCGAAGTACACAGGAACACAGATCTCCTTTATAACATGGTTAGATAGTGTATTAATGAAGAAACTGCTGCTCAGAAGAAAATTATATAAAAGTTGGATAAGTATTTATCAAAAATATATAAAAATACGATATGATCAACAACATTATGTACTTGGATGAGAATATTAAGATAATGCATGTGACCAAGGCCTTTAAGAAGTAGGTGGGTTAGTTGAAATAGTTTACTCCCACTTTGGAAAAATTCATGGAGAACATGGAAGATTTTGGTAAGATAATGCAATATGGAGGTGAAATCATCAATGATTTCATCATGCTTTTGAAGCCTTACCTGCATGTCCAAGATAAATTAATAGTTGTCCGATCAGATGCTTCTCTTATAGCGGGTTCTCTACATCCTACCTAGATGACATCCTCCCAGGCCTTATCTCGGATCAAGCCAGTGATCCATGAGCAACATCAAAGTTGGGTACTGTCAGAGAGGTTACCCAGCCTTACAGCCAATTTTCCTACAACTGTTTCTTTACATTGTGTTTTCCTTTGACCCTACCTTCCTACAACCCCAACACCACCACCAAGAAACTCCTCTTGATCCTTTAGACAAAGGGAAACACCTCAAAAGTTAAAGCCTTGGTTGTGTATTGTTTATATGATAGGGCATTGTACTTTGTAATTTTCTTTTGATGATTGTACTTTTTGAACCATAATGAATATCAATTTTTCCTTCTTTGTGTTTCGAATTTCTTTGTGTTATTTCTATTTATTCGTTATCATTATTGTAAATTTTTCTCTAATCCCAAAAGGGGGAGAAATCTTTGAATGACATGCATAGATTAATCTAAGGGGGAGTAACTCTGGCATTGGAAAAATGGCATCTACTCAAAAGAATATATTTATATATCTCACTTATGATAAAAATAACTAATACTGCTCAATGCTCCAATATAAAGGAACCTTTTGATATAGTAATTGAGGGGGGGGATTTAAATGAAAGACCTTAATCATATTGAGATTTCACATTCACTATTTGGTATGCTATGTCAAGTAATTTTTATTCCTTAGAATTTTGTATAACTCATTAACTCCATAATTTGTGATTATCAAAAAATACGGATATTGTTGGACCCTTTGTGAAATAGTTTATTTCATAATCACAAATCATGCCAATCTAAAAATTCTATTAATTCATATATTAATTTATAACTCATGATAATCATGTAAATGTCTATTTATCAATGACTAAATTATTTCACATAGTATAATAATTTTCAATAAGTCCATAAATATTGGATATTTATGTTTCAATATATTTAAAAGTGTATATTTACTTGTAATTATGAATTTCACTTGATCTGGTGATGTTCTATATAAGACAGACACTTTGAAATTTTTCTTCAATGTCCCTGACACCAATAGTTCAAAGGAGTCATCGTTGGCCGACTCATTAATGAAGAACTCACTGATCGAACAAGTCAATGATTTTGGAAATCACCGATTAAAGAAGACACTGAAGGGGGACTTACTAATAGAACAAAAAACACACCAATAAACAAGTCACCAATGATTGGTCACAACGATAGTTCAAGTGACTCACCGATGAATAACTTATCGATGAATGACTCACCAATGGGAAACGTACCATTAGATCAATGGATTTACTGATTGATGAGTCACAAATAGGAGTTACACCAATAGTTAAAAGGATAAACTGACACTGATGACCAGAGTCACCGATACCGATGGAAATGAGTCACCGAGGCAGAGAGTCACCGATACTGATAGACTGAGGATGACAGACCGATGAAAATGAGACACCGATACTTATGACTCACTATATTTATAAAAACTATTTTTAATTATTAATTCACATTTATATCTAACATTAATATTTAGAAAAATTAATGTTTCTAACATTATTTACGGTTGTGTGTAGGACATTCAGTAGACAATACGAGGTACATTCACATGGGGAGATCTTCGTGTCTGCTGGAACTCAAAGTATAAAAGAATTACAAACTGGTCAATTAAAGATGTGAGGAAAACACACGAAAGAGTAGGAAGAGAAGAAAGAACTGAAACTCTCGAGCATACTGTCAAAACCCTAGAACTCAAAGGAAGACCATATAGGGAGATCAACAATAAAAGCTAAAACCTGCTCAGTTGACATGAACATCCTAACAATAAGAAACTAAATATTTAACACTATTGGAAGCCAGAGAATAGGAGGCTATAATACATTATTTTTGTGCCAAATTACCACCACATCAAATGAGTCCAGAGTGGCATTGAATAAAACATAGAGACTTATAAACCTTATTCCACATCCTTAGCTCTATTGTGTATTTTCATTTACATTTTTGAGAAGTGTGTGTATCTGTCTGTTACACACACAGAAACACTGACTCTTGTGAATAATTTAAGGATACATGATATAATTAAACTCAATATCTATTTATACTTTGTTTCCCACACAGAATAGTGGAAGAGGTCCACTGTTACCTATTTGTTGTTTTTCCCACGAATAACTCAGGTAGAGGTTATGTGTTAAATGGACAGCCTTGTGTGCTGTTGTGAACATCGATCCATGGTGTGGATAATTTTTTTTATTAATTTAAAATACTTGGTGCAGGTGATCACCAAGTGGAGAGGAATAAGTCTCATATTGATAAGGATCCACTTGTTTATATTATCTATGCTTTTACCTTTTAATTTTACTCTGGGTTTATTACATTTTACATAAAACTAAATTGAACATTTATAGTTAGTTTAACAAGTGTTTATATCTATTTTGAACCTGTAGGTTAGTTTCAAAAGTTGCATTAATCTCATAGATTAGTATAGTTGAGAACTAATAAATCTTTTGGGAAATTAACTCAATATTCAGGACTCTTATAAATTCACTACAAACTAACTTGAATTATATTTTTGGTTGGGGAAAATTTTCAATGAACCAATTTTAACAGATGTTTTATAGATACTCAATTCATCCCTTCTTGAGTACTCTACTCCGACCAAAAAGGCTGAAACATAAACAGAATAATATCTGAGTATATGGGAGGTAATTATTTTACTATATCATGATTTTTATCACATAGTTTAAGGATTTATAATATCAAATAAAATGAATACACTAGGTTAAGAGAAACAAATATTCTTTAAAAAACCTCTTTATGTTACACCATAAGCCATTTAAAGTTGGTATTTTGATCAATAAAGAAACTATATATAGTTCGTAATGATTTTAGAAAATCATTTCGGTAGGTATTGGCTGATCTAAAAGGATCAAGATGTTTTAAGAAGAGATGATAAGTGGTTTCCATTTATAAGGGTGGGACATGTCGCACTTGGAATTTTCCCAAAGATTAAAATATATGAATGTGTTACTCAAGAAATGTGGCTTCAAAATAGAATATTTTATAAGGTAAGAGGTTATAGTATCTAAATATAGATATAAAATTGTATTTGTAATTTTTTTTAAATAATTCCTAACCCTTATCTTATTAGTTTAAACCCAGTCAAACCATTTAAACCTTTACTGTGATAACACTTTTTTACGGTTTTACTATTAATTACGAAAAATGATTAAGTATAATTTTTGACATAATATTTAATATACTAATTTAAAAATGTTAAATCTATTTTAGAATATACAATTTGTATAAGTGGTAAAAAATAATTTTAATAGTAGTGCCCAAAATTCTATGAAAACTGTTATTAAAAAACAATTTGTTTTAAGCATAAAAATGAATTTACAGAATAATTAAGATTAATGATAATACCAATGGAGTTAATGTTATTATTTTAAATAATAAGAGACTTTTTTTCTTTAAAACCTAACCAAAACCTAAAGGAACCATATACATACTTGATTAAGACAAAATAATGAAAATTAGTTTTTATTTGGAAAAAACATTACTTGGATTTTTAAAATGTAAAACATATAATTATAATTTCTACATTATAATTTAATTAGAACTATATTAATTATTATATATATATCTTATAAAAAATAATGTTTTTATCTTTCATTTTTTTCTTATATCATTAGTGTCATAAAATTGATAGTTTTTGTAAAATCACTATTTTTCATTATTCACCAAAAAATTTAATATATTTAAAAACTCTCAAATATTCAGCATAATATAATAATGGAATTATAAATTATGATATGAAATTAATTTCATCAAATTAAATTTATAAAGACAGATTATTTTGGTTTTAATAACAATCTGGAATAAATATTTGTGTGTGGTGCTATTATTTCTTTAGAAATAAATGATTACTATAATTGAATATTGAGTATTACACCCAAACCTATATAAAATGAGAGAGAGAGAGATTGTGAGTGATAATTTTGAAGAATGTCTTCAATCTAAAAGGGTAATGGTTTTTGGAAAAGTGGGGTGGTAAATGGATTCTTTTATAAGTGAGAAGGGTTACACTTTTGTAAATACTCCTATCTTTATAATAAATCCATGTCACATTTAAAGGAAAGTGGATCCAAAAGATGACAATAATAGAGTGGTGATGGGACATAGTAAATCCACTACTCATCTGTATAAATAAGTGATAATGTTTAAGATGTTTCAGTCTATTTACCATTAATTTAACATTTTACAATAATTGTTTTAAAATGATTACTCATTTTGTATCCTCAAAAACTTATTTTGATGACTAAAAATAAAATTGAAACAATAAAATAATATGGATATGAATATTAAAAAAAATAATTTTTTTATTCAATTTCTAAAAGAGTTATAAATTAATTTTAAAATTATTATTTAATAGCATATAAAACTAATTTTAGATAAAAAATATAACTTATTATCCAAAATGTTAACATAGTTTTCTAATTTAAAATTAATACTTTTAATCTATAATTTTATTATTAAAATGTATATTTTTCACGAAAAAAGTTTCGTAAATTTTCTATCCATGCTTATATCTTATGGATGTCATAGAAGTCATGGTATTTATAAAGACAATATTTTATACCATTCACCTAAATATCAATATTCCCTAAAAAATATCAAAATTTCATCTCAATATAATATTTTATTGATGATTATAGAAAAGAAATTAATATTGTCAAATTAAAATAAAAAATTTATGAATTTATCTTTTAAATGGATACTTAAAATATAATAAAAAACAATTTCTATTGGAAAATTACAATTAAAATATTAACTATTCTTAATCATAATTCTTATCAATTAATAATTGAATAAGTGTTAATATATTATTTATATCAACAATTTATTTTATCATTATATAACCATAATATATTTTTCTTCTTAAAACAGAAATTTATTGTACAATTTTTTTAGAAAAATACATTAAATGATCTAATTTGTTATTTAATTATACTAATTGAATTTTATCAATGAATTATTATTAAAAATGGCCTTTATTTTTATATATATTGAATTCAAAATTAATATACTTAAATTTATACCCTCCATTTCAATATCTACATTATAACAGTTATATTTAATACTTATAAATAAATATTTTTAAAATGTATTACAGCACATTTTGGTTTCATGTTGAAGATGAAACAATGTATTCAACGGAATATTTAAAGAGGGAATACATATTAAAATTGTGGAATGTTTAATTCAACCTTAGTTAATATAATTTCATCCTAAAGATTTTATTACTCCAATAGAAATAATTTAGAGTACTTTTGACTCATCATATCCTCACGTTCCAACATTACTTGTAAAAAATTATGATTTTCTATAGAACTCTAACAAGGTGAGTTGTATTTTTCTGAAACATCTTATATGAATAATCCCAAATATACACAATTTTTTCTTCATAAGATAGGTCATGTTCCAATTTCAAAAGTTCCATGTTCAGTTAATGTGATTGATATGCTATGTAATTCCTCATAAGTAAAATGTCGACAATATCATATACTTAAGATAGGTTTTATGTAAGAACTATTTGATAAGGTATAACCCCAATATGATCGTTAATATATAATAGACTGATATATCAATAGATTATATTTCTATTACTCTCAAATCTCATAATCCTCTTCCAAGGATATATTTAATATATCACTTTACAACCCACTTCAAACTCCATATATCATTGATGATTATCAAGTACAGATATTATGCTGAAATTTTGATACTTACATATATTGATGAATGGTTTTAACGTTTTCTATAATCTCATGGACATGTTCAGTTTGCAATAGTTTTGTTTTTCAACCTTCTTCCCAGTAGATTTAATTTCTACTTCTTTTTTAATATAAATTTTCATATGTTTCCATTGGGATTATTTAGTGGAAACAATTAATATATGAGAAGTCAACCAGAGGAAGATATTGATCCTAAATTCCATTTAATATCATTAATAAAGATCTCGGTATATCCATTAGAGTTTTAGTGGTCCATTTACATTTACCATGAGTTTGGGGATTATAGTCCATGCTAAAGCTCAGTTTCATATCCAATGATTGTTAAAAGATTATAAGGCCCTAGCCTTAAACCTTACTTAATCTTGAGTTATTACAAGATTACACATTGAGGATCTTTTCGGGTTTAGAGTTTTAGAGAATTAGATCATAAAACATGCATTACATTCCACATATAAACAAAGTGGTTACATAAAGATAGTATTCTTCATTCCCATCAATGGAAACACATTTAAAATAAAACATGGATTATTTCTTGACACATCCTTGACTCTATCATCTTATCATGTACCTTTCCCTTGACCTGTGAAAAACATTTCAAAAACTTGGGATGAGCATAAAAACTCAGTATGGGTTGTAAAAAAAACATGGAAAGGAAACATGAGTTCATATATACATAAGAATGAAATCATATTTTACCCATAAAACATAGGCACTTTAACATACCTCATAAAATAATGAATAAATCATAGAAATCATAAGACATAAAGGTAACTTGAGGCATTCATAACATTCTTATGTAGGGAGTAACCCTCTTGGTTACGTTTGGAATACCCATCACTGTATATTCCCTAAAATCTCTTCGGAGAAACCTTAACGTTTCACTCCTTCGCGTTACCCAATGCATTGGAGAACTATAACGGGCTCACCTGCCCTTAGTTTATCACGGAACCACCCGTATTCATAATAATGCCCAAGAACCATAACATAATCATATCACATAAAACATGCATAAAGGAAACATAAAATTTCCACATTTCAATCACGAGATATCAATACAACACATTGATATAAAAACATTATGAAAACCATTTTCAATACTAAAATAAAAGAAAAGTAAAATATGGTATTTATCTTTTTAAAAAGAAGGTATGGCTTGTAGAGGAAGCCGAAACTCAAATAAAGGTCACGAGGGCGGAGAAGTCGTTGTCGCCGCTTACGTACGAAAAAACATTCCCTTTTGTCGTTTAGTAAACGCTTCGTATAAAAAAGATTCCTTTTGAATAAACGTAAAAGTCAAAGGGGTTTATACACCATATAAAAGAAAGTTGTGTATAAAATAAAATATGCCTCAACGAAAGGAGATTGAGACGAAGTCCCATACCTCGTATCCGACTTGACATGGCCGTTCTTTAATCTCCTGAATAATAAACTTGAGTTAATCTCTACTTGCTTATGAATCTTTTTCAAGTTCATTATTCCTTTTATACCATGTTATGAACATCATGTAATCAGTTATGTTAATAATGTTCATTTTGTCGGTATTTGGTTCGGAAGTCAAAAATAGACTTCTTACACTTACATGTTGTTAATTTGGTCAAATTTTCATTATATCCAGAATGGTATTCATGATGTAGATATCATATATGTCATATATATCTAGTACATACATGCATTTATAATATTACATAATCATTTAGAGGTAAGAAATGAAATGCACCGTTCATGGAGACGGTAAGCCGTACGTACGCATGAACGCTACTTCCATTTCTATTTCATATTTTCTGGAATGGAATCATAATGATATAAGAGTATATTATAATTCTAGTAACATATATAATATCATTAACTTTATCCTTTACACATCCCACATATGGTATTAATGAATCAAATCACTTTCAGGGGGCGGTAGTCCGCACTTCCTAAAATGAAGATATCGTGTTTTACCCATAATGGAAACCATAAAGGTATGCCCAAAATGAAAAAAAAGAAGCTTAAGGAAAACATAAACATATTATATATCATATATAAAAATAGTTACATCATAATGGCCACCTTTGAAGGTGTTAAATGAGTGTTGAACAATCATCGTTTCGGGAGGCAGAATTTCGCCATCCACGTAAACCGTATGTTCTCTAACCATTTGATGTATTTTTGTGAGAGTGTAGCTCAAATAAATCTTATAAAAAGATCCTAGTATATTTAAGATACTGGTGTTGTTACAAAAGAAGTAAATAAAAAGAGTTTAGGGGGTTGGAGAAGCAAAATAAAACAAATGAACATGAGAGAATGAATTACCTTTAAAAGTGTAACTCCTTTTGATTTGAGTCTAAAGGCTTCATTTGAAAGGATTCTGACCAAATGGAATCCTCTAGGATGAGGAGAGGTATGTGAAGAGAGTAAATGGGTAGGGATTGGCCGAGCCAAAGGCTTGAGGAGTGTGTGAAATGAGGTAGAGGTGGGGGCCTTTTATAAGAGGAGAGGAGGGACACTTTTGGAATGTAAAGAAATGTTACTTTATTTGAAAATTTGTTTCGGTTTTAAAAGGTCCCACATTGATATAATTCGTGGATAAGGTGATAAGGGTTCGAAATCCACTCATCCAATAAGTTTTGGACATGTGTAGTTCATATATTTTACATTATCTTTCCATTTTATTTAAATCGTCAAATAATGATGTCATCGCTGCATCATTATTATGTCATAAATAATTTAATTTATTTAATGTCTAAAAATCATAAAAAAAATACTATGATGTATGAAATCTATTTATCTTTACAATGACTATTTATAATAAAAAATCTGATCTTTATAACCCCATGTAAATTTTTTTTTCGTAAAACATCTCTTGTTTGTGTCATTTTTACTTTAACATTTAATAAAATGTTATTTGTGTCATTTCCAAACCAAAGTGTCTCCATGGGGTCCCCAAGTTGACCCATGGCTTGTATTGGTCGGCCATGACACAACCAATAAGGTTGGGACATGTGCCTAGGTCATTTCATATTATTAAAGCATTATTTATACCTTAAACTACACTAATTACCACTAATCGTGATTAAGAACTTAATAAGTTACTATTCACCAAAAAATTATTTTAATCTCATTGAACCACATTTTAATTCTTAATGACAACCATGTATGCCATATTTTCAAAATTCAGTACACATTAGTGGTAAACTTTCATTTAACTGAAAAATCAGTTTTCTTGATTACCACTTAGTGGTTTCACTATTCATCAAAAATTGATGTTTTTCAGAAAATTACCAAAAATTCACCCTAAGCTATATTTGATATTCCAAATTCAAAAATGAAGTCCATTTTACAAAATTCAAATCATATAAGTCACATTAATTAATTTAATAATTAATTCCCGCTGCCAGAGCAAATAGCGTGTTTTTACAAAACAATAAGTATCAAAAGATTGACACCAGTTTAAGTCTAATTTCAAAGTGAAATTGATTCCAATGACCACCATTGGATAAAATGGTAAAAATATATTCTAATTTCACTTCAAAACCAATTCAAAACATAATATAATCATATAAATAAATTAGATTAAAAAGCAGTTTTGATGTAAAATGCAGTATTTTTCACTATTCATTAAAAAAATGAACATTGTCAGAAAAATACCAAAAATTCACACAAGGTAAATTTTGATGTCCCAATCATAAAGAATAAGTTTATTTTGACAAACATAGTTTATAAAATTGTCGAAATATAGATTCAAAAATGGATTGCCATCAAAAGGCAGTAAAACAATCTTTTAAGAATATTAGTGTATTCCATGCATAAGATTGTATTTACTTTCATTTTAAGCCTCTATAACACTATCTTAATCATTAATAGACATAGAGAAAAATATCTATTATTAATTACTTACTTTGGATGTTACATCCTTCCCCCCTTTAGAAAATTGCGTCCCCGCAATTTATTTACTTATCAAATAAATGGGGGTACTTATCCCTCATTTCATTTTCAGATTCCCATGTTGCCTCTTCAATCATGTGGTTTTTCCACAAAACCTTTACCTGCTTAATCACCTTATTCCGTAAAACTTGCTCCCTGTGGTCAAGAATCTGGACCGGTTGTTCCTCATAAGATAGGTTCTCTTCCAGCTTAACTACCTCTGGACTCAAAACATGAGATGGATTTGGCATATACTTTCTCAACATCGAAATGTGAAAAACATTGTGTACCTGAGATAAACTCGGAGGTAAAGCCACTCAGTATGCAACTGATCCAACTCTTTCCAGAATTTCGTATGGTCTAATAAACCTTGGACTCAGCTTTCCTTTCTTACCAAATCTCATCACACTTTTCCAAGGAGAAACCTTGAGAAAAACATGATCACCTACCTCGAAAGATAGATCCTTCCTCTGGTTATCCGCATAACTCTTCTGCCTGCTCTGAGCTGTTCTCATGTGTTTATGAATCAGCGGAACTTTTTCTGCAATCTCTTCTACCAATTCTGGTCCCATCAACTTCCTTTCACCCACTTCATCCCAGAAAGCTGGAGTTCGACACCGCTTCCCATATAATACCTGAAATGGTGCCATCTGTATACTGGAATGGAAACTGTTATTATATGAAAATTCAACCAAAGAAAGATGTTGGTCCCAACTTCCCTGATAATCCATAGAACAAGCTCGTAGCATATCCTCCAAGGTCTGAATTGTTCGTTCTGACTGCCCATCTGATTGAGGATGAAAAGCTGTACTAAAATTTAATTCAGTACCCAACGACTTCTGAAGGCCTTTCCAAAAGATAGAAGTAAACCTGGGATCACGATCTGATACAATGGAGAGAGGAACTCCATGTAACCTGACTATCTCTTTAAGATACAAACGGGAAAGTTGATCAAGAGAGAAAGTATCTCGTATAGCAAGGAAATGAGCAGATTTGGTCAAGCGATCAACAATAACCCAGATTGCATTATTACCTCGAGATGTCTTTGGTAATCCAACAACAAAGTCCATGGATATATTCTCCCATTTCCACTCTGGCACTGGTAAAGGCTGAAGCATCCCTTTCGGTAATTGCCACTCTGCTTTAACTTGCAGACAAGTCAAACACATCACAGTAAAATCAGCAATATCTCTTTTCATTCCATCCCACCAGTAATACTCCCACAACTCTCTATACATCTTAGTACTCCCCGGATGAACTGAAAACGGAGAACTATGAGCTTCACATAACAACTCTCTCTTCAACTGTGAATCTCAAGGCACACACAATCTCTTCCCAAATCTCAAAACACAATCATTATCAATGTTGAATTCAGGAAACTTACCTTTCTGAACCAGCACTACCCTTTTCTGCAACTCACTGTCTTGCTTCTGTGCTTGCTTGATTCTATCTGATAGAGATGATCTCACTGATACCTGAAACAAAACAGAAGGAAATCCTGCACCAACAACTTCTATGCCAAAGTTCATCAAATCCTTAACCAAAGGATCACGTTCCAAATGCAACATTGTTAATGAAGCATTACTTTTTCGACTCAAAGCATCAGCCCCTTTATTTGCTTTTCCCGGATGGTAATGAATTGTACAATCATAATCCTTGATTAATTCCAGCCATCTCCTTTGTCTCATGTTTAACTCTTTCTGAGTGAATATATACTTTAAACTTTTGTGATCGGTATATATTTCACACATTACTCCATACAAATGATGCCTCCAAATTTTTAAAGCAAAAACAACAGCAGCTAATTCCAAATCATGTGTAGGGTAATTTACCTCATGAGTTTTCAACTATCGTGAAGCATAAGCAATTACCTGATCATTCTGCATTAGGACGCAACCAAGTCCTTTCAATGAAGCATCACTGTATATAACAAACTCACCATTCCTGGAAGGTAGTGCCAAAACTGGAGCATTCACCAATCTTCTTTTCAATTCCTGAAAACAATCATCACATTCTTTTGTCCAGATAAACTTAACACCCTTCCGAGTTAGCTTAGTCATTGGTCTAGATAACCGTGAAAAATTTCTAACAAACCTTCGGTAATAGCCCGCCAAACCAAGGAAGCTACGAATCTCGGTTACATTTGTTGTTCTTGGCCATTCTTCCACAAATTTTGTTTTTGCAGGATCAACAGTTATTCCATCTTTAGAAACAATGTGACCAAGGAAAGAAATTTGTTGCAACCAAAACTCGCACTTGCTGAATTTCCCATACAATTTCTTTTCTTTTAAGGTTTGCAAGATAACCCTTAAATGTTTTTCATGCTCCTCTTTCATTTTAGAAAACACCAAAATATCATCAATGAAAACCACCACAAACTTATCCAAGAACTCATGGTTAATTCTATTCATTAATTCCATGAATACAGCAGGTGCATTGGTTAGCCCAAAAGGCATTACTACAAATTCATAATGGCCATATATCGTACGGAACGCGGTCTTCGGAATATCTGCCTCCTTTACCTTCAGCTGATGGTACCTCGATCTCAAGTCAATCTTTGAAAAAAATTGAGCTCCCTGGAGCTGATCAAACAAATCATCGATATGAGGCAAAGGATATTTGTTCTTAACAGTGATATTATTCAAGGCTCTATAATCAATGCAAAGTCTCATAGAACCATCTTTCTTTTTAACAAATAAAACAGGAGCACCCCAAGGTGATGCGCTAGGTCTAATGAAACCTTTCTCTAATAAATATTTCAATTGCTCCTTCAACTCTAAAAGTTCAATTTGTGCCATTCGATAAGGGGGTTTTGAAATTGGCTTAGCATCAGGAACTAAGTCAACAGTAAACTCAACTTCCCGATCTGGTATTATTCTAGGAAACTCATCAGGAAAAACATCAGGATACACATTTACCACTGGCACGTCATTAATCTGAACAGTTCCTTTATTTTCAACGACGTGTGCAAGGTAACATTCATTTCCATCTTTTACAAGTTTCTCGGCCTCTTGATATGTTATCAAAAGTAAGGGTTCATTCTTGTAAAAAAACTGAAAGTCTTTCTGAAAAGAAACTTCTTTAGCTCTACAGTCAATCTTAGCATGGTAGATAGAGAGCCAATCCATACCCAGGATAACATCAAACTCTACTAGAGGTAGAACAATAAGGTTTGCAAGTAGGTTCTTTCCACAGATAAGGATAGGAGGATTCTTATAAATTCTTTTTGCCTCAACATTTCCCCCAGGTGTTTTTACCAAAAGATTAGGAGTCATTTCTTGAGATGGTATTCCCATTTTACTAGAAAAGGTTTCAGAGATGAAAGAATGTGTAGACCCCGAATCAAACAACACACTGGCATAATCTGAAAAAACAAACAAAGTACCTGATACAACTTCATTTGATGGCCCGAAATCTGCTGAAGTAGTTGCAAAGGATTTCACCACCCCTTTCTGCTTGTAGTCTAACTGCTTCCCATCACTCAAGCTCCTTGTCGGACACTCGTTTGCATAGTGACCCATCTCATTGCACTTATAACATTTCACTAACTGTAAATAAAATTTGTTCTTAACTTCACCTTGATCTTTTTCAGTGCAATCACGAGCCTTATGTCCCATATTGCCACATCGGTAGCACTTCCCAGATTTCAGAAGACATTCCCCAGCATGCCTTTTGCCACATTTATCACAAACTGGAAACTTAGTTCTCTTACCATCAGACTTTTTTGAAGAATTCTTACCTTTCTCCTGCCACCTCGGTCTCTTCTTCTGCTGGTTGTTATAGAAAACTTGGTCATCAGCAAACTCCATTTCCACCTTCTCAGCACATCGAACAAGCTTTTCATAACTTTTAAACTCAGGAGAAGCTAATGCCCTTCGATACTTTGGCTTTAATCCTGAGTAGAAACGATTGATTTTACTATCAATGTCCCGGATAAAATTTGGAGCATACCTTGCCAATCGAGTGAACCTTTCTTCATAGGCAGCCACTGAGTCTTCCTCTTGCCTCAATTCCAAGAATTGCTTTTCCATCCTAAGTCGAAGAGCCGTAGGAAAATACTTCTCAAGAAACATACCTTTGAATTCATCCCAGTCAAGAGAATCAATCTCATCGGCGTCCCTGATATTTTTAACCATAGACCACCACTGATCTGCTTCACCCTCCAAATGGTAAATAGCAAGACTAACCTTTTGATTGTCTGAACACCCCATTACATCAAAAATCTTCTCCAGTGCTTTTATCCACCCTTCAGCTAGCACATGGTCAGATGATCCTCTGAATGATGGTGGATGTTACCTCATGAAATGTTCCACCACTGACATGTTCCTCTGCGGTTGATCTGGCTGATCTCGTGCATGGATACCACCGCCATTTATCGCTTGTGTCAACTGCACCATTACTGCAACAAACTGTTCAGTTCCAATTCCGACCATTTCTGGATGCTGATTCGGAAGGTTATTTCCTTCTGTATGCCTTCCTAGCACTGCTTCCCTATTTCCTCTGCGGAAAACCATTCTGAACAAACATGTCTTAGATGAAGCAACATGGTAATCTTTAAATGCTATATCATTTCGAAAAAAAAATATTTTTGGATAATCATTTAATAGAATTCTAACTCCTAAAGTTATCTAAACCGACCTTTGATACCAACTATAAGGCCCCAGCCTTAAACCTTACTTAATCTTGAGTTATTACAAGATTACACATTGAGGATCTTTTCGGGTTTAGAGTTTTAGAGAATTAGATCATAAAACATGCATTACATTCCACATATAAACAAAGTGGTTACATAAAGATAGTATTCTTCATTCCCATCAATGGAAACACATTTAAAATAAAACATGGATTATTTCTTGACACATCCTTGACTCTATCATCTTATCATGTACCTTTCCCTTGACCTGTGAAAAACATTTCAAAAACCTGGGATGAGCATAAAAACTCAGTATGGGTTATAAAAAAAACATGGAAAGGAAACATGAGTTCATATATACATAAGAATGAAATCATACATTACCCATAAAACATAGGCACTTTAACATACCTCATAAAATAATGAATAAATCATAGAAATCATAAGACATAAAGGTAACTTGAGGCATTCATAACATTCTTACGTATGGAGTAACCCTATTGGTTACATTTGGAATACCCATCACAGTATATTCCCTAAAATATCTTCGGAGAAACCTTAACGTTTCACTCCTTTGCGTTACCCAATGCATTGGAGAGCTATAACGGGCTCACCCGCCCTTAGTTTATCACGGAACCACCCGTCTTCATAATAATTCCCAAGAACCATAACATAATCATATCACATAAAACATGCATAAAGGAAACATAACATTTCCACATTTCAATCACGAGATATCAATACAACACATTGATATAAAAACATTATGAAAACCATTTTCAATACTAAAATAAAAGAAAAGTAAAATATGGTATTTATCTTTTTAAAAAGAAGGTATGGATTGTAGAGGAATCCAAAACTCAAATAACGGTCACGACGGTGGAGAAGTCGTTGTCGCATCATACGTACGACAAAAACATTCCCTTTTGTCGTTTAGTAAACGCTTCGTATAAAAAAGGTTCCTTTTGAATAAACATAAAAGTCAAAGGGGATTATACACCGTATAAAAGAAAGTTGTGTATAAAATAAAATATGCCTCAACGAAAGGAGATTGAGACGAAGTCCCATACCTCATATCCGACTTGACCCGAACGTTCTTTAATCTCCTGAATAATAAACTTGAGTTAATCTCTACTTGATTATGAATCTTTTTCAAGTTCATTATTCCTTTTATACCATGTTATGAACATCATGTAATCAGTTATGTTAATAATGTTCATTTTGTCGGTATTTGGTTCTTAAGTCAAAAATAGACTTCTTACAGTTACATGTTGTTAATTTGGTCAAATGTTCATTATATCCAGAATGGTATTCATGATGTAGATATCATATATGTCATATATATCCAGTACATACATGCATTTATAATATTACATAATCATTTAGAGGTAAGAAATGAAATGCACCGTTCATGGAGACGGTAAGCCGTACGTACGCATGAACGCTACTTCCATTTCTATTTCATATTTTCTGGAATGGAATCATAATGATATAAGAGTATATTATAATTCCAGTAAAATATATAATATCATTAACTTTATCCTTTACGCATCCCACATATGGTATTAACGAATCAAATCACTTTCAGGGGCGGTAGTACGCACTTCCTAAAATGAAGATATCGTGTTTTACCCATAATGGAAACCATAAAGGTATGCCCAAAATGAAAAAAAAAACAGAAGCATAAGGAAAACATAAACATATTATATATCATATATAAAAATAGTGACATCAAAATGGCCACCTTTGAAGGTGTTAAATGAGTGTTGAACAATCATCGTTTCGGGAGGCAGAATTTCTCCATCCACGGAAACCGTATGTTCTTTAACCATTTTATGTAGTTGTGTGAGAGTGTAGCTCAAATAAATCTTATAACAACATCCTAGTATATTGAAGATACTGGTGTTGTTACAAAAGAAGTAAATAAAAAGAGTTTAGGAGGTTGGAGAAGCAAAATAAAACAAATGAACATGAGAGAATGAATTACCTTTAAAAGTGTAACTCCTTTTGATTTGAGTCTAAAGGCTTCCTTTTAATGGATTATTCCCAAAGGGCATCCACTAGGATGAGGAGAGGGATGTGGAGAGAGTAAATGGGCAGGGGTTGTCCGAGCCAAAGGCTTGAGGAGTGTGTGAAATGAGGTAGAGGTGGGGGCCTTTTATAAGAGGAGAGGAGGGGTATTTTTGGAAAGTAAAGAAATATTACTTTATTTGAAAATGTTTTTCGGTTTTAAAAGTTCCCACATTGATATAATTCGTGGATAAGGTGATAAGGGTTCTAAATCCACTCATCCAATAAGTTTTGGACATGTGTAGTTCATAGATTTTACATTATCTTTCCATTTTATTTAAATCGTCAAATAATGATGTCATCGCTACATCATTATTATGTAATAAATAATTTAATTTATTTAATGTCTAAAAATATTAAAAAAACTACTATGATGTAGGAAATCTTTTTATATTTCCAATGACTATTTATAATCAAAAATCTGATCTTTATAACCCCATGTAAAAATTGTTTTCGTAAAACATCTCTTGTTTGTGTCATTTTTACTTTAACATTTAATAAAAAGTTATTTATGTCATTTCCAAACCAAAGTGTCTCCATGGGGTCCCCAAGTTGACCCATGGCTTGTCTTGGTCGGCCATGACACAACCAATAAGGTTGGGACATGTGTCTAGGTCATTTCATATTATTAAAGCATTATTTATACCTTAAACTACACTAATTACCACTAATCGTGATTAAGAACATAATAAGTTACTATTCACCAAAAAATTATTTTAATCTCATTGAACCACATTTTACTTCTTAATGACAACCATGTATGTCGGATTTTCAAAATTCAGTACACATTAGTGGTAAACTTTCATTTAACTGAAAAATCAGTTTGCTTGATTACCACTTAGTGGTTTCAATATTCATCAAAAATTGAAGTTTTTCAGAAAATTACCAAAAATTCACCCTAAGCTATATTTGATATTCCGAATTCAAAAATGAAGTCCATTTTACAAAATTCAAATCATATAAGTCACATTAATTAATTTAATAATTAATTCCCGCTGCCAGAGCAAATAGCGTGTTTTTACAAAACAATAAGTATCAAAAGATTGACACCAGTTTAAGTCTAATTTCAAAGTGAAATTGATTCCAATGACCACCATTGGATAAAATGGTAAAAATATATTCTAATTTCACTTCAAATCCAATTCAAAACATAATATAATCATATAAATAAATTAGATTAAAAAGCAGTTTTGATGTAAAATGCTGTATTTTTCACTATTCATTAAAAAAATGAACATTGTCCGAAAAATACCAAAACTTCACACAAGGTAAATTTTGATGTCCCAATCATAAAGAAGAAGTTTATTTTGACAAACATAGTTTATAAAATTGTCAAAATATATATTCAAAAATGGTTTTCCATCAAAAGGCAGTAAAACAATCTTTTAAGAATATTAGTGTATTCCATGCATAAGATTGTATTTACTTTCATTTTAAGCCTCTATAATACTATATTAATCATTAATAGACATAGATAAAAATATCTATTATTCATTACTTACTTGGGATGTTACAAAGATCCTCTAAAATTTTAATTTTATCAAATTATATAAATTATATATAATTTAATGTAGTACTCCATGTATCCTTACCACTTCTATTAAGTATAAATTGTCAATATGATCAAGTAATAAAAAAAATTAACAGAAATTATGTATTTTGAATTTTTAATTTGATTCACCACTACCCAGATTGTGTTATTTCTTTTATGTATTAAGAATACTGATATTGAAATCTATAGTGTTGTTTTCCTATTTCCATACTAGTATAGGT
The DNA here is from genome assembly GCA_963277665.1 of Viscum album. Classification (NCBI taxonomy): domain Eukaryota; kingdom Viridiplantae; phylum Streptophyta; class Magnoliopsida; order Santalales; family Viscaceae; genus Viscum; species Viscum album. Next base: position 432,975,312 of record OY728121.1, read on the forward strand.
AATGGTTTCATCATCCCTTTAGACTTATAAAACTCTACCTTAACTCTATAGGATACTAGGAATTGAGATATATACTCTACAATACCCCATTTCATGTTATCCCACAAGAAGTGATTCTTATGATATTTGTTTATATTTTTGCATCGAGGATAAATAGATAATGTTGAGCTATTATAGTCATACAATAAATCCATGAATTTTTATTTTGAAGGGACAAATGTTCTTTTCCCAAATCTTATTACTCCACCATTTCTAAATTTCAACTCTAGAACACTTCCTTCATTCTTCTATAAATCTGTATAATCTTTCTAATCCTCATTTACATTCATATTGATTGAAGTTTGAGAAATGATATGGGAATGGTTTGATTTTATCCATTCCCTTATTATTTATAAATATATACATTGAATATATATGAATAATGGGTCCATTTTAATCCTTATTATGTATAAGGTAGGAGGATCCATTCTTCTGAGGGAATATTCCACCTTTCTTTCATTTCCTATAATGTAATTTATTTATCAATCATAGACTTTTAGTAGCTCTATCCATCTCTATTGGAACTTGTTCAACTCTCTATGTGAGAATATATACTTTAACCTTTTTTATTGATATTTATATATAACATTTTTACCATATATGTAACATCTCCTATTATTTAATTAAAATATATCTATCCCCATATATAGATCATGAATTAGGTAATTTTTTTCATTAACATTCTATTTTCATGATGCATGATATATTTCATTATCATTTTTCATTTAGACACATCCCAAACTATTCATTGAATAATAATTATATATGGAAAACCCTTATCCACTCTATGGTAAAGTGAGTATAGGTGTTGTGAACAAGAACTTCTTAATATCCTTGAATATTTATTCATTTTATTCATTCCAAATGAACTTCAACCCCTCTATGTTATCATAGTTTATGGACTAGAACATTTTGATATATTTCTCATAAAGCAGTGATTGTATCCAGTTAAACCAAGAAAACTATGGATCTCTACCAAAGTGATTGGTTTGATCCATTATTCTATAAACCCTATTTTTTAATGATCAATAGATACATCCTCACTTGTGATTACATGACCTATGAAAGGTAATTTTTGTAGACAAAACTCACACATATTAAACATGGAATAAAATTTCTCCTATTGTAAGGTCTTAAATACCATCATAAAATTCTAATTATTCTCCTAATATCTCTTAAAATATATTATAATATTATCAATAAACTATAACACTAATTTATTAAGGTAATATATAAATAATTAATTGATTATATCCATGAATATTTTAGGATAATTAATAATTATAAAAGTAATTAAACAAGATTGATAGAGCCCAAATATTGTGTGGAAAGCAGTATTGCGTATATCTTATCTCTTTACCCTTAATTGATAGTATCTAGATTAAAGTTACACCTTCTAGAAATATTTATCTCCTATAATTTGATCAAATAAACCATAAATATGAGGTAGAGCATACGTTTTATTGATCATGGTTTTGTTAAGTTCATGGTAATCAATGAAAAGATTCATTGATCCATCCTTATTCTTGATAATGAGTACTAGTGGACCCCATAGTGAAGACCCTGGTCATACAAATACCATGTATAAATTCTTCTAAAGATGAATTTTAAATTCTTATAACTCAACATGAGTTATTATATAACGACACTTTGATATTGGAATTAAACCTTATATAAATTAAATTAAAAATTCAACCTCACATTTTACAAGAAGACCAGACAGTTCCTTAATATATTCATCAATATAATCATTTACGATTACCATGTCTCCAATTTTGAGTTCATGGCCAATCATTTGAGAAATGTGTCCCTCATTATTGGATGTCAAGACCCATATTAATGGATTCACTTCCAAATTGATTTTATAATAATCATTTCACTTATATTTGATAATGGCATGATTTGGGATATGAAAAGAGACATCTTAATCATGAAAACTAATATGAGACATATATAGGGAGATCCATTGCATGCACAATTTTACAAAGAATTATACTAAGGGAATACTAACTAGATCTATACAATATTAATTCCCAAAAATCTTAATCATAGTAGAGTTGTATATTTTGGATACAATAATTGCCCCATCAGTTGTTTTCAAAGATAATTCTATAACCATGTTTTTATTTGATGAATTAATATTCTTATAAAATGTACATGATATGGAAGAATATAAAGAACAAAAATAAAATAAAATAATATCAATTTTATATTGTATAATAATTCTATCATTATCCACTTAATTGTCTTGGTTCACTATAGTGGTAGTGATTGTATATGATCTTCATGGATACATTATTATAGAAGGTTGTTGAGGCATATTTTCCTAAAAATAACTTATACTGGGGAATATATTTTCACAATGAACAAACTCCTTGAATGTTAAGTATTGAAATGTGGGTGGCGCATTAAATGGTACCTTCTTACTGTCAATTTTATTAACTGGCCCCTTAATCACTTTTCTTACAATCATGAACTTGATAGGCTACCTTACCACACTTGAAGCACTTTTTGATCCCTTTCATGAAATATACGTGGTTCTTCTTCCAATTTTTTTTGAAATGTAGGTAGTTGATTTTTCATCCAATAATTTGATTTATAATTCAAATTTACCTAAAAATCCATCCAATTTTCTTAACTTTAGATCCATGTTAATGAAGTGGGTATTTAGTTTCTATTTATACATAAAGTTCACTTTGAACAATTTCTTCAAAGATAATAAAGTCCCTCATTGCTAATTCTATTTGACGAGTTGGTAATATTTCACTAAATAATTGATCGATCTTACTTTCAGTGTTAAAAATTAAACTAAATTCATATATTGTGAGTCTCATAAAGTTATCATCCTTGAGGTATAATATAATCACCCTCCTTCTATTTCAGCTTAATGAATTCTCACCCTATTCTCATGAAAATTGTTTGGGGAAAATATTTGGTGAAGAATATTTTAATGAACTCCTTCCATCCTATGGAGTCAGCATTTTTACTTTTGTTTTTTATTCGTAATGAGGCTCTAACAATAGTCTGCCTCACCCTTGAAACGATACAAAAATTTAAAAAATTTATCGAGTCTTGGGAATCAGATAATGAAAAATATATTTTCTATAGAAATGATCCAATTCTAAATAATTAATGGGTTATAAGACACATGTGAATGTTTTCATGGGCCTTACATACAAAATATTTGAAAACATGGAATGCAGTATTGTGGATGGCTAGGGTAATCTCTCAAGGAGTTGGTCCAAAAACATTACTATCCTATCACCTTATTAATGATTTTTATTAATATTTAATTTAATAAACATAGGGTTTGATGGATGCCTACACAAAGTGAATGGAAATGACATAAAAAATTAAATGAAATAAAGGTAACTCCCCCAGATTTAACCATAGTAATCCTTCATTATATCATATGTTTAACTCTCTACTCCATTCTCGGTTTTTTCTAACCTGCTAAAAACCACGTCACTACATAAATTATGTGAATGGGAATCATAGTTATGGATATCTCCCCAAGAGATCAACCAACCACTATACAGAATAAAACATAGTGCAGAGTCTATCAAAGGCCAAAAAATAATCCCAAGCAATCATAAGTGATCTAGAAATAGGGAGGAAAAATAAATTTTATTAGTGTGAAGTAAAATGACTTAAGGAAGAACATGAGGTGTGATAATCTCCTAAACCACTCAAAAACCCAATTTACTATAACAAAATGCATTTTAAAAGACCTGTAGTATGAACTCTGGTACACTAGTTTTCATCTAGTAGGTGATCCTAAGGTTATCCTCTCATTATTTATTAGAGATTCAGAACAATAATCACATAAATAGAATCAAGGAAGCACAAATAAATTGTAAAGAAAATAACAACATGAAGAAATTAAATTATTGGAATTATAATTGAAATAATGAAAACTATACATCAATAATAGGTTAAGCTAAGGTAAAAGTCTATGGTTTGAATCATTTACTATAGAGAGGGTAAAATATATTTATCACATCATCTTGTATCTTTAATACTATTCCTTGGGATTTAGTGTAGTGTGCTTAGATATCCATGTTCCTTGGATGTTTGACACATGTCTAGCTTGAGGTTAATGATTGATGAATTTGAGAATATAGAATTTTCCAACTCTTTTTGAAATTCTCCATTGAGATCCATATTTATATTCATCTGGATGATCTCCACATGGTTATTCTATTAGAGATCATCCCAATTTTTTCATACTATAAAAATATATTTTTATTTTAGGTCAACCTTTTCGATTTTGGTAATTTCTAATTATGATCCCCATGACCTAAAAAGTGGCTAAGTATCAAAGGCTTATAATATACATGTCGCTCAAATCATATGAAGTTAAAATTTATGGGATGGTAGTATCTAATTGTGGAGGTATATAATTCAAATGATGAATTGAAGTCTCATGATGAAGTCTTACGATTTATGTAGGGACAATTCATACAATGGGGCTCATAGTGGCTTATGTTTTTCTTGAATTTATATGCTGAATGTTTGAAATTTGATAGTAAATTCTTATAATACCTCTCATACAAATTTAGAAAATTACCAAAAGTGTTTTGATTAGTGAAATTGACACAGAAATTGACTCCTAACACTTATTATTTCAAGAATTCATATGATCATACTTTTCCTATTTTTATCACTAGACCTAAAACTCATGAAATTAATAGTTTTAGTGTATGATTTTTCAACTTCTTTCCATAATTAAATAATATTTATAAATAAATTAAAAATAATTTAAAAAATCAAATTTCAATTATCCAAATCAATTTATAACATGTCCATTAATATCCAAAAATGAATACAAAATTTAAAAAAATTATTTGATCAATTTCACATTGAATTCCATATTTTACCAAAGTAAAAAAACCTAATTAATTTCCTAGGTCTTAAATTTAGAATGGGTTAATTTCCATTAATAGGAAGTTCAAAAAAAAAGAAATATTGGTTCTTATCACTCTCTCACATATATAGTATTACAAATCCAAGTAATACCATGAATTGTATTTATTTTTAAATATTTACTCTACCTATCTTCAAATACACATTTTAGAAAAGAGAGAAAGAAATTATCTAGATATTGTTGAAAATTTCTTGCATCCTATATGAATTTATCTCCCTAAATAACTAAATTATAAATTAATGTTCTACTTTCATGATTGAAACAAATTATAATTTATTATAATTAAATCTTAAATAAATGTAACTTTAAAATATCAGTCTCTCATAAGTTACTTATACCAATGATATATTTTTCACTTTATTTGTACAAATAAAATGTTATTATTATAATTTTGTTTACCTATATTTATTTGGGATTAATATTCCCCTCACCCAATTTTATTCGTTATATATAATTAATTACTTAATTAATTTTTCATATCCATTTATGTATGAATCACTTGTTAAATTTACAGTGGGATTTTGTTACTCACACAACCAATGCTTAATTATCATAGAACTTCATTGTGGGATCCAAATCCCCCATTTTAATCTCATTTCAAAGGATTTATATGATTATATTTTGAGTTGGATCTCTATGGTGTTTTATATCCAAAAGTATATTTTATCAATGATTTAATTTAAACATTAAGTTTGCTTATGTTATAAATCTACTTCATCAAATATCCTTGCAATTAAATTATTTTCTCTAGTTCAAAGACTGAATTTCTAGGAAAATAGTTCATAATCAACTCTGAAATATTGAAAGTACAACAATTTCAGAATACATGAAATCCCTCAAAACTATCTTGAAATAATTACGATATGGTACATTAATATTAAGCTCAATTTTCCTAACCTAAAAACACACCAACATAGAAAAATATAGAATGGAGACAATAAGAATATTTTATTTTAAAATTTATAAAAATGTATTTTAAATAGACTATAAACTTATCTAAAACATGTTTGAATACCTTCCCCCTAGTTATTAATCACCGCCCATTCAAATTTAGTAATACGTACACACATTTCAGTTATTAATGCAACTGTAAAAAGATTGAACAACAAGGAGTTTATTTTTTAGCAGGCTTGAGTTATGATCTCCCATAGTTACTTTAGAAATAGCTTGAGAAAATTTCCTATGTGATTTCCATTTTAAAAAACCTAAAGATAATATAATTAAATGATATTACATTTTATATAAAACTTAGAAAATGGAATAAAATATGGTTTTACCACTAAGTCGTTACTAGTCCATTTACTTCCCATTATAAGAAATTCTATTTGTTAACCTAAATTCGAAGATGGTTTTGTTTTTTAATAAAAACCACTGAATTTTATTTTAACAATGATAGCCTTGGTATATGGCCGTGGCCTTAAACATTACTTAATATTGAATTAAATGAATAATTCCCATTTAGGATCGTTTCAGGTTTAGAGTTTTAGAGAATTAGATCATAACAATTACATCTCAAAAGATTACATAGTAGACACTTCTACAAAGATTCCTTTTTTTCAAAACATGAACACTAAAAAAAGGTCATTTCTAGTTACAAGTTTAAGAAAGCATTGCTTTTCCTTGATCCCATCCTTGACCACATTCCACATTATGTCCTGTGAAAAACATTTCAAAAAAAACTTGGGGTGAGCATGAAAAGCTCAGTAAGGGATACACAAAGAAGGATAACTGTTAGTTTTTGAAAACAACAAGTAAACCATGAATACTTTATCAAAGTAATACTTTTCACCTTTATGAAGTATAAAATACTCTTCATTGAATAAAATATCATTACATACCCTTTTGAAACCAAAATATTACCATAAAACCCATATAAAGTACACATAACATATAAAGGTAACTTGGGACATAAACATACTTAAATGGAATAACCATACGATCGACTTCCACACATATCACATAATAGAATAGCCATACGGCCGAAATACATACCCAATGAATTGGAGGTTATAACATAACCACCCATCCTGGTATTCACGGCACCACCCGTCATATGGTTTATCACATAACCACACGTCAAATGTCCAAGTATCATTATAAAATCATAAGACATAAAACAAATATAATGGAAAGAAAACACTTACACAATTTGATCACAATATATCACTTAAATATATTGACGTAAAAAATCCATTATAAAAACCTTTTTAAATACTATAATACATAAAAGAGTATATGGTATTTATTTCATTTTAAAAAAACATCATGACTTGTTTAGGAAGCGAAAGACCAAATAATACTCTCGGTGGTGGAAAAGGTCGTTGGCACCGCGTACGTTAAAAGAAACATTCCTTTTTTCCATTTTGTAAAACTCTGCGTAGAAAAATATTCCTTTTGTATTAAAAGTAAAAGTTTTATATACACCGTATAAGAGAAAGCCTTGTATTAGAACAAAATATGTCTAAATAAAAGGAGATTGAGATGAAGTCCCTTACCTCGTGTTCGACGTGACTCTATAGCTATTTAATCTCCTGAATAATACACAAGAGTTAATTTCTACTTAATTAAGAACCTTTTTCAAGTTTAATATTCCTTTTATATAACTTATTTCCATGTAATAAACATTATGTAATAATTTAAGGTAATAACGTTCATTTTGTCGATATCTGGTTAATAAGTCAAAAAATGGACTTCTCACAATTACATGTTGTTCATGTGGTCAAAGGTTCATTATATCCAGAATGATATTCATGATTTTGATATAATATATATCGTATATATCCAGAATATACATGTATTTATAGTAGTACATAACATTTGGAGGTAAGAAATGAAATGCACCGTTCATGGAGTTGGTAAGCCGTACGTACGCATGAACGCTACATTCATTTCTATTTCGTATTTAATGGAGTGAAATCATAATTATATAAAGGTATATTATAATTCTAGTATAACATCATATATAATAACATTAAATCCCTCCTTTATATTTCCCACATATGGCATTAACGAATCAAATCACTTTGAGGGGGCGGTAGTCCGCACTTCCTAAAATGAAATTATCGTGTTTACCCACAATGGAAACCATAAAGGTATGTCATAAATGAAAAATAAAGAAGCATAATGAAAACATAAACATAATATATATCATATATAAATAGAGTGACATCATAATGGCCACCATGAAAGGTGTTAAAAGAAGATTGAACAATCATCGTTTCGTGATGCAGAAAATCGCCAACCACAAAAACAGTATGTTCTTTAACCATTAGAGGACGGTGTGTGTAGGTTTAGCTCTAATAATTATCATAACAACATCCTAGTATATTTAAGATACCGGTGTTTTTACAAAAAAAAGAAATAAAAAGAGTTTATGGGGTTGGAGAAGCAAAATAAAACATAAGAACACAAGAAAGGACACTACCTTTAAATCGGGTAACTCTTTTTGATTTGAGCTCAAAGGCTTCCTTGGAAAGACTTCTGCCCAATGTGTGGTTCCTAGGAGTAATAGAGGGATGTGTAGTGACAAAATGGGCAGTGTTTTTCTGAGCCAAATTCTTGAGAGGTGTGGGTAAGGTGATAGAGGTGGGGGCCTTTTATAAGAAGAGAGGAGGGGGACTCATGGAAAGTTATAAAAGGTTACTTTATTATAAAATTAGTTTCGGGTTTTAAAGGTCCCAAAATTATTTATTTCTAGGATAAGGTGATAAGTGTTCGAAATCCACCCATACAATAGGTTTTTGACAAGTGTAGGTCTTAGATTTTACATTATCTTTTCATTTTATTTAAATCGTTAAATAATGAGGTAATCGCTGCATCATCATGGTTTCATAAGTAATTTAATTTATTTAATTTATAAAAATTATAAAACATATATCATGATGTAGGAAATATTTTTATATTTCTAATTAATATTTGTAGTCAAACATATGGCTTGTATAACCGGATTTAAAAATTGTTTTAGTGAAACAACACATGTTTGTGACATTTTAATTTTAACATTAAAAAAAGTTATTAATGTCATTTTCCTACCGAAGTGGCTCCATTGGGTCCCCAAGTTGACCCATGGATTTCCTAGGTCGTCCATGACACATCCAATAAGTGTAGGACATGTGTCAAGGTCATTTCATATTATTAAAATATTATTTTTACCTTAAATTACACTAATTACCTCTAATCGCGATTAAAAAATAAAAGTTATTATTCACCAAAAATTATTTTAATCCCATTGAATGACATTTTACTTTATAATGAAAACCATTTTTGTCGGATTTTTGAAATTCAAAACACATAAGTGGTAAAATTTTCTTTAAACAAAAAAAATCCGTTTTTTGAGTACCACTTTGTGGTTTCACTATTCATAAAAAATTGATGTTTTTAAAAAAAATACCAAACCATCACCCTATTATATATTTGACATTCCGAATTCAAAAATGATGTCTATTTTAAATAATTCAAATCATATAAGTTACATTAATTAATTTAATAATTAATTCCCGCTGTCACGATAAATAGCGTGTTTTTATGAAACATTATATATCAAAAGATTGACACTAGTTTAAGTCCAATTTCAAAGTGAAATTAATTACAATGACCACTATTGGATTAAATGGTAAAAATATATTCTAATTTCAATTTAAAACAAATTCAAAAGATAATCTATTCATATTAATAAATTATATTAAAAAGTGGTTTCGAATTAAAATATAACATTTTTCACTATTCATTAAAAAAATGAACTTTATCGGAAAAATACCTAAAATTTACAGAAAGTAAATTTTGATGTCCCGATTATAAAGAAGAATTTTATTTGGTCTAATAGAATTTATAAGTGTGGCCAAAAATATATTTAATTATGGTTCCCCATCAAAAGGCGATAAGTGGACCTTTAGTGAAAATTAGAGTATATATGCCTAAAATTGAATTATTTTTGTATTTTAAGCCTTTATCCTTTATTGGATAAATTTAAAAACATTTAACAAACATATATAATCATATTTTAGTTATTTCTATTCATTCCCTCAAATACAACGGATATGTGTTAACTACCATTTAAAATAATATTATTTTATTACTAGTGTGCAATGTATGATTTCAAAGAAACTCTTTGTTGCATATTGGGTACTCTGTAGAACATCGCAACCCCTTTAAAGTAAAATTAATATTTAATTCATAAATATTAATAAATATGAAAATGTTTTATTCTTTATTTACCTGGGATGTTACACTTAGAGAACCCATTGAATAGAGTAATATATTCCCAATAATAAATTATTAATGAAATTAATGTTTATTGGGAGAAGTGAGAATAAATTATGGGGTATCCCTATTGGATGTTGCATAATACTCTAATTTATGTTCAAATTATTTTTAAAGAGGTAATGGATTTTCTATAGGTCCCAAATATTCTTAACCATCATATGACACCTTATAGGAATAATTTTGTCCACTTTGTTGTAAAATTATAATCATTTTATTCAAAAAAGTTAGGTTGCATGTCTATTATAGTTTATAAATCCACTGGTTTAACTAAATCGTCCAATTATTCCATAGTTTATTTCTATATATTATCAAATAAATCCACATTAAACTTATTTTCATTAATTTTGAGAGCCTCATATTCTATTTCTATCGCTAATTGATCTTGTAATGTTGTTTCCTTGGGTTCCTCATCACTATCCAGGGAAAAAGACTGCTCGACACTACCTAAAATATCAATGAAATATTAGCTATATTGTAATTAAAATAATAAGGAATCAAATGAAAGTGAGTCTAAAAACTTATTTACTCCCTCGATTGGATCAAACTGAAGCTCTTTGTCTTTAATGAATACATATTGATTGGTTCTTGTTGGAGAGGGGAACAGATCCATCAATTTTCCTTCAAATACCAGAATCTCATTTTCTTTTTCTTCTTATTCTTTTGACACATAATCTATTAATATAGAATTTATATTTTAAAAAAAGGGTAATTTTTAAAATTAATTAGAGAAAATGTAGAATGTACATTCAACTGTTCTTTTGTACCCCTCAAATGTTTTATCTGGAAGTATTTATTTCAACATAAAGGCCTCAGGTGTCATTTTAGAAATGTGAGGGAGTGAAGGTTGTTCTAGTAATTCTTCCACATTTTCATATTTAGATAATTAGGGGATGAAATTAAAGTTCACATTCTTTTTTAACCACAAGATTATTTTCTTTATTTTATAATTTTTTCACCATAAGTTCTTTGGGGGTGGTAGTTATCATAACCATAATATCCTGTAGTCCCCCAATTGTCTTTTATATTTATTAAATTTTAGGTCCATCTACAAAGATATATTTATGTATGCTTTAATATTTTCTATTATGGGTTCTGATTTATTTTTTTAATGTGGGGGAATATATTTTTGATGCTATTTGAGTTAGAAAATGTATTTGGTACAATCCTCCAACCATTTTTATGGGCCAACTATTTATTCTACTATTATTGAATTACCTCCTCTTAAAGATGCTATACCAATATGGACAAGTAAAATGTGTGAGGATACATTAAATAATAGTAAAACAGTTATACTTATCTCATATTTAAGGATTGAATGAAATATAAAAATAAGGGAAAAATAAAAAGATAAAAAAAAGAAAAAAGCATAATGAAACACACTATTTAAAAATATTTAAAAATAGTGAAAAAATTTCAGCCTAAATTCCTAGCAATTATTTCCTTACTTTAATGTATCTCATGATTCTTTCATAAATAATTTTTGAAAACCTAAACGAAACCTAAAGGACTACCAGTGTCATCTCAAAAAGCATTCAGCCTAGAGGTTAACTATTCTAAAACATTATTAATTTTTTTTATTTCATAAATTAAAAAGTACGAAACATTGTGAGTTTTATGGATGAAAATAGAATTTTATTGGAAATCCAAGTCAAAATGAAATTCATGAAAGGATACACCCTCAGATTCAATCATAGCAATCCTTCATTGTATCACAGCTTTGACTCTATATTCAACTCTCTATGTGTTCTAACTGGATATACATAGGCTCACTACATAAAAGGTGTGAATGTATATAACAATTAAGGATATCTACCCAAGAGATCATCCAAACACTATCACTAATGAACCATAATCTTGATTCCACGAACATCCAAAACCACTAATCCCAATTATACATTTGAGATATAGAAAGAGGGAGATAAAATGGTTTCTAATAGATAGAAATAAAAAGTGGGAAGGAAGAATGTGAGTTATGATAATCTCATCAGCCCCTCAACCACCCAAATCCATAGAATAAAATAGAAAGAAATTAACCAGGTTTATGGACTCTAGTTCATTTGTGTTCATGCAGTGGGCGATCATTGGGTTAGCCACTCATCATTCTAGAGTGCTTGAGAATCCCCATCACTTCATAGTAGTGTAGAAACATTAATAAAGGTGGATTAAATGAACAACATAAATATATTAATATGATATAATTATAATTAAAATGTAGAAAATAGTAAATCTTGACTAGTTCAAGAAAAATTTGAAGCCCAAGGTTTGAATCCTTTTAAATGGGGAGGGGCCAAAATATTTATCGCATCATATCATCACATTATTTCTATTTTTGGGTTTCATTGTAATGATATTTGAGCTCCTTATTTATTAGATGCTCAATGATTTTCTATCTCAAGGGTTGTGATTGATGAAGTTGGGTTTCTAGAATATTCCAGCTTCACTCTAAATTCTCCCATGATCTCCACCTTTATCATTTACTAGATGATCTTTACATGGTTCTTCTAATAGAGATTAAACAGTTTTGGAAAAAACCAATGAAATAGATTTTTTTAGGTTGAAATTTTCCATTTTAGGAATTTTGGATTTTTATCCTCACAAACTAAAAAGTAGATAAGTACTAAAGGATTATGATGTACATTTACCTCACATAATATGACTTTGAAAGTAATATGATGGGGATGTATGATTTTGTAGCTCTAGAAATTTTATGATGACTTGATGTCATGAAATTAAGTATTAAGATATAGAGATTTAAAAGTTATATTATGGGGTTAAAAAGGTATTACAATTTTCTGTAAGTCATATGATGTATTTATGACATATGTTAGAAAAGTCATACAATGCTACTCATCCAAATATGGAAATGTCCAAGATCTTTACAATAAGTGAGACTCACACAATGGGTGTTACAAAGTCTTACGATCATAGTATTTTATACGATCGTTCCTCTTCTATTTTTCATCCTTCGAACTAAAACTCATGAAAATTATAGTTTCAATGTAGGATTTCTCTAGCTCTTTCCTGAAATGAATAAAACTATTCAAATAAGATTTATAATCTGTTTGAAAATTAATTTTTAATTTTATAAATAACAATATGTCTTGTCTATTAACAACCAAATATTAATAAAACATTAAAACTATGCTTTAATCTATTTTATAATAAATTCATAGTTTCATTGATGTAACAAATATGAATTAACTTCAAGGAATTAAATAAATTTTGGATCTAATTTTCATTGAAAAGTAGTTCAAAAATAGGGAAATGTTATCCCTAATCAAGGAACCACTTAATTATTCTAGAATTATCCATATAAAAGGATTAATAACAAGTATATCCTTTATTGGAACATTTTGTATCTCATAATGGTTTGCATTATTATTCATTTATGGAGTTAGTCGGATGAGTATTATGAAGAGATTTTGAATTCTAACTCTTATACCAACTTGTTTCTAATTTGGATAATCATTTCATATTCCATCACACCCATCGTTAATTTAGTTCAACCTATTTCCGACAATTTAATAAAATACATGCATGTTATGTAATAAAATACTAAATTTGAAAGGCTTATAAAAATAATAACTATTAACATTAAAGGAATAAATCATAAATGATATATGTACCCAAATTTCTAAATTTATAGGTTCTAATAAAACTTATTCATAGTCTTTTTCCTATTGGGTTTTCCGACCCTACATTAATGTTTTCAAACCCTTCATAATGGTTTGTGGGGAGCATGTGAATTAACCAAATCATATCCGTAAACTATTTTAAATAATGTGTACTGGTAGGGCACATGTTTTGTACTAATTTGATATCAATTAAATAATCAACCAACCTATTTTAGGGTAATTACCCCTAGGTGCATCTACTCTAGAGATTACATCCACTTATTTAAACATGGACACATATTTTATTTCTAGTAATCCACACACTCTATAATTTACAAAAATTTGGATGATATCATCAATTTAGTGGTATCCTGTAGAGTTTTTTCTAATTTTATCTAGTTATAATCACAATAAATAACTAAAACTCTCTTTGATACCAATATATAAAACCCAAGAATTTAATACATTCATAATACATCATTTCGCATGATTATTCATTTCATCTCATAATAAATCACACCATAAAACCTAAAGGCATAATGCCTTTGGAGAATAGACATATAAAAACCTAGTTTATAACATTTTAAACATTTCCCAAAATACATATTCTCACATGATACCCTATTTTACACATCATACAAAATACCATACTTCATAACATTAGCAATGTAAATATAAGAAAGGGTGAGCTCAGATTCTTAGTATGAGTAAATATAAGAGTCATCAATCGAAGATAATAAGTGGGAATAAAATTTATATAAGGGTATGAGAACATAATAAAGGTATATGGAATAAAATGGGATAATTATACCCAATAAATAATATATCATAAAACGTGATTCATGGAATAAATCTATGAAATTAACATAAGACATGGGTAATTACAGTGTGAAAAAATGAGTCAATAATCATTATTTATAAAAACATGACATGGAATAATAATAAGGAATATAATTGTGGTATAAAAATAATCATTGAAAACTCATTTCCTTTATCAAGGCTCCCAACCAAGGAATTCATCACATAGTGGGAAGAGTCCCATAGGGGATTTAGTTCACTCTTATTCCCCTAAATATAGTGGATAGAGTCCCATATGGTATTGCGTTCACTTCTAATTCCTAGAATAATTTAATATCCTGAGATACAAAGCATTACCCAGTGAATGAAGGTCTATATTGGTCACAATTATCAAATAATAGTAAACCATACATGTATGTTACACTAGAACATAATAACATTCATAATTCACCGTAGCTTGATTAACTGAGGAAAAAGAATTTATTTTCATGAAAACATCTGTAAGACATAGTCATCATCCATATAGAAACATAATTTGGATGGGATCACTGAAGTATATTCCCCATTAAAATTTATATACATTAATGGATGTTTACAATGAAAAGACACTTTAATATGATCATTAAAGTTTACTTGGAGAAATAAATAAAATTATTAACATTTTTGATATCATATGAGAAATAATTCTATAAAACAAAAGGAATTGAAAATTTTTAGGAGGATAGAAAAAAAAAGCATGGAAGTTTCATAAAGAAACCCAATAAATGAATATTGAAAATACATTAGTAAAGTCAGTGTTAAAATGAGATTACATTCCTACTATTATAAAGAATATCCAAATTAATGAAAAATGAAATCATAAGTCAATTTTAAATTTCATATTCAATGAGATAGAAATAATAATTTTAAAATTTTATTTTAAAATAGAAAAATCCATAATGGAATCCTTAAAATAATTAAAGGATAATGAAATAAATATTTAGTGGAAGATAAAAGATACAAACTTTAATAAAAAATATTTATTGAAACCCACACTATTAAAAGATTATTATAGATTTGTTTTTAAAAGAGTTAAACAAAAATATATAGATCACATGAAATAATGAATATTTGGATTTTAAAATAATGAATAATAATATTTGTGGTAATAGTTAATATAGATATGAATTATAAACATCCCCGCTGAAAATAAGTGGTAAGGTTTGTTTCTCTTATAAGCCTCACTTTTTGTTAATTATAAACCAAATGGGAAGTGAAATTGTAAGAAAACATTTAAATACAATGAAAAAACATAGGATAATAAAATAAAGGAGTTTTCATAGATAAATATAATATAATTTTCCTATATAGTAACTTAGTTATTATAATCTCTAATTCAAAATGAGATTGGAAAAAACCCCAAACCTTTTACTCATAACTTCCAACAAATCTATTTAACCTTATGTATAATAAAAATAATAATATTAATAAATTATTTAAAAACATTATCAATATATATTACAATTATAATATTTAATTATAACAATTTTTTATATATTCATTATCCAGTAAATATTAAATTTCACCATCAGATGTTAGTAATTTCAATTGATTCTCATATGATTCATAATTCCGATGTTGAACCCCATTTTTTATACCAATTTCATAATAACCATATTATAAAATATATTTAAATAATTTTTTATGATTTATGTATCCCCTAATTAATTTTATCAAAACTGTGTGCATGGTTCATTAAAATGGGATCTATAAAAAGTTTATTTTAGGTAATTTATTAATATCAATTGATTAATTTGTAATGATCATTAATTTTTATGTCATCTATTCCGAACCATATCCATGAATAATATTACCCCTTAATGTTATATATATTCATCAAATATATTTTATAACCACCCATGTAAGACGGTGATAAAAAAACATAATGGTCATGGAGGCAGTAGTCCGCATGTATCACATACAACATTTTTAGTTTTTTAATGGTTGGATTAAGGTAAAAAATGGTTATTACATAAACATAGTTACATTTAAATATATTAATGATTCTAATATAAATATTTTTATAGGAGTATAGTATATTTAGAGTAAGTATAAGAATAAATAATGAAATAAAATGACTAAGGAGTTATTTGAATTTTCTATTTCACTCCTCAGGGAAACACTTATACCCTTATTAGAATGGTTTTTTGGTGAGAAAATAACCTATAGAGATTGATAGGGGGATTTATGGAGAGATTTAATTTGACTTTTTCAATCTAAAAATCATGTTTTGTGTTGATAAGTGGGGTGTTGAAGGGATCTTTTTATAAGTAATAAGGGTCGAACCTTTTTAAATACTCATATCTTTGGATTAAAGGAATGAAAATTTCAAAGAATAATGGAGAGGAGTAGAAAATAATTAATAGAGGATAAGTCTTGTTCATGAAACCTCTCATCAATTTAAATAATAAATTGGGTTTTAGATAATTTACCCCCTTTCCCCTTATTATATATTTTTATCGTAATTAAATTTTACACTGGTAACACCATTTTTAACCATGAATTTTATTTTTATGACTAATAATAAATGATCCATTTTTATATAATTTTGATATGAATATTAATAATTAAAAAAAATATTAAATTTCTCAAATTGATACAAAATAATTTTAAAATAATAAATGTTAAATGTATTAAAATAGTTTTAGAAAAAAAAATATAACTCAGGTTCCAAAATTATGAATATATATTTTAAATTTAATTTTATCACATCAAATGTATAATTTTTATTATTAAAAAAATATTAATTTTGAAAACATGTTTCATAAATTTTAATTTCATGCTTATATCCCAATGATGTCATAAATTTTAAAGTATTTTTGAATATTGTATTTTTTTATTATTTACCTTTTCAAAAAAATCTCAAAATTTCCACATAATCTATTATTTTATTACTATGTTCATAAATTAATTTCTTTTTTTCAAATTCCAAATCTAAAATTTATGAATTTAACTTTTAACTGGAAAAATAAAATACAATGAAACACTAATTTTATATGAAAATGTAATTTAAAATATTAATTGTTCTTATTCATATTTTCTATAATTTAATGTCTAAATTTATGTTAATATATTATACTATCAAAAATGTGTTTTATCATAATTTAACCATAATATATTTATTTTCATAAAATTAAATTCATAGAGTAATTAAAATCTTTTTTATAAAAAACACATAAAATGATCTTATTAGTAATTTAGAAACACTAATTTAATTTTATTAATGCATTAGTATAAGAAATGAATCTTATTTTTATATCTATATAGATTTAACAATGCCATTAGTTTTATTTATACCAGAAAATTCTATCATTACATTATAATATTTATATTAAATACTTATAGTTTTATCTTAATAAAATGTATCATCATTAATTTCGGTTCGGCATTGCGTGTGAAAAAAATAATTCAGTGGAATATTTAAAAGATAAATACATAGTAAAATTATGGGATATTACAACCTCTTTCTCATTATTTATGTAAAATCCTCTGATATAAATTATCTTTACATTTTTGTAAAGTATCCTTCATTTTTGTTTCATTAAATATCTGTTAAAATGTAATCTTCCAAAAAATCTATAGATTCCTTCTTAATTTTTTGATCAAAAAGTAATATATAATATATTACATGAAGAAAACTCTGAATTGTTCCATTATCATTTATGTGGAACAATAAAATATTATCTTGAAGTATAGGTGAGTTACCTTGAGCCGTATTGTGATAATAATTCAATTGATTTTTCGAAAATTAAATTTTCCTACATGAAACAAATTCTCGTACATGTAGGTAAAATCTTCTTGGAATAGGTGAATTTTCTTACATATGTTCAGAATTTCATATGTATTTTACATCTAACATTGAAAACATATTCTCACTCAAAAATCATATAAAAGATCAAAATATCCTATGGAGTCATCAAATGAATTGCACAAAGGTGAAATGTACAATATGGCTCCCAAACATAATACGCGGCTCACAAATACTCTATGTGTAGGTTCCAGGGGGAAATTTCAATTGCTATATTTTTTACTCCATCATTGTGTTTATGGAATTTTATAAAATTTGTTATGGACATAGAATCAGTTCTACGCCTTCTCTGTAAACTCAAATCTCTTCAGACTTGTTATGGATTTTTCATTTCATTATACACTCTTTGAGAAGATGGACTTACAATAATCCTATAGTAATAAAAACATCCTTTGATGGATACCCTAGTATGAATTGTATGTTGGTGGAGATTGAATCCTATGTTGAGGGAAAATGACGTATTTACAGACATTCCATTTCAAATTTCTATCCTTCAGACCTATAATTAATTCAAAAATGTTTTTTGGATTCTCCAATTTATTAAAAAATTAATAAATACTTTAAAATCATGTTTTAATAAATTTAACAATTAAACTAAATATTATTCTTAAAACAAATAATTTTTTTATTTAGATAAGAATCGATTAAAATGGGGGAATTGAAAGCATTAAAATATAAAAAAGTTTGAAAATGTTGTCCTGTAAATTCCCCCACACTTAAATTGTGGACTCCTAGAAAACTTATTTTCAATAATGTTACCAAATAAAAATGAAAACACTATCCATGATGAGGTCCGTTTTCAATGTTATAGTTCTCATGTTATCATGTATTTTAAATTCTGTTAATTCCATTTTTGATATTAACTATATTTAACTAATTATATACTTATTTTATCCTCTAATGTGAAATTATTCCTACCTTATTAGAATTATTACACTCAAAACTCAAGTATTAATTTTAAATAAGTATTTTCTTATTACATTTTCATGATTATTTTACCATATGATTGATGAATTTATTCATCTCTATCCAATTAGTCATGTATCTTTTCACATCATGAGTAGTTTTCAGGGTAATGTTTTCGTTTTAGGTTGGTGGCTTCTTAGAAGAATATTCTGAGCTAGATTAGGACTTTGGGATCTATATATAAGTATAATGAATTATTTTATGTTTTATTCAAGAAGAAATTATTTTTTTTCTTCCCATACCACTGATATAATTTTATTACATTGAAGATTAAGATAATACAACTCACATCCTTTTAATTTCAATAGTAGAAAAAAAAATTTCCTTCTCTATTTCCTTCAACATGTTTTCATTTATCTGTTTCACTATGGTTCTTCTATTAAAGGTAGATAGGTTCTTTGAATATTTTTTTCTTTTAGCTATGAGATATATTTTACCCTATATTAGATAGTATTTTCCTTCATATTGATATATTCAAGGGAATTTTTTTTAACATCACTAGTGATTCCTTTCAACTATCTTACTAGACGTCACCCTTTGTATAAAATATTGCATCTCTCATCCAACTTAACCCATCTTTCAAATTCATATTTACCTTCTTGGGAGGCCCCCTTTAATAAGATTACCATAAATGATATATTTCATCCCTCCTTCCCCATTTTGTAATTTTTTTATCTTGAATATAGATTTATATCCAATATTTATGTTCAGGAATTATTATGAATTTTTTATTTTTTATAGTGAAAGATATATAATGTTTTACTTCAAATTGTGGTAAACTTTCTTGACTGAATTTTTATGACAAATATGCCATTTTTTATCCTTCCAAGATTAATTTTTAACATAAAAAAACCAATCAAATATATAATTCTTCATTTATTTTTACCATATAGATATTTGAAAATAGATAATCTTATCTCATTTTCTCACACCCCCACATGAATTTAACATAGATCGTGCAAGATCTTCTAGAGAAATGTAGATATTGATTTTTGGATTGAATTGTGGACACCTAAAAAGGTACTTCATGAAAGATATGGGATATAAGGGTTAAAATCAAAGGTTTTTTTGTAAGATTATTCAATATAAAAGGGGATTTAAAATAAAAGTAATTCCCCAATTATATAAAATAAAACATATTATATTCTTTATTATTTTTACTAGAATATAGAAAAAAATTATCATTATTCAAACATGATTTTGTTCAATTAATAAAAAGGGTATTTTTAAAAAGATGTCAATGTTTTTTAGAGGAATCAAATGTAATAGATTAAAATATAAAACAATATTTCATTTAATGGTATTAAAAAATATATGGGCTTTTCATGAATTTTCATTAATTATAATTTGAAGAAAAATATCTATGGTGATTAAATAGTGAAAAGCGGTTACTAAACCTTGTAATATATTTAATTTTTATAATGGAATTAAAATTATGATCAGTTTTTTTAACATAAACACCAAAATTGAAAAATTAATACATAAAATGTTTGAATAATATAGATATTTTGAATAATAAAATTTTAAAATCCTAAAATATTGAATTTCTAGGGTTACCTACCCAATACATAAATGATTTAGTTTTTTCAAATTCATTCTATCAAATTTATCTTGTAAATAATATTTTAAATGGAATGGATTCAATTAATTAAATTTCAAATAGAGGTACAACCAACTAGTTTTTAGTGATAAGTGGGATTGAGGAGTGTGATTAAATCCACTAGTTCTTGATGCATGTTTCCATTAAATTTATTTAGCATGTCCCATTAACAATGAATTAGTACTTGTATATTTACTTATTGATTTTCATAAAACCAAAGGGATATACATTAGTAACTATTAATATACCATCCCATCTAGAACAAATCGTACCTCACATAATTTTCAGTATTGAGATGTATAACAACACTTGGTCCCCTATATGGGTGTCTATTGGCTAAATGATTTTCCCACGAGCCACTATAGTCATTTAATTGTAAATTATATAATTATAAAATTATTCATTCTTGATATCTTTTATATATTTTAAGTGTAGTATACTTAATTTAATATACTTTTATAGGAATAGATTTACTTCTCTGACATTCTTGTATACATTGTGTTATAAATACATATGATGGTGACAAATATTTCCATAAATCAGTCTGTAGGGTCTCATCCCAAAGGGTTTTTTAGGTTTTCCGATAATTTTATAAGTTGTCTTCACAAATTTTGATCCAATATTTATATTTTAATTTTATATTTATTTATATAATTTCTTGTATATCCATGACGTATACATCATATTTCCCATTTTTTATGGGTGTTAGGGTATTGATGTATTATAATGTAATTATTGATTCCTAATTAAATCCTATATGATCTTATTGACAAAATAGGTCCATTAACGACTGATGATAGTGTTTGTTACTCCAATCTTAAAAAATATTTTATTAATAAAAAATCACACACAAATTTAGCATCATCATTTTTGTTAACATTAGCTTCCACCCATTATAAAAAATTGGTAGTTAAAAGAAATATATAATAGTTCCCATAATACATAGTAAAATTTCAAATTAAATATATTACACATACATAAAAAATATCATAAAATAAGAGTTTTTAGGGGTATTTTTTTCCTTTTAAAACATTTCTAAAAAACCGTAATTGCTCACATTTTTTAAACAAATCATATTCGTATTTAAATAAAGTGGGAAAATAAATTCTTAACTCTAAATATTTTATTTCTATAATTTTCTATATAACGTGTCCCTTATAAACCAGAGTTTTGGAGAAAAATAGATTTAATTTCACTCATAGGTAAGAATATTATTATCACTTGATTATTATAGATTTCCCACATGTATGGATCTTCCCAAATGTAATAATTTTGTTCAAATTTAAGATTATGAAATTATTAGGGCTTTATGTGATATGGGACTTCATAGGTTGCTAAATAATTTACCATGTCATCATACCAAGGAACATACCCTTCAATCAAATATAGCATCTCTCTTGGTAGGTGGTCATTAGGGTTTTTTTGGGACTGAATATCATATTTTACTGTGTTAGGAAGTCTGCTTAGGTGATCAGATACATGTTTCATAGTTCCTCTCTAGTATTTTATTTATAAATTCATTATTGAAGTATCAATATCCATCAAACTAGCTGAAATTTATATTCAACCTTATTTATAAAATTTATAATGGGTGAATGGTGAAAAAAGAAAAAAAACATTAGTTCCTAACAAGTAAGATATAAATTTATTAAAAGAAAATGAAACTCTTAGAAATTATTTTTCAATATTAGTTTAGTTGAGTTAGGTTTCATCCAAGGTTTTTTAATAATATAAAAGTATTTAATATTTCCCGTAAATATTTTGGTATAGAATTACTCGCACTATTTGGTTAAAAGCATCCTAATGTAACATAAAAGGGTTCTCCTAGTTTAATGACTATATCACTAGTGATTTGATTAATTTAATCATCAAGATATCAAAAGATTCAATATACTCATTATTAAAACAAAAAAATTAGTATCATTCAGAAGTGACATGGATTGTTGAAGAAAACTGTTACTAGAATCCTAGAAAAACCTCTTTTAAAATTAGGAATCTCATAGAAAAGATATAACATTTTTTAAAAATGTTGGATAAATCAAATAATTTTTTATTTCAATTTTTAGATTTTTCTACCACAATTCCATTTTTTTGAATTGACATTCCAAATGACTTTTTCTCCTTCCACTATAAAAAACACTTCTTAAAATTTAAAACAATATCTTTTTCAATATAAATGTTCAATTATTTTTCTATCTTTTTCAATTAGTGATCAACTAAATATTAAAAAAATTTAAATTCATCCAAAAATACCTCTATATTTCATTTGTTTATATGAAAATGTACGTACCATCCATTGAAATGTACCCAAGTAATTATAAAATTTAATTTCCATCCTTTTTTTGAAAATTTTCCAAAGGGGCATATAAATTTTTTCTTCCATTGATCCTATAGAGAAATTGGAACATGTATGCTTCCGAAAAACCATCTGTAAAATAATAGTGAATTTGGAATGATAATCTCTATAAAATTTGATTGATTAAAGGATTGGAAATTGATATTTTATAGTGATATTATTCAATTTCATATATTCTATATAGGCTGTCTATATTTTCAAAACTATAATAGGTATTAACTCATCTTGGGCATTCCTTGTAATGGTCAGTCTTATTTTCAAGGGAGCTATGTGAATGGGGATGAACCATTAAGAGTCTAAAATGGGGTAGATTATATCATATTTTAGCAGACACTATATCTACATTTTCACTACCTCCATCACTATTGGATTCAAACACTTTTGGGTTATCCTAATAGGTCTATAGTTCACATCAAGTAAAATTTTGTTCATGTATGTTTTGGATTGTATTCTTCGGGTATCTACTAAACTATTTTTTCAATATATTTCTTATTTTCCTTCAAAATTTCAATCAAATTTTATTGGATTTTGGAAAAGTTACTATAAATTATCACCGATAACTTTCATTCTTATATTAATTTCATGTATTTAAAATCCATAGTAAGTTGATTTAATTCATGATTTAGGTACTTTTAAAGAAATGAAATTAAGTTGGGCTTCCAAATTTCCATAACTTGTATTTATTATACATGATATGTCATATAAGATAAATAATTGTTAAATAAATAATAAAATAAATCAAATAATTTATGGGTTACCTATTTTTCCAAACTATTAACAAATAATTTGGATTCTTTTTTATATTCTATATCTCTAGATTTTTCAATAATAATGTGTTTCCCAAAATATAAATTTTCATGAAACAAACTTGGATATTCACCAGTTTTATCTTATTCAATGTGGGATTGTGTATGAAGTGAATGGAAATCAAAAGGATTCCTTATGGATTCAAATATGTTGAAGTGGGTTATGTTGTATCCAAACTCCACAATAATGGTTTTTTATGAACATTGATGATGGTCTTCGATATCTTAAATAATGGTCTCCCTAATATGATGGGTGAGTGTTTTGGTTCTCTATCTTCTTATATATTGAGTACATATATGTTATATGGGGAAAACATGTCTTGAACTCCATGTAAAAAAAATTAGAAGTTCTCATTGGAAAAGAAGTGGATCTATTTTCAAGATATACCAACACCCTTGGGGGGTTTAATTATACCATTTATAAGGAAGTAAAAAATAATTGGGGAATAATATATATAAATGAATGTAATAACATAAAGCATTCAAAAAATTCCTAAAACCAAAAATTCAAGGAGTTTAAAATGTTTTTATATCTTTAAATTTTTTTCTAAGTAAAGGTGTGACCAAATATGATACACATATTCATATGTTAACCCTCTAATTCCCATTATGTCACTTATTTTTGGTGAATTTTTTTTCGGAAATTATCATACTCAGATATTTTTTTAAGAGCTTATAAGAATGGAAAATTAATTTCAAATTTCGGGAATGTTTATAAAATTTCACTTTATAGTTATTCCTATTTAATATTCATATATTTGATCATCCATGATGGGAATGTAAGTGGAAGGTCATTCTTAGCTATTTTTTTCTTCTATAGGGATGTCTCTAGTCTTTTTTTTCTTTAAGGATTTTTTATCTTCCTCTATTTATTCTTATTGAGGTTGGATTTATAAATTTACCTAGAATTTAAAGTATTATATATTTTGATTCTGGTTGAATTTTTTCTGGTTTAGGTGCTTTGGGTGGACTCAATTCTTTTCCACTTCCTGTGGTAATCAAACTGAAATTCCACTTGGGATTTGGAACACATTTCTATAGTAGTTTTCCCAATTTTGTTGATATAATTTTTAATATACCAATGATTTATTCATTCAATTCCATTACCTCATTCCTTACACTTCAACCTCAAGTCCCTACTATTGTTGTACATGTTTTGGTTGACTAAATGAAGGCTTCTCAAATGGAATTTTTTTTATAATAGATGGGGATATTGACATGTTGGTTGGTTTTATGGTTTTTTTATTATTGTTGGAAATGTGTTGGGTGATGGTATTATTGGTTTTGGTGGGATTAATGCTGAAAATGATTATTTAATAAACTAATTTTGGTTGGGGTGGTCTAGACAATATTCATTGATTTCAAAATCTATATTTCCCATATGAATTATCTATCCATACTTGACAGGGTTTCTGAAATGTTTTAGATGGAAAAAATCTTTATAATTTTCTATTCTCTTTAGTTTAAAACATTGGTATGTAAAATGGGTGGGATAGGAACATAAACCATATACCTTAGATGGTACTTATTATTCACTGGTTTTTTCAATTCAATTTTTCTAACAAGGATGATGGTTTTTTCATGTATAGATTCTAAAAAATGATTTGGGTCAAAAGTTCTTAACTCATGGATACCTCTTGTGTTTTTACCTCTTATTATAAATTAAAATTATTTTTGGGAAATATTCTCAATTAATCCCTTGTATAATTAAAGATATTTTTCTATTAAGCCTCCCCTAGATGATTCATCTACATATTTTTTATCATTTCTAACAGTCATTAATAAAATAATGTAAGTATGTTATTATCTACGATGGATTGATGTGGGAAACGGGACCATGGATTCTTAACCATTTACTAGTACTCATATAGAGTTTCTAAAGATTATATTATAATATAATATATCAAATTAGTTATTACATTTCTCTTAGGGGTATGTATAAATATCTAAATAAAACACATTGTAAATTCATTAAATCCATGAACCTCTCCTGATCATATATTGTATAGCTAGTCATTGGATGATCCTTCAAGTGGGAAGGGTAATTACCACCACATCACATATTACCTAGACACTCTATAGGAATTCCAAGTGGAGAAAATAATCGTTGATTCATTGATGTGATTATTCAGATCATTACCTTCCAACCATGAAATATTGGCAATAGATATATTGAAAATATTTTCAATTCATACTCATTTTGAAGATTAGACATGTAAATTTGATTTTGTTTCTATATGAATTGAGTGAATATAGACCTCTTAAGGTATGGCTGGGATTTCTAGCTTTGGTGATAGGATTATGGTGAAAACTAAAAGCTTCACCTACGTATTCATGATTAATATCATCAGATTTAGTTTGTACATTAAGATAACTTAGATTATTTAGTAATTTTGTTTTTATTTTTGGGTCAAAATGATATAGTTGGTCATTATATGTTATAGTCACAAAATTTTAATGTTATATTTTTTGCCCTCCCACCACATAAATGATACTATATTTTGACATATAAAACCTATTTTGGTGAGCAAAAAACAATTATTATATAGTTTGAATACAATGATAGTTGAAAACCTAGCATTTTCTCCAGATAAGTGTCCTCAAAAAATCAAATTTACACTTAAAAAAGGGGGATTTTAGATTTTTTTGTTCTAAAATTCATGTAATGAAATGAAACATAATATTGAAAATATTTGATGAAGAATGTGATGGGTTGAGCAATGGATTTCAATTTTTAATGGTATAATATTATTTGAAATAGTTTTTCTTCTCTTATTAATAATTGATAAATGAAATATTGCTCAATTTATTCACTGAACAACAAATATTAATTGTGGAGGCTAATCTGAAACTAATTACTTCTTGGTTATCCCCCCTTCTTGTGTGTATGAATTTCGGCAAACCACTCATGAACTACAAAAGAAATACCCAACCAGTTTTTAGTTTTCCTAGGTAATTCAAAATCAAATCATTGACTCCATAAATATAAAAAAAATTACGAACTCACCACCTCATATACCATATTCCCTCAAGTCAAGATGAACTAGGAGGAGTAAGATTATATATTATAATCCTATGTAGAAAATAATGAACAAGTTTATACACAATTGTATTAAAAGTATAAAACATAAAATTCAAACCAAAACCAATCAGAAAATTAAAATTCATTAAATTTAATAATCATGAATTCTAATGGATCCAATTACCTTCATCGTCCACTCAATTTTTATCCCTCCATTTGATTGGTAAAAAATATGTAGAGAGAAGATAATGTAATTAAATAATTAATTTAAAAAGAAACTTTTAAAAAAAATAGTAGTAGGTTCGCCTAAAATTCACCCATGTGTCTAGTCCACATGAGAAAAGTCTCCTTTCTAGTATGTACTAATTATCCATTTAAAGAATCTTGGCATCCTTTTATTTGACATAGTCAAATATCATGAAATAATTTTTAATTTTTTTTAAAGTATCTTTCCTCCTCAAACTTTAAAATAACTATCATAGTATAGTTTTGATAAAACTATATATCTTCATTCCTGAGTTCTTGATTGAAATATTAATTATAATATTATCCAAATGAACTCCGACAACTGGTTGTATGAATGATGATGTGTCACCCGAATTCCATGGCTTGAAGCATATGTGACTCACCCAAAGTCATGTTTCGATCACCATTCAAATACTTTTACAAAAAGTAAATTATCTTACACAAGAAAAATTATCCTACATGTAGGTGAAATCACTAATATGTATTAAAATTTACCTACATGTGATAAAAATATATTATACCTATAACTTCGACCTTTAAAAAAATTCAGATCACATAAATATCATATGATAGATAAAAACATTCTTCCCTCTCCTCAAATTCATTATGCATAGATGAAATTTCCTATGAAACTCTCATATATCCTATTCCGCTAAAAAATATCTTATGTGTAGGTGTTATAGGAAACTTTCCTTATCCGTATTTTCGAATACAACACAATGCTTCTAAAATTTCTTCAAATATGCTCTAAAAATCATGGAATCAATCTCGAGCCTTTTGAACCAACTCAAATTAAATTAGAACAATTATAACTTTGTCATTTATTCATCGTCTATTTTTAAATATAAATCTACATCCTTTAAGAATCAATACTTCCTTTTACAAATAACCTAGTATGACTTACACACAGTTGGAGAATAAAACCTATATATATGAAAAATGACACATATAAAAATATAACCTCTGTGATTTACCAAATTTAAACCTATAATTCATCAAAAAAACAATGTTTGGATTTCCTAATTAATTATAAAATAAATAAGTACACTATTAATAAATTTTTATTCCATTTAACAATTAAACATAGAATTATTCATAGAATTTATAAAAGTTATATTTATATAAGAATGGATGAAAATTTAGGGATTAAAATGATTAAAAAAAGAAGAAATGTAAGAATATATTGTCTTTTCAATTCCTCCATTAAAACTACAAAAAAACTAAGAAAAAATCACCTAATTGGTCAAATAAGTTTTCATTAAAATATTATTGGCACATTTCACAACATAGAAGTCCAATTCACCCCTCATCTTTCAACCAATCTATCGAGTATGAACATGTGTGAAAGTGTTAATAAACTAAATTTTTTTAAATAATATTCTTCTTTCCGGACATCTTCCTTTCCCATATGGAGGTATTATTCTCTTGATCCTCTTCCTCTTCAATAAATTCTAAAGGGCTATAACTAAAAAAGTCTATAAATAAATTCCCTTAGTGGGAGAATAATATATATTGAAAATGGTTTTTATCATTTATTTAGGATGGGTATATAATTCCTTATACTAGTGGTATGAAGAGTAGGCCTTATTTGTAATCACATCTACATAACCACCATTTCCATCTAGGTCATGCATTGCTTGGATAACACAAAACTATTTTAATTCTGGATTATATTTGTCCAATATTAACTTTTATACTAAATTACACTATTTACGTTT
Organism: Viscum album; assembly: GCA_963277665.1. Lineage (NCBI taxonomy): Eukaryota > Viridiplantae > Streptophyta > Magnoliopsida > Santalales > Viscaceae > Viscum > Viscum album. The sequence continues at coordinate 433,004,513 of OY728121.1, forward strand.
TATAAATCTCTAATTTTAAGCCAATATAGGTTTCTCCTTTCACTTTTTATTTTTATTTTAGATTATATAAGAGACCAAATCAAATCGTTTATTATCTCCTTTCATTCCATGAGTGCTGGTGACCAGATCAAATGATACACCAATTTTCTGTTATGAACTCTCCTTGATAGTGATACTAACTTCCCTATAAGTGTAATGATCATGTTATAAATCATAAAAGAAACCATAAAATATGATATCCACCATGTGACCATGTAAGTGAAGACATATATCCTCATTAATTTTATCATATATACTATCATTATCATCTTCCACAATATCACGCTATATATTAGGGTACTTTTTTCTCAATGTATCCATAAATATAGGCTCCCACCACCTATATTGTCTCTAAGAAACCTTAGAGGAACTTCAATTGATACATTATGTCATTTAGAAATTCCTTCACTCCCATTAAAACTTCCCAAGAACTAATCTCGATCCCCTTGACCTCAATTGGATAAATATAAGGACACACTTCAAGAACATGGAGTGTAACACCAACCACTTCAATAAATCCTATACTAAATATTTTCTCAACTTTTTAGCATAAAATAGACTATCCATCATCATATCATGGAAATCCAAACATTTATGCAATTAATCTATTAAAGTCCCCCTCCCAAAAGGATTTATTCTCCTCCATCACTAACTAATATCTAGTTGAATCCATAATAGGGACTATAAAAAGAATGGTGAGACAATTTAATTTATGACTGAAATGGACTTTTCATTTATAGTGAATTAAATGGTGTGGTCATCATTTCATAATTACGATTTTACTTCAACTGATACTCCTCCGAAATAACAAAACAAATAAAATTAAGAAATGGTTTCACCAAATTGAATTTCATGTAAACATAAGCATAAGACAAACTAAATAGATAATAATAGAAAAAATAAACCAAGAAATAAACCCCAATAAATAAAAATAAGATTCAAATTCAAAGGTTTGAAAAAGGTAAGTAAAAAATGTAAAGAAAATCCCCAAACCACATCCATAGTAGGATACTTTCCCATATAAAGAATGATAGACCATTTGAGAAGTATAAAATGAAATAGAAAAAGAATTTATAAGAAATTTATCATGACCTAATGAAATAATAATCCTATAGAAAGTTAATAACGATGGTATATGAGTCAAGAAGACGTATAGAAACCTACATCCTCAATACTTGAGTGTTATTCCTACGATTAGAAAAATTTAAAATAAAATAATGATTGAGGCTAAATTGAGTGAACAATAAAAAATCAAGTAGATCCAAATAATTAAATAATTAAAATGGTCAAATCTATAAAATATGTAATCCATCCAAAATTTTAGTGAACTTCAAACTGAAATCAATCGCTAAAGTCTCTAATATATCCTTGCATGAAAGAGGCCCCACATCAAAGGAATTTTTACCCACTAAAATGATTTATTTTTTCTACACATGGATTATAATTTTATCCAATATATAACATATTTATTAATGAAATTATATAATGATTTTTAAGTAAGATAAAAGTGTTTTATCCAAGATAAAATTTTCTTATCTAAGATAAAAGTGTTTATTCCATGTTATAAGTTAAAATATGATGAAAAGAGTTCCTAACACCCATTAATGGTATATTTTAATAAATAACAATGTTATTTTGATGCATATTTAATTAATAAAATAATATGACAAATGATATATGGTTATAAATAGTTTGTTTTTTAAATTTTTGCACTAAAGGAAACACATATTAATTCTTAATAAAAAAGTGATTGTATTTTATAAGAATATTCAGAGGAAATGAAATTTTGAAAAGGCTGGTAGTATTTTGTTTGAACATGAAAAATTTCAATGTGTAACAAATAAATTATTTTACCAGTCCAATTAAAAGTGAAATTCACTCTATATGGTCAAATATTTTAGGAAATATTTTAAAATAATGGTCTTAATGAAAATAATTCGATTTAAATTTTGAAAAAATGATATAAAACAAAATTATTTATGGAATGTTTCATGACGATGCTGGACTATATTTTAGAATGAGTTCTATGAATTTAATAATAGAATTTATTAAAATCATAACATAGTTTTTGAAAAAAATGGGTTTGATTATAATGGTAAAATGTGGAATTTTAGGATTATAAGTACCAATTTCACAACTATTAAAATATTAATTCTTTATTGATATTAACCCACTAAATTAATTTAGTATAATAATTTTATCAGATGACTACATAGAGATGTGGAAATAATTACATGGTGATGTAATGACTCAAAAAATTAAAAGAACTATATATATATAATAACTCTAGTGTCCCATCATATGGGATATTATTAAACTAATACCTATATTTGTTTTTAGTATACTATTAACAAAGTTTAATAATATATACAATGTATCATATAATATAAAAGGAATCTCTATCTTATAATTCTTTCATTTTTGTAAATATTTTAAGAAGGAAAATTATAATTAACCTATCATATTATGAATTTTAGTGTCCCCAACTGATCATCATGGATATTTATAGGTTGTGGTAACAAGTTAATATTAATATGGACTAGGTTTCATATTGAGATAAATAGTTCACTCATGAAGTACAGAACATGTTTATTATACTAGATAACCCCAAAGAATACCACATAGAGTGTCATATAATAGGTCATTTGAATATCAATGATGAATATTTAATAATGAATCCTTTTTACATGGGGATGAAATTATACCTAGCAGGAGAACCATTATAATTTGATACATTTCTTACTCAATCCTTAATACTGATATAATCAAGTATGACTGAGTATTTTTCTTGTTAGGACATCAATTGAGTCTAAAAAGTGATTTATCCTCTCTTATAATGAGTATGACATCTAATAACTTCATTAATAATGAATTAAGAAGTGTATGGCCATACATATTTAAATGAAATGTGATGAACTAATATATTTATGTGAGTGACATATGATGTACTCATTTACTTAGATGAATGAGATTAGTTATTTTCATCTAACTTATTCAGTCTCTACTAAAAGAATCAATAATGAAGTATAGGCTATAAAATATTTAAATATCATGACTTTAATAGTCATTCAATATCTAGGAAAATGTTATTATATGATTATGCATGATTTATGTGGTATATCCACTAGTATAAAAATTGTTTTTAATGTTGATATTTTAATTTTGGGTTTTCATGACCAATGTTAAAAAATTACCTTGAGGGATTTTAACATTGGTTTTATGATAACCAACATTAAAATTTCTGATGGAGGGATTTTTAAATTGGTTATTTAATAATGATCATTAAATGACATTAAAAATATAATTTTTGTAATGACCCGAACATTATAAATAAGTTTTTTTCCAAACAATGTGTGAAATATTTGTTTATACTCAAAAAACCTATATCCCTTGAATAATGAAGTGAATATAATTGAAATGTGGCCATTATGTTTTGACCATTATATGACTGTTAGTCAATATGGTCATTCTAAACAACACTCTTAATTATAATTTTAAAATTATATTTAGTATTACAAAAAGAAATGATAATGATCAATTAACGTAAAAAGAAGAGTCAATGGACTCATCCAGTAGAGTTGTGCCATACGAAGCCCATTTTTCATAACATTAGAGGTAGGTTGCATCTTTGTTCTCCCCTCTTTACCAATACCAAGATAATCTTCAACATGTTAATCTTGAATGTAATCACATACAAGAGAAATTCATGTTAGTGGAAATTACAACTCAAGTGATGTTAGCTGAGCTGCCCAATTAGTCTATCACTATCGCACACCTCAACCTCAGGTTTACACATGTGTTATAAGGGGTTATGTTTCCATGTATTAGTTACTTATTGTATAATCTATTTGTATAAATAAAATTTTTGGTCCATCATTTTCGGTTTTGATATTAGTTTTTCTTAAAAAATATGATGAATTTGATAATTTGGTTTTTTGGATAGAAATTATACTTTTCATAATAGATTTAATCATGCCGGTAAACTAAGGTATTATTAATAATGATTATTTTAATGAAATATTATGATTAAAAATATTTTATTTAAATTTAAATGATAAAATAATTTTATTTTTTTCAAGTGTTTGAAATGTTACTATGCATTTTCTCTCCACTATTATTTTAAATAAATAAGGAATTTTATTTTTAATCTTAAATTTATAATACATATATAATTAATAAGATAAAATAAATATAAATTTTTAAATAATCTCTTCTAAATTATGTGGTAGTGATTATATGAGAATTTTATAAAATATATTGATTTTTGAGGAATAGTAAAAATACAGTTTTGAATTTTTGGTATGTTTAATGAAATCATAATTATGTAATAATTAATTTCAAATTATGGTATACTATTTTGGATTATAAAAATTTAATATTTTTCCCATTTTTCCAATACTAATGGAAAATACCATGGTAAATCTCATGGTTTTGAAAATACCACTACTAGGGTGTCCAATGAAATTAATAAAAAACGCCCATGGTTTTTCTTTAAATACCAACCCATTTATCCATTAAATTTAACTCCCAATTCATCACCCACGAATATATGGTATTATTACCTCCCTAGGAGTCCTCTTAAGGTGACCTCAAGACCCCAATGTCCCAATCTTGTATTTTTAGGAGTTAGTCTTCTAGGTAAGGGAAATCAAAAAATCTATTTTCCGATCAAGATTTCTTTTTATGTGGTATGTCTTTAAAATTTCCATAATATGTTCTTCTGCCCATTTTATTCTATACATTTACTTTATTAAGAATATTTTATTAATTGGATACCCTTTTTTCCTTACTTTTTAGTTTTTTCAAAAACTATTTTTCTAACCCGTTATGCTGTAGAATTATCCTCTCAAAATTTCTCTCTTTTCCCCAAGAAATTATTTTATTTTATTTTGAGAATATCAAACATATTTATTCTCCAATTTTATTCACATATGTGTAAAAATGATTTATTTAATTATGGTGTTAACATTCATGAAACCCACCTTCATTTTCCATGTGTTTAAAATGACAGAAGGATGTTTTTTATTAACTTTCTAAAAATCCTTGATTTTGATATGGAACCCATTTATTATTTTATCAATGGGTTATTTATGAATTTTTTATTATGATATATGTGGCTCACAATAATTAGTACATATGAAGGTTTTGATATAATATTGATTCAATTCATTGGGTTAATAATTTAATCTCTATAGATGATATGTTTTACAATACCTTGGTGAGTAACCTTGATATCCTTTTTGAGACCTCAGTGACCAAACACGGTGATATGATTATGAATGACAAAATTAAAATTTTTATCCACATATCCATGTTATTAATCATTTTATTTTTACAATTATATCTCTCTTACTCATTTTCTCATGTGTTTATGATATTTTTCATGTTCTAATCACTAATTCTCATGGTCACTTGTAAATTGTTTCCCTTGGTTTCCCATACAAGGCCTTATCCACACCCTTTCCTTTGATGCATGTTACCCGTTTATTAGATTCCATAATTTTTCTTAGGATGAACCTATTATGAAGACTTTCAAGTGGATTAGAAGAATTTTTTTCATGTTTTCATGTATTATGAAACTTATTTGCAAGACACTAAACTTTAAAAGACCCTATGTTTTAAAATTATATATAAATTTATGTAATCAAATGGTGAGGTTACAAAGTTGTTTTCAAATGAGGGTTTATTTATTTATAGAAATTATGATTTTAATCATTATGAAGAACCTTAGAGACAATTTAAAATATAGAAAAAACATCCTAGTATTTTGGGGAAATATTAAGTAAGTGGTTTCTGAGAAATGAAATCCACATATGGATACAACCAAGTGGATGTCGATCTGGAATGGATATATCAAATGATAAAACATAAAAACACTTCTTTGTTATAGACTCAACTAGGAATTGGTGCATGAAAATGGGTCCTGATCCACTCTTAGTTTGACACTCTTGGGTGATATGTTTGATTAATCACAAGATTTTTAATAACCATTTTGAAGGATTTATCAAAACGTAATTTTTATTAAAGAATAAAAAATTTTATTACGATGTTTTAAGACATGAAACTCCATTATAAATATAATACTATTAAATAAAACTATTTTCTCATTATGTTTTTCTCATTTTACAAAATGGTGGGAAATAGGATAAATTTGGTAAATCGTGAGCATAATAGACCAAGCACTAATGGCCTTATGAGGGAAGATAGAATGGAAAACTTCATGAGAATGAAAAATCAACAAACATGAGTAATTAGAAATAAATTGAATCTATATGAGAGACTATATTCCCCAAGAAGGGAATAAATTCTTTTGAGTCATTTATGTGTTAGCAACCACTAACATTTAGTGAATCTACAGAACCATTTCATTCTAAATAGTGGATAAGTTCAATAAGAAAGATATTTTTTGTACTTTGATTCTTACAAAAATAGTAGGACACCATAGTTATGTACCAATTAGACTGGGAAGCTGATCAGTGGTGGGAACTGATTAAAAACACAATGAAAAGATGAGAGAATTATGATATGGAGTGGGAAGAGTTATAGGGATCCTTTTTCAAAGAAAATTTCCCCAGTTCAATGAGAAAAAAATAGAGAAATAATTCATAGAGCTTAAGTATAAGGAAACTGAACCTATGGGAATCTATTAGACGAACATCACAAGACTTTCTCATTACACCTCTAACCTTGTCATGGATCCTAAAGGGATGTTTGATAGACTTTATGTGGATAGAGACCTTATCAAAAAAAGAATATTTCCATCCCAGACTATGAAAACTATGAGGAGATCATGTAGAGTGCTATTAAAGTTGAATTGGAGTTTGGAGCGATACAGTGGTCCCATATATAGAATGAAAACAAGATTCATTTGGAGAAAAACTTTGGGAGGAGCTCTGAACAAGTAAGAGGAGGAAAGAAAGTTAAACTTTCAATATGAAACAAATGTGTTAAGAATCATTGAGGGAACTAATTTTATCACGATCATTAAATGTTAAATGTTTAAAATAGAATTTCATATCACTCGGAATTGACATAGTTAGGTGAAACCTCAATTTCTCAACCCAAATGCAAAAGGGAATATGGTGCAAGCATTGCTTAAATCAAATGATTCATGTCTGGAGAACTTGGAAACTTATAGAATCATTTTTTAAATACATTCACAGTGGAGGGGAATCATCATTTACCTTAGAATATACCAAAGGATAATGTTCATTATTTTTCTATCATTATAGATGATGTTTAATCTCAAGATGATGTGGTGGAAGGTATTATCATCGATCTACTTAGGATATAAAAATATTTTTTTGATTCTGGTTCTATGAATTCATTAATTTCCTCTCTGATTACAAATAATATAAAATCAATCCCTAAACTTCTATAAGTATAACAATCAATCCAGAATCATGAAGGGATTATCCAACCATAAAAAATTTATAAAAGCTCTAGTGTTTACATTGGAGAGCATAATATCAATTAAAATATTGTAGTCATTCCCATGTTGGAATTTGACATTATACTAGGTATGGAAAATCTCTCAGAGTATAATACTAAGATAAAATTCAAAATAAAGAAAATATTAGTAGTATTGAATTGAAAGCCTATAGTTTTTTTTCAAATAAGATATATCTCAACATCAGTTTTGTATAGAAGAAAATACCATATCTTTATTTATGGAAATGATAGCTGAAGATGAAGAAGGAAATTAAAGTATACAAATATTGAATATCCCCATCACCCAGGAATACATTGATGTATTTTCAGTGGAGTTATCTAAACATTCCATAGAAATAGAGGTAGGGTTATCCATTTAACTCATTCCTGGTTCCAAGATGATTTTAAATACCCCATATATAATGGAAAATGTAGAGATGGAGGAATTAAAGAAAAAACTCCAAGATCATTTGGAGAAGGGGTTTATCTATCTAAGTGTGTCTCCTTGGGGAGAACATTTTCTCTTTGCGCAGAAGAAGGATGGATCAATATAATTTTGAATTGATTATATAGAACTTTATGGGATCATAGTGAAGACCAAGTAACCTCTTCCAAGAATTTAAGATTTATTTTAAAATCATCATGGGGATCATTACTTCTCCAAGATTGATCTTTGATCTTGTAATAATCTATTGAGGGTGAAGAAAGAAGATATTCCAATGACTGCCTTCTGATCAAGGTATGCGCATTATGGGTATGTTGGTATTCTCTTCGGCTTGAATAATTCTCAAATTATTTTTGTGGATTTGATGAATAAATTATTTAACAACTACCTTGATAATTTTATGATAGATTCTATTGATGATATTTTGATATATTGTGAAATTCACGAGAAGCATGAGAATCATCTAAGGGTTATATTGAAAACTATGAGGAAGGAAAAGATGTTTGGAATGTTTAGAAAATGTGCATTTTGGTTACAAGAAGTTTTTTCCTTGGGGAACAATGTAACTAATGAATGAATATCAGTTGACCCTAAATATATAAAGGTTGTAGAGGAGTGGACTCATCCTATAACAATAATTAAGATTCATATTTTCCATTGTTTAGAAGGATATAATAGGAGTTTTATGAAAAAAATCACTAATTTGAATTCCATTATGAAAGTTAAATAAAAAATGGGTCAAGTTCATCTGGATAAAGGAGTGTAATGTAAAGACCCGCAAATTTCAAGGAAATTTTTTTCTTAATTTTCTTTGGATTTTACAAGAGCGCAGCTTCAGACGGCACCTGATTCCGAGGCCCGGTGTGCCCGGAATCAATTTTCGAAGTTTGGCTCGGGTACGTTCAGTGAACGGACGAGCGGGTTTTTCTATCTTTTGAACCGGTGCCCGGAATCGAATTCTGAGGGCACCGATGAAATCGCAGCGCCGGTATTTGCTTAGAAACGCCTCTTCCGGAGTTGCGTTTGCTCAGACGTGGTTTTTAAATTTTGGGGCTTTAAGTCAGAAATAAAATAAAATTTGTGCGACAACTTTATTTTATTTCACTTAACCTGCTTGGAAGTCACTTGAAATCCACTTGAACTGAGTTAAAGCGGATAGGGTGATATCCGGAAATATCCTACCCCTTGTTAGGATATTTGTGCGGTGGGGCCCGCACGAGCCCCGCCGTTTCTTTCGCTAAGTAACGCACCCCCGAAAACCCGTCAAAGTAACTGAAAAGTCAACCGACGCGTTTTCTTAAATTCTTAACAGACCATTTAATTGACCGGTTTATTTCGTGAATTAAATGGGCTGTTTTGCTCGTTGAATTAATTCAACGAACTGATGGGTCGTTACTTACGCTTTTGCGTTTGTTGGCATGTTTATAAAATAAGACCAACCTAAAAATCCTTTGAAAGGATTTGAGAGGACCTTTGTTTCTTCATCTCCCCTCCTCGCGAAGAACGCGAAGAACGCGAAGAACGCGAAGAAAGCCGGCGACCGGAATTCGACGACGCACACCGTGATCTGCGACGTCGACGAGCTCTACCCGCGACGTTCTTCGGCGACGCCTCTTCTTCCGCGGCCGATCCTCGTTCGGCAATTAAGGTGAGAAACGAATCGTTTATTTCTCCCTTTTTATTTTCAATAACAATGGATTTAATTCATTAAATCCGTTTGTTCTAGATCCGGAGATCGTCAGCGCGACGTTTTTCCCGCGGTGCGAAGAACGTCCCTTCCGCGACGAGCGATTCCACGACGACCTCACGTCCGACGACGACAAGGTATGGGTTTATTTTCTTGGTAATTCTTTCCCGTGTTTATTCTTTTGAAAAAAAGAACCCGATCACGGAACAATTTTAATTTATTTAAAATTGTTGATTGGTTTTTCCTTTTCCCCCGTTGAGTTTATGACTAACGCGGAGGGTGCGGATCTAACGAACAAGACCCGGCAACCCTCCTCCGATCTTTTGTTGTGCGGATTTGGCGAACGACGACGAACCATGCGGCAAGGGCGATCCGTTGATCCCGCAGTAAAGATCGGCCCCCGGGAGGAGCAACGGCGCAGACGGGAGGCAAAACGGGCCACCGGAGTAACTCCGGCGGCCCGCGGAAGGCGGCGGCAGCGCGGGTCGCCGGCGCGGCGGCGCCGGCGACCGGAGGCGGCGGCGCCCGGCGCGCCGCCGTGGAGGAGTTCCGCCGCGGCTGAAGCCGCGGCGGCGGCGGCCGGTTCCGCGGCCGCGCGGAACCGGGGAGGGACGCGGCGGCCCGGCCGCGTCCGCGTGACAGGCGGCCCCCCGCGGGGCCGCGTTTTCCTCCAACTCGCGGGTCAAACCCGCGGCGGTTGCTTCGGCCGCTCGGCCGAAGCCGAGCCGGGCGGTCCGGTCGGCCAGGCCGCGCCCAGGCCGGACCGGACCCGGCCTAGCCGGGTCGGGCCGGGTCGGGCCGACCCGGTTCGGGCCGACCCGGTTCGGCCGACCCAGGGGGGGTTCGGGCCGGGTCGCCCCGGGCCCAGAACCCCCGTTTTCGGGCCTTCTACGGTCTTCCGCCCATATCTTGGGCCTGGGACCACCGATTGACGAACCGTCAGCGGCTACGCGATCCTTGGATCGAGACGGTCATTTAGGTATATTATACTCAAGGTTTCGGAAGACTTTGGGTTCGGCTGGGTTGGTTCATACACGAAACCAACCGGGCCCTCGGAGCGGAAACACTCATAACTTGAGCTGCGGACGTCCGATCGACGTACCGTCAGCTGTGGTAGTTTCCTCTAAGTGAGACGGAACTTTTGGCATACTCCGCCCGAGGATCGGACACAGGCGGAGTACGGTCGGGTTGGTTTTGCCCTAAAAACCAACCGGGCCCCTGGGACGAAAATGCCAATAACTCTCAGACCGGGCGTCCGATTGACGCGCCGTCTGTTGCGTTGAGATCCTGTTGTCGATACGGAACTTTTGGATACATCAACTTCGGACTACGTGTCAGTTGATGTATCAGGCTCTCGGCTCGTGGAGCGGACCCTCCTAAACGAGCTCGCTATGTGCGGGAACCCTAGCGCTGGCTGTGACTTCGACGACAGAGCAGAGATCCTCCGTGGACTGCGACGACGGCAGAGCAGAGATCCTCCGTGGACTGCGACGACGGCAGAGCAGAGATCCTTCATGGACTGCGGCGACGACTGTGCAGAGATCCTCAGTGGACTGCGTCGACTACTGCACTCAGCGATCCTACGTGGATCAGTGCTACAGGTTCTGTGTGAGCCCGATCCTATGTGGGTCCTTACTACCGGTTCTGTGTGAGCCACTGCCTACAGGTTCTGTGTGAGCCCGATCCTATGTGGGTCTTTTGCGGGGGTTAGTACCTATCGATCCTTCGTGGGTCCGACGACTTAGATGGATCAGTGATCATCTTTGACGTCATATGAAAAAGTATACCTGGTTGATCTGAACCTTATGTTACTATCCTTTGTGGATTTACTGTTACTCTCCTTTGTGGATTGTGTTGAACTATCCTATGTGGATTTACTGTTTACTCTCCTTGTGGATTTGAGTCTTGCTTTCCTTTGTGGATTGAGTTGTTCTTGAGCTCGTGAGCAGAGCTAGAATTGGGGACTTAGGTATATGTATGGGCATATACCTAAGTCGAGTCAGATGTTACTTCGTGATTGCATCTTTCTTTTGTGCTATATCCTTTGTGGATTTCGGGAGACCTTCGGGGGTCTCGAGGTCCTTACTGAGTAGTTATACTCACCCCTGCACGGGCTATGCCCGCACCTTGTTGTGTTGGATGCAGACGACGGACAGCGCTGATCACGGTTGGGGAGTGGAGCAGGACGGTACCTGGAGGTGGACCACTGGACGGGACGTGCTCGGAGCGGACGTGGGACCCGAGGAGCCTGGAGGCTATCTGTACCCACCCTTCAGGTGGGATTGCCAGTGGACGACACGAGGCCGCCGTCTTTTCTTCAGTTGCTGTTCTTTACTTTTTCAGTTGTACTTTACAGTTGGGCTTGTATTTCCGGCCCCCTTTACTTTTCTGCACTTTGTAGTTACTTTCCGCTTGCTGACTCTGTGGTGGTTGTTACTCATAAAGGCAATGCCTTCCCTGTTTACCGGGATTTTACGCCTTGGTGCTAGTCGCCAGCCTCTGGCCTATGGAAGGCGGGCTTGGGGTAGTCACGGCACGGGCCCCGAGGTCGGGTCGTGACAAATTGGTATCAGAGGTGGTCGGTTATACCGCAGACTCTGATCGTCTTTTCTTTCTATATGAAGCAATAGTGTTTAGTGTATTGAGTGTGGTTATCAGTTCAGGGAGCCCAGTGTTGGTGCGGCGGCCGACGTATCCGTACACCAGGACCCTGACTCCTGATTTCCGACTTAATGCATGAAAACATTGATTGCGTGTGTGTTTCAAGTTTTCTTCGTGATTACTTGTGTCAGCTCACCGGGTATACTGATCTGCTTCATGAAAGTCTCAAGTTTTCCTTGTGATTACTTGTGCCAGCTCACCAGGTATACTGTTCTGACTGTGGTGCTCTTATTCTCCTTTCAGGATGGCCCCGCGACGACAGCCAGCTAGGGTTCCGAGTGTAGGGCGCGACGGCAGCCCACCGAGCGACGAGGCCTCGGTGCAGGGCCCTTTGCCAGCAGTGGCACCGGCGGTAGCTTTACCCGCCGAGCCACCGATGCTACCAGTACCAGACGCTGACGATGCACGTCGCCTTAGGGCACTGCATGAGTTTCAGAGCCAGCGACCGCCCAGGTTTCGCGGTGAGGCGGACCCCCAGGCCGCCGAGGACTGGCTAGAGGCGGTGGTACGGATCTTTAGGCTAGTGAGGACACCAGCGGATCTCATGGTGATTCTCGCGGCGAGCCTCCTGCAGGCGGCGGCAGGACGATGGTGGAGCTTGATGCTCCAGGTTCACGATGAGGCATCCTTGCTCTGGACGGACTTCGAGAGCCTCTTCCGCTCTGAGTTCGTCCCGGCCACCCTCCGAGCGGTGCGCATCCAGGAGCTTCTCCAGCTGCGCCAGGGCAGCATGACGGTCGCTCAGTACGCGGCGAGGTTCAATGACCTATCTCGCTACTCGACCGACATGGTACGTGACCCCTTCTTCCGGGCCCGGACCTTCGATCAGGGCTTGTGACAGGAGATTCGGGCGTCGCTGGTCTCCCTCAGCATTCCGACCCAGGAGGGAGTGCTGGAGCGAGCCCTCCTGATCGAGAGCTTCCTGGCAGAGCCTTCTTCAGCGGCGAGACCTAGCGCAGGGCGGCAGGCAGCTGAGTCTTCGGCATCAGGTAGCCGACGGATGACTCTCGGGTCCAGGCAGACCAAACCCCCACGCAGACGGCCTCAGGACACCGGCTCAGCAGTGCGGGGCACACAGCGGAGTGCCAGCCTTCAGAGAGGCAGGCTGTGCTACTCCTGCGGCGGGCAGGGTCACATGGCTCATGACTGCCCGACTCGCCGATCAGAGGAGCAGTAGACGGTGGAGGGGCCACCCAGGCAGAGGCAGAGGGTCGACCGTGGCGGTCCGCAGGGAGGAGGCGGACGAGGCAGAGGAGCTGGCCGAGCAGCGGGTGGTGGGCGACGCTTCCAGGCTCTACCCCCACCACCACCAGGAGGGCTACCTCGACCACAGGGAGCTGGCGGGCAGGGACAGGCCCAGCTCAAGGCAGTGGAGGCCTACGACCCCGACATGCCAGAGATGATTCGAGGTACGATCTGTGTCTATTCCACCCTTGCTGCAGTACTTATAGACACAGGAGCGAGTCACTCTTTCACAGCCTCTTCCCTTGTTCGGAGCTCGGAGATTCCGACTGAGCCGTTGACTCCATCCTTACGGATAGAGACTCCTACGGGAGCAGACTCGACGATTACGCACCGGTGCCGGTAGTGTGAGCTTACTCTAGGAGGCGAGAGCTTCGGCTGGGATCTCCTTGTAGCGGCGTCGAGGCCTTACGACGTCATCTTGGGCATGGATTGGCTATCCACGGTTCATGCCCAGATCGACTGTTTTAGGCGCAAGGTGCGATGTGTTCGCACCAACGAGAGCAGGTTTACCTTCACCGGCGAGAAGGGAACCTTTGCAGCATAGGATGGACTTCCGCGGAGGAGAGTGCAGCCCATCTCTCATCAGTTGGCTAGCCTCATCCTAGGAGCAGTGGACGTGCGGAGTCCAGTTTTTCCTGCAGTGGTGGACCAGTACGTGGACGTCTTTCCCGACGACGTTCCAGGGCTACCTCCTCGTAGAGAGGTATACTTTTACATCGACTTGTACCCCGGGACAACCCAGATATCTACTCCAGCATATCGGATGGCCCCCGCCGAGCTTCGAGAGCTGCGGGTACAGTTGGAGGACTTGCAGAGAAAGGGGTTTATCCGACCCAGTGTTTCACCCTGGGCTACCCCGATTTTTTTCACCAAGAAGGCGGACGGGAGCTTGCGACTGTGTGTCGATTATCGTCGCCCGAACCAGGTGACAGTGAGGAACAAGTATCCGCTTCCGCGGATTGATGACCTCTTCGATCAGCTCAAGGGAGCGCGGTGGTTCTCGAAGATAGACCTCCGGTCAGGCTATCATCAGCTCAGAGTTCGAGACGAGGACGTGCAGAAGACGGCCTTCAGGTGTCGGTATGGCCATTATGAGTTCTTGGTTATGCCGTTCGGCGTAACCAATGCTCCAGCAGTGTTCATGAGCCTCATGAACAGGATCTTCCAGCCATACGTCGACCGATTTGTCGTGGTCTTCATTGACGACATTTTGGTATACTCGACGACTGAGGAGAAGCATGCCTACCACCTGCGAGTTGTGCTAGACACACTCCGAGAGCACCAGCTTTATGGCAAGCTCTCAAAATGCCAATTCTGGTTACGTGAGGTCCATTTCTTGGGGCACGTCATCTCTGAGGCGGGAGTTGCAGTGGATCCCGCGAAGATCGAGGCAGTGCTAGCTTGGGAGCCACCCAAGAGCGTGACAGAGGTGCGGAGTTTCTTGGGCTTAGCCGGATACTATCGGAGATTTGTTCCGGACTTCTCCAGAGTTGTGGCACCACTCTCAGCCTTGACAAAGAAGGGTAACCCCTTTGTGTGGTCATACAGATGTCAGCAGGGCTTCCAGGAGCTGAGACAGAGATTGACCAGCGCACCTATCTTGAGGTTGCCTGAGGAGGGAGTTGGGTACATAGTTTACTGCGATGCATCAGAGACTGGACTCGGGTGCGTCCTGATGCAGGAGCGGGCTGTGATCGCCTACAGATCATGTTAGTTGAGGCCGCATGAGCAGAACTATGCCACTCATAACCTGGAGTTAGCGGCAGTGGTCTTCGCTCTGAAGACTTGGCGGCACTATCTGATGGGCGAGGGCTTCACAGTCTTTTTTGACCACCAGAGTCTCAGGTATATCTTCTCTCAGAAGGACCTGAACCTGAGACAGCGGAGATGGCTTGAGTTCCTCTAGGAATATGACTTTGAGATAGTCTATACTCCTGGGAAGGGGAACGTGGTAGCCGATGCCCTCAGCAGGAGGATGGGCATTCAGCTACTTGAGGAGGTGACGGAGCAGCTAGCCTCCTTGCAGATATCCTTCGTGGATAGAGACGGAGCAGCCTTTCTTCAGTCTCTCACAGTCTCTCCTCCACTTCTACAGCGGGTCAGAGAGGCTCAGCGTGGGGACACTGACTGTGAGACCCGACATGCACTGATATCCTCAGGTCAGGCGCCTGATGGTTTCTCCCTTGGAGCAGAGAACGACATCCTTTTCAGAGGACGTACCTTCGTACCAGTCTCTTTACGAGAGGAGGTGCTGAGAGAGTTTCACACTTCTCCCTTGGCGGTGCATCCCGGAGTGGCGAAGATGTACCAGGATCTCAGGCGACAGCACTGGTGGCCGGGCATGAAGAAGGTTGTGGCAGAGTTCGTTTCACGATGCCTCACCTGCCAGCAGGTGAAGGCAGAGCATCAGGTACCAGCAGGCTTGGTACAACCCTTGGAGGTCCCAGAGTGGAAGTGGGACGACATATCTATGGACTTCGTGACTGGACTTCCATGCACTTCCAGAGGTCACAACTCCATTTGGGTGATTGTCGACCGACTCACCAAGTCGGCACACTTCTTACCCATCAGAGAGCAGGGCTCAGTGGAGACCTTGGGACGTCTTTACGTCCAGGAGATCGTACGGCTTCACGGGGTGCCATCATCTATCGTCTCCGATCGAGATGCTCGTTTCACTTCCCGGCTTTGGAAGGGGTTGCAGGAGGCGTTCGGGACGCGGCTCCATCTGAGCACAGCCTTCCACCCTCAGACGGATGGTCAGACTGAGAGGACCATACAGACACTCGAGGACATGCTCCGTGCATGTGTTCTCGACTTTGGTCGTAGCTGGGAGGACCACCTACCCTTGGTGGAGTTCGCGTACAACAACAGCTACCACTCCACCATCGGGATGGCACCATACGAGGCGTTGTACGGCAGACCCTGCAGATCACCGTTGTGCTGGACAGACCCTGGGGAGTCAGCACTCGTGGGACCAGAGATGGTCCGAGCCACGACAGAGAAGGTCTAGATCATCCAGGAGAGGATGAGGACAGCTCAGAGCCGGCAGAAGTCATATGCTGACAGGAGGCGGAGGCCACTGGAGTTCGAGGATGGCGACCACGTCTTTTTGCGTGTCTCACCTCGACGTGGTTTACGGAGATTTGGCCGAGGCGGCAAGTTGTCTCCACGCTTCATCGGGCCTTTCCAGGTCCTCAGCAGGATAGGAGAGGTGGCTTATCGCCTGGCTCTACCACCTCAGTTGCACCGGGTGCACGACGTCTTCCACGTGTCTCAGCTGAGGAGAGACGTGCACGACCCGACGCACATCATCAACTTTGGGGATCTGGACGTGGACGATGGGGCGACTTTTGCGGAGGTCCCAGTGGAGATCGAGGATCGACAGGAGCGGGTCCTACGTGGGCGGTCAATTCCTCTTGTGCGCGTCAGATGGCAGCACGGGAACCTCCAGGAGAGCACTTGGGAGCGGGAGGCTCAGATGCGTGCTCAGTACCCCCATTTGTTCCCCTAGTTTTTGATGTATCTTTACGGGGACGTAAAGCCCTGAGGTGGGAGTAATGTAAAGACCCGCAAATTTCAAGGAAATTTTTTTCTTAATTTTCTTTGGAACTTTACAAGAGCGCAGCTTCAGACGGCACCTGATTCCGAGGCCCGGTGTGCCCAGAATCAATTTCCGAAGTTTGGCTCGGGTACGTTAAGTGAACGGACGAGCGGGTTTTTCTATCTTTTGAACCGGTGCCCGGAATCGAATTCTGAGGGCACCGATGAAATCGCAGCGCCGGTATTTGCTTAGAAACGCCTCTTCCGGAGTTGCGTTTGCTCAGACGTGGGTTTTAAATTTTGGGGCTTTAAGTCAGAAATAAAATAACATTTGTGCGACAACTTTATTTTATTTCACTTAAGCTGCTTGGAAGTCACTTGAAAGCCACATGAACTGAGTTAAAGCGGATAGGGTGCTATCCGGAAATATCCTACCCCTTGTTAGGATATTTGTGCGGTGGGGCCCGCACGAGCCCCACCGTTTCTTTCGCTAAGTAACGCACCCGCGAAAACCCGTCAAGGTAACTGAAAAGTCAACCGACGCGTTTTCTTAAATTCTTAACAGACCATTTAATTGAGCGGTTTATTTCGTGAATTAAATGGGCAGTTTCGCTCGTTGAATTAGTTCAACGAACTGATGGGTCGTTACTTACGCTTTTGCGTTTGTTGGCATGTTTATAAAATAAGACCAACCTAAAAATCCTTTGAAAGGATTTGAGAGGACCTTTGTTTCTTCATCTCCCCTATTCGCGAAGAACGCAAAGAACGCGAAGAACGCGAAGAACGCGAAGAACATGGGCGACCGGCATTCGACGACGCACACCGTGATCTGCGACGTCGACGAGCTCTACCCGCGACGTTCTTCGGCGACGCCTCTTCTTCCGCGGCCGATCCTCGTTCGGCAATTAAGGTGAGAAACGAATCGTTTATTTCACCCTTTTTATTTTCAATAACAACGGATTTAATTAATTAAATCCGTTTGTTCTAGATCCGGAGATCGTCTGCGCGACATTTTTCCCGCGGTGCGACGAACGTCCCTTCCGCGACGAGCGATTCCGCGACGACCTCACGTCCAACGACGACAAGGTAGGGGTTTATTTTCTTGATAATTCTTTCCCGTGTTTATTCTTTTGAAATAAAGAACCCGATCACGGAACAATTTTAATTTATTTAAAATTGTTGATTGGTTTTTCCTTTTCCCCCGTTGAGTTTATGACTAACGCGGAGGGTGCGGATCTAACGAACAAGACCCGGCAACCCTCCGCAGATCTTTTGTTGTGCGGATTTGGCGGACGACGACGAACCATGTGGCAAGGGCGATCCGTTGATCCCGCAGTGAAGATCGGCCCCCGGGAGGAGCAACGGCGCAGACGGGAGGCAAAACGGGCCACCGGAGCAACTCCGGCGGCCCGCGGAAGGCAGCGGCGGCGCGGGTCGCCGGCGCGGCGGCCCGGCCGCGTCCGCGTGACAGACGGCCCCCCGCGGGGCCGCGTTTTCCTCCAAGCCGCGGGTCAAACCCGCGGCGGTTGCTTCGGCCGCGCGGCCGAAGCCGAGCCGGCCGGTCCGGTCGGCCGGGCCGCGCCCAGGCCGGACCGGACCCGGCCTAGCCGGGTCGGGCCGGGTGGCCCCGGGCCCCGAACCCCCGTTTTCGGGCCTTCTACGGTCTTCCGCCCATATCTTGGACCTGAGACCTCCGATTGACGAACCGTCAGCGGCTACGCGATCCTTGGATCGAGACGGTCATTTCAGTATATTATACTCAAGGTTTCGGAAGACTTTGGGTTCGTCCGGGTTGGTTCATACACGAATCCAACCGGGCCCTCGGAGCGGAAACACTCATAACTTGAGCTGCGGACGTCCGATCGACGTACCGTCAGCTGTGGTAGTTTCCTCTAAGTGAGACGGAAATTTTGGCATACTTCGCCCGAGGATCGGACACAGGCGGAGTACGGTTGGGTTGGTTTTGCCCTAAAAACCAATCGGGCCCCTGGGACGAAAATGCCAATAACTCTCAGACCGGGCGTCCGATTGACGCGCCGTCTGTTGCGTTGAGATCCTGTTGTCGATACGGAACTTTTGGATACATCAACTTCGGACTACGTGTCAGTTGATGTGTCAGCCTCTCGGTTCGTGGAGCGGACCCTCCTAAACGAGCTCGCTATGTGCGGGAACCCTAGTGCTGGATGTGACTTCGACGACAGAGCAGAGATCCTCCGTGGACTACGACGACGGCAGAGCAGAGATCCACCGTGGACTGCGACGACGGCAGAGCAGAGATCCTCCGTGGACTGCGACAACGGAAGAGCAGAGATCCTTCGTGGACTGCGGCGACGACTGTGCAGAGATCCTCAGTGGACTGCGTCGACTACTACACTCAGCGATCCTACGTGGATCAGTGCTACAGGTTCTGTGTGAGCCCGATCCTATGTGGGTCCTTACTACCGGTTCTGTGTGAGCCACTGCCTACAGGTTCTGTGTGAGCCCGATCCTATGTGGGTCTTTTGCGGGGGTTAGTACCTATCGATCCTTCGTGGGTCCGACGACTTAGATGGATCAGTGATCATCTTTGACGTCATCTGAAAAAGTATACCTGGTTGAGCTGAACCTTATGTTACTATCCTTTGTGGATTTACTGTTACTCTCCTTTGTGGATTGTGTTGAACTATCCTATGTGGATTTACTGTTTACTCTCCTTGTGGATTTGAGTCTTGCTTTCCTTTGTGGATTGAGTTGTTCTTGAGCTCGTGAGCAGAGCTAGAATTGGGGACTTAGGTATATGTATGGGAATATACCTAAGTCGAGTCAGATGTTACTTCTTTATTGCATCTTTCTTTTGTGCTATATCCTTTGTGGATTTCGGGAGACCTTTGGGGGTCTCGGGGTCCTTACTGAGTAGTTATACTCACCCCTGCACGCGCTATGCCCGCACCTTGTTGTGTTGGATGCAGACGACGGACAGCGCTGATCACGGTTGGGGCGTGGAGCAGGACGGTACCTGGAGGTGGACCACTGGACGGGACGTGCTCGAAGCGGACGTGGGACCCGAGGAGCCTGGAGGCTATCTGTACCCACCCTTCAGGTGGGATTGCCAGTGGACGACACGAGGCCGCCGTCTTTTCTTCAGTTGTTGTTCTTTACTTTTTCAGTTGTACTTTACAGTTGGGCTTGTATTTCCGGCCCCCTTTACTTTTCTACACTTTGTAGTTACTTTCCGCTTGCTGACTCTGTGGTGGTTGTTACTCATAAAGGCAATGCCTTCCCTGTTTACCGGGATTTTACACCTTGGTGCTATTCACCAGCCCCTGGCCTATGGAAGGCGGGCTTGGGGTAGTCACGGCACGGGCCCCGAGGTCGGGTCGTGATAGTAATGACTGTTTTCAAGAACTGAAGAAGATATTGGTTACTGAACCCATGTTAAATCTACCCTCTATCAGAAAAGGATTCGTTATTTTCATTAATTCATATCTAAAAGGTCATGGGTGCGTCACCATGAAAAAAGACAAGGTGATTTATAATGCATCTCGATAGTTGAAGACTCAGGATCAGAACTATCCTACACATGATCTAGATCTAGATATGTTTTTTTCTCTAAATATTTGGAAGCAATATCTTAATGGGGATAAATGTGATAATGTATATTTTTATAAAAACGAATTGAACATGATATAAAATATATGTTTGGAATTTCATAAATACCATGATTGTTCGATTCATTATCACTCCAAAAGAGAAAACAGTGTTGTTGATGTATTAAGTAGGAAAGAACCTATTGTTAGGGAAATGATGAGGATTCAAGGAGTTCCTTTGATAAAAGTCCTAGAAAAACAAGACAATAGAATTGTAAGTTAATGGACATCAACACCCCTATCCCAAATTATTTTTCAACCATAATTTCTAAATAAGATCCAGAAATTTAAAAAATAATATACTTTTTTACAAAAGAACATTGAGTTTGTGAAGAATGGAAATTTTACTGAGTTCAATATTGATCAAGAAGGAATATTAAATTTTTTTTATAAGGCTATGTGTTTCATATATTCCAAAAAAATGAGATAATGGAAGAATCTGATATAATAAATTAATATATACATTCTAGATGCAAAAAAAATTGGATACAGATGTTCATGATCATTATTAGTGGGATAACATAAAAAGGGATATTTTCGAATACACTACAATGTTATTAGTGTGTCAACATGTGAAGGAAGAGTGGAAAATTCCTAAATGGGTATTACAATCACTACCCATACTAGTATGGAATTGGAGTAATATCACTATGGAATTTTTCAGTAGTCTCCGTAAAACATCCAATGGAAATATTGTTATATGAGTTATAGTGGAACATCTAACCAAGACTTCCCATTTTGTTTATATTAATTAAGATTTATCTCTTGAATAAACTGCTAAGATATATGTATAGGATGTGGTAAGGATGCATAGATTACCAATTTATAGCATTTTTTATCGTGGTAAGAGGTTCATATAAAAATTCAGGTAAATTATTCCACATTCATAGAATACTAAATTGAATTTTAATATGGCATACCACATGAAAAATGATTTCCAATATGAAAGAATTATTCAGACACATGTGGACATGTTGAAAACATTCTCAATAGAGTTTAAAGGTGGATGAGATCAACATCTTCCAGGAGTTGAGTTCTCATACATTAACATCTTCAATTCCAGTATTCAAATGGAACCATATGAAGCATTATATGGGATGTTTTCTATAACTCTTACTTGTTAGGATAAAGCTGGTGAGAGAAATATTCTCGGACCTGATCTTGTGAAAAATATGACCAAAAAGGTTCATGTTATCTAAAAACAAATAAAGGCTGCTCAGAGACAGAAAAAGAGCTATGTTGAAAACTATCTATGGGACTTTTATTTTGATGTTAAAGATAAATTTTTCCTTTTAATTTAACCTTGGAAAAGTTTCATGAGTTTTTGGAAGAAAGGGAAGCTCATCCCCAGGTACCTTGGCCCCTATGAAATCCTAGATCTCATAGGATCAGTATCCTTTTGGCATGAACTTCCACCAAATATGGATCATTTTCCTGATATTTCCATGTCTCTAACTTGAAGAAGTACATAAGAGACCCTTCACATGTACTGAATCCAATGGTAGTACAACTTGAACATGACCTCCCTTATGTGGAGTAGCCAGTGGAGATCTTAGACTGTAGATACAAGGTTCTACGAAGAAAGAATAACAACCTCATTAAAGTGTTGTAGAGGAACCAAAAATATGAATAAGACATGTGGGAGACAAAGGATACAATGAGGAAGAAGTACCCAAATAATTTCACTTTTGTGTTCTACAAGTTGAAAATTTAAGGAACAAATTTATTAAGGGGGGAAGAATGTAACAACCCAATCATTTTGAATAAAATTTGTTTCCTAAAAATCTGTGTTATATTATTTTGTACTAAAAAATACCCCTTTAATAATAACGTTAGAATAATTAAAAAGTGACCATTGGGTTTCGACTGTTATATTATTTTTAGTCAATATTACCATTGGAAACAATACTCTAAATAATAATTTTAAAGTTGTAATTTGTATTATAATTAGAAATGATAATGGTGAATTAATGCAGAATGAAGATTCGATGACCTCATCAAGTAAAGTCATGTCATATGATGTACGCTTTTCATAACTTTTGAGGGAGGTAGAATAATTGGGCTTCACTCCTGACCAAGCCTGATCTGATATTCAACATGTTATTCTTGAATGAAATCGCCTATGGGAGACGTTCAAGTTAGTGTAAATCACTAATCAGGAGATGTTAGACAAGTCACCCTATGAGTTTATAACTATCATACACCACACCATTAGGTAGTATGAGGGTGTTATAATGGGTTATGAATCAATGTCTTATTTACTTATTTTATAATACAATTTTATAAATAAAATTTTTGTTCCAGCATCTTCGTTTTGAGTTTAGTTTTTCTTAAAAAATATGATGAATTTTATAAATTGATTTTTTAGATAGAATTTAAACATTTTCAGATAATTTATACTTATGATATTAAAATAAGTTATTATTAATAATTTTGATTTTATTTAAATAGTATGACTAAAACACTCTTATTTAAATTTTGATGATAAAATATATTTTTTTTCAAGTGTCAGATATTTTACTACGCATTTTACAATGAATTTTCTGTCTGATGTTATTTTTAATAAATAAATATTTTTTTACTTAAAAGTTAAATTTATCATAAATAGAAAATTATTATGATAAAATAAACATCTTTTTTAAAATAATCACTTAGAAATTAGGTTATGGTTAATTTATGGGTATTTTCTAAAATATTTTGTTTCTTGATAAGTTGTAAAAAAATGTATTGGGTTTTCAATAAGTTTAATGACATCATAATGATGTAATAATATATAAGAAATGATGGTAGATTCTTTCTGATTAAAATAATGTAATAGGTATCCAAATTGGCCAATATTAGGGGGAATACCATTGGAAACCCATTGGTTTTCAAATACCGCTATTGAGGAATCTGAGGAAATTAATAAAAAACTCCCTCAATTTTGCTATAAATACAAACCCATTTTCCATTATATTTAATTAAAATTAATTCTACATAAATATTTCATATTTTTACCTCCCAATGAATCATCTAAAGGTGTCCTCAACCCCCCAGGGTCCCAATAATGGAATTTTAGGAGTTACTTTTCAAGGTAAGTAAGGTCTCAACTTCTCTTGTCCTTTCATGTTTCCTTTTTATTTTATATGTCATTAAAATTTTCATACTTTGTTATTCTAGAAATTTTATTTGATCACTTTACTCTATTATTATTATTTTAGGAACTAGAGCCCCTTTCCCACTCATTATTTAATTTTATCTAAAACCATGTTTCTTACCTATTATGCTGCATAATTTTCTTCTGAAAATTTATCTATTTTTCTCAAGAAATAATTTTATCATCTTTTTGGAATATACGAACCTCTTTATTCTCAAAAGGTTATTTAAATAGATGTAAAAATGATTTATTTTATTATGTTATTGACATACATGAAATTATACTTCTGTTTTATGGGATTTAAATGAAAAAATATAATTTTTTAAGAAATTTCTAAAACACCGTGATTTCGATATGAAACCTATTTCTTTTATTATCCATGGGTTATTTAGGAAATTATTATTATGATATATGAGGATAAAATTAATTAAATAATATTAAGGTTTCAACCTGATAGCACTCCAATGTATTGGGTATATAATTTAATCTCTACAGATAACAGGTTTTAAGGTACCATGGTGAATAACCTTGGTAGTTTTTGTGAAACCTTAGTGACAAACCTTGATGATATGATTATGAATGACACAATTAAATGATATATAAAAATTTCCATGATATATTTCATGTTATTTTTACTATTACTTATCTATTACTCATTTTATTATGCCTTTATGATATTATTCATGTTCTTATTGATAATTCTAATGATCCCTGGTAAATTGTTTCAATTTTCCCCCTTATTGGGTCTTATGCTCACCCTTTCTTTTGATGTATGTACCCAAGTTATGAGATGTAGTAACTGTACATAGAATAAACCTATTATTAATCCATTAAAGTGTATTAGAATAATTTTTTTCCTGTTCTGATTTATTATGTACCTTATTCTAAGACACTAAACTTTAAAATATCCCCTGTCTGTAAACAACAATGTAATGTAATGTAATAAAAATGGGGGATGCCATAATTTTTCAAATTGGTTTAATGATAAATGATGTTAAAAGTTATCATGGATGGAATTTTTACATCATTAATTTAATAAACATCATTATGATATTTTAAAAATATCATTTCTCATGTCGGTTTTATGATAACCATTGTGAAAAAATATTAAGAATTTCAATTTTCAAGTCATTTTTTCAAAAACTAATGTTAAAAATAACTTTCAAATTTATTTTAAATATATAATATATTAAAATGTTTATAATCATTTATTTATTTGTTAATATTAAATTTGACTAGTCATGGAGCTAAAATAGAGTAACAAATCAAATTTTATGACCGTCAGATTTTGGACTTCTCTAAGACTTAGTTTAGAGATGAACAACTTCTAATGACCATAAATTTTGATCCGTAAATCCTTTTTTTCTCTATTACCACTAAAATAAAATCTTGGTTAATAATGTAAAAATATATAAACATTTATAATATATTTTTTTAAAAATAACATAATAAAATTAATTTTAATGGCCTTTTCTGATAAATGTTGATGTTAGAACTCTTATATGATTAATTTTAACATCAATTTTTCAATAATATATGTTAAATGTATGTTTTCACCTCAGGTTTTTAATAAACTGATGTTAATAATGTTGAAAAAGTTTTGGTTCATTTTCTAATATTCTATTTTAGTGGTTATTGAGCTAAAACAGAATTACGAATTAAACGTTCTGGTTGTCGGAAGTTGATTATCTCTTAATGAATTCTTAGAGAAATCCATCTTTCAATGACCATATATATTGATCTGTAACTCCATTTGAGCTCCAAGGCCATTAAAATTGAGGGCTAGGAAATGAAATAAATGTTATTAAATATTTTTTATGCCATCTATTTGGAAAACCAATGTGAAAATTAATTTTATCTCTTTTTTTTTGAAAAAATGATGTGAAAAGATAGTTTTTCAAATTGGTTATTATTCAAACAAGGTGAAAAATGAAAATTTAAATATTTTTTCCGAATTTAATCATAAAAATGACATGAAAAATGAATTTATTATCCTACCAATGAAGAATTCCGATTTTTTACAACGTCGTACTGAAATTCTCAATCGCTAACTAAAATTTATAATACCACATTTTATTTTAATTCGTTATTCATATGTTTTGAAACTCCACATATAATAATTTTACAAAAAATTAGTTCGATCATCATAATTATAATGACTCAATAGATTTGATCTTCATCATCAATCTGCGACTTTTTTTTCAGTAATCTCATCAAGATGTTTTTTATTATTTCCCCAGGATTTAATTTTAGAAAATAACTTTTCTTAATTTTTGTATCAGTTAATAGTTCTGTTTTTCTATTAATCAAGAATACTTCTTCATATCATGGTAAAACTAAAAAAATTCCTTTAGATTATAAAATTTTATCTAATAAGATTCATTGATTTTCTTCAGAGATTATTATTTAGATAGAAATTATATCCACTAATATTTTGAAAGCCTTAAAAATTAAGTCAAATATTTACATTTTTTTCTAGATTTATTATGGTTTCTATGAATTTTTATAGACCATATAATTTAAATGGATGCAGTAAACTAACATGAAGAATATTTTTTGAAACAAATATTTTTCATGTAGTTTTTTAGAAAATCGATATTAAAGACCAAATTTTCATGTCCATTTTGAGAAAAGAAATGTTAAAAATATATTTTTCATTTCCATTTTCAAAAAACCAACATGAAAAATATGCATTTATATTTTTGTTTTCAAATTGATGTGAAAAATAGTTTTTTAACATCATTATGAAAAAGAACCCCAATGTTAAAATGGTCTTTAACATTAGCTTTTAAAATACCAACAAGAAAAGTCATAAAAATTTCATTTTTAAATTTGGATTTTAATAACCAACATTAAAAAAATATTTACAATGTCTCCTTCAAATAAGTATCCTCAAGAACCAATGTAAAAAATATAAAAAAATGTTGTAAAAAATATATTTTTATACTGGTGATATATTTTACACTAATATGAAGACAAATGTTTTTTTATAGATACCATTATATATATATTTGTAGCATGAGTAAAATATAATCTTTTCTAATGGAATCCTCTTGATTAAAATGATGGATTATACTATTCATAGTTATTTTCAACAATATAAATGTCCTTGGGGTCACAATTATTAGTTTCATGAATGATGATAAGGTTTATATGTTGTATTTGTTTAAGAAATTGATATCATGATGATATATTATCTAAAAAAATATTTTGGTGATATCTAAAAGTACATTTGAATATAGATTAAATTGTTATTATATATTATGTGACATATGGTAAAAAAATGTATTAAGTCTATGATATATTAATGCAGGTAAGATATTGTTAAAAATATAGACTAAAGTAAAATGGATACATGATAATGGTTACCATGTTGTGGTTTGTTCTAAAGAAAATAATGACAGAGTGAATGTTAATATGGAATGGTTATCTGAATGAAAATTTTGTGGCATATGATAATGAATTTTAGTTATTTTTTACTATATATAAATTTTTAGGAATTTTTATAACATCATGTGGTGATGTTTATAAAGTTAAAAACATACATATCTAGAATTTAAACCTTAAAAAATATGATGGAGGTCAACTAGAAAGCTATTAATATTTTTATAGTTTTTAAACGTATGGAAATTTAAATTTTGGATAAACATTTGATAAATTTTCTAGAGTTCAAGGAGATTAAATGTTGGATATATAAAGTGGTTCAAATTTTTAGGAATTTTATCAGATGAGTGTGATTTGACCACTATAAAACACATTGAAGGCCTGGCTCTATACTTTCTTTCATTCTCTTTGATTTATGTTTCTATCTATCAATGAGGAAGAGGGAATTATACCTAAGTGTTAATTGATTCATACAACCTAGGGAAACTCTTGGAGGTGATAATAATATTATTACCATTGAGGGATCAATATCCAGATCATGTAGTACAACTTATGTAATTAGGATTTATATAAAATAAGTTATGTTCATCATTTATATAATATTAAATTCAAATTAATGGTTTTATATTATGAAAAAATGGTGATTAATTGTTATTTTTAAGTTTTATCCCGACTAAAATAGATTAAAAATTTCTTATAGATGACTCCAAAGGTGATATTTTAATCATGTCCCACCGATTGAAGAGTTTTAATGACATATAACATTCTGAAATCAATTAAAAATAAACCACAATACCAAAAGATTATTTGAAATATGAATTAAAAAATATATAATGAATATATATAAAATACATATATCACTATAAATTTCTCTTCATCACGTGAGTTTGATATTGATCACTAAAAACACAAAGAATGTTTCCTTTATAAATTCTATATGAGAAATAAAAAATCCAAACACATCAGAAGTACCGTATTTTATTTCCAAAGGTAATCTAGTACAACATAAGGTTATGAAGGAAAAAAGGAAAGTGATCATCAACATATATATCTCATACTGTTATATCTCAAAATTAATTAATTAATTTCGTTTTATATACTTACATAATCAATTAACAATCATATTTAAGATCATTTGTTTCAAAAATAATTATCCACATATCAACTATATAGATTCATACATTATAAAAGAAGATTTATTTGACTTAAGTTTTCATTTAACCCTTTAGTAATAAAAAATGTACGTTATAGTTAAATAAATATATCACATTTTAAATGAAACCCTACTATCTTGGTGGAGAGATTCCTCTCCTAGGTTTTCAGATCTCCCATTCAGAGATATTTTGTTCTCGTTAGAGAAGTATATTAGCGGCTTCGCCTCTTTAGGTTTTCATTGACAGAATTGTTGGTAGTGTCTTGGTCTCACACATTTTTTCAGGTATTTTATCATGAATTCCTCTACATAGAATCCTAAAAAATCTCTTTGGATCCTAGATTTTTCTACATGGGATCCATCATCCCTAGATATGTTTTGGATTTGGTCTACCCCTATGTTTCTTAGTATTCGAACGATGTTCTTTTGACCTATTTCATGGCAGTAGTGTGACTTTTGGGTGGTGGAATCAGAGAAGTTACAATATATAGGTGGTGGTTTACATTGTCTAGTAGTATATTGGACTCCCTGAATGATAAAGAGATTTATGGATGCTTAGATCTATGTGACATGGTCCTAAATATTCAATGGTGCTGATGGGAGAACCAGGGAGTTGGGAAGAGTGTTTTTCCATTTTCCTACTCTATTTAAGGGAACAATTGGATTTCTATTATGACAATTGTGTCATTGGTTAAGATTTGATGTTGGTATTCTTTTTTCCATTAAAGGTATTTATATTTTTGTGACTATATTCATTATTATTCTTGGTTCTATTAGTTCATGGGGATCATATTTATTTGAATGTTCTAGTTTTCATAATTTGATTTATATGTGGCGAAAAATTTTGCAGTTGTCAATGGGTGGGAAACCCCAAAAGAGGGATGGGTGTCAAGTCACCCATCATTCAGCCATACATCATTACTTTTATAGACATATGGGTACCATTTAATGAAATTTTCTCATTTTTTTAGTTTAATATTGTATTTCATCATGTTGACATTGTTGAGAGTTCATTTCATGTTTTTTTGGGTGGGAAGATCAAAATATAGAAGCGTGTAATGGCACATTTTATCTATCTCTTTTCCAAATCTCAACTTTAGTTGGAGAGGTGATCTTCCATGTTGTGCCTCCAACATGGTGAAACATCTCGAAAGAGTGGGTGACTCACTGTTTTGACTGATATCACTATTTTGTTATCTGGTGAGGAGGGTGATGAGGATTTCTAGTGCCTTCTTGGTTGTTTGTTTCTTTTGGACTTATAGGAATATTTTGAAAATTTTAATTTTGTTTTATTTTTGAATTTTCCCCTTCTCGTAATGGGTTCCCTATTTCCTAGTGCTAAAATAGGTTCTATTATTTTTATGTTCAATAACGGTGTATTATCCCTGAACAATTTTAGAAAAAATTAATACATCATACAAATTTGTATCAACTAAGAAATGATATACCATGTTGAATATGTATAAATTTTATAACCATGATTTATCTATATATCATGAATATTTATACAATATATATAGATCACATAAATTGATAGAACTGACTTCGAACTAAGTGATATGGGATTTAGTGAATTGTATCATTCAACCTCTTACTTGAACTAAATATTAACTATCTTTATGCACAATTCAAAATATATTTGGAAATCAAATCTAAATATTTTTTGATATACTATGATGAACTCTAAATTTTTAAATTATACTAAAATAAATTTTCATTACAAATCCTTATATGTGGCCATGTGGGAATTTTTATCATTTAAAATTATAATGAATTTCTACATAAAAATGATAAAAAAGGTGTATTCTATAGAAATGTTTTATTAATTATAAATATATGAATGGATCTAGAATTATCATTATCATAAACATAAATCAATATATGATCATGTACAAATGTTTTATCTGTATACATCTTTTTCATTCTCATTTAATCCATTTTTCCAAGATATAAATTAAAACCACGGTATATGGTATGTTTATATCTCTTATATTCCAACTAATACAATATTAATTATCTAAAATGTATAGATTGATCCAAATGAATAAATCATATATAATTTATAAAAGTATATGAAAATGCCACATATTACTCAACCAAGAATGATAATGCACTTAATTTTTATAATTAATTCAAAAGTTCATATGTTATACATATCACATATAAGGAAAAATCCCAGAATGGTTAAGGAAACCCCATTGCATGATCAATAACATACCCTTCCATTACTTGGTTATCTTATCAATAAGGATGCGAAAAATGTGTAAAAGCATAAAACGTAAAATATAGGGTACTTTATTATCCTCAGATAATGATGATTAATATAATGTATACACCTATAAGTATATCAAATAAATTAGGTATAACATTTTATGTGATATACATAAGTGAGTTAGTCTATAGAAAATTAAATGCTTGTGTCTCATGAGTGAGATTTATATCCCCATCTAATCCCTTAGTCACACTAATATTAATATATCATCAGAAACCATTACTTTCTATAATGATAATCAAATATATACAACCCAAATAGTTTTTCCTATGGGGGTGTTTATCATTTAACTCTCATAAAATATTATACTATACATGATTGAATGATAACATGAGAATTATATATCATTGTAAAATGCACTGAACCAAACCAATAAGGCCGATATCTGGTGCCATGTTACCAATACATTGGCATGATTAAAAGGAATCAAACTTCGATGTACTGAAGGGATTATTAGTATTGGTAAACAAGATACTTTTATCATCATTTTATTTCAAATGAATACTCATATTACAACACAATTATTTTTTATTTCGAGGATAAATTTATTCCACCAACAATATACTTGCACATATTTCATAGTATACTTCATTTAATCCTGAGGAATGAAACAAAATTAGAGTGAGATAAAATTCTCAGTAATTTTAAATTATAGAGGAATCAATAATGAATCCACAAGAATAGTCAATATATAATGGTAATAATAGAATAAACACGACATGTAATCAATAAACTAAGAAGGAAGTGTGTAAAAAATATTTAAAGGTAAATAACTAAAAACATATTCCATTTAAATAACTGGATAAAAATAATCAATATGTAATGGAAAATAACTGAAAAATGTCATTTAATTAATTAAATGAGATATAAATGCATCCATAGATATTGTTAACGAAAAAATATAATAGATAAAAATAAACGAATAGTAAATTAAGTAAATGCTTAATTATTGGATGTCATGTTTCCTAGGAAGATGATACCTTTACTGTCAAAACCATTCACAAGATGGTTTATCATAAAATTATCAAGACCTATCACAAGACAATTTAAATTTATGGGAAGAAACCTATATATTATTCTTGAAAACAAACTATAAGGGGGGTTTTCCATATAATTTCATCTTAGGAGACTATAAATACATCTAGGGGATTAATTTAAATGTTCCCCAACCTGTATCTACATTTCCAATGTATTCCTCAGATATTGAACAATCAATTTAAGACAAAAAATGAGCATTATAAAATATCTATATTGAGTAAATGAAATAGATATATCAATATTTCCCCAATAAGTAAAAAATCGTTTAGATTAATCACTATATTAAAATATGGTATACAATTTAGGAAATGAAGATATCCATGATAAATGATATGGATAAATAGGGGGAATTTAATGTTTCATTATCATTAGAAATTGAATATTTCAATGCAAATAACAAAGGAATCAAGGAAGTGAATTCTATTATTATCCTTGACCAAATCTATAATAAACTATCTAGATGAAGAATAATATTGGTATCAGTACAACATATCCCATGTGGAGTAAAAATATAAGGTTTTTTCGTTAATGAATAAAAGTACTATAAAATTTTCTTTGAAAAACATTATTATGGAAAATATTCTTTTTATATAAAAAATAATTTGAAAATCCCTTTCATTGAAAATCACTTTTGAAAACATTTCTATAAAAAGTATACTTTTAAACTTACAAATGATAGTTTAAATAAATGATGGTGGGTAAATCCATACATGTCGTACAAGGTAAAAAGAACATTCTTTTTTCATGGTTAAAAGGATATAAAAACGATTTTTTCAGAAAGTGACAATAATATTCATGTGAAAACATTCATAAAAGAAAAAAAGCATAAATTGTTTGTTTATAATGAATTTTGGAAACATTAAAAACGTTTTTAAAACTTATTTATAAATATGGGGTTTTATAAGAAAA
The DNA here is from genome assembly GCA_963277665.1 of Viscum album. Taxonomy (NCBI): domain Eukaryota; kingdom Viridiplantae; phylum Streptophyta; class Magnoliopsida; order Santalales; family Viscaceae; genus Viscum; species Viscum album. The sequence continues at coordinate 433,037,079 of OY728121.1, forward strand.
GTCGTTCTCCAGCTTGAGAGAAAAATGAATTCGGGATTTCTTAAAAAAAATTCTAAATCATTTTGATTACTAAAGAGTAGAAAAAAGGTATTATTACATGAAAAATTTAATGAATAACCATATAATAAGAAAATTAAATTGTTTAATGACTTTTTTCATATAAATTATTTAAAGGGAATTTCAAGAAGAAACAGTCTTGATTAGAATGAGATTATGAAATAACCCTTAAAATGACTGTAATATTGAGATGAGAATCAATCAATTAATATATTATGATTTTCAAATTTAAATCAACATAAAACAAGTGTAAATGAAATACTATTTAGTAATTTTTTACACATGTATTCTTAGAATATTAATGACTAGAAGGATGTAATTTAACCTAATGAAAAAATGGGGTTAGGAAATTCATTACAAATTGGTCAATTTTAATAAAAATAATCTTATAAGAAATAAATAAAATTTAAAATAACAATACCATGAAGATAAAATAATTAATGATATAAAATATCAAAATTTTCAGTAGATACACCACAAAAAATAAGTAAGTGGTGAATATGATATTTATCTTAGAGATGTAAAAAGTGAGATGAAAATACACTACCTTGTATTTATTTTCTGGTGAAAATCCTTTATCCTTAAGTGTAATGGTTTTAAGCATCTTAATAAATTATAAAATAACAATAATAATATTTATTATATCTTATTTTAACATCTTATAATATCTTATTTTGTTTTTTCTAATAATCATTCATTATTATTACTATTTTGTGTGTTCATTGCCTAGTTTTTTGGGTATGCATTAACTTGTTATTTTGGTCACTATTAGATATATCATAATTTCATCATCTAAAAAATATAAAACATGATTTAAATATCATATGTATTCAATATAAATTTATTTATAAAAATCCATAATATTTTTTAGATAAGAAATGAATTTCACCGTTCATGGAGAAGGTATGTCATACGTACGTATGAACGTTACATCCATTTATTTTTCATATTTAAAAGAAACAAAAATTAAATTATATATGTGTATATTATAATTGTAATGTTATATTTGTTTCATATATGTTACATAGTTTTATTAAAACCATCATTTATATATTCTATGTATAGTGTTGACGAGTCACATAGCATTGAGGAGGGGATATATATAACAATTAAAGAAGTATGAAGAAAACATATATCATACATATCATATAGAAAATTGTTTCCATCGTAATTATAATCTATGATAGGTTGTAAATTAAAAATGAATGACATAATTTTGTGAGGAGGTAGTTTGTCATACACGATTAGTAAGTTCGTTACCAATTTTATGGAAGTGTGTGTCGGTGTAGGTTAAAACCATAACATAAAAACATATAATTATATTTATGATACTAATCATCTTATATAATCATGAAATAATGATAATTTAAGGATTGGATAAATAAATATTACTAAAGTGGTCATTGGATAACGTGGTCTCTTATTTGTGTATCACCTTTTAATTTATACCTCAAGCCTTGCATGGTTTTCTTTCTAGCTAGAGTTAAACATATAGGATTAATTTAGGAGAGTTTTTAGATTATTTTTGAATGGTTTGGATTATAAAAATATCTTGATTTATGTGAATATATGGTAGGGGTGAATTCCTTTTCATAGTGGAGAAGGAGTGGTATTCGTATAAATTTATGAAAAGGAAATTGAACCCATGTTTTCCCATGTGAATTGGATCCAATAATGACAAAATTTATAAAATAGAGGATATTTCATAAATAAAAATATAAAATATATTTTTTTTATGAATTTCTAGGTCATTTTGGGTCTAAATTTTAAGGTTTCGTCCCTTGTTATGCTAATTTTTCACTTAATCACTTTAATTAATTTTAATTAATTTCACAAATAATTTTGGCCAAAAACTAATGTTCACTTATTATAAATTATAAATAATTATAATTCAAAATATTGAATACATTTTTTAAATTAAAATTAAATAATTAGAATATATTAATTTTAAATTTAATCCAGCAAATGGGATGACAATGTGTGTTTTTGAAGTAAAAATGTTCAAAGGATTGAAATGTTTATATATCAAATTTCAATGTGATATTTATTACAATGACCTAAAATTGGATTAATTGATTTATAATTAATATTAATAAACTTTAAAACCAATAGAAAAATATAATTTAACCTTATAAATAAATTATATGAAAATGAAGTTTTGAATTAAAATTATGTACTATTCATTATTCATTAAAGAAATGTAAGCTCATAGAAAATACCAAATATTCAGCCTAACATAATTTATATATTTATATATCCAAAATTAAGTTTAAATTTTCATATTAAAATTATAAAATTTCCAAAAAATAGATTTAAAATATGTTCTTTATTAAAAGGTGCTAAAATTTCCATATTAGAAAAATACAATTTTTAAACATAAAACCGAATTTATTATTATCTTATTCTAATCAAAACTATTGGATTAATAAAAAATAATAGATTTAATAAATAATATAAATTTTCCATTAATAGCAATCACTAATAGTAATTAATTTAATTTATTAGGATAAAACACATTTTTGAGAATAAAAACATTTCCTTTGTATTCAATTGGTTTTTATATTAATTTATAATAAATTTATTACCAAAGAATAAATTTTATAATTCAGTAAAAAATATAACTTCATAATTTATTTAGTCATATTCATAAGCACTTATTTAACATCTTTTTTATATCATATCATATTAAATAATAATATTTTAATAATATATTTTTTTGGGTAAAACTTTATCATAAGTGTAACACAAGCTATCAAAGAAGGTCTCAATTGCATAAAATTCAAGCTAAATTTGTGTTTTTGGAATTGAAAGCATTAGAATATATTAATTTTTTTTAAAAAAAAAATATACCATAAATTATCAGTATATTAAATTCCTTTCTACATTTGGTGTTGTGTGTCATACACTCTATTGAATAAAAGTTACTCTACCAGAATTTTTGGTGTGTTACATTCTCCCCACCTTAAATAAATAATGTCTCACAATTAAAACTCGCTTTTGTAAATCAAGGGTTTGATATTTGAAAATCCATTGGTTGAAATCCCAAATTTTGAGAAGATTTAATAAAATATCATCTTAATAAGAGAGAATGGGAAGTAAAAAAGTCACATGGAATAACAAATAACTATGCCTCTAAAAAGGAAAAAATTAGTGGAAAGTGAATATATAGACATTGTTGAAAATAATAAATATTTATAGGGACTGCCTGAAGACATTAATCACAAAAAAAGTAAGGATTAATGAGACTTTGATGGACACAAATTCAAAAATATGTGATGAGTTAATAGACCATCAGTTCTGTGAAAACTGGGTCCCGGTGAAATCACAACCACCCCACCTTAACAAGGTCTTCAGGTCCTGGCCCGCTAGGTACCACCAGTTGCCCCACAGACACAGGGTCCCCACCCTGGGGCCTATGCACATGCCTGAACAGGTCATCTAACTAATGATTGTCCCCACTGGCCAACACATGTCCTTTCCAGTGTTCTTTTTCCTCACTCACACACACCCTAGGAAACATCCCAAAAGGTCACCCATCATGATCACTAATCCAGGACAAACATGCTTAACAGTGGAGTTCTAATCAGGTAGTCTCCTGAAAAGAAATGTGCACCTTGTTGACATGAGTCATATAATTTAGTTATTTAACCCTGTATCATTTAGGGATTTTACAATCACCCCCACCCCCTTAGAGAACAATGCCCCCGTTGCGGTCACTACATATCAACCCAAGAAATGCACCGCACTTAAGGTTGGGTACCACCTCTGATACCAAATGTGACAACTCAGTCCCAGTGACAACACATTCATCGCGCCATTACATGGTCGTCAGGTCCTGGCCTACTAGGTACCACCCACCTGCCTGAACGAGTCATCATATTAATGATTTTACCACATGCCAACACATGTCCTTTCCAGTGTGCTTTGTCCTCACTCACACACACCATAAGAAACTTCTTAAAAGCTAACCCATCCCGATCACTAATCCATGCCAAAACGCTTAACTTTGGAGTTCAAATCATGTATTCTCCTGAAAAGAAAGTTTCACCTTGTTGGAATGAGTCATGTCATTTTGTTATTTAACCCTATATCATTTGGGTATGATACAATCACCCCCTTTAGAGCACAACTCTATCGTTGTTGGCCCTACATATCAACCAAGGAAGTACACCACACTTAAGGGGGGGTACCACATATGATACCAAATGTGACACAACTTGGTCTCGGTGATAGCACAATCACCCCGCCATAACACGGTCGTCGGGTCCTGGCCCACCAGGTTCCACCATTTTCCCTAAGGTCATGAGGTCTCCACCCTAGAGCCCACCCACATGCCTGAATGGGTCATCTGACTAATGATTTTCCCCACAGGCCAACACATGTACTTTCTAGTGTGCTTTTTCCTCACTCACACACACCCTATTAAACTTCCTAGAAAGTCACCCATACTGATCAGTACTCCAGGCCAAGCACACTTAACTGAGGAGTTCTAATCAGGTAGGCTTCGTAAATTAAAGTAGCACCTTGTTGACATGAGTCACATCATTTAGTTATTTAACCCTGTGTCATTTTTGGATGTTACAAGTTCAATATAAATGAAGGCATTATGATCACATTTTTTTTTGAAATAATTTTCCTAGATTTGAGGAATTATTTTACTAAAAAATAGTATAAAGAAATATATTTTTAATTTTCATATGAAGAATTTAATAATTTGGTTGTGCTTTGATCAAATACTAATCCAGTCCTTACTTCAAGAAATCAATATCCTAAATTGAAATTTTCTTATTTATGAAGCAATAAAATTTACTTTTTTTGGATCATATGATCTTTAAAAAAAGTCTTTAAATTTTTCTCAAACTGTTTTTCAAATACAATATGGTTAATAAATTCATCCCTAAACCAAAAAATAACACTAATGGTTCATCATTTATTTTTTCTCATAAAATTGTTTAACTAAAAACAATTACCTCTTAACTAGGACATTGCATAGGTTAGTGGTTGTCATTAAACGGTTATCATCCTTAATTCATGGGTTCAAGTCCCACATTCTTGTCGAACATGGTGGGATGCCACCTAGCATAGAAGTTTCCCTTTTTATAAAACCTTATTAATATGATTTCCAAAATAAATATGATAAACACCCATAAAATAAGGTTAATCACTAAATATAAATTTATATATGGTTTTAAAAAACCTCAATTTATAAATACATCAACCATCTATCTCAACCTAGATATTTCCTTGGCCTAGAGTTTATCCTTTATAAGAGGGAATTGAATCAGTTAATACCCAGGTTCCATAAAGTTAAGGCAATGAACTATAAATGGATCATCAAGATGAGATTTATTTCCTTCTATCATACTCATAGGTTTTCCTCGAAAACACTTTGATTTATGTCCTTCTTTCACACACATAAAGCATTTCCACATTCCTTTAAGAAATTTTCCTAGATTCTGCATTCAATATTTCATTCCTATGGGAAATCAATACCTGTTTTCATCTATGTCTTCCACTTCTCCAACTATTAAAAAACTCCATCCCTCTCTTTTTTGGTAATTCTATGAGTTGGATAATGTATATGTTGTTAATAATATTTTGGGAAAATTTATTAGGCATGAAAATAATATTTTTACTCCAATGAAAATACCATTTGGTTTCTCATTATCACAACCTTCTCCTTCATGTTCAATGTTAACATGAATCCTTCAGGTTCCAACAATTTACTAAAACAATAAAGTGTAGTTTGAGTAACAATATTCATAGTGAGAAAAACATATAATCATTTATAAGATATCTAAAACATGACACCCTATTTTTCAATCTAACACACATTAGTTTTAACCTAGGTTATTTTTTTTCATATATTCAAATCCTCTATAATGGATTATAAATAATAACTGAATTATCCTAATAATTCCCTTAGGAGTTTCAGGATGAGTTCATGGTAAGGATTATTTTCATGTACTAAGTTACACTTGTGTAAATTATGACACAACTTTTCAGAGTTATTACCCTTAGATATATATATACTAAAACTATGTCCACATTTAGTATTCATACTGGGATGTATAGATAGGAATACCAACATAATATCTATATTACCGAAATTCTAGGATGTTCTTCTATACATATCCATAATGTTTATCTTAGGATTTTGTTCCCCAATCTATATTTTAATAAATCTTGTTTCCAAGGTCTCAAATAAACTTTATATGATACCAAATGTGCCAAATGAAACCCATAAGGCCTAAAGATGGTGTCGTGCTAACATTACATTGGACTGATCATAAGGAATCAAATCCCAAAGTATTGAAGAGTTTAATAGTATTGATGATCTAGATACATATATGAGCCTTGTATTATAAATGAATACTAGCATTACGAATTATTTTTCTCTTGAATATTACTTTATTCCTTCTATAATAACCTTGAATATATTTATTAGTATACTTCATGGAATCCTGAGGAAATAAATCGTATAAGGGATAGCTCAAAAGCTCAGTAAGAGTCAAGTATAGTGGAAGCAATAATAAATCAGGGAGAATAGAAAATATGGAATGGTAATAACTAAAGACACATTCCATGTAATCAAAAGAATGAGAAGGATGTCCGTAAAAAAATATGCCAAGGTAAATAACTAAAAACTTATTCCATTTAAATAATTGTACATGTCATAATAAATATGGAATGTAAAATAACTGAAAAACATGTCATTCAACAAATTAAATGATAATAAAATGCTTGCATAGATAATGTAAATGAAAAAATGTCATAGATAATAATAATTGAATACTAAATGAAGAACATTTTTAATTATTGGATGTTAGGTTTCCTCGGAACATGATACCATTACTGTCAAGATATTTCAAAATATGGATTAACATACTAGTATCAAGTTGTTTCACAAGATAATTTAAATTCGTGGGTAGATAACTATCTATTCTTGTTGGAAAAAACTCAAAGGGTTTTTCTCCAACTAATATTGTCTCATGATACTTATAATGCATCGAGGGGATAACATCAAATGGTCCCCAACCATTATCATTCATGACCAAATCATTCCATATATATTGAATAATCTATTTAATTCAAAACTAACATGCCATATCAAAAATCTATATTGATTAAATGATACAATTTATCAATATTTCCCCTGTAAAAAAAACAAATTTTAATGTAAACACCATCTGTAAAAATGGTATATGGTTTAGGAAATGAAAATCTCCATGTAAATGATATCGATAATTAGGCTAAATTCAAATTTCAATGAACATAGGAAACTGAATATTTTAAGGGGACTAACAATGGAATCAAGAAAGTGAATTTCAATACTATAATTGGAAAAACAAATCACAAATCATCCAGAGGAATAATTAGTATGGTATCAATACAACATATCCTAAGTGGATTAAAAATATTTTTTTTATTTTTGATGAAAAGAAATACTATAAAAATATATTTTAAAATAATTATTAAAATAATATGTTTTTATTTAGAAAAAAAACATGTTGAAAATTCTTTTGTTTGAAAATAAATTTTCAAAAAAAACATTAAAAATATACCTTTTAAACTTGCAAAGGAATATTTTAATAAATAACTATTGGTAAATATATATGTGTTGTATAAGGAAAAATAAATTTCCACTTACATAGTAAAAAGGATAGAAAATTTCCTTATTCAGAAAGAGATAAGAAGATTACATTGAAAAAAAATTAAAATACAATAAGGATAAAAAATTATTTAATAGATAAATTTTTAAATTTTCTTTTTGAAAACCTTTTTGGAATGCATGGGTTTTAGATGAAAATATTTTCTTTCACTAAGGAGAGAAATGAAGTCAGGTTTTATTAAAAAATATAAAATATTTTGAGCACCAAAGAGTGTTAAAATGGTAATATATCTTGAAAAAGGTCACTAATAACCTGAGTATAATAAAATTAATGGTTTTAATGAAAAATGGTCATATAAATTACTTTAATTTAATTTCAAGAATAAACAATCTCGATTTGAAATAGATTGTGAAATAAACCCTTAAAAAGACCATAACATTTATGTAAGAATCTATCAATGACTAAATTATGTGTTTCAAATGTAAATTCACATAAAACTAGTTTAAATACCCCAATATATAGTAAAAAGTGATTACACACATAATATTAGAATATTAAAAAGGATGAGGATGCAATATAATCCAATGAAAATGAATCAAGTTATGAAATTCTTTACCACTTGGTAACTTTTGATTCAAATCTACAAAGAAGAAATAATTCCAATTTAAATTCAAAACACCCAGAATATAAAATAATTCATGATATAATATCTCAAAATTGGTAGTTTATACACCACATAAAATAAGTAATTAGTGAATATGACATTTATCTCATAGATGTAAAAAGTGGGATGAAAATAACTTACATTGTAATTCATTTTGGGTTAACATACATTATACTCATATATAATAGTTTTAAGTATATTAATATGTTATAAAATAACCATAATAATATTTATAATATCATATATGAAATTATTAAAATATCGTTTGAGCCGTTTGTTAATAATCTTTCATTATTTTACTATTTTGGGTGTTAATTGCCTAGTTTTTCAGGTATGTTTTAAATTGTTATTTTTGATCCTATTACATATCTCATGATTTCATCATCTAAAAAATGTAATTTTTTTTGTAAATATCATATTAATCTACTATACATGTATTTATAATAATTCATAATTTTTGGATATAAGAAATGAAATGCACCGTTCATGGAGATGGTAGGTCATACGTATGCATGAACTCTACTTAGATTTCTTTGTAATATTTAAATGATTAAAAATTAAATTATATATATGCATATTATAATTATAGTATCAAATTTATGTCATATATTTTAAATATTTTTCTTAAAACCATCCTTTATATGTTCCCTGTAAAGAGTGAACAAGTCACATCGCATTGAGGAGGCGGTAGTCCACACTTTAACAAACGATGTTATCGTATTTATAAAAAATATAAATAATAAAGGTATATATCATATAAAAAGTATATCAGTATTAATAAATCAAAAATTTAATATTAAAATATAATTTATATCATAATTTGAAACCATTATGGTTGGTAAAGAAAAAAAATAAATGACATCGTTTCGCGAGGTGGTAGTTCGCTGTGCACAAATAGTAAGTTTGTTACACATTTTATGGAAGTATGTGTAAGTGTTGGTAGAAAAATAAACATAAATACATTTCATTATATTTATTATATTTATGATATTATATATAACTGTTATAAGGAAAATTTATGTAGTGAATAAAGAAATAAAACTAAAGTTATCATTGAAGAAATTTACTTCTTTTTTGGGTAAATCCTTTTTGTTTTTACCAAAATCATTCCAGGGTTTTCTTTATACCCAAGGTGAGGATTATAAGATGAGGGGAAGAAATTTTGGAGATTATTAGGGTAGGTTTTTTATGATAAAAATTTATTTTTATGTGTGAATAAGTGGGAGGGTTGGGTACCTTTTATAGTATAGGAGGAGTGGCATTCTTGTATATTTACGAAAATGGAATTCCATCCATATTTTTTCGAAGTAATGTGGATCCAATAAGGAACAAAATTTTATAAAATGGAGTATATGTTATATATATAAACATAAATGGATGTTTTAAAAGGTTAATGGTCATTTTGGGCCTGCATTTTACAGTTTAGTCCCTTGTTAAGTAAATTTTTCTATTAATCATTGTAATTAATTTTAATTACTTTCACTAATATTTTTTTTGTCAAAAACGAAGTTGAAAGTATTATAAATTATAAATTATTCTGATTCGAAATATTGATTACATTTTTAAAAATTCCAATCACATAGGTGGCATAAATTAATTTTAAAATCAATCCCATAGACAGGATGACAATTCAGGTTTTTAGAGTAAAACTGATTAAATGTTTGGATTGTTTTTGTATCCAATTTCAATGTAAAATTGATTAAAATTATATTAATTATATTAATTGATGTGTAATTGATCTAAGTAATACTTAAAACCAATCAAAAATGTTATTTTACATTATAAATAAATTACATGAAAACGCTATTTTGAAATAAAATTTAATATTTTTCACAATTCATCAAAAAATGAAACCTCATAGAAAAAAATGAACCCTAACCAAATTTTGATGTTTCCATTTCATAAATATGACAAACCTTCTTTTTATTACACAATTAAAGATAATTTATTACATAAAATTCACTTGATACAACATAGAAGATCGGGAGGTATAGTGTCTTTGGGGCTTAGGATCATTCCATAAAAACATAATACATGAAATAAAACATATTTATTGAAAACTTCATTTACATGACCACTATATTCCCTTGTAGTTAACATTGCATGGGATAACCTGAAGACATGTATAAGAAGAGGGTGAGCTCTAAAGCCCATTAAGGAAATAATCATGGAATAAGATGAGGAGTACAATACATGTTATAAAATATGCGTACCAATAGTGAACAAGAAAAGAATAAAAATATAGGAATGATAAACCATGATAATCCTATCATGGAAATGTGGCAACAACACATAACATGGAATTAGCATGAGCCAAGGCTCATTGCACATGGAGGATTAGTAAAACTACATTTCACATAAAGCAGGAGTAAAACCTCATTTCCCTTTAATTATCATGAGTTGACAAGAATTTCACATAACGTATCATGATACTATACTTTACCCAATGCATTGGAGTGCTATCAGGATGCACCCTTCTTAAACATATTGTTTCATGCATAAGTGTGCCACATGGATCAAAAAACATTCACTCATTCAACATAATCTTTTATTCCATGACAAATGAATGTTTAATACATACATGATACTCTTTAAACAAGAAATAAATGTTAATAATGGTGAATACACTTGATAGAGAAATGGGTATGGTATTCACTATACAATTACTTTGGCTTGGAAAATCGCAGTGCAATTTCAGCAGCATGACAATGTGACATAAGAACTCATAAAAATGGTTGATTAGATAGAAAGAGGTTTCTCATAAAATTTACATGATATGGACAGTAAGGGGGTCATATATATACATGTACCAACAAATTTAATGAAATTTAGATTCATGAAACAAAATAATTGCTTGAATGTAAATGAGGAGAGAGAAATTCCTTTGGGAATTTTGGCATAGTAACAGGTGTACATAAAAGGAATTTAATGAGAGATAAATGGATATCCAATAATTAAAACATAAATAGGGTAGTAAAGGGGAGGTTTGAAACCATACCCCAACATTTATTGTTGAAATCAAAAGGGCATAACATTTTAAAGAATATGGGACAAAAATGAGAAAGGAAGAAAAACCCTTACTTGGAAGTGTGCTTCCAAAGGCATAAGAGAGGTTTGAGAGAGGCTTCATGGGAGCATGGAGCACCTTGTGAGGATTATTTATAGAGGAGGGAAAAGGTTGGATGGACTCTATAGGCTTTGAGTGAGGAGGAAGTCGGAGCGTGGGTGGGTTTATATAAGAATTGTAAGGGAATTATTTATTATTTAGGTTTGCGACACATCACATTAAACTAATCCAAAAAAAACAGACCATGGTTTTTGCCCACAGTTTTTGTAAAAGGGAAGTGGAAAACAATATTTTATAAAGCCAATGTCTGAACTTCTTAAAAAAATGGGGTTGCTTATGTGGAGGTGAGTCAAACTTCCAATGAAAACAATTTAAAAAGACAAAATGTTTAATAAGTATTGAAGGGTCCACTAAAGCATTGTAAACTAAATCAAACAAAACCAAAATTATATTATTTTAATAGTAAAACATATATTGTATGAATATAATGTTTTTAGTATTTTATTACATCACTATTGGGTCATTATGATGTCATAAAACACATTATATATTCAAACGATATTTAATTTTTAACCAAAAATTTGACCGACTTAGAAAATTATGAAAAATTCACCATTGGATAATTTTAAGGTCCTAATTCCTGAAATAATATTCATTTAATTTAAATAATTTTCTAAATACTTTAATTTTAACTTTTAAAATAAAAACCGATATTTATCGATAATTCATGGATTTTGACAAAAATGGCTTTCAAACCGTAATTAAAATTACAATTGCATTCATAAAATTAAACAATAATTTATATTAAATAAAAATTAATTTAATAATAATATTATTATTTTATTAAAATAATATTTTATTCAAAAATCCATTAATTAATTAAAATATATTTCTTAGTTGAACATTAACTAAAAATACCTTTTCTACTTTCAAAACTATATACAAGGTACTAATAAAATTAATGTATATTCATTATTATAAAAAATATATACATAACCATAGTACTAGGGTATGGTCAAATAACCCCTTACAACACCCTCATAAGACCGTAGTGTAAGGTGTGCAATGGTGACATACTCTTGGGGTGGCACAGATAACATTGTTCGGGTGTTAATATCTATCAACATCCACTTCTCTTGTAGGTAGTCCCACTTGAGCTTAATATATTCAAGATCGGTTCGGGGTTGGTCAGGAGTGAAGACCAAAAATGAAACCTCCTTTTTAATCTCTCACAAATGGTCTTCGTATGGGGCAGATATACTGGATGAGTCCATCGTTTCCTTTTTCTGAGTAAATTGGATTTTTTAAATCCCTATATTTATACTAATAATGTGATCACTGTTCAATGGCTATATTAGAAACGGTCACAATTATTAATAGTATTTTAAAATCCAAAAACATAAAACCAATGAACTTGAAATTTTATATAATCATTTTAAATAAAGAGACATTTAATTAGATCAAGATGTATTTACATTAATGAAAGTTTGGGATGTTACAATTTCCCCACCTTAATAAATTGCACACTCAAAATTTACATTTCCCACACTAAAACAGATTTTGGAAGCTTTGCTTTATCATTTCCTATGATTCGCACATCGATTCTTCAAACCTACGGTCTCTCCATAACACCTTTGCAAGGGGAATTGTCTTATTTCATAGAAATAATTCTCTATGATCTAAGATCCTCCCTAGTTGATCCTCATAATAAAGATTATCCTCTAACTGTACCACCTCTGAAGAGAGTATATGTGAAGGGTCTAGTATGTACTTTATTAAGTGGGAAACAAGAAAGACATCATGTTTGTTGGCCATGTTAGGTGGAAGTGCTAGTCGATATGTCACAACCCCGTCACAATCAAGAATATCAAAGAGGCCTATGTAACATGAACTTAACTTACCTTTATCTCCAAATATCATGACCTTCTTCCATATAGATATGCGAAAAAATACCTTGTATCCAACTTTAAACTCAATGTCTCGTCGATAGTTATCTGCATAACTCTTATGTCGAATCTGGTCTACCTTGATATGCTGCTGAATATTTTTCACCTTATCCACCATTTCTTCAGCCATTTCTGGTCCAAGTAGCTTACACTCACTGTCCTCATCCCAACATGCCAGTGTTATGAATATTTTATCATAAAGGGCTTCATACAGTGCAATTTGGATACTCGAGTGGAAACTGTTATTATAAGAGAACTCAACCATAGGAAGATGTTGATCCCATTCTCTTTTAAAGTCCATTGATCACTCTCTCAACATATCCTTAAGTGTTTGTATAGTATGCTCGTATTCTCCATTAGTTTGAGGATGATAGGTTGTACTGAAGTTTAGTTCAGTATTCAGAGCATGTTTAAGACTCTTCCAAAACATAGAGGTGAATCTTGGATCTCGATCAGACACAATAGACAGTGGTACTCCATGAAGCCTTAACACTTCCCTGATATATATCTGTTCCAATTGATATAATGAGAAATCCTCCCAAATTTTAATGAAGTGTGCAACCTTTGTAGGATGATCTAAAACAACCCAGATTTCATTGTTTCCATTGTATGTCTTCGGAAGTCCGGTGACAAAGTCCATGGTCATGTTCTCCCATTTCCATTCTGGTATGGGAAATGGTTGCATCATCCCCTTAGACTTCTGCCTCTCTAACTTCACTTACTGACACACCAGGAACTTTGATGTATATTCTGCGATCTCCTTCTTTATATTATCCCACCAATAATTCAATCAAGAAACATGATACATCTTTGTGTTTTTTGGGTGAATAAGTAAATTTGAACTATGTGCATCATCCAAAAGTTCCTTCTTCAGCTCTAGACTTGATAGAACACATAATATTTTCCCAAATCTCTCAATTCATTCATCATTAAAATTAAAATATGACGATATACCTTTTCTGATAGCTTACACTTTTTTCTAAATTTCAACATCATACTTTTGAGTATCCTTTAACCTTTCCAAAAGTGATGTTTGGCAAATAATTTGTGAAAGGATAGATGATCTTCCCTTATTTATTATTTCCATGTCCATATTCATAAAATCTAAGAAGATTGGATCCTTTTAAATACTTATCAATGATTGAATCATTTGGTCCTTTCTATTTAGGGAATTTTCCACCTTGTTCACTTTTCCAGGTTTGTAATGGATTGAGCAGTCATAGTCTTTGATCAGCTCTAACTATATTTGTTGGTTCATGTTCACCTATTTTTGTGTGAATATATAAATGAGGCTTTTTTGGTCCGTATATATTTCACACTTCTCGCAAAAGAGATAATGCTTCCAAATTTTCAAAGAGAAGATCACTACAGCCAACTCGAGGTCATGTGTTGGATAGTTCTGTTCATGAACTTTGAATTTCCTTGAATCATAGGCAATGACTTTTTCATTTTGCATCAACCCACATCCCAGGACCTTCTATGAAGTATCACTGAATACCACAAAAATTTCTCCACTTGTGGGAATGGTGAGCATGGTCACAGTGATAAGCCTCCTTTTCAACTCCATGAATCTTTCTTTGCATTCATAACTCCAATAAAAATTTACTCCCTTCTGAATTATCTTGGTAAAAGGGTTGGACAATCATGAGAAATTTCTCACAAATCATCGATAATATCCAGCTATGCCAAAGAATCTAAAGATATCCATTACTGATGATGGCCATGGCCATCCCTCAATTGCATCTGTTTTGGAGGGATCCAATGATACCCCTTTTCTTATGATGATATGGCCCATGAATGAGACCTCTTTCAACCAGAACTCACTCATGATGTACTTTTCAAAGATCTTCTCCTTCTGCAAGGACTCTAGTACAGTTCTTAGATGCTCCTCATGATCCTCCTTGGTTTTTTAGTATATCAGAATATCATCTATAAAGACTACCACAAATTTTTTGAGGTAATATCTAAAGACACTATTCATCAATTCCATGAAGATTTCTGGAGAAACATTTAGTCCGAAAGGCATTACTATGAATTTATAGTGCCCGTATATTGTAGGAAAAGAATTCTTGGGGATATCTTCATTCTTCACCCTTACTTGATAATATCTTGACCAAAAGTCCACCTGGGAGAAGTATTGTGCTCCACGCAGTTAATCGAAAAAGTCATCAATTTGTTGGAGAGGGTACTTGTTCATTATCGTGATTTTGTTAAGCTCACGATAATCGATGCAAAGGTGCATTGACCCATCCTTCTTCAGGATGAAGAGGATTGGTGCACCCCATGGTGAAGAACTTGGGCATATAAACCCTTTATCTATATTCTCCTCTAGTTGTTTCTTCAGCTCTTCAATCTCCACAACAACCATTCTATACAGATTCTTCGATATTGGCAATGCCCTAGGTAAAAGATAAAATGATAATTCAATATCTCTTCTAGGAGGAAGGCCATGAAATTCCTTGGGAAACACTTTAGTGAATTCCCTCACAATAGGCATGCCTTCTAGGATGGTTTCCTCCTTAGACTCAATCATCTGATCTAGATACACGTTCTTATAGGGAAATAATATCCATGCTTGAGATGTTGGAGCTAAAGAAGGTGCATCTTCCCCCTTTCACTTGTAATGAATTTGGGGTCGATTCTTCACATGGAGAGTGATTTCCCTCTCACGGCAATTTATGTTGGCTCTATATAAGGAAATCCAATACATGCTAATAATTGCATCATGTTCCACCATAGGGAGTATGAAGAGGTTTTTTGGGATGTTTAATCAACTTATTTTGATAGGGGAGGAGTTATATTCATGGGATGAAATTATTTCCCCATTTTCTGTACTCACCGACATCTTCACTTCCATTATTTATGGTGCTGCTGGGATTGTTATACTAAACATTAGAGATATAAAAGAATGCGTATAAACTGAATCAAAAATTACATTCGATATTCTCTGATGGATAACTAATGTACCTATCACCACTTCATTGTCAGGGTTCACTTCAGCAGTAGTGATGGAAAAAGCTCACCATTTCTACCTTGGAGGTTGTTGGTTGCCTCCTAAAATCCTAGTCTTAGGGAACTGATTTGCAAGACACACTGGTTCTTTGCAGTGGTTGCAATGAACCATGCATTGAGGTTAAAATGGAGAGTTCCACTCCTCTATCACAGCCGTGGGTCTTTCTTCCCAATAGTTAATATCCCGGTGCCCCTCTCTTCCTCACCTAAAGCATTTCGTCATCCCCTTCAGGAAGTTTTTGGGATTCTTCTTTCTGCACATTTGGAAAGTGGGGTGATGGATCCTCTTAGTACCGTTGGATTTATCCATTAGACAACCATCATTGAAGTCCACCATACACTTCTTCTCCCCATGATACCCCTGAGAATATTTTATCTCCATTTCAACCTTGAGGGAACATCAGACAATTTATTCGTAGCTTTAGAAGTCATGGATCGCCTATATATTCCGTAGGCTAGGATTCTTCCCACCAAAGAAGCAGTTAACCTTGCACTGAGGGGTAACGAAAAAGCCAGAGTCATATCTTACAAGACTTGTGATGTTTTCCTCGTACGCTCTGATAGATTCGTCATCTTTTTTCTTGGGGGCATGGAAGTCCCTTTCCATCTTAAGCCAGAGTGTGCGTGGAAAATATTAATCAAAAAACATCTTCCAAATATCCTTCCATTCCAACGCCTCGATCTCCTCTCAATCTTTTTTTTTTGATCAACATCCACCATTGTTCATCTTCAGCCTTCATATGATAAGAATCCAATAGAACCTTCTCTTGTTCAGAACATTAAACGATGGAGAAGATATTTTCAATGGAGTTGATCCATTCATTATCGATTGAGGGATCAGATGGTCCATTAAACGTATGAGGACTTTGTCTCATGAATCTCTCGATAGAGAATTGTTCTTTCTTAGGGGTGTTGAATGTTCCGATTGACCCATGTTTCCATTCAATGTTTGAGTTAGTGGAGAGATAAATGAGACAATGTTTTTGATTCCCACTCCAATTGGATTGGGTATCTCATTAGTAAATTCATCACAGTGATCCTCACATTGGTTGTTAGCACGGGTCCTCCTATTATAGGCCATTGGCTGGAATAAAAAGAAATTTAGGGGTAACACATGAATGGTAATCCAAGGACAAAACTGATGACTTATAAATAACTTTTATTTCTATAACATATGAATATGATGGATTCAGTCTATGTTATCCACGATCTATATTCTAACATATATTCTTAGGGAATTTTTTTGTGCCTTAATAATGGATCATACAATGCTTGTTAATTTATCAAAGAATATCCCCCAGGAGTGTCATAACCAAGAGTGTAGAAAGACCCATTGTTCTGCACCAGTTCTCGTTTTTGTCTAGCTCAAAGTAATGTTTTCGGGTTTTACCCATAGGATACGTCTGTGCCAGAGCCGCCTCTACCTACTCGTATCCAGACAAGGATGTATTTTATTGATAAAAAATTACTGAATACTCACTAAAACTTAGGGATGTTTTAATTATAATGATTATTGTCCCTAAGTCTTTACTAGGTTTTTCTAATGTTAATCCAAAAAACAACTAAACCTATCCTCTAATACCAACTATGACAACCCTTCTTTTTATTACACAATTAAACATAATTTATTACATAAACATCACCTAATAAAACATTGAATATCAAGATGTGTAGTGTCATTGGGGATTATGATCATTAAATAAAAACTTAAAACATGAAATACAACATATTTATTGAAAACATCCTTTACATGACCACTACATTCCCTCGAACATAGCATTGCAAGAGATAACCTGAGGACATGCTTAAGAAAGGGTGAGCTATCAATCCTAGTAAGGGAATAATCATGGAATAACATGAGGAGTACAATACATTTTAGAAAATAGGAATATCAATAGAGAACAAGAGAAGAATAAACATAAAGGCATGATAAATCATGATAATCATAACATGGAAATGTGGAAACAACACTTAACATGGAATTATTATGAGCCAAGACTCATTGTACATGGAGAATGCGTAAACCCTCAATGCACATGAAGCACAAGTAAAACCTCTTTTAACTTTAATTAGATTGAGTTGAAACCCATTTCACATGATGTATCATGATACTATACATTTCCCAATGCATTGGAGCACTATCAGGGCGCACCCTTCTTAAACATTTCATTTCATGCATAAGTGTGCCACATGGATCATAAAACATAGAATCATTCGACATAATATTTTATTCCCTAATAAATAAATGTAGAATACATACATGAAACTCTTTAAAAAATATGTAAATGTGAATAAAGGCGAATACCCTTGATAGATAAATGGACATGGTATTCACTACACAATGACATTGCCTTGGAAAGCGCGATGCAATTTCAGCAGCATAACGACGTGACATAAGAACTCATAAAAATGGTTCATTAGAGAGAAAGGGGTGTCTCATCATATTTACATGACATGTATAGTAAGGGGGTCATATAGATACATGTCACAACAAATTTAATGGAATTTAGATTCCTGATAAAAAATTATTTCTTAAATGTAAATGAGTAGAGAGAAATTCCTTTCGGAATTTCGGCACAGTAACAGGTGTACATTAGAGGCATTTAATCAAATAGAAATGGATATCCCATAATTAAAACATAAAGAAGGATTTATGTGGGAGGTGGAAAACCATACCCCAACATTTATATTTGAAATTAAAAGGGAATAACAATTTAATGAATATTGGACAAAAATGAGAATGGAAGAAAAGCCCATACATGGGAGTGTGCTTTCAAAGGCTTCAGAGAGGCTTGAGAGAGGCTCCTTGGGAGATTGGGGAACCTTGGGAGGATTATAGATAGAGGATGGAAGAGGTTGGATGAACATTAATGGATTTTGGTGAGGAGGAACTGGGAGATTGTATGGGTTTATATAGGAATGGTGAGTGAATTCATTATTATTTTGGTTTGGGACACCTCACATTAAACTAATCCAAACCACAAACCAGCCCTTGGTTATTGCCCATGGTTTTTGGAAAAGGTTAGTGGAAAAAAATATTTTATAAGGCCAAAGTCATAAATTCTTAAAATAATTAGGTTTCTTATCTGGAGGGGAGTCACACTCCCGAGGAAAACAATTTAAAAAGACAAAATGATTAATAAGTCTTGAAGGGTCCACTAAAGCATTTTAAATTAAATAAAAGAAACCCAAAATCACATTATTTTAATAGTAAAACATATATTGGCCGAACATAAAGTTTATAGTATTTTATTACATCACTATTGGGTCATTATGATGTCATAAAACACATTATATATTTAAATGGTATTTATTTTTTTACCCTAAAATTTGACTGTCTCCGAAAATTAAGAAAAATTCACCGTTGGATAATGTCGACATACAGATTCTAGAAATAATATTCAGTTTATCTAAATTATTTTATAAATAAGTTAATTTTCACTTTTAAAATCGAAACAGACATTTATTGAAAATTAATGGGTTTTGACAAAAATGGCTTCCAAACCTTAATAAAAATTACAAATGCAATCGTAAAATTATACGATCATTTATATTTAATAAAAATTAATTTGATAAAAATAATATATTTTTTAAAATACTAATTTATTAAAAAATACATTAATTCAACAAAATAGATTTCTTAGTTGAACATTAACTAAAAATACTATTTGTGATTTAAAAAATATTTAAAAGGTAATAGTAAAATGAAAGTATATTAGTTATTATATAACAAAATAATATACATAACCATAGTACTAGTGTCTTATTTCATAACCCCTTATAACTCCCACATAATAACGAACAGTAAGGTGTGCAACGGTGACAGACTCTTGGGGTGGCTCCGATAACATTGCTTGGGTGGTAATCTCTATCAACATCCAGTTCTTTCTTAGGTGGTCCCGCTCGAGCATAATATATTCAAGCTCGGATTGGGGTTGGTCATCAGTGAAGCCCAAAGACAAAACCTCCTTTCTGAGCTCTGACAAATGGGCTTCGTATGGGGAATGTCTTCTAGACTAGGTCATCACTTCCTTTGTCTGAGTAAATTGGATTATTTAAAGACCTATATTTATACTAATCATGTGATCACTGTTCAATGACTATATTAGCAAC
Source organism: Viscum album (assembly GCA_963277665.1). NCBI lineage: Eukaryota > Viridiplantae > Streptophyta > Magnoliopsida > Santalales > Viscaceae > Viscum > Viscum album. Next base: position 433,057,551 of record OY728121.1, read on the forward strand.
GATCACAATTCATAACAGTATTTTAAAATCTAGAAACATAAAGCCAAATAAGATGAAATTTTATATAAACATTTTACAAAAATATCCATTTAATTAGATCAAGAGGTATTTCCATTAATTAATTTTAGGGTTGTTAAAAAAGTGATTTCTTTATATTAAATTTATAAAACACCCAAAATTTTTATTTTAAATAGGTTATCTAAGAAAATGTAATAAAATTACATTTTTGTAAAAATAAAATTTTTAAGTATAAAAATGGATTTATTCATATCTTATTCTTATAGAACATGTTGGATGAAATTAAAAAATATTTGATTGAAAAAATAATATATATATATATATATCATTAATATCATTAAATAATATTAATTAAATTATTTTATTCAGATAAAACACCTTTTTAAGCATAAAAAATTTCCTTTATATTAAATTGGTTCTTATATTCATTTCCAATAAATTGATTACCAATGACTTCATTTTATATTTGAGTAAACCGTATAGTTTCATTATTTAGGTAATAATCATCATAAATTCTAATTTAATGTCTTGGTTATATCATATTATATTCATTAATAAGATTTTAATAATATATTGTTTCTTAGAAAAACTCAGTCATACGTGAAGCACACGCTATTGAGAATTTCTTAGTTCTGTGTGATGCAAGATAAATCTATATTTAATGTGTTAAAATATTTAGAATATTTTTAATTTATTTAAAATATTAAATATACCATAAATTCATGAGAGGTAATATTTTTTTCTACATTTGGTGTTGCATGTCATACACGCAATCAAATAATAGTTACCCTTTAATAATTCATGGGGTGTTACATTAATCATAATACATCTATATAATCTCAAAAAAATAAATAATAAGAAATAGATTTGGGAATCATATTAAAACAAATATCTTAACTCTAGTACCAAGAATACTTAATACCTAGGGACTATATATTCCCATTATGTTTTTGTTATGATAATGTTTTTGTTAAAATATCTACTCCATTATCCACTATAGCCACTTAAAATGCTTTACATAACCCCTATCAATGATTTATATAAGAGAATGGTATTTTTGAGGAATTCATCTAGTCCTTTGGTAAGACGAGGATTCGTTTTCCTAAAATATTGCACTATTTTATTCATAATATAACTCTATCAATTATGAAATGATAATAGTTACACATAGTTAAACAATAAACTTCATGTTCTAAACATATTGATTTTCAAAATTTGATATGGTGATGTAATTAAATCATATCTTATAATCAACTAATATATTTTTCATAGGACTATTCGTTCTTATAACTCAAGCATTATGGAAAAACACAAATTCTGATTGAGGTGTAAAATAATCATTTTCAATTTAGAAGCTTAAATTAATGTAAGCCTTTAACAAAGATATCATTATCACAAATAATTCATAATTAATAACTCTTAATTACTAAAGGATACTATTAATAATAATCCAATTAATTTTATCATGATCTTATTAGTATTGACTAGTTATAAAATAATAATAATAGACATTGGGTCAAGTAAACAACATGGAATATAATATTGATCATATTATTACAGTATAAGGAATCCCATTCATGTGTCACCCTTATATGTCACTAAAAGGGGTATGATGCTTTATATGACCCAAACCATGTAAATCTACTATAAACCATTTTTCTCGTTCTCCATGATAAATCTAGGGGTTCTTAATGGGTAGGAAAACCAAGACCGCATAGGCAGGTCTACAAATTCAACATTTGTTTAATCTCATATTTAACGTGGGTATAAAAATTTTAGTTAGTTCTGGTCAAAATTTCATGTGGACTGGTCTATGTACCAACTTCCATATTTAATCATGATTTCAAATATTTAAAAAGAATAAAAAAAATAAATTATTAAGGAATATTAAATATATAATACAATAGTTATCAAATAATTGTTAATTTATATATATAATACATGATTTTGTCATAAAAAATATATATAATATTGAAATAAAATTATATTGAAAAATTAAAAAAAATATAATGCTTCGGTTATGGGATAGCGCAAATATTATATTACTAGTTCTCTTAAGCTCACATATTTTTATCCCCAATATTTTAAAACATGTTCAATGTTTGAGCTAATTTTTTATAATCCAGATTAATCCATAAGCATTGTCTAGTAGGTCCATCCCTTGAGCCTATTCCCATTAAAAACCCTGACCAAAAACTTTTTAACACCTTACCAATATTGGTGTTTTGACAATAATTTAAAAATCACATAGATATATTTCTAAAAATATTTATGTCTATTATATAAGCTATCTCACATATGTATTTCATTAATCATTATACCAACTAATCCTTTATAGCCTTTAATATTTGGATATAATTTTAATTTACTATTAACTTATCTATATACAACACCATAAAGACAATAGAACTCATAATATTACTTTTATATATACGACATTAATATATGTTTTTTATGAAACTAAAAAATTTGATAACATCATCAAAATATATATTTAAACTATGAGAATTTTTATTCATTATATATATATAATATTTATTTTCAATGATTTGGAACAGAAGATTAATCTCAAAAACTTTTAGGAAAAATCATATACACATTTAAAATATATTTCAATTAATTAATGTGGTTTTTGAATCGATTTTTTTGATCAAATAATTATAATAATATATTATAGAAATCAAAATTATAGTTTAATTTATAAAAAATATTTCTGATAACTTTTTAACAAAGTAAAAACCATAATTTTTTATGACTTTTCATAATAATGAAAGCTTTATTGGAATACAATTTATCATTGATGCAAATTTTCTTTCAAAAAACCACTTTCAACAAGTGGTTCATATACATTCTGATGAATAATTCAGGTTCCAAAATTTATTTTTTTATATGGGTTACATTTGTATATTTGTTGGACTATAATCATTTATTATAATAAAAAATATCAAAAAAAACATTATAAGAAGTAATTTTGTCTTGAATGAACTCAAATTATTCATCATTTATTATAAGAAACCCATATATTTCAGGCTCCTACTAAATCCAAACAAACCTTCAAGGTTCTTTTTCATTCTATGTTGGTTCACCATCCATAGCTTATTATGTTATTTTCTAATATTCTATCTTATAGACTATTAATTTTTATTAGCCTTAAACTTAACTAATTTAACGTTTTATCCCACAAATTCCTCATGAAATATATTAATTTTTAATAAATAAATATCTTCTTGATATTAAAACATTTTGATCAATAGGTTTATAGAAATAATATTCATCAATTTATTTGTGAATTGAAATAGATGACAATTTTTGTGATTTTGGGCCATGTTTATCCAATAAATTATGCTTCACATTAACCCAGTGATAGGACACCAGGACCGTAGTGGACCAGTAGAATTTTGTTGTGAGTCTACATTGGGGATAAAAAACATGCGGAGGTGGAACACCATTTGACTAATGGATCTGCATATTACATTAGTTAATTGGGGTAAGCTTTGTATTTTTGGTCCTCTTTCTTGTCAATTCCTTTAGAAAGTTTAGCGATTGAGCTAAAACAAATTGATGTTATCCATGCTCCTTTTTTATTTCACATACCCCCTTTTGTTATTATAATGTTCTAGTAGTGGTTTGTTCTGTTAGGACAAGGATTTTGACTGAGTTATTTCACTAAAATAATTAAGTCACTCCAAATATTGGGGTTTTCATTGATGGTTACTATAGGATATCAAATAATGATGAACATTGATGGCCACATGTCATTCTAATAGATTGTTTGGTGTGATACATAGTGGAAAATACCTTATTTATTGTGGTTTTTAAATGATACCTTATTTCTTGTGTTATTCAGTATGTCTTTCACATTGATTGTTTTACAAAATTGGTATTTGAATATTATTTTAAAGTAATGTAACAAGATATTTTTCTGATAACAGGCTTGGTTTGATTGATTTTTTAGGATGACTCCATGTTTTAACCCCATTATATGTGAATTTTTTCTCTATTTTCAATGATGGTTAACTTGTATGTTATCTACTATTACAATGTGATATATAATATAATATGAACCATATTTTAAACCTACCTTTGGTGATGGATTGGTTATAATATGTTGGTTGGTATAATAGATTTATCAACGGTGTTATGAATATAATAATTTGATAGGTACCCTAGGGTTATGTTTTAGTCTACAATTTAATGCATAACTTCTTCGAGCTAGGTCAGGCGATCCCGATGAGAATTAACTGTATTAATCATAAATTTTCAATTTTCAACCTGTTTAATTTTTTTTTGAATCATATGTATAACTTCTACAAAACAGGACTTTAATAGTCCTAAATATTTCCTTTATCAGTGCTAGAAAAGCACGGACTACATGAGCGAGATTAAAATCCCTAGTCTTTTATCAATCCTAAAAAACACTGATAAATGGGTGTTTTATCAATGTTCATAGAAGCACTGATAAAGTGTAATAAAATAATGTTCTATTATAGCACACTATAGAACCAGTGAAGTGTGCTGTAACAGCACACCACATTACTAAAAACACCACAAAATCATCAAAATCAAATGTGAGTACAAAATTTAAATGAAATAAAATTGAAAACAAAAATACAAGAAAACAAAATATTATAAACATTTCAAACATTGGTTTATACAATTACATAAGTACAAATTATTGAATTACTTAAATGACTTATGGGTCATTTTCTTAATGTATCAAAACAACCTGAATGTGTTTGCTCGGTTTTGAGTACGCCACTTTTATTTTTTTACTAAAATGTCATTTTAAACATGAAACACAGACTTTGACTCATACCGCTCACATTGTGTGTCGGTTTGAAGTGATAAAAATTCCTACATGTCACAAATTAATTGTGAGTCATTTTCCTAAATTTTAAATCAATTTGATCTTGTTTTCTAAATTTTCAGTGAGTGACACTTTTTGATCTAAAATGTCAATTTTAAAATAATAACATACACATTGAGTCATAATAGATAAATTGTGTATTGTATTGATGTTAGGATTATTTATAACAGTCAAAAATGACTTATGGATCATTATCATAATGTATAAATACAATCATAATGCATTTTCTCAGTTTTGAGTAGGTCAGTTTTCATTTTTACTAAAATTAATGCCAATTTTAAATTCAAAGATTCACATAGAGTCACACAGGGATCACCATGTGTCAGATTGAGGTGTGTATAATTAATACACATTTCAAATGTATCATGGGTCATTTTCATAAAGAATAAAAATAATATGAATGTGTTTACTTAGTTTTGAGTACGTTACAAGTCTTTTTTTCGAAAATGTCATTTTAATCTAGAAACACACACTTTGACTCATACCAATCACATCGTGTATTAGTTTTACATGAGACAAATTCCTAAACATAAAAAATAAATTATGAATCAATTTCAGAAATTACCAAGAAAATATGAGTGTGTTTCTTGGTTTTTAGCGAGTGGTATTTTTTTATCTAAACTATCTAATTAAAAATGATAATGGACACATTGAGTCATACAAATCATATAATGTATCAAATTGGAGTTCAGAAAATTCCTACATGTCAAAAATGACTTATGGATAATTTAAATAAAATTTCAAAATTATATGAATATGTTTTATTGATTTTGAGTAGGTTAGTTGTCATTTTTTCTAAAATTTATATCAATTTTAAATAAAAAACACACTTGGGTTCATACCGGTAACACTGTGCGTCAGATTGAGGTCCAACTGATTAATACACATAAAAAATGACATATATACCACTATCTTAAAGCATAAAAAAATTGTTTTCTTTGTTTTGTGTATGTGAATTGTTTTTTTTACTAAAATGTCTGTTAAAATAAAAACATGTAATTTTACCCATACAGATCACATCATGTATTGGTTTGATGTCTGACCAATTCCTAAACATAACAAATAACATACGAATCAATGTACAAAGTGTTTATGAAAAAAAAAATTAAAGTGTGTTTTCTCCATTTTCAATGAGTGGAATTTTTTAACTAAACTATCGATTGTAAACTGATGACAGAAACATTGATTCATAATAGTCACACCATGCAATGAATTGAGATTCAGTTGATTCCTACATGTCCCAAATGACTAATAGGTCATTTCTCTAAATGATCAAAATTATTGGAATATGTTATTTAGTATTTTAGTTTTAATTTTTACAAAAATTAATGACAATTTTAAATAAATTGAAGAACTTGGAATCATACCGGTCAAACCATGTGTCAGATTGAAGTGCGGTCGATTTCTACCCATCCCAAAGTCTCAAAACATACTAACGGCCAATGTAACTGTGTTTCCATTATTTTTATATGTCTAACTACCAACACTATATATTGACCCGGTTTTCATTGCTGAAATCCCTTTCTCATTTTTGAATGTTAGAAGATCAAAGGAAGCTCATGTGCCCAATTTATCAACATAAGTCACCAAAATTAGCACATGAGCTTCCTATGCTCTTATAGATTTCAATAATGAGAATGGTTTTTCATCCAAAAACATAAAATCAACTTGTAGTGTTAGCAGTTCGATAATGAAAGTCAATGAATTTGGAATACATGGTTACATTGACAGAAAGAGTCATTTTATCACTTTTGTGGCTTGTTTGAGACAGTTGATAGAAAAATATGACTTCTCAAAAGTTATTCGAAAAAAACTAATTTAGCATCAAATAAAAATGATATGGAAGTTAAGTTACAAATATTAAATAAAATGATGGAAAAATTAATTAAATAAGTACTAAGAATTAACTTTTTATTGATGGTTTTATGCTTTCTTGACACATTTATTTATTGGAATTATCTCATTTTAAGGCTCAAATTCCAACCCCTCACAGGCATGGACAGCTTCGAACAAACCACCCCAAATCAAACAAATGAATCCAATTGTACATGAAAACAATTATTATTTGAGTAATAATAAAAGAAAATAAATTAAACATAAATATGAAACAATACATTAATTCTATGGATAATGGTTTTTCTATGTAGAAATTGTTGATCATAGGGATATGTTGATGGAAAATCAAGAATTATGATAAAAAATCAAAAATAGATCTTTCCAATCAATCGATCAATGAGTCAGGAAGATGGGGAAAAAATAAGATACATTGGATTGAAGCATTGAATCATCTGATAGAACACAATGATATCATATTGGGTTTATAAAATATTCATTTTTTACAATAAATAAATAAATACTGAAAATATATTCATTACTATGGGTTAAAGTTATAATTACTTATAAAAAGGGAAACTCAAAAATTTATTATTTTAAATAATTTTAGTATGCTTTGACGAATATAGTTTATTGAATTTAAGAAAATAATTACTTCATTATGGTATGTGTTATCCTTTGAATTCATCCAAAGGTGAAAGTTATAGATAATTTTCATCCCCATGAACTAATCTTCGAAATTATCATTTCATTTTGTGGTTTGGCGCTCATCCTCCATCTCTTATGAACATTCACCAATGTGTCTTGAAATACTCAAATTAGTAGTCAACCATATGATGAATACTACTTAGAGTAGTATAAGAAACATAAAAGAGATAGGGGATAACTCCCAAAAAACAAATTGGAATAACTATTAGGGAGATGAAAGTGATGATGATGATAGTTTTACTCCATTGTGTTCTCTAAAATGAGTATTGTCCCCCATTTTTGAGAATTCCATGGTTGGTAATCAATTATTATTAAGGGTGGAACCAAAAGGAAGTGTTAAATAATGATATGTTTTTAGATGGATTAAAGTAAAACAAATCTATTTTTTATTAGACGTGTGATGAAAGAAATGAAGTGATTGTTATGAAGTATTAATGAGTGGGTTATCATTTCAAATATGGATATGTTTTTTATCAACTACAAGAAAAAACCAAGGCAGAAATCAATGAATAAAATGTCATTAAGAATTTTAAATTTTTAGTGAAAACTTTAAGGAGTAAGACTCTACAAAAAACACATTTTCCCAATTAGATCCTATGTCATATAGGGAGGCAAACAAGGATGATAATCAGATCAAATCAATGTATGATGAGCTTAATCTAAATAAGAACATTGTTACATGAAATTTTTTCCAAGGATAGAAGGTAGAAAAGTTATCAGAACCAAGTGGGTGTTCAGTAATAAAATCATTAACTATGGAAAAGTGGCTCAAAATAAAGAATGTATAGAGTGTAAGGGAAACAATTGTATCAAAGGAATTTTAATTTATGATAAAGTTTCTCTCATAGACCAATTGGAAACTATTTTAATTTTAATGTCTATTTCAGTGTAAATGTAGATAAATTTAAACTAAATATATGTCAAATTTATGTTCCTCAATGGAGTTATTAAGGGGGAGTATACGTTGAAAAATTAGATGGGTTTGTTGTGGATGAAAAGAAGAGAAATTTGTTTTTGTTGAAGAATTCATCATATAAGATAAAGAAATCACTGAGGACCCGGTATATGAGGTTAGATCAATACCTAGGAAAGCTTGGGTTTTAGCAAGGTAGAGTTGATCACACCCTCTAAATCAAGATAGAAAATGATCAAAGGATGTTGGTACTCATATATGTTAATGAAATAATATTTTAGGATTCCAAAAATCCTAATGAAAATTTTTTATGGATCATATGAGGTATGATATCGAGATATCTAATTGGTGAAACATTTTCATTGGATTATAGGAAAATAAAGGAAATCATAGAACATTAAATTATCAATATAAATATGAAAAGAAGAAACTAATAGATTTTCAATGGAATATTCCAAACCAATGAAAATACTAACCACTGTATGGATGCATTTTTCAAAATTGAAGACCGCAAAGAAGTAGATGTCATGGAATATAGGTATTGGGAGCCTATTATACCTCAAAACAACATGACCCAACTTTAGGTTTGATATATTTCAATTAACACAGTACCAATGTTGTCCCAAGGAGAGACCCATGCTATCGGAGAAGATTATAGTTCAATCTATCTAAAAAACAATTATTTTGGGTTGTTTTATTATCAGAAAGTTCAATAGGACTTATTGGGATACACAGATGTGCAACCAAAATTATTGGGATATGTCAATATAACGGATGCAAATTAGAGATATGAAAAATACTGGATTTAATTCTAGGAGTGAAGAAATCATGTCAAAATGGATATCGTTGAATCGCTCAAACCTTGGATTAGGCCTTGGAATACTAGAGCCTTGATTCTTGTCACGAACCAGCCCAAGTAGACCCTGAACAGGTCACAAGGGAGATCCCACGAAAAGTCCCGAGAGGCATTCCCGATCCTCCTAGGATGGAGAAAAGAACCAAGGGAATCAATAGAGTACACAAGGGAATAATTTCTCCCATATAAAAACAATCAAACAGACAGCGGAAAGAAATGGAGATCCCAAAATACATTTATATAAAAATGAACTTAACATTATTTGTACAAGAAATTGAAAGTACAACTAAATCAAAAAAATCAATTGACCAACCCCAATAACCAGATAACACCATGTGACCCTTTTGGTAACTCTCCAAAATAATGATCACACGTCACCCAAGCCGACCAAACTCAAGATGAAACCGGCACAAGGGCTAAAAACAAGAGAAGACTATAGGCGTGAGTATTAAAAATTAGTAGGTTAACCCGATATTATATTCCCAATGAAAATCCTTTAAAATAAAAGTGACATCAATTTCATGTTTTAAATAAAAAAAATAATTGTATGTTTTCCAAATGTGGTCCCTTGCTATAAAAAAAATTGCCAGACAAAAACAAGCATGTTTTATAAACAAGAATGCTAGTAACAATTTTCAAAGAGGTGAAACGTGAAAATGAAACTAGTTTTAATGAGGGGTTATTTAAAGAATGTAAAATTTTAAATAAATAACCCAAAAATCTGGATTTTACAACCATGCACACCATATGTTGATGATGAGTAAAAAATAGCCAATGATCACAAGTCATTGGAACACCCCTAGGCACCAGTTAGTTGTGAGAACTAGGTACCTCATATCTCGGTCAATGTAACCATAATAAATATCTATTATCGTGCACAAAATCCACTATTAGGGAGTATACCCATAACCTAGTAGTCCCCCAACATCATCACCATCATATTTTAGTTAGTGTTTTCATCGTCAAACTTGCTATGTGGAACAGGGGCCAAACCCCACAGGATCAATAGCATACTAGTACACATCTGCCCACCTAGATACCTGGGATTCCCTTCAGTTATAAATAAAGTTACACATATTATCCAATACAATTTTCACATAAAAATTCTATTACCAAATCATAAACACACAAACAGACCGCAAACATGCATCACATTTCTTTCACGAATCAATAAACCACTAAAAAGCTTCGTAAAAAAAATTAAAGGAGTATAATGAAGCCATGCACATAAAATCAATTCAAAAATGATATTTTAAGTCCATAAACCAATAAATGACATGAACATACAGACTTGGAAGCCCCAAAACCAATTAATAAATCATTTTCATGGACCGTAAAATGTCCCCAAAAGATAGAACATGAAATGCAGATGGAAACCATTTTTACAAAAAATGTCAAATAGGCCTTTAAGGCTTTCTCCAATCTAACATTTGACCATGGTATGAATTTTAATTTTATTAAGGAGGTGTATAAAAACCATTTAAATTAGAAAACCACATTCATAAATCCCTTAATTCACTTAGGTTACATATTCAAAACACTGCCATTTTGTAAGGATGTGAAATAGGCTATTTTCAAACAACTCAGGTGAAAAAAATATTGTAAACCAAAACCCATTTGTTTGTAAAACAAAATCCAAATTGGAAATCCATATAAGTGCCCAAAATTACCATTTATAATTATTCTAATTCATTTATAAATCCAAAAAATTAATTTTTAAACCACAATTCACACATAAAATCGAATCGGGAAATTTACCAAACACATGACATGCCATTTTTAAACAAAACAATTCATTTTAAAACATGACAAGGAATACAACAACTATTTCATTCCATATTTTATTAGAGCTATTTTAAAATGTTAAAAATATCATAAAACAGGTTTTAAACCTCAAAAAATAGTTGTGAAAGATAGATGAACATTTAAAAAAACACCTAGTGAGCACTTTTATGAGAAACCAACTCTACCTTTCACAAAACAAGGCTTAAACAACCATTTCTCACACCAATAAAATTATCCAAAGAATTAAAAACAATAATAAACATATATATCAGAATTAAAAAATAATAAAATGATGAAACTTAAATGATAAAGTCATGTGAATGGGATATCCTACCTCAAATCCTTAGCGTAATGGAAACACAAACCCAATATCACTATCTAAGGGTATATAAAACATAAACCTATGAAAACCATCCCCAAAATAAATAACCTCAAAAACAATAATTGTATAATATAACCCTAGGTGTAAAATTACTAGGGGAGAATAGAAAACAAAGAAATAATGAAAGGAGGAAGAAGAGGGAGGAGAAAGGAGAAAGAATCTCACCTTTTCAACTAGAAAACTCTTCGCCTTCCATTAGATCTGAACCTGTAGAAAAAAGTGAATGTATTGAAACTTCTTGTAGAGTCTCATATGGTTTGGAAGAACTAGGTAATGAATATATGGGGTAAAAAGTGTACAAATGGAATGATATATTGAATAAAGAATTTACCTTATTAATTCTAGACGTTTTGAGGAAACCTGAGAACTTTCTCCCTAATATTAGATTAAAATGAGCTCCAAATATGAAAAATTAATAATGGGGAAGAGGAGAGGTATTTTGTATTAGAGTGGGATGTGGAATCTCAAAAAATGAATATGATATAAAATAAAAAAATTATTTTTTAAAAAATAGAAATGGGAACATGGGATGGCCCATTACCTAAATAAGTAACCCAAATTCACCAGGATTACGAATTTTTAAGGAATAAAAAAGGATATGGGGGTTTGAATATGTCATTATAGGAAATTTATGAAGTTTAATGGGTAAAAAATGTTTAAAAACAAAGGATTTATAAAAAAACGAATTTGTTTTTTAAAACTGGAAATGGGATCATGATCGCCCCAAATCATAAAGCAACCACCCTCTCTCCAAAAACTCCTAAAAATCAATGGGGAATCCAAATTAGGTTGATTATAAATATATGGTATTTCAAAACTCAAAATTAATCTCACCCAAAACACCCAATAAAAGGATCTGGATTTTCAATTAACTTGATCAAAACCATGACATGAAATGAAAAAAATAGGTGTGACAATTCTCCACACCATTAAAGCATTCCACCCCCAGAAATACATAGCACATTGCATATGATTTATTGAAACATAAGTATTATTTATCTATATGTTCCAGTCTCCTAATCCAATGACACACCATCATCCATTAATTGTAACGCCCCGACCCCAGTTACCCAGAGTCAGTGCATTATTACATAACATTGGCATGATCACAAGAAAGATCAAATCTCGAAAGACCGATTGGTTTAGTAGCCTTGGAAACACTAGATATATTCATAAGTTTTACATTACATCATAAAATGAAAAACTACTACAACAACATAATGTCTCCATAGTCCACACTATTATCCCCTCATAATATCCCTGCAGGTCATTCATAACTTACTTCTTCACATCCTGGGGAAAATAAAACATAGGAAAGGGGTGAGCTCAAATGCCCAGTATGGATAACAATATAGATGTTTTGTATCATAATAAATCAACTTCAAATAATCTTAAAATCCATCAAAGGATGTTGACATAGATGAAATCAAAATTCTTTTTAAATAAGTATCTCCTTTTATTTTGAAATCATTTAAGATCCATATAAAATAAAACATTTTCTTTGAAAATATTCTTATAAGCTTGTATGGAAAGCTTCGACGATTTTATAACGGCGGAAAATTACCGCACCCGCCGTATAAGTTAGAAAAAACATTCTTACCTCAATTCTGTCGAAAAGGTTAAAAAGGACATTGTTTTGAAAACGACGGAAAGATTCCTTTATAAACCTCTTATAAAAAAGTCAAACAAGGGTATAAATGACTTTAACCCATATTCTTGAAAATAGTAAAAATGTTTTGAAATACATTTTTAAGAAAACATGGATGTGGATGATAAAGAGATCCCAGTAGATTATTACGTATAAACAACCTCGGATAATGAAGAGATTGTGAAATAACCCTTACCTTGTACTTTTCCTTGGTTGGGGTAGGTTAACCTCCTGTATAATGGTGAAATAATTGTTATCAAATTATACAAGAATCATATATATTAATATGATATCATATATGATCTTTTAATATTGATTTGATAATAATATCCTAGTATTATCGTTGTTTCGGGTGTTAACTTACTTGTTTTCTTTTATATGTTTTGTTACGTAAGCCATGTTTGTAAAGGATAGGTTGTATATTATTCAAATCCAGAATGGTATCAAGTCCATAAACATCATTTTTAAATCATCAAATGATAATTATACTTGAATGGATACGATGGAGAATGAATCTTATCGCGTTCGTGGAGACGGTAGTCCGTACGTACGCACGAACGCTACTTCCATTTAATTTTTATTTTAAAAGAATCGAATCCAAATGATACATAGGTATATTACTATTCCTGTATAATATAATATTTTATATATGTTACTTAAGTTCATTAACACCATCCTTTATACGTTCCATGTGGGGTATGAACGAGTCATATCATTTTAAGGGGGCGGTAGTCCGCACTTCCTCAAATGAAATTATCGTATGTATATACAACATGAAACGAATAATGGTATGAAATAAAATGGAATTACAGAAGCTTATATATAAAATATATATCATTAATATCATATTTAATTACAGTGCCATCATAATGGCCACCATGAGAGGCGGTAAGATGTATTTGAACAATCATCGTTTCGTGAGGCGTTAGTTTGCCATCCACAGAAACATTATGTTCATCATCCATTAGATGGAGTTGTGTGTATGTGTAGTTTGAATCCTTCTTATAACAACATCATAGTATATTGAGGATACTGGTTTTGTTACAAACGAAAGGAAATAAAAAGAGTTTGGGGGTTGGAGAGGCAAAATAAATGAAAATAATTTAAGAGAAATCGTTACCTTTAATTTAGGTAACTCACTTTGGTTGGAACCAAAGGACTTCTTGAAATGCTTTCTGCCTAAGGGTAAGCTTCAAGGAGGAGGATAGGGATGTGGGGAGATTAGTTGGGCAGAGTTTGGACGAGCCAAGTGGCTTGAGAGGTGTGAGGAATGAGTAGAAGTGGTCTCCTTTTATAAGGGAGAGGAGGGGCTCTTTAGGAAAGAGTGAAAGTATTACTTTATAATATAATTATATTCGGTTTATAATGGTCCAAAAGTCATTGAGGTAGAAGATAAGATGACTCATATTCTAAATAACATCAACCAATAAGAATTGGACAGGTTTTAGATAATATTTTAATCATTATAATCTTATTTATTTAAATGATTTATTAATGAGGTAAACATTGCATCATTATTGTGTCATTAATAATTTAACTTATTTGATGTCTAAAAATTATAAATAAAATATCATCAAGTAGGAAATCTTTTTAGCTTTCTAATGAATATTTATAATCTAAAATCCAAAATGTATAACCCTATGTAAAAATTGTTCTTCTAAAAGATGTAAGCTTATGCCATTTTTATTTTTATTTTAACTTTATTAATATAAAGTGTCCCTACCACATACAAGTGGCTCCAAGGGGTCCCCAAATTGACCCAAGGATTCTCAGGGTCGGGTATGTGTCCACCAATAAGGTTAGGACGCGTTTTAGGGTAATTTTGTATTATTATAATATTATTTTTTATCCCTTATTTACCGGATTTACCCTTAACCATGGTAAATAAAATATTTACCACAATAATTATTCAAAATGTCTAAAAATAAAAGTTACCTATTTACACAATTTGGACATCCTGATTCCAAATATGGAATCCATTTTTCTAAATTCAAAACACAGAAGTGGCAGAAATTAATTTAAAATTAATTCCCGCTGTCAAAACAAAAAGCGTGTTTTTAAGAGGTAATAACTATCAAAAGATTGACACTTGTTTATGTTCGGTTTAATTGTAAAATTATGTCCAATGACCAACATTATATTAAACGGTAAAAATATATTTTAAATATAATTTAAAACCACTCAAATTCATAATTTATCACTATTAATTATTTTGATTTAAAAAGTTGTTTTTAATTAAAATTTAGAAATTTTCACTATTCATCAAAATATGAAAGTTATCCGAAATGTACCAAAATTTCACCCTAGGCTAATTTCGATATTCCGAATCCAAAAATGAAGTCCATTTTGAAATATAAAATATATATGATTTCAAAAATTAGGTATTACTATTCACAACGGCTAGTTTAATTAGTTGTGGTGTGTGTTAGAACTCAAGGTTGCGTACAACACACGCTACTATTTTATTCAAAGGAAAGCATACCGTGGAAGCTTGGGATGTTTCAATTTAAATTTTTTTGATGTCCCAATTTATTCAGGTAGTTTAAAATATTTTATTTAAAAAGGTTTCACTATTAAAGTTGATAAAAGTGCAATACTGAAAATGAATCTGTTCTTGCATTATGACTAAGAAACTCATAATAGGGATTCTAAAATTATAAGGATTATATAAAGTTCAAAATGTTGTTAATACTATTCATGACCTCTTTTAATGGATTTTTTTTGTACGTCATGGTGTGATTGAACTCGGTGTTGCGTGTAGTGCAAGTTATTGAATTATTTTTAAGAAATAACACACTATGAAATCCTGGGGTGTTACATTCTCCCCTCCTTCAATAAATTGCGTCCTCGCAATTTGAAATTGTTCTTCGAAAATAAAAGGTTGAAAATAGAAAATATCTTTGTGGGAAAACCCACATCGGAAATTAGGTTACTAAAATTTAGTCTTAATATGAGTAAAAGTGAAATGAAAGAGTCACCACCAAATTATGATCTCGATTAGGAGAACATTGGTGGAAATTAGAGACATATAATTGGAGGAAAAACATAAATATTTATAGGTAGTGATTGAGATCATCAATCACAAACAAGTGTATAATTGAGGTCCTTAAATTCATCAACCTATGATGATTTGAAATACCATCGGTTCAACAAAACATAGGGTATTAGGATAACACATTTTTGACGTTTCAAAATATCTTAGTTGAAATCCCACATCGAAAAATGAATTAATGAGGCCTCTATTTGAAATAAAGAGTGGAAAGTATGAAGATTACCGAAAATAACACATACTAGGGTTCCATGTAGGAAAATATGGATATGGAAGAGAAATCTAACCATCAATTATCTGATGGAGAGTGGTAGAGAACATGGCTATGAAAAGCCCAACAATCCCAAAGCCATGAATTAGTGATGATTTAAGGTACCATCTAGGACAACATTTTTGTTCTAAGTTCCTTTTATTAATGTTGAGGAATATATTTATGAGATTGGCTAAGATCATAAGGAGATATACTTACTTTATAAATAGAGTTTTATCCATTAATAAATTTCTACCACAAACTCATCTTTCACTCTAAAAGATAATAGAATGTAAAAGATAATAGAATGTAATTTTTTTATTTATACTATTCGTACAGGGTTCCAAAATAAATGAATTTATAATTCATCTACCAGATCTTTAAAAAACAACATTATTTAATCCAGGACATCTCGTGGGCCAGTGGTAGGTGATACACCCTTGTCGCCCTTCAGTTGCGGGTTCATGTCTCGCAGCCTTGCCGGACGCGACGGGTTGCCGCCCGACCTCCGGGTTGTCCTTTTATGGTAATCCAAAATAATACAAACTAGAACTATCCAAAATAATTATATCCAAACTCACAGTCCAACATTTATAAGGAAGGTAAACATAATATAGATCCTTTTTACCCCGTAATAGCATATGAATACCTTCATCTTTTATTCTTTTAATAAACTGAAACATCTTGAATTACCATATTCCTTATTGATTACATTCATGATCCCTTATTCCATATAGAATGTTGGATATACTTCATTAATCCAAAAATGTTTTAAACCCCAACAATGATGGAATATACAAATCATTAATCAGTTCCAAGGTAGTCAATAATATCCAATATAATTTATCCAAAACAATCATTTATTATTCTAAAATCACTAACTCGGTATCAGAACCATATTATGGTTTATCTTTCTCTCAACCATATATTTTCCAAAAATTTATCCTGCTATTGAGTCACTTTTCTTTGTTCCACACAATCTCAAGTCCTTAATGAAATAGTACTGCATTACAATCCTTATATACTCCATGATTATTGTAACAAGTACATTGTTGATACAACACTCAATTGACATAATCAACATAAGAACTCTAATCATTCCTCTTCATCTATGGTAGTATCATAACTTGATTATTATCCAATAACATCATTTGCGGCATAGTCTGATGACTGGGACATAGGTTCGCGTAGTGTCCAAACTCCTTGCAAATGAAGCATTGTACATTTGAAACTATTTTCTCACCCTTGCAGTCACGTACTTTGTGCCCTTTTCCTCCACACTTATAACAAACTCCCATTCCTTTCAGGCAAGTTCCAGGGTGTTTCTTCCCACAGTTACCACATATGGGAAAATTCTTCTTTTCCCTCTTCCCTTTATCCAATTTTCTCTCTTCCATCCTTTTCTTCTCTTGCTTCCCTTCAAAGCCATAGGACTCAGTAAACTCTTTACTTATCTTATCAACACATGATATTATTTCTTCATATGATGATAATACATGGGAGACTATTTCTCTTATCAATTCTAGCTTAAGACCATGAAAGATATGATCCTTCCTTCTCTTTGGATCATGTGCATTTCTGGAGTTCTCATTCCTTCTACTGGGCGCCATTTCTAAACAATGGCATAAACTAGATCAGTTTATGAATCAAAATACATAATCCCATACTTATAAAACACTTAACATAAATTGAACTATTTATGGATATAATCCATAATCATAAGAATGTTTTCTTTGAGGAAGTATATACTCATAATCCCTTCAAAATGATTTGTAAAGAAAATGAGAGTTATCCTAAGCATATCCCCCGGGAGTGTCGTAACTAAGAGTGCAGCAAGGCCCGTTGTCGTGCACAAGTTCCCATTCGAGTCTAGCTCAAAGCGGTGTTTTCGGGTTTTACCCCTAGGTACATCTGTGCCAGAGCCGCCTCTACCTGCCCGTATCCAGACAGGGATGAATTGCTCGGAAAACTCACAAAATCTCTACAATACCAAAATTCTAGGAAGTTCTTCTATACTAATCCTCAAAGTTCATCTTAGGTATACGTGCTCTAATCAGAGTTTATCTAAATCTAGCTTCCAAGGTTTGTACTAAACTTCCTCTGATACCAACTGTAACGCCCCGACCCCAGTTACCCAGAGTCAGTGCATTATTACATAACATTGGCATGATCACAAGAAAGATCAAATCTCGAAAGACCGATTGGTTTAGTAGCCTTGGAAACACTAGATATATTCATAAGTTTTACATTACATCATAAAATGAAAAACTACTACAACAACATAATGTCTCCATAGTCCACACTATTATCCCCTCATAATATCCCTGCAGGTCATTCATAACTTACTTCTTCACATCCTGGGGAAAATAAAACATAGAAAAGGGGTGAGCTCAAATGCCCAGTAAGGATAACAATATAGCGGAAACTTTCATAAATAAGAATAAACATTTAAGGCAATGTATAACTAAAACAAAAGCCTTTCAAACATGAACTTTCAACATGGTATGGCATAAATAAAATGAAATAATGCCATTTACTTATTCACATGGATATTCTACTAATCGAATAATCACATGAAAAAATCAATAACCACTTTCATAATGCCAGACTATCATAACCACATAGCCAAGGCCTCGTGCCAAGACTACAAATAAGATTTTTTCAAGGCCTTGTGCCAAGACACTATTTTGTCTCATGAGACCTACCGATGCATCGAGAAGCTATAGCGGGCTCCACCCGACACTTATTAATTCCAATGCATTCCCATATGAAAAGGTTTAAACATATCATAAACATTCGTATTAAAACTAGCATACGAAATGTCAATAATTTCACCATAAACTATGAATGGTATAAAAATAGCACATCCACAGTCAAACATATCACAAAACCTTCAATACAATATAGAAGTTTTGTATCATAATAAATCAACTTCAAATAATCTTAAAATCCATCAAAGGATGTTGACATAGATGAATTCAAAATTCTTTTTAAATAAGTATCTCCTTTTATTTTGAAATCATTTAAGATCCATATAAAATAAAACATTTTCTTTGAAAATATTCTTATAAGCTTGTATGGAAAGCTTCGAAGATTTTATAACGGCGGAAAATTACCGCACCCGCCGTATAAGTTAAAAAAACATTCTTACCTCAATTCTGTCGAAAAGGTTAAAAAGGACATTGTTTTGAAAACGACGGAAAGATTCCTTTATAAACCTCTTATAAAAAAGTCAAACAAGGGTATAAATGACTTTAACCCATATTCTTGTAAATAGTAAAAATGTTTTGAAATACATTTTTAAGAAGACATGGATGTGGATGATAAAGAGATCCCAGTAGATTATTACGTATAAACAACCTCGGATAATGAAGAGATTGTGAAATAACCCTTACCTTGTACTTTTCCTTGGTTGGGGTAGGTTAACCTCCTGTATAATGGTGAAATAATTGTTATCAAATTATACAAGAATCATATATATTAATATGATATCATATATGATCTTTTAATATTGATTTGATAATAATATCCTAGTATTATCGTTGTTTCAGGTGTTAACTTACTTGTTTTCTTTTATATGTTTTGTTACGTAAGCCATGTTTGTAAAGGATAGGTTGTATATTATTCAAATCCAGAATGGTATCAAGTCCATAAACATCATTTTTAAATCATCAAATGATAATTATACTTGAATGGATACGATGGAGAATGAATCTTATCGCGTTCGTGTAGACGGTAGTCCGTACGTACGCACGAACGCTACTTCCATTTAATTTTTATTTTAAAATAATCGAATCCAAATGATACATAGGTATATTACTATTCCAGTATAATATAATATTTTATATATGTTACTTATGTTCATTAACACCATCCTTTATACGTTCCATGTGTGGTATGAACGAGTCATATCATTTTAAGGGGGCGGTAGTCCGCACTTCCTCAAATGAAATTATCGTATGTATATACAACATGAAACGAATAATGGTATGAAATAAAATGGAATTACAGAAGCTTATATATAAAATATATATCGTTAATATCATATTTAATTACAGTTCCATCATAATGGCCACCATGAGAGGCGGTAAGATGTATTTGAACAATCATCGTTTCGTGAGGCGTTAGTTTGCCATCCACAGAAACATTATGTTCATCATCCATTAGATGGAGTTGTGTGTATGTGTAGTTTGAATCCATCTTATAACAACATCCTAGTATATTGAGGATACTGGTGTTGTTACAAAAGAAAGGAAATAAAAAGAGTTTGGGGGTTGGAGAGGCAAAATAAATGAAAATAATTTAAGAGAAATCGTTACCTTTAATTTAGGTAACTCACTTTGGTTGGAACCAAAGGACTTCTTGAAATGATTTCTGCCTAAGGGTAAGCTTCAAGGAGGAGGATAGGGATGTGGGGAGATTAGTTGGGCAGAGTTTGGACGAGCCAAGTGGCTTGAGAGGTGTGAGGAATGAGTAGAAGTGGTCTCCTTTTATAAGGGAGAGGAGGGGCTCTTTAGGAAAGAGTGAAAGTATTACATTATAATATAATTATATTCGGTTTATAATGGTCCAAAAATCATTTAGGTCGAAGATAAGATGACTCATATTCTAAATAACATCAACCAATAAGAATTGGACAGGTTTTAGATAATATTTTAATCATTATAATCTTATTTATTTAAATGATTTATTAATGAGGTAAACATTGCATCATTATTGTGTCATTAATAATTTAACTTATTTGATGTCTAAAAATTATAAATAAACTATCATCATGTAGGAAATCTTTTTAGATTTCTAATGAATATTTAGAATCGAAAATCCAACATGTATAACCCTATGTAAAAATTGTTCTTCTAAAAGATGTAAGCTTATGCCATTTTTATTTTTATTTTAACTTTATTAATATAAAGTGTCCCTACCACATACAAGTGGCTCCAAGGGGTCCCCAAATTGACCCAAGGATGCTCATGGTCGGGTATGTGTCCACCAATAAGGTTAGGACACGTTTTAGTGTAATTTTGTATTATTATAATATTATTTTTTAACCCTTATTTACCGGATTTACCCTTAACCATGGTAAATAAAATATTTACCACAGTAATTATTCAAAATGTCTAAAAATAAAAGTTACCTATTTACACAATTTGGACATCATGATACCAAATATGGAATCCATTTTTCTAAATTCAAAACACAGAAGTGGCAGAAATTAATTTAAAATTAATTCCCGCTGTCAAAACAAAAAGCGTGTTTTTAAGAGGTAATAACTATCAAAAGATTGACACTTGTTTATGTTCGGTTTAATTGTAAAATTATGTCCAATGAACAACATTATATTAAACGGTAAAAATATATTCTAAATATAATTTAAAATCACTCAAATTCATAATTTATCACTATTAATTATTTTGATTAAAAAAGTTGTTTTTAATTAAAATTTAGAAATTTTCACTATTCATCAAAATATGAAAGTTATCCGAAATGTACCAAAATTTCACCCTAGGCTAATTTCGATATTCCGAATCCAAAAATGAAGTCCATTTTGAAATATAAAATATATATGATTTCAAAAATTAGGTATTACTATTCACAACGGCTAGTTTAATTAGTTGTGGTGTGTGTTAGAACTCAAGGTTGCGTACAACACACGCTACTATTTTATTCAAAGGAAAGCATACCGTGGAAGCTTGGGATGTTTCATTTTAAATTTTTTTGATGTCCCAATTTATTCAGGTAGTTTAAAATATTTTATTTAAAAAGGTTTCACTATTAAAGTTGATAAAAGTGAAATACTGAAAATGAATCTGTTCTTGCACTATGACTAAGAAACTCATAATAGGGATTCTAAAATTATAAGGATTATATAAAGTTCAAAATGTTGTTAATACTATTCATGACCTCTTTTAATGGATTTTTTTTGTACGTCATGGTGTGATTGAACTCGGTGTTGCGTGTAGTGCAAGTTATTGAATTATTTTTAAGAAATAACACACTATGAAATCCTGGGGTGTTACATTAATGGAACTTAATCCTCTTACATCAACCAAAACAACAACTGTAAACCACTTCCTAAGAATCAACCGAAATATAAAGTCACTAACTCCACATCCAAACCAAGAACCTGGTTGTTGGTCCTTCTACCAATGAACCAAACAATCACCCAAACCAAATCTAACTCACAAAAACCAAATATTCCAGTGGATTATGGGATGTAATCCCCACTATTAAGAAAAAGCTATTGTATACTATGTTCTTAGGAGGAAAAATCAACGAGACCCGTGGTGGGTCTCCCCACCATTAGAACCCAATTTGCAACGGAAAAACAAGAATTCAACAAGATATAGAATAATTCCTCACTCAAAAAAGCCCACCAAAACACTCCTGCAACAATCTATCAACCCGTGTTGAGAGGAACACAACATGAACATTTATACTACCCACTATCGAATGGAGGCAGCAAGAATTGGGCCAACACTCTCTACATGGATCCAATCCCCCACAAATTATGGAGGGGAGGGAAGGGGACCCAATAATTTGGCCATTGAAACTAAAAAATGAAACAAAGTAAATACCTCAATGAAATGTTATAGATATGATCTTAGTAATACTACTCACAATCCTAGAACTCCTGACTACACGTTAGCTTCACTCTGAATCCTTTGGCTGGAGCACTGATGGATGAAGCATCTCTTGACTTGTAGTAAGGATTTGATAATACCCAACCTGTACTCCCTACCTTAGTTCCAAACAGTGCCACGTATCACTCATAAGATGAAACAAAAGATCAAGAGATTCCATGAAAGTCTCTTCCTCAACAACACATTTTTATCCAAACAAGAACATGGAGATAAAAAACACTATTTTCTCTCACTCCGAATGAGGAGTAGGGTGAAAATGACACACAAAAATTCCCACTAAACATCACCGAGCACAACTACGACAACCGAGAGAATCACCATAAAGGTAAGACACTGTAAATCAAGCCCAAAAAGCTCTCTCTTTCAAAAAACGGGCTGAGGTGTCATTCTAAGAGGTGGATTTAACATTTGAAACAAATCCTTAGGTTAATCAACTGGAAAGCATTCCAATGGAGAACCATTTGTGGCCACATCCAAAAATCAAACACATCTTTTGAAACCCACTGGAAATTACCCCATAACCAAGCCACCTACAGGATCCCATCTCAAGATGCAACAAGAGTATGACTTCTAGATCATAAGGAAGCATACTGAATAGACAAAACTTCTATGACATAGGATAAACCATCCACATAAACGTTTGTTTATAAATAATAAGAACAATTATTTAGCTCAAAACACTCTGAAAAAACAATCTAATTTGGTGTGTTTCTACATTCACCAATGGTGTCTCATAAATTCTCACCCACATGCACATTTCCATGCCACTTAAGAACCCAACCACGATACCGTCTATGCCATACATATAGATATTAGTAAAACCATGCATGTGAGCACCCATGATAACACCAATAGATAAAACAATACAAAATCATTCCCAAAAAATCATGTACCTTTTAATGGAACACTAACCTCCATGTCAAAAACCCTTTTCAGATTTCATAAAACAAACCACACTTCATCAAGAAGCATTTTCTAAAAAAATGTACCCCTTGTACTTTTTTAAGAATCTTTAAAAAATCCAAGCTACTCTAGACAACCGCTTCCCATTTTGTGAAATTCAGCATGGTATGTTTTCATAATATTACGTCCATTGAGACTAATACCTTTTCTAGGAAAACAAAAACCACTCAAAACCAATTTCAAAAACTAATTTATCATATTCAAACACTTTTCAACATCCCAAAACACCCCATTTAAGAAAAATGTTTAGAATCACTTTAAAATGATTCACACATTCCAAACATTTTATTCCAACAAACCACAAGTTTCAATTATGGATAATCAAATCCCGTTAAATCATTTCCACTTCCTCTTATTTTTTTACACATATACAAAACCTTACAAAACCATTCATATATTTTATTATTGAAAACCCCCTTTTCCACTTATCAAAATTTGATCCTTTATTAAAACACATTTGCAAAATTATCACACATGGTTTTTTAAAATAGAAATTCATAATTCATGAAAGGTCCAAGATACCCAAAAAAGGGAAACTAGTGTCAGTGGGTGACTTGACCATATGGTTGGAGACCATATGTAAAACACAATACCTACCCAGAGAGATTTATTAGGACCATGCCCCAGCTGCACATGGCTTGGAAAGCCATGTGAGATCATGGAGGCCATTAGTCAAACTCCCCTTGTCATATCCCAACACCAAACAATCAAGAAGTACAAAGTACAAGAAAAAACAGGACTTGCCAAGGAAACGACAGGATAAAAACGAGAAATCGTTTGCGACACTCTTCCCATACTTTCCCAAAACGTAACATCATTCCTATTATATCTACCTTAAAATCCCCCAAATAAATAGGGAGATCAAAATATAAAGGTCTTCTAAGAGCTGGCCTCATCTAATACCATTTTGTCACGAACCAGCCCAAGTCGACCCTGAACTGGTCACAAGGGACAGCACACGAAATGTCACGAGAGGCATTACCAATCCTTATGGGATGGAGACAAGCACTAATTGAATCAATAGAGTACACAAGGGAATGATTTAGCCCATTTATAAACAATAAGACAAATAGCAGAATGAAATGGACATCCCAAAATACATTTATATAATAAATAATCTAAACATTATTTTTACAAGAAACTAAAAGTACAACTAAACCAAGAACTCAATTGACCAAAACTAATAAGCAAAAAACTGCATTTGACCCTCCGGGTCACTCTCCATCATATTGATCACATGTCTCCCAAGGTTATCGAACTCATGTTGAAACCTATACAAGGGAAAAAATAGGAGAAGACTATAGGTGTGAGTATTAAAACACAGTAGGTTAGCCCAATATTATATTCCCAATTCATATCCTTTACTATAAAAGAAACATAAATTTCATGTTTTAAATACACAAAATATAAGGGTATGTTTTACAAATAAGGTACTATTATATAAATAATTTTACCAGACTAAAACTTGCATGTTTTATAAACATGAATGCTAGCAACAATTTTCAAAGTGGTGTAACTTCAAAATGAAACTACTTTTCAAGAGGGCATATTTAAATAATGTATAAATTTAAATAAATCAACCACAAATTTTAATTTAACAACCAAACACACCATATTCCGACGATGAGTAAAAAACAACCAATGAGTACAAGTCACGGTAACACCCCTAGGCACCAGTTAGTTGTGAGCCCTAGGTACCTCATATCTCGGTGAAAGTAACCATAATAAATATCCATTGTCATGAACACGAACCAATAGTAGGTAGAATACCCATAATCAAGTAGTCCACCAACATAATCATCATCATATTTTAGTTAGTGTTTCCATCGTCAAACCTTCTACGTGAAACAGGGGCCAAACCCCACGGGATCACTAGTATACTAGTACACGTCTGCCCACCTAGATACTCGAGAATCCCTTTAGTGGTCAATCAAGTTACACATATTATAAAACACACATTTCACATAAAAATTTTATTACCAAATCATAAAAACACAAAAATCTATCAAACATTCCCCACATTTCTTTCACGAATCAATAAACTACTAAAAAGTTCTATAAAACAATTTCAAGGAGTATAATGAGGCCTTACACATAAAATCCAAAAAAAATGCTATTCTAAGGCCATAAACCAATAAATAACATAAAATATAGGTTTAGAAGCCCCAAAAACAATTAATAAATCAATTTTATGGACCATAATGTGGCCCCAAAAGAAAGAACTTGAAATGTCGATGGAAACTATTTTTACAAAAAAATTCTAAACAAGCCTTTAAGACTTTCTCAAAACTAAAATTTGACCACGAAATGAATTTAAATTTTATGAAGGAGGTGTGTATAAACCATTAAAAGTAGAAAAACACATTCATAAACCCCTTAAATCACTATGGTGACATATTCAAAACACAACCATTTTTATAAGGATGTGAAACGGGCCATTTTACAACAACTCGGGCCAAAACTTGTTGTAAACCAAAACCCATTTGTTTTTAAAACCAAATCCAAATTACAAAGACATATCAGGACCCAAAAATACCATTTATTGTTCTTAAAATTCATATATATATCCAAAAAAATAATTTATAAATCACAAGTCACACATAAAAGCCAATCAGTCAATCTACAAAACACATGGCATGCCCTTTTTTAAAAAAAAATTATTTTAAAACATGAAAATGAATAAAACACCAATTTCATGCCATATTTTATTAGATATATTGTAAAATGTTCAAAATACCACAAAACAGGTTTTAAAATTCACAAAACAGTGGCAAGATATAGCTGAACATTTAAACAAACACCTGGTGTGCACTTTTATGACAAAATAACTCTACCTTTCACAAAACAAGGATTAAACATCCATTTTTCATACCAATAAAATTATCCAAAGGATGAAAAAAATAATAAAAATATATATCAGAATTTTTAAATAATAAAATGATGAAACCTAAATGATAAAGGCATGTGCAAGGGATATCCTACCTCAAATCCATGGCTTAATGGAAACGCACACCCAATATCACCATCTGAGTGTCTATAAACCCTAAACCTATGACGGTCGTCCCCAAATGAAAAAAACCCAATAAAAATTCATGGGTTAACATAACCCTTGGTCTAAAATTACTATGGGAGAATAAAAACCCAATAAATAATGAACAGAGGACGAAGAGGGAGGAGAAAAGAGAAGGAATATCACCGTTTCAACTAGAAAACTCCTTGTCTTCCATTACATCGACAACATTAGAGAAAAAGTAATGGATTGAAACATATTAAAGATTCTCCAATGGTCTGTACGAACTAGGGAAGGAAGATATGTGGAAAAAAGAATATGAGTGGAATGATTTATTAATGAAATAATTTACCTTATCAATTCTTGAGGTTTTGAGGTAACCTGAGAACATTCGCCCTAATATTTGATTCAAATGAGCTCCAAAAGGGTAATCTAGATAATGGGGGTGAGGAAATTTATTTTTTCTTCGAGGGGGATATATAATCACTAAAAAATATTAAAAATTGAAAAGGATATAAAATAAATATTTTTTTTAAAACTTGAAATGGGCCCATGGGCTAGCCCATTACCTAAATAAGTAACACAAAATTACCCTGATTATAAATTCATAAGTGGTCCAAAAGGGTATTTTGGTTTGAATATGTCAATGGAGCAAATGTATAATGTTGAATAGAAGAAAAATATTTTAAAAAAAGTTATAAAAGAAACAAATTTGGTTTTTAAAACTGGAAATGGGATCACGGTTTGCCTAAATAATGAGGTTTCCACCCTCTCCCCAAAAACATCTAAACTAGAAATGTTGAAACCAAATTAGGGTTATTAGACATATATTGTAGTTCAAAACTCAACATTAATGTAACCCAACACCCAAGAAATGGATCAGGATTTTAAATGAACCGGATCAAAACCATGACATGAAAAGAAAAAAATTGGGTGTGACAATTTTTGCCAAGATTCGAGCTTGGATTTGACAAACAGGATCACTAATAGTTGGTTTCATCTATGGGGAACTTCAGATTGTGAAATGGTTCGTGATGATTAGGGTTATTAAAATTGATCGGGATACTTTTACGAGCACATTTTTAAAATCATTGATAAAACTACCTTTTATCAATGCTATGTTAATAAGCGTTGATAAAATTATTCTTTATCATCACTTTTGTAGCATTGATAAATACTTATAATAATATTTTTTTAAATTCATTTAAAAAAGTATAATTATTATATATCATTATATTAATTATAATAATAATTTTTATAAAATAATAAGCTTATAATTATTTGAATATATACTAATTTATTTATAATTATATAAATAATTTTAAAAAAAATATTTATAATATTATATATATATATAGTAAATATATTCATTATTTAAATAAATTTATTGTAATTTTGTAATTATTTTTTTATAATTATATAAATATTTTTTTAAAAATATTATGTATTTATTTATAATTATAAATATCTTAAATTAGTAATTATACATTTAAAAATACATTTATTTATAAATATTTCTTACAAATATATTTTTAACGTTATTAATGAATTTTTAAACTTATGTACATGCATGTTAAAAGATATGTAAAATTGATTAATTAAAAGAGTACAATATTTAAAATTAGGTTATGTTTTATTAATATAAATCATTAAAAAGGGATATATATTGAAATAAAGATGAATACATATTGGAAATATTAAAAAATAGTAAATATATATATTTATATATATAATAAATAATATAAATTTATTAAATTCCCAAATTTTTTATGTGTGTGTATGTATATAAAAATGAATAAATATAATACATATGTTTGATGTATGTTGAATTGAAAAATCAAACAAAATTCTATTATATCCATTACTCGATGTAATTAGTTATTATTTTTAATTCATATTAATTTTAAATTATAAATCATTATTCACTAAATATATTATTAATTAATGAAATCATAAATAATATATTATATTATATAAATCATATTTATACATTAATATTTATCTATTTATTGAATATATAATATTTACTAAATTATCAATAATTATGTAATTAATAAAATGTTTAATATTTTTCTCTATTTAATTTTTTTAAAAATTTTACTTGTTTAATTTTTATTTAACATATATGTTTATAACTAACATATACTATTTATAATTAATATATAGTATAATCAATTTATTCATTTTTATCAATAATTATTTAGTTAATTTATTTTGATATTATTTTAATAAAATAAATTTTATTTTTTATTTATCTCTTTATTTCAATTTATTTGTACTTTTATCAGTGCTAAAAAAGTGACGATAAAGGATTCATTTATAGGATCTGAAAATAAAGCGCTGATAAAGGATCGTTATTATCAACTTTGGACATAAAGCGTTGATAAAAGACACCCTTTATCGGTAATAAAAAATACACTGAAAAGGATGTCTTTTATGAGGGATAGGAAATGAACTGATAAGGGGTGTCGTTTGTCAACTCTAAAAAAGAACTGATAAAAGGTGCCCTTTTTCTGTAGTTATTTTTGCATTGATAAAGGTAAAATTTATCACCATTTTTTTCTAGAGCTGATAAAATCCATCGTTATGAAAGGCCAATTTTTTAGTAGTGTATCACTATGAGTTCAGGTAGTTGCAATGTCATCGGTGTAAGATGTGAATTGTGTCTTAGAAGTTCGGATAAACCTGGGAATGAAATTTTGTAGATGGAAGAAAGAAAATGGTGTTTTATAGTAATTTTTAGGGTGTTTTTGTTTTTGTTTTGTTTCCTTTGTGTTTTATAGTTGTGGTTTGGTTATCGGTCACACTGTAGGCTAGGGGCACATTAACATGGTGGGTGTTTAAATATATATATTTTTTATTTACAATGACATTTTTTTCTAATTCTAGAATCTTCTCTATTTTTTTCTATGTAAAATATCTAACATATTGTAATTTTTTAAAAATATGAATATTATGTGTGAGAAAAATATTTTATTTTTTGAAGAATATATTTTTTTGATTGTTTTTTGCCTAAGGGAAAAACCATACATTGGAAAATTATGTTATGAATGAATAAATAAATTATGAATAGGTATTTCCATCTAAGTAAATAATCAAACATATTAAAATTATAGTTTTTAAGAATAAATATAATATATGTAGTTTTTTAGGTGAGGTAAAAACCATATATATGAAAAATATATTATATATGAGTAAATATATTATGAATATATTTTTATAGATAAGATAAAATCCTTAAACATGAAAAATATATTACATATGTGTAAATATATTACATAGAGATATTTATATATACGGGAAAAAGTTTACATATCAAAAATATTTTATGTTCAAAAATTATTATGTATCAAGATTTTGTTCTAAGGGGTAATCCCTTCATATTATAATAGAGTTATAAATATTTTACAGATTGGTTTTTTAGCTAAGGAATAGATCATATATAAGAAAATATAATATAAAATATAAATTTATCCAAGTAATAAACCTTATGTATTATGTTGGGGTTGGAAAAATATATTACATATTGAAAATATTACATATTAAAAAATATTACATATCACATTTTGAGCATTATGTTTTCTAATTTTTAGTAAGTAATATTCATCATTGTAATTTATAAGACTAAAACATCAATATGTAATAATTACCCATTTATCTTAGAAGTGAAAATATTCATTAATTTACTGGATATTATTTTATGATTGATGGGGGTATTATGAATAATATGCTACAGAATTGAAAACCATGAAATTTAATGTTTTTATATTTAAAAATTTTAGTGTAAAGGTTTAGGAGAAGTAAATAAAGCTACAATAAAATGGGTTTATTCCATGATGTGTTGTGATGTGATTGGAAGTGGAATCATTCCATAAAGGATTCTTCATGCTTTGAAATGAACTTTATAATTTAATCTAAAACAATTAATTAAATTATTAAATTAGATATAAAAGGGTAAATTATCCATTTCATCTGAAATTACAATGATAATTTCATAATTCTATTATCTCTCTCATTCCATATAAATTCTTAATAGATATTCATTAATTATTTTATTTTCAAAATACAGTTCATTGTAGAAGAATTATCTTATTATATATAATTCCATTCCTCCCAACATTCCCTATTCTTAAATTATTTTATTATTTACCATCTCAACTCCTTAATTATGACCATTAATGGATAATTATTGAGTTTTAATCGATTGATCTTGAATTATAGAGTATTACTTAAAATGTGTGCTCTATTAATATTTTATTAGGAATTCCTTACCATGTTATAGAATTCATATCTGGTTGTATGGTCTTATTATATTTTTCGGGATTATGTTGGCCTTGGGATATTTTGTGTGGGTATCGAAGCAAAATTTTAAGTATAAAATGATGTAATTATTCCCTTGGATGGTATATAGTAGTATAATAACATGGGTATGGATAATATATTCCTTGTTTGAAGGATGGATTTAGGGAATTCCACTTTTTGTGTGTGTGTGTGTGGTGTAGTCCTAGAGACTTTCTATGATGATATGGGTTGGTTTGTGTAAGAGTTTGCGTACTATGATGCTTTCCCCTAACCACTTACATGAGGTTGGGTATGAGTGATGTGACCATGTGACCTTTACTAATGGTTATTTTTAGCCTATGTAATAGTTTGGATATTGTGATGTATTTCTAAAACCACTTCCTTGAGTTTAGATATGTGAGGTGTTTCTAGGGGACCTTTTCTTAATGTGGTGCTTTGACATGTGTGGGAAATTTGATATTAATATGCCCCACTCAGACTAATTTAGTGATTATTAGTGGTTTTGGGACTCAACCATGGGACCTTACTCGAGGGATGGTTTGGATCACAATAGAGTTTGTCTATTGTAATTATCTTTTATTGTTACTTTATTGTTACTAGGGAATTTCTTCATGGTAAATGACAATACCTTGTACCATCATCGATCACCTCAATCATGGTTGATGTTTATAGTGCCCAGTATAGATCAAAGTGAAATAAATTGGGTGTATCTTTTCCTGTGGTTTTTTTATTTATTATTACTTTAGTGTATGAACTCCTATGTATCTAATTAATTTAAGATGCATATTCATTGGTGGTGTCCTATTAGGTTTATGACACACCCACATTTCGGGAACCTTAGCGCACATTAATGTTTTTATATTTTGGATTCAACCAAGGGAAAGGGGCATATGTCAAGAAGTTGAGTGGGTGGCGTATGTTGGGGAGTTGAGATAATGTCAAATAAAATTCTAGAATCCTTTTTATACAATTTCCTCGATATTTTTTTTGTTTTTTACATTACCTATATCGATCTATTTTATATGAGTATCTTTTTTAAATTGGATGTATGGTTGATTATATCTTATTTTTTTTATTACATTTGATGTTTTATCTATTAGATTCAACAATATTTCATTTTATAGGTTATTTATTTATTTATTATTTTATTCAGTTTTTTATTAATGGTTACATGATATAAAGTTCATAGTCTCTCAATTTCATAACTTAGTCCCTCATCACCAGTAATCTCTTTTTTCAAATAGGATTCACACATGAGACCATTTTATACTCTGGATCAGTCCTATTGGACTATATTAAGGTTTTTTAAATTGGTATCATAGATCATTTTTTATTATATTTATTATTTTATTCTTGATAGAGTGGCTATATGATTTTATGGAATTGAGTTGGAAGTAATGGTTATGTTGTGAAAATAACTATATAGTAGAAATTATAGTTGGAAGGATAGTGGGATCGATTTATTTCGTTTCATTGTTACGGTTTCTTATCAACTTTCAAGTATTATTTTGTAGTTATGGTTTATGTGATTTTTCGCTTTATTCAAGTTTCAAGAGTGGATGATTTCATGGATAATTTATAAGGGACCAGGTTTACATGTCATGTTATTGATTTCATGAGGTTTATATATGATGTGTCCTATTTTTTATACACTTTTCCACATCCTTGTGGAAAATTAATTAAAAGTTTTATCTAAAAATAACCTAATACTAGGGAGTTTTTTATGACTGGTCAATATACTAGTAGATCTATAATTCATTGAATATTTAAATAATTTTGAGTTATTTGGTGAAAAATATTTTCATGGTTCTTAATTTTAAACTTTTTATGTTTTAAAAACCTATATTTTTATTGGTATTGATAAAATTTTAATTTTATTTTCATTTTGATGAAATTTATTAAAGTGTTTCATCTTGAAAATAATAATTTCACTATTTCATTATTAAATTTTGAATATCTTTTATTGTAATTAAATTTTAAAATTATTGGAAAATTTAATCTCTCTTTTCATGATCAAGATATTATTATGAAATTACTTAATGTGCATTTTATTCTAACTTCTTCATCAATTTTGACTTTTATTGATTATTTTCCTAAAATTAAAACTGGAAAATCATGAGTTAATGGAAATAAAAGGAAAATTGGATTTTGAGCTTGATATCGAGGTGATGTAGTAGATTTTTTTGGAGTTTTCTGGAAGATTTGAGAATATTGAACGGTATTTCATAGAGATAAATAATATCCATGTTCTAGAGGATCATAGTCAGTTAGGGGGTTCTATTCCAGTCATAGATAGAGGGGTATAGATAGTTATTGGTATACCGTGTATAAATTTTGAGGAAGATAATAGAGACAATGATTGCTATCTAAGGACTTGAGTTTCCATGAAAATTTTTCTTCATTAGAGTCATCAACAATCAATGTTAAATAAGTATAAATGATCCCCCTAGAGACTAGAGGATCATGAGTCATGAACAAGGTGGAACATTGTTGTAGTGAGGGATCTTGGAGAGTAGGATAAAAAACACGATGGAGGAGATTGTTTTTTTTTTCTTAGAACCTATTCATATTTTTGTTGTATATATATTTTTTATACTACTAGTATAATGGACTCATTATTGTAAATTCTTGTTACTAAAATGGTTTTAAGGTAATCTATGCATGGGGAATTATATTGTTATGATTAATCTTAATTCTCTTGATTGTTTCATCGTTTCTTTACCGGATTATCTCCTTTATTAACATTATCTCTTTAAATTAAATTTTCAATGTCCAATATTCAAAGATAATAGATCTCATTCACTTTTACAAACTGTTAAGAACATTTTAATTTTAAAGACATACAATAAGAAATTTTGAAATAAAAAGAAGGGAATCACACTAAGGGTGAGTTATAGTTTGGTCTTGGTGATTTCATCCACTCATAAATTGTTATATTTTTTAGTTTATAGTTAACAAGAAATTAATATTAACCTACAATTTTCCTATTATTAAAAGAGTCAATATTTAATAAATTTATTGGATGACTGGTTTAGTACAATTTTTATGATCGATTAAATATATTTGTAATCCAGAAATAAAAATTTACCATACTTTCAAAAATTAATCATAAATCAAATTCCTGGTATTCTTCTTATTGAATTATTTTTCCTATTTGAATCATCACAAACTCACTCACCTATTTTACTCAATATCAGTTCATCATTTTTCATTCATTGTCTCTAGTTGACTTTTTTTCTTATTTATTGTTCTTTCTCATGGCCACTCAAAAATATTTCCATCCTTCTTTATGGATTAAGCCATACTATCAAAATACTATTTTTAAATAGGATTATAAATAATTATATTTTTGAGGTTCAATGACAATATCACACCTTTCCAATATACGATTAAAGTAATTAAATTTGAAAAATAATATATTTAGTGTTTTCCCAAATACATTATTCGTGACATCTAATTAATTTAGTATGGGTTGTTTTATAATTATATTTTAGCTGACTATGACTAACATGCATGTATAATTGGTACAATATTAATCAATAGGGTCGTAATTGGTGGTTATGCTTTATAGTTGCTGGTAGGCCCTTAACAGATTTATCTAAGGTATTTTTTTCTCATGTGTTCTTATTAATTACTCAAATAGTATTACGATTTAAGTCATTCAAGAAGTTTTTTTATTATATACTTTTGAATTTTAGAAAAATCATATATTTATAGTTTATCATGGTGACAACTAGGTAAAATATTTCGAATACTCCCAAGGCATGGAATGGTCCTTTTATACCTTCAAATGTTCAGATGGGTGGGTATGTTTGTGTACCTAAGGTTATCCCATCTATTTAGTTAGTGGATCCACTTAATCCAGAGTTTTTTCTTCTAGTATAACTGAGAGAAGGAGCAACACATTATGATAGACCTTCTATATTAGGCTACACCATGTATTGCCACATACCAAATCCAATAACATTATAGGTTATGTGGGTTAATTAAGATATTGAGGATTGAATTAAGGTGATCTAAATTTTCTTCATGTTGGATAAGATACATGATGACCTAAAGGTGAATCTGTAAGCCTATACACTTGAGGCAACTACTTGGATAGGATCAGGTATCATTTTATTGGATAGTTTGTATGATGTATTTTTCAGGGAAGTGTTTAAGTAACTAATTATCATGAATTTATCCCCTAATTCACTATGTATACCAATCATAAGATTTCATGGAGAAATAATAGGGGATGATGTTTGTGATAAAATATTTTTTTCTCTTAATTTATTTATTACCAATTTCTATGTTACTTGATGAATATTAGGCCAATAAGACTTGTATATTTGAGATTAGACCCTAACTAACGATGCGTTTCTAGGATATGAAACTGAACCTGAAATACTACTCATATTTTATTTACATGTAACTCAGTATTGAGAAGGGATTAGTTGATGATATTAAGGAAGACTTCATTCCCATTATCAATGGGAAGAGTGGTGTCCATCTGAATGGAGATTCTTGTAAATATTAAAGCTATAGAAAGAGGAGATATGATGAGATTCTCTTGGGAAAAAGGGACACTCTGGTCAAAGGAGGGATTCATTACTTCCTTCTATAGGAGGATCATCCACTATATGTTTTTAGTGTAGGTGGTCTTTCCATTAACACAATTCATGTATCACCCCTCAAATAGACTCCCATTCTTGTGAAATATTGGGGAATATTTAGTTAATTTTCATAATAATATATTATTCGGGATCAATAAAATGTTCAATGAAGGTGTAGTATTTTATTGGTTAGTGAGGGGATGTTTGATGGATTGTAGGAATTCATTCTAATGTACATCCTAGAGATTTCCAATGCCTTTTTAGTAGCGGAAACCATATGATCTTCATGGGTTAGATCCTAAAGTGATTTTACTATAAAATAGTTTAGTCTATGGATATGATGTATTAATAGTATACACCTTGGATTAGGTTCATGCTAATGGATTAGATTTTCCATCTACCATTTAGAGTAAATCATTGGTTTCTTCTATGTCTTTGGTTACTTTATTTGATATGGGGGAATCTTATTATTTTATTAATTCTTAGGTTTGGTCTAGAATGGGGTTTTCGAGGGAGTTATCTCCTAGGACATTGGATCTTGATACACCTATTAGGTGGATTTTGGATCATTTTTATAGGTTCTTGACATGTCTTGTATTTTTTTGGGGAAACAATCATCTTTTTAATTTCCTTATTCTAGATATGATGAGTATTGATTCAATGTTCTGAGTGTATCGGTTGGCCTGCTTATGGGATCACATTGATTGGTACAATATGAGGTTTTCTTTTACCTATCTTAAGGGAGAGTATTAAATTATAATGGGAGAGTAGGATATATAATAATATATAGTGGTACCTAACATTCATCAAATGGGATCCATTCTAGCTCATGTTGTTTGTGCAGTTCTTAGAGAATATCAATTTATTATTTCAATAACTTTTCTTCTATTGGTGGAATTTTTACATTATGTATTCATCCATTACATTTAACTACTACCTACAAAAAGTTAGATTTATTTTATTATTTATATTGCGTTTTGCATGGATCCCATTTTGATTCCTTCTTATCCTATGTAATGGGCTAAGTTGAGAGAGTAGAAGGTTTAACTAGAGGTATTGAGGTGAAGAAATTTAGTTTCCCTATTAAATACCCCTGGTTTGGCCCAATTTTATATTATAAAAATAAAAATGGTAGTCTCATGTTTTTCCTAGGTTAATAATGATCGAATCAGGTTATAGAAAATAAATGATATTCATTTATTAGTGTTGATGTTCTGTTTTATCAGTTGAGGAGAGCCTAATGGTTCTGTAAGATAGAACTATGATCTAGATACCATCAGTTGTGGGTTAATAAAGAGGGTGTAAAAAATAATGTGTTTAAGTGTAGTTATGGTTTATATGAGTACCTTTTGATGACATTTAAATTAATTAATGTACGAGTGGTGTTCATGGATCTCAATAACCAGATCTTTCATACCTACAAATACTCATGTGTCATGGAGAATATTGATAACATATTGGTATACACATTGACCTTTGAGTAGTAAAATGAGCACCTATAGATTTTTTTGAGTTTTATTTGATCACATAATAATCAAACTACGTTAGAAAAGTGTCACTTTTAGATTCTAAAGGTGTTCTTCTTTGGGTATGTGATTTCAAAGGTGGGGATCTCAGATGATTTGGAGAAATTAGAGGCGGTGAGGTCTTGTGAGTGATATTGATATATAGTTGATATCCATATTTTTTTCGGATGGTTTTATATTTTCAATGGTTCATCCAATTATTATCTTACTTAGGAAAAGGATATACATGATGGGAATAAAATATGAGTAGACTGATTGATGTAAATAGGCTTTCCCAGAGTTGAATAAGGGATTGATTTAATCTCCAATTATAACTATTCCATATATATGTAATTATTATACAATAGTTTTTAATTCAATAAGTTTTATTATAATATTTTTTAAAACATAGGGA
The DNA here is from genome assembly GCA_963277665.1 of Viscum album. NCBI lineage: Eukaryota > Viridiplantae > Streptophyta > Magnoliopsida > Santalales > Viscaceae > Viscum > Viscum album. Next base: position 433,095,291 of record OY728121.1, read on the forward strand.
TCGAGACGTTGCTTATAGGTCCCTCCATTTATAACATTATGAGTAGAACTACACGAGACATGATTTAAATCTAGCTATTTTAGTTGATGTATTAATTTTTTTGAATAGTTATATCTTTGATGATTGAGTTTTAATATACATAGACCATAATATCTTATGTTACATATTATCACAATAAGACTTAAAATTGCAATAATGGTGCTGGGTTGAGTATCCCTAGACCTCATATGTTGAGATGGAATATTCCCTAGGAAAGGATAATTTAATCACAATTTCTCTTAGGAAGAAGACTTAGGAGTAGGGAGTTTAGATTTCTATTGAGGAGTGGAAGTTAATGATCTTCGTAACTAACTATAATATTTATATTTCAAACATATGGGAGGATATGAAATGTGAACTGACCCACATTAACCTACCACATCACACAACTGACTAGCCACATGGCTTGAAGTAGGCTATTGATCACCATGGGATGATGAAAAGTTGGGAATTGTTTCACACTAAAATTACAATAAACAGATAACATAGATTCCTCTCAAGATTATTACATAAACCAATTATAGATTAGACACCCATGAAAATATAAAAATCAGTTATCAAAATGTTAAATGTTTAAAATAAGTATATTGAATAAATAATAATCAAAGAACTCGTAACCATCAGACCATGAGACTAAATAAAATGATAACCATAATACACATTAAAATAAAATGAAACATGGTACTGAACATAGATTTAGATAAAATATATATTAAATATCACTAAGCATCCTGAAATTATTCACACAATCCCAAACTCCGCTTGACACATGGTCACCAACACCATCATACCAGGGATAGATGACAAGTATCAAGAAGAGACACCAAAATCATGTCATGCTTAACTTTACCTATATACTAAAAAACTAGTCATGTATATACCCAAGGGGAATATACATGGTTTGAGGTAAAGTTGAGTTAGATACCTCCATGAATATATATAACACCATTCATAATCTACCCATTAATTCTAGTTTGAAAACATTATTAAATACATTTCATTTAAATCGTTATTTAAAAAAACTCTTGGTTTTGTTAAAACAAGACCAATTATATGAATAATAAAAATAAGTAAATAATAAATAAATTTGAGGAAAAAATTGAATGAATACAACCCTTCAAATATAATTAAACGGTAAGTGAAAAACAATATATATCAATCAAGTATCATGCACACAACATAGGCACATATATATGTGTTTAGGGGAACAACGGCTTTTCTCACGGAATTTTATCCAATATATGCAGAACTAATGGTTTTGGGAGGTTAAACAATATCATCATGGTAATTATCATTCCCATTATCTCACACATTTGAATTCAACAACATTCCCTATCCAGATAACAATCTATGCTTAGTATAAAGTCATCAAGGTTATTAACTCACAAAAGGTGTCTCATGTGTAATCAAACATCAAACACAAATGACAACTTAAAAAAATAGTTAAGGGTTTCCATTTTCAATAGAATATCACTGAAAAAGTATAGTCCTTTTTGATGCATCCTTTAAAAGTTATGTGAATCTAGAAACCTCCTTAAAAACATTTTATCAAACACTCTTTGGGAGTAAAGTTTAATTTCATGTAAAATAAGGGGAAACACACATTAATAGAAAACACAATTATCAAAATTAAAAATAATATAAAATAACTTAAAATCTTATAAAAATACCAATTAAACAATTTAAACTAATATTATTCTAATAAATTAATGTATTTGGGGGAAAGACCCATTTAGTTGAGATACCTACCTAAAAGAAAAGTAGAACAATTACCCTTTATCTAAAACCACTAAGAATGACAAGAATGGATCCCTAAAAACATAAACAACCAATAATATTTATTAAATCCCCATAAAACACCGAGTTTTGTCCCTAAAATCCATATAGGGTTCCAAAAGTCAATTGAATATTAATTACAAGGTAAGGGGTGAAGAAAAAAAGTGGAAACCAAGAGAAATCTAGACTTACCTTGAAGAAATCCACTAATACCAAAAGAAAATCACCTAAGAGGCATGGTATGAAAAGCTTCCATGGTTTTTGGATATTTGAGTCACCTAAATGGGGATTATAGGGGATAAATAATGGTTAAAACTGATAGGGGAATAATGGTATATTTTTAATTTAATGTAATCTTGGATGATGACATAGATTATCCACATGGTTATGAAAACTGTGCACTAACCATATTTGAGACACTAATTCTACTTAGATATATTTCATTGTTTGTACACACTATTTCCTCTAATTATATGGTAGATTTGGTGGTCACCCCTATACACCTAAATTACTCACACAATTACATAGAGATCCTTCATGGTTATGAAAACTATTATTTAACTATACAAAATGGAACTGGAAGCCTTTTTTCCCACTTCACATGGTTGGGTCCTTGGATATCACTAACCATGATCCAACCATGATTATAGAATGAATTTTCCAAAAATTTATATTTTCAACCCCAAACTCCCAAAAAATCAAAATTAAATAAATTGGAATTAAAGAATCTAAATAAATTCATACCAATTATCGAGAAATTATCACAATTATCCCCACCATGCCACTTTATACTACTAAAATGTCCTTAAGGTTCCAAGTTCAAAAAAATGTGAGGTCACTTCTACCTCATCCATTCCTCAAACTCCTATAGATCATGTATATCTCTAACATAGTTCCATAGAACACATTGTAGAGGAATGAATTTACCATGAAATACCTTATTCTAAAAATACAAGATATGAATAGGCTTCTCAACAATAGAAATGTTGATATCCACCCCTAAATAATCATACTAAATTATATGTGATAGGTAGATATGGAATTTATTTAGAAAATATATTGGAAACAAATAATTATTAAGCATCATCCAAGGTGATAGGGCCGACCAATATGCGATCTTCCCAATAAATTTCATGATCTCAAATGAGTAAACATAACATGGAACATCTTACATTGTTTCCCCAATTGATGGTGTCCCATATGAAGAGAAACCCATAAGAATACCTGATCCCCAACATTAAACTCAAATAGATAATTAGGAATATCAACATAATATTTATAATGACTTTTAGTTGTGGAAACCCTGTTATGGATCAACTGCACCTTCTTTATCATCTCGTTGTTGAGACCTAACACCAACAAGGTGAATTCACCATGTTCTATCCAATATATAGTAAATAAATATGGAAACCCATATAAATACTTAAAGGTATCAATAATAATAGAATATTGATAAATATTTTTATAAAAAAATTCAATCAATAATAGATTCTTCTCCTAATAACTGATGATATCAACCAATTGTTATTGAAGTATATCATCAAGGATCAAGATGTAATTATCAATATGACCATATATTTTTAAATGAGAACATTCTAAAATTCACCAGATAACCTGACTCGTATTGATGATTCATACTAAACCACAATGTGAAGTAATGGTGTCAATCATAAAAAATAGCTAAAGGTGTTTTATAAAGATTTATGATCTATCAGATGTATAAGTTTCTGAGCTCCTCCACATTCACCGACTCTTTAATAGGAAAAATGTAGTCCAATTTGATCAAACGATTGATAAACACCAAAATAAAGTCATTTTCACTTAGATTTTAAGGAAAACCAATACAAATGTATATAGAAAAATAATACCACTTCTATGTTAAAATAAGAAGGGGTTGTAATACACTTGAAATACTCGGGTTATTATATTTAATCCCCTATAAGGTAAGACACTATGACTTGAAATACGAAACCCAAAAACTCATACGCAGCCACCAATATCAAAATTTAATGTCATATAACATTTTGGTAGACCTTGGGTGAATTAAAAATCTATATTGATTCCCAAACTCCACAAAATTTTACCTCAAATACAAGGTAATGATAAAAATCTTTCTAAAAATAATGGAACCATCAAGAAACCATGACAACTCAATCAAGGCCTCCATTCCATTTAAAAATATTTTATTATGCTGATAATTGAGTTATTATCCCTACTAAATATGAATTGAATCATCCATATAAGTCATGACCTACACACAAGTAAAGAAAACCCACTCAACTTCATCTTCCACATCTAAACACATATCAATAAACAAACCCATCAGGTTCTATATATCCTTAAATACCCTCACTACCTAGGTTAATAGTTTCATAATCAATCCATAAAATAACGCATTTCCATTTATGAAGGTATAATATATTTAAAAATAAATTGTTTTGAGATAGTCAACATAATATATCAATAAATTATTCACGTCCCTTTTGGTTAATATTTACTTCAATATTTTATGACATGAATACACCATAAAATACTCCCTAAAAATTAGTGGTTCCTCATTTATGAAGAATATGTCATTTTGGATAACTTGAGGTCATGATTGGGGTAATTATTCTCATGTGGGAAATCTATAGAGATCCATATACCACCACATGATCACATTATATAAACACAAATTCCAAAAAAATAACTAATGAATCAAAATATGGCATAACCTATCCCCAACTTAGAATCAATCAAAATTAGAGACAAAGTAAAACACACTTTAATCTACTAAAATGATATTTGTAACTTCACATCTTAGTCAAACCTCACCCATTTTTGAGCCAGATATGTGAATGGAAAATCCAACATAGAAATATTATTATTGAAATATTTGTAATATCTGAATAAACTATGGACTACCATGATTCAATCACATTATTAGGATTCTCTCAAAACATCAGCAAATTGGATCACATCCAAAAACACCAAGAAACCTTTATTAAATATCCCATGACCAAATAATCTCACTTATTCAATCTAAAACTAAAATTTATACAATTTATCATACATATGATGATCAGTCATGGTTCCTAAGAGAACAACAAGAAATTACTTATGCCCCTCCTTAAACATGGAGTGCAATATGATATCATTCAAAAAACACCACTATGAAGGAATCACAATATCAATGGTAAAATATGATTCTTCAAGGACATGAAAATAAATGGATAGTAGTAAAGGTCTATTGGGATAAAATATACTTATAGTTTTTGTACATTCTCCTTAAATAGTTCGTTGGAACATTTAATTCTTGAACCCTCAACTAATGGTATACCAATATCAAATTGATTTTAAAAAACCATTTTCTCCCAAAATATAATAAAATATATCATCAATCCTATGAAATATATATTAATTCATGACATTCTTCTGATTGAGTTTCTAGTAATCGATGCAATGTTAGAGGCTTCTCTATGCCTTTTTTTCAAAGAAACAATGTAATGATTAATGTGACACTCTAAGTCAACTAAATCCCCTTCCATTAAGATCATATAATTATATTTTAAACATTTTTATTTCAGGTTTATCTATCCAATAATATAGAAATGATAATTGTATCATCTGTGGGAGTAAATTTATAGATAACTATATATATTGTTTGGATATAAACATTTGAAAATCAGCCAAAGAGACCATAGGATACCTATTCACCACCAATGTAAGATGAAAAACCAAACTATGATCCATTGTATCAAAGATAAAAATAGATAACTAGTAGGATAGTAATATAATATCTAGAACAATTGGTCATTACCTTGATCTAGAATCCCACTAACCGATGGAAAATGTGAGAGTTCCCTTCAACAGAAATGAACTTGACCATGTGATGATAATATTGGATCTATGATTTAAAAATGATTATCCAATAAATGATAATAATAATATCAAAGTGTGTAGTTCAAGGTTCATGATATCCCTTATTATCTAAAAAATCCTCAATTTCAATAGAAAACATATGAAACTTGAATCCATCCTCCTTATACATTTGAAAAAGTGTGGAAGTATTCATTTTAAATGGAATCATATTAGAACACAAACCCAAATCACTAATATATTTTGAAGAGATAAAAGAATAGGATGTTCATGTGTCAAGAAATTAAAAATAAATAAAGGAAGATAATTAATGTACCTCTAATGACATAAATTCCAGTTGTAGTTTCTGAGTGCAGTGGAATCCTGTTGATGGGTGTACTGAACTTTAATCATACCATTAACAACAATCAACCCATGATCCATCATGATGAAAAAATTTCAGATCATCATAATAGAATGAAGAAAGAAAAAGAAAGAGGAATGTCTTGGAACCATATATAGGATCATCATATGTTTGTTACAATTAATTTAATTAAAATACAAGAATTACCTTGATGGAACTCTCTCTCCATTGATTCTTCTAGTCATGATCAAATGTGATTATTCATTGCATCACAGAAGCCAAGTTTATGCTTCCTCTAGTCGTGATCCACATGTGATCCACGTATCTTTTGACATTTATTAAGGGATATCTAGGTGGTATCATGTAAGATCATTTTCATATGATTTCCACCTTCGGTCGCCTTGAGAGTTGCTTCCAAAGTTCCATCATTGATCCGATGAAGGATTGTCTCTCTCATAACATGAGAGTATTCTTGGAGGAAAGGAGTTATCTCTTAGCATGAGGGATTTATCCAAATCCATTGTTCACAGAATCATAGAATATATAGATCTAATGAGAATAATGTAATTGGGATTTATATTATATAAAATAATAAAAAGAATTAATTATCCAAAGGAATTTATTCATTTCATTTAATTTCTAGTAATACCCCAAATCTAAAAATAAAATTTGTCCATTATTATCACTTGACATGAACCTGTAGAATTACACCTAATATTATTTAATTAAATAAATATTATTATTTCTTAAAAATCCATATAAATACTACATAGTGTGTATAATAATATACATGGAGTGTACTTTTTTCCCATTCTTTTTATTTCATCCACCACATTTATTAGATCTTGAATAATGCTTATTTTTTTCTTAAATAAATATCACTTCATTATTTTCTAATAAATATATTATTTCACCCAAAGTACATTCTCTAGAATAAATAGTGTCAAAATAAATGTGATTAGGTATTCATGAATAATTATTAAACCCCATTAAGAATTAATCTTTATTCAACATGCTAAATGAATATTTAACTGAGATTCTTGGATACGCTTAGTGTGTGAACATCTAGGCCTCTTTCACAGTGGCATTAGATGGAGCCTGCCGAAATTTTATGGTTATTTTCTAGAAACATGGCAAGGCACCCATATAGAATGAAGTTAATTCCACAATATTGTGTCACCTACTATAAACTCTTATTGTTTAATGTAATCCCTTTGTCTCGATATCTCTAATCAAGATGGTTGTAAGCTAGTGTCATCAACCCAAGTACTCGATTACTATTTTGTTGACCTCCCAGAATTGAAATTTTCCATTCCTCACAATGGAAATGGATTTATTTAGGCTATATCAATTCTATCAATGTTCTTGAGATATCAACTTCTGTAATGGAATAGAAAGGAAAAATACTTTCTCATATTATTTATTAATGAAGTATTACTCATGATGCACCCAACATATTCTACCTCACTAAGAATAGTGTGATGTGACATTTTTTATAAATACATCGTAGTGCATGAGTTGTAATACCAACTAATAATAATATTAATGTTCAAGGACCAATACACATTTCCTCAGATAGTAACATCCAATGACACTATGAAATGTGTATTTCCTACTTGCAGGTGTCTTTCTCATAATATCCTCATGGATATTACCCAGGGAACACACCATGAGAATGTGCCTCAAAGTTTTATGAGTCCTCACCCATAATGGTATGTATTAATTATTCCTCTCAAATAACATCATCCATCCATAGAACATATATTCATGAACAGTTTAATGACACTTCTAGGTTCTCATCATAGTAGGGATCCACTACAACCCATTAGTGAAACAGCTATCCTTAGGACATTATCACATGCATCATCACAAAGAAGAACAATTATGATGTGATAAGATAATTATTAATATTCAAATACATGAATATATGTTTTTCATAAAGTAAAAAGTAGTTGGTTCTAGGCCACCAACTCCAACAGACTCCCACTTGGACTAGAGGGAATTAGTAACAACCATTAACCCGTTAGCTCTCACATGATATTCATGCTTATGCTGAGATAGAACTTCATTCATGGGGTCTTCCACATTCTCTTTCATGGACACTCTAATCATTGCAACTTCACCCTTTTGATAGAAATACCTTAAGAGGGGATACTTCTCGAGAATGTGCTTTGTAAATTAATGTGACCTTGGTTCTTTTGCAAGAGACACCACTCATTACTTTGATAATACAATGTGATAGGTTCCCAACTACTTGTTACCACATCAAGCTTCTGGACAATGTTCCGAATCCAGAAAGATTTTTTGGCTGCATCAGAAGCCTCTATAAATACAGAATCTACTATAGAATCAACAACAACTAGCTTCTTTGAACTCTTCCAGCTCACAACTCCTCCGTTGAAACAGAATACATATCCTGATTACAACATCAAATCATTCTAATCTGTCTGAAAACCAGTATTAACAAACCCTCTGATGACATGCTTCTTGTATCCTCCATACACTAAGAACATATCCTTAGTTCTTCTCAGATACATAAGGATGGTCTAAATAGTATTATATTGTCACTCTTCTAAATATTAATAATATATTCCTTACATGATTAGTGTATAGGCAACATAAAGCATGGTACATAACATGGAAGATATGATGAATCCTATTGCTAAAGCGTATGGGATATTACTCATCACATCTTTCTCCTCTTATGTCTGAGGAAACATTCTCTTAGAAAGATGTAGGCCACATAACATTGGAAATAATCCCGTATTTGATTTTTCCATACTAAATCTATTTAGTATCTGGTCAATGTATGTTCCCTCACATAGTCCAAGTAGCCTCTTGGATTTATTAAGAATGATATTTATCCCTAGAATGTAGGCTGCTTCAACTATGTCCTTCATAGAGAAACAATTGTTCAACCAGTCTTTAACTGACTGTAAGATCGGTACATCATTTCCAATTAGTAATATGTCGTCAACATATTCTTCTAGGATAAATACCTCCTTTCCATTAAAACACATATAGACACATGGATCACCATCATTCTTAATGAAACAAATTTCCATTATGACATCATCAAATCAAATGTCCCATGGCCTAAATGCTTTCTTTAATCCATAAATGGATTTTTACAACTCAAAAACCCATTTGGATTCACCTAGTGTCACAAACCATTATATTTGTGTCATATAGACATCTTCTAGAAGATTCTCATTATTGAATGATGTTTTTGTCATCTATATTCCAAATATCATAGTCATGGTATGTTTTAATGGAAAGTGTGATTCTTATATATTTAAACATGGAAACTGGCCAGAAACATTCATCATAGTCAATTCCTTGATGTTTTCTGAATCATTTATCCACTAGTCTTGCTTTATAGGTTCTAACATGACCTTCTATGTCTATATATCTCTTGAGCTCCCATTTTCAACCAATAGGCTCTACATCAAATGTCTCATCAACCAGAACCCAGACTTTGTTTTTGATATGTGGAATCCATCTCAGAATTCATAGCATCTAGACATATTGTAGATTATGATCTCTCCATTGATTCCTTATAATAGGGTGGTTCATCATTTTCCAAAAGTAATTATTCACCATCCTCGATGACTGGGAAACGAAATATCTTTTTCTCCCTTATCCCTCTTGAGATACTATTTAGTACTTGTGTTTCTGTAACCTCTTCCATGTGGACATGTGGAACTTGTTTCTATACTAAATATTTTGTATCTTGAGCATCATCTTCGTCAAAGTCAATCATTCTCCCACTATCCTTTTTGAGGATGTTCTCCCACTCAAGATATATGAATTTTTTTGTGACAATCTCTTTCTTGACTGAAGGGTTATATAGGTAATATCCTTTATTTTAATTGGGGTATCTTATAATGATACACCTCATGCCTCATGGTGCTAGTTTGTTTCTTGAGAAGGACTTAATAAAAAACTCACCTCTCTATACACGTGTGTGTGAAAAAATGGGGTTTTTTCTATTCTATAAGTCAGAGGGAGTTCCATTTTCTACCTTAGTTGGTACTCAGTTTAATGTGTATGCTGTAGTTTGTAATGCATATCCCCAAAAGGATCATGGAAGATATTTATAACTCTCATTGACCTCACCATGTCCAACTAGGTGCAGTTCCTACATTCACTAACACTGCTCCACTGTGGTGTACAAGGAGGAGTGAGTTGAGATATAATCTTAGACTCCCGTAATATTTTGATGAAATATTGGTTTAGATATTCTCCACCTCAATCTGATCAAAGCTTCATTAACTTCATACCAATCTAATTATCTAATTCATTCCTGAATTCCTTAAATTTGTCCAAGGACTTTTACTTATACCTCATTAAGTTGATATATCCATATCTACTCAAATCATCCTTAAAAGTAATTAAGTAAGAATATCCACCACTATCTTATACTAGAAATGGTCCACACACGTCCATGTGTACTAATCCTAGATGCTTTGTGGCCCTTTAATCCTATCCACCGAAAGACAGATTGGTCATTTTCCCTTATAAACAAGCGTGACATCTATCAAGTGGTTTGAGCTCAGTAGATTAATAAATAACCATCTTGGTAGATCTTTCTCATGCACTTCTCATTTACATGACCCAGATAGTGATGCCACAATTAGCTGTTGTATGAGTCACGTGTGTTTGTTTCGTTATCGACTTCCAACACTTGGTTTTCCATGTTTAATACCTATAAACCATTATTTAAATGCTCCATACAATAACATACACTGTTCTTATAAAAGAAACAATCATTATTTCCAAACATGAAAATAAATCCATCCATACCAAAACATGATATAGAAATTATGTTTTTAGAAACACTAGGTACATAATAATAGTTTGTTAAAACCAAAAGAATCCCTATTGGTAATGAGGGATGGTGGTCACTAATGGATAATGTAGCCAACCTCACACCATTGGAAGCTCGAAGATCCACCTTTCCTCTAGAAATCATTCTTAATATACGTGGGTCATGCATTTCAATATAGATATGAGCCCCACATGTTGTATCTAATAACCAATGTGTAGAAATGGAACGATTACACTTGATAACAGACACACATTTAGTGTCCCCATGCTTCTAGGGGTAGTTAATCTTCTAGTCGCCAGTTTTTCAACATGAAAACCATTATTCCTCCTATTCCTTACTCTAATTTTGGATATTCCCCATCATGGAGGGATGGTGCTTAGGGGCTTCCGACCATTTATAAATCCTTGCCCCCTTTTCCTTGTCCATCCTTTTATTATTCACTATAATGACTATAGGTTTGTCACTCCCCATTTCCTTATCTACCTAGAGAATCAAGACTATACGTTATTATAGAGTCTTCTGATAGTTTCTCATGTTATAGTTGACAATAAAGACAGAGATTCCCTTGGGTAGTTATGATTCAATTTTATCTATACACACCCCATCTTGGAACTTAATCCTGAATATGTCTAGGCATTCAATATAGCCAATAATCTTGACTACATGAGGCTCAGCTGGTCCAGAATCTCTAATAATAATTGTGAACAAATAATTGGAGATCTCAAATCTCTCATATACCACCTTCTATTAAAAGATATACATAACGTGAGACATCATTCTATACACATCCATGTTTTCATGTTGCTTAAAGAGCTCAATAGATGTGTTCGATAGCATGAAAAATTGGAAATATGAGGCACCATCCTATTGTTTCATATATAGAGATATTTCCTCATCAGTGGCCTTGTTTCTAGGAACAACTGGTACAAAATCCTCCAGCACATGCAATCTCCCCTTATGGTGAGGGACGACGTATAAATGCCTCAGCCATTCATGGAAATTGGTGCCTATGAGAAGGTTTTCCTTATTGAGTATGGTTTGTATTGATATATTTGATTTCATTTTCTTTCCATTTCTAAAAATTAAGATGATAAAACATTTATTACTTTATCATGATAAAACAGAGACAAATAAATAAATCAATACTTATTAGTCTCCGATTATTTTATCAAAATCCAATAACCCTTACCATTAAGTTCAGAATATTATATTTACTGAATATTCTAGTGGCAAGGATCCATATTTCCCTTCAAATTACCCCAACTAGGGTTGGTCAAGGAACTGTAAAGGATTTATGTAGGCATTATAAATTCCAACTGTAATAACTCACAACTCCTTGATCCACTGAGTGGACTCCCCATTCCTGAAATCCATTTATTTTGGATTGCGTCAACCTCTGATCTTGGTCACACCAAGTCCTACTGTGGAAGTCAGCCCTTGATGTGAAACAATTCTATTTAACCCAAAACATCGAATTATAATTCCGGGATAATTGAAATCATCCCAACTAGAGTTGGTCAAGCACGTTGAACTATGGTTCGATTCTAACCAAGATTATGGAAGGCTATACTAACTAAATATTTCCTTGAGGGATTTTATCCTTATATGTAAATTTAAATTTTATTATCATTCTTACATGCTAGTTAATATTACGTGGGATATACATAAGTGATTAACCATGTCTAAGATAATATTTATGCATAAGATGGTCTTATTTTAGTTCCATCTTTCATGCTTCTTTACTTCATTAATTTTGTGATCGTGACAACACCCCCACATTAAATAAACCATAAAACTGACAAAAACAAAATAAATGTAATGATAATGATCTCTTTTTATTGGTTAGTTTATAAAGCGGTGGATAAACTATCCCAAGACCTGAGGGAGAAACACCTTGAACCCTTTGGGGTTCATTTTTACAGCTTTCCACCTATCCACCTTCGTATCTACTTGGATTGATTTCTCCTCGAATCCTAACTTGAGTTTCCACCACTATCATGGGAGATCCATCCATTACATGTGCTTTTATCTCACACACAGGTGAGGGGTAAAATGGGGTTTAAAATAATAGAAACCTAGGGCACGCATGACCTTCATATTAATGAGGAGAAGGCTCAGAAGTCAGTAAATTTAATTTAAAAAAATAAATTATAAAAATCCATCCACATACAATGGTCATGGTCTTGTTTATGATCATCAATACATGCAACGATATTTATTCATAAATAAGACTAGACTTCAATTATTTAATCATTTTTGTTTAATATAAATCATGTTCGAATCAATTAATTATTATCATTAATTAATCAATCCATGTATCTTAAACCATCTTATGAATTTCCTTGAGATTCTCATCTTTCATAACATTAAACAAATAAATTCATTTAAAATTATCTTTTTACATAACATGTACCTTGGGGGAAACCCAGTGAATTATCATTCGTAACTACCTAATGTTTATAAATTAACATTACATAGATGTTTAATTAAACACATATGTATAAAAAACCTCTCACATGTTGTGCCCCAACTATACACCCTCACCATGGTACACATATCAAGGTTTTTTATAATATAATAATAAATTTTAATAAATTTTTTTAATTTGGATGAGTACACAGTGTGTAGATCAAACTACATGGATTATACTGTCGTTCGCCGTCCATATAAAGTTCATGGTCAGGGATATGGTATGTAGATTTAGATCAGAAATCTTTAGAGTACACGATGTGTCTAGTGGGCCACATGTCGTGTGTTATCTGTGTTACATGGTCTCTAGCTGGGCTCGCCGTGTACTGGGTACACACTCAAACCCTAACCGGAAGGGACTACGCACCATGTCTAGTGGGCCACACGTTTTATAATCCGGAAACCAAGTGCCATCGGTTCCTGGTTAACACAAAGTGTCATAAAGAATCAGAAAAACTCCAAAACATGGATTGGTTTGGTGGACCAGTCTTGATGCATTTAACCTTGACTACAAAACATGTGAGGCCGAATACACGCAGTGTGAGTTAAAATACATGGATTGTGAGTCCAACAGAGACACCGTGTGTTCTGGTGTTTTATGGATATGAACATTTTTCACCCCAAGATTATAAACTCTATTTTTTAATCATAATTAAAAGAAAGGATATTTCCTATAATTTGAATGGAATATGAAAGAGGAGGAAAATATATCAAGATTCAGGTTTACAGAACTATTACCTTGAATTGAAACAACTAAATTATTAAATTTTTAAATCATAAATGAAAAAAAATTATAATCAATGATATGACCCCTATAATACAACTTGTAGGTTCATGGCACAATTGAATCACATGTATGGCTGTACCCAAGATTAATTTTACCCATAGCAACGATCAATACGATATCTATCATGATGATAAAATTCCAGATCTTCTGAATAGAATAATGATAAAAAAGGAAATAAAAAATTCCCAAAACCATAGAGAGGATAATAATATGTTGGTTATAACTAATTTAATTAAAATATAATAATTTCCTTGGTAGAAATATATCTACATTGATTCTTCTAGTTACAATCCAATGTGATCTGTTGTGGCATCACAGAAGCCAAGTATAGGATTTTTTTAGCGGTGATCCCCATGTGGTTCATGTATCGCTAGAAATCATCGAAGGGATATCCATGTGATAGAATGGAATAACCATCGCTTGAAATTCCCACCTTCAATATCCTTGAGATCCGCTTCCAAAGTGCTCTCATTAACCTAGTGGTGGAGGATATCTCTTGTAAATTGACAATATTCTTGGTGGAAATGAGTTCTCTCTTGTCTTGAGAGCTCTCTCTAGATCCATTGTGAACAGAAACAATGAATGTCTAGATCTAATGAAAATAATGTAATTGGGATTTATATTACTAAGAATATAAAAATTAATTAATTACCAAAATTCATTTATTCATTTCATTTAATTCTTAGTAATACACCATGTCTAGTAATAACATTTGACTATTATTTAACTTGACATGGGCCCAACGAATTACACATAGTATTATTTAATTAAATAAATAATATAATCTCTCACTAATCCCCCCCACAAAACTAAATAGAGTGTATATTAATTTACAAGGTGTGCAATTTTTTTTTCATTTTCTTTATTTCTTCCAATGCTTTTATTAGACCATGAATAATGATTATTTATTTCTTAAATAAATATCAATGCATTATTCATTATTAATATATTATTTTACCTAAAATATATCCTCTAAATAACTAGTGTCAAAATAAATGGGATCAGGAATCTTTGAATAATTATTAAACCAAAAACAGGAATATTCATTATTCAACTTGTGAAATGAATATTTAACTATGTAACTGGGATAGAGTTAGTGAGTAACCCTCTAGGCCTCTTTCTCAGTGGAATTAAGCAGATCCTACCTAATGTCTAAGGTTATCATCTAGAAACACTCAAAGGCACCCATTGAGAAAGATGTTAATTCCTTAATGACGTTCCACCTCATATGAACACTTACCAGGTAATGTGATACCTTTGTCACGACATCTCAAATCAAGCAGGTTGCATGCCAGGGTCATCAACACATGTGCTAGATTACACTTTCTATGACCTCACAGAATTGAACATTCCAAATCCTCAATATGGAAATGGATTTAATTAGGATATTTAAATTCCATCAAAGGGCTTGAGATATCAACATCCATTATGGAACAGAAGGGAAAGATCCTTTCTCTCATTATCTATTAATGAAGCATTACTAGTGATGCACCCAATATATCCTACCTCACTATGAATTGTGAGTCTTCACAGTTTTCCTCAGTACATCTAAGTGTGAGAGTTTTAATACCCACTAAGAATAATCTAAATATCCAAGGACCAATACAATTGTTCGTAGATAGGAACATCCAATGACACTATGAAATGAGGATTTCCTACTGGTGGGTCTCATTCTCCTAATATCCTCCTGGATATTACCAAGGGCGCACACCATGATAAGGTGCCTCAATGTTTTATTATTCCCCACCCCTAATAGACTATATTATTTTCTCCATCAAATAACATACCCTGACTATAGAATAAATATTCAAGAATAGTGTTATGGAACTTCTAGGTTCTCATCATAGTAGGGATCCACTATGAACCTTTAGTGCAACCACTATCCAGAGGACATTATCACATGTATTTTCATTAATAATAACAATCAATATGTGATAAGGTATTTATTAATATTCAAATCCATGAATACAAGTTTATCATAATGATGGAAATTCTAGTATCTGAATCCTCTAGAACATTCATCGCTATATACAAATTATATGACTCAGTCCCACTGGGTGTCTTCATAGTGGTATGAGAGTCCTCTTTAGTCTGATAATGGGGTCTCACAACATTAGATGTACTAGACCATACCAGACATCTCTTGAAAAATAAGATAAAAATCTACTTCCCTATGGAGTTCCTATGAAAAAGAACAGAAGATGGACTAGACATCCACATTTGTGGTATGCCTTGGGTATCTCTATGAATTCTGTAGTAGTGTGGCATGTTTTCCAAAATTTTATGAAAGTCACCATCTTGAACCCTATGTATTACACTATTGTAAAATATAATGAGTGAAGGGTTACCCCACCACTTTATTGATGGAATTCCTTTTACCGTAAATTTTATCCTGATGAAGATCTTAAACTACCTAGAGAGGATAGGAAATGATGATCATAGACAAACCCACTAAACCAGTATATGTTATTACTTTTTATTTATTGGCTGTAACTATGTAGTTTAATAAGAAAGGAATAATATATATCAATTAGATATTAGGATTCAACCCCAATTTGAAGCATTAATCCTTATGATATTAATTTGTGATGAGATAAAGATAAACCAACTTAGTGAAGTTAGTGGTATACTCCATTACCAAATAACTCCCTTGTATCTTGGTTATGAAATAATAATCCTTCACATATCTCAATATATCATAATAAAATTATTGATTAATCATCTTCTTGAACACAACCTATGTGATATCCCCATACAACATGGTTCTCACTATGGACTCCCACCACTACAAACTAGGTCCTTCCAATATATAGGTGGAAATTTTGGATTTATAATACACTGGTGTCTTAAGAAAATTATAGTCATACTCAATCCTTTCCAACTAATCCATGAGTTATTAAATTCCATTAATACCATGAGAAATCAGTGGTTTCTTTTTAGTAAACTCTTCATCATGGTCCTCTATTATCATCTCCCCACCCCCACCCTCCTAGACCAAATTTTGGATGGTCCTGATAACTGATTCAATGGTAACAAGGTATATGAGAGTGTTAGCATATATGATATACTCTATATCTTCCTCTCTTTAGATCATAGGGGACCTTCTAGAAGGAATGATCTATATGAAAAATATCATGAAATTCAATTAATATATAATTTCAATTCCCAAATCTTTAATTTATTCATAAATACATACTTAATCACACTTAAAAAATAATAATAATAATCACAATAATTTTAAATAATAATGAGATGAAAAATTTAATAATTTAAGCATTTACTCCTAGTTCAGAATCTAGCCACACAATTAAGAAAACTATTAACAGACCATTTAAGTTTCACTAGAAGATTATGTAGACCATCCCACATGGGATCCATATGAATTCACTTAATCATGAACCTACACCACATGCCTCTGTTTTCCTTTCCAATTTCACCCTGAAACTGGATATTTATAAAAACATCACATAATTTCTTCCTAAAAAATTAAAAAAAAACTAAAAAATAAAATATAATCAAAACAAGAAAAAATTGTGTTTAGATAATATACAAATCTCTCAAACACCCATGGTAACTCAAGGCTCAATACAATGAAGAGCTTGATAGAAACTCCATCACATTTACCTATCATGGTTTGATAGTCTTATCTCTATTATACAGTTACTCCTTCAATAAAGAGTAGTTTCTAATACCATTTTTTAATGTATTGACCCAGGTAAAACTACCACGTCATGTAAATTTTCTTACCATGGGGCCCAAAGAATGTTCTCAGTCACCATATTTTAGGTATAAGCACCAAGGTATAAAAATTAAACATTTGGGAATGGTTTCACCCTCAGAATCCAATAAACTCATCACATAGATTGCTCTAAAACATTATATCATGACCCATACATAGGTTTTATTCTCAGGAGAATTGATAATCAATTATCAAAATTCATGAAATCCAAACAGAGTATATCATAGTAAAAATTAACCAATAACGCATAACCATAACAATATGAGCACAACGAAATACTAACCAACATCCATAGTATAAATAAACCAAATCATATTTATTGAAGGAGTGTCCAGTACAAAATAACACAAATATTATTGAGGATCCTAAAATTCTCAACACATGACCGAACTCCTTATATCCCATAATAACTACCACCAATATGTCAAGGAAGGACATTGAGTATTAGGGAGAGCCACCAAACTACATGGAATCCTTTCCTTTAACTGTATCCTATTTCACCATGTCAATATATACCCCATGGGTATATGTAGGGTGCGAGGAAAATAACAGTGGGATTAAGTCATGAACCTACATAATGTTTTATAAAATTTATCCAGTAGTTCTAGTTTTAAATCATTAGGAAATACATTTTATTTAAAAATTATTATTATAAACCTCTGGTTTCATCAAAAAAATCCATGTTATAAGAATTATAAGAATAAGGTAATAATAAAAAAAGTAGAGGGTAATATGGTAGGAATAACATTATACTAAAATAATGAAATGGGAAATAAATTGTATCACATCTCAATAAAGTCACATACACATGAAATGGGCTCAGAACTACAAGTCTAGGTAAACTAGGACTCTACTTTTGGAACATTATCCAACACATGTTGGCATAATGGTTCAATGAGCTCAAACAGACTCATCGGGGTACTAATATTTCCCATTATCTAATACAGCATAATTGGGAAGGATCCCTATCGATAGAAAAATATAAAATAGGGTTGTAGTCATATTGGATTCTAACTCCATAATGTCTCCCATGTGTAATGTAAAGACCCAGAATTTTTGATATAGTTTTTTAAAAAAATTATTTATGGATTATTACGAGTCTACAAAAATTGACGCCACGTGATTCAGAGGCCCGAAGAGCCCAGATCTCAATTTTGAACATTTCTTAAGGTACGTTCAGTAAACTTGAGAGAAATCATTTCTGTCTTTTGAATCAGTGATCAAATTAAAAGTACAAGGGCACCGTTGAATTCATAGCACCATGATTCAATTAGCCGAAGCTTAACTTCGACTAGAAAGGGTCTGACAAAAACGTTAATTTTTGGGCATTATAAATAAAATAACTCCATGATTTATTTTATTTTCATTCAACCATTGAGAAATTGTGGTGGTTCTCCAATGCAACATCAGTCTTGAATGGAATACATTTAGCAACATGACCTCTCATTGCCTAAATGTGACACTCGTCGGTTTTAATAGAATATTAATTGCGGTTCATTAAAGAACCACATTAATAAAATGTAACGAGGGTGGTTCCTTACCCATTATTTAAACAATGCTTTGGTTTTTGTTTTTGATACCCACAAGAGGATCCTCTGAAGAAAGGTCGACAATAGATTTCTCTAAATAAGAATAGAGATTCGATGACGCCATTGAGGATTTGATCCATAGATCGAAAAATGCGGACGAACACCCTTCAATAAAAAGTTCTCTTTCCCTTATCTTCAGTGCCTTACAATATGTTCTAGATAGGGGTTTGTTTCTATTCTAAGAGTTTTATGAATTCATATTCTCTTGATGATCATTGAACTCCCCCCTTGTTATAACGCTAACACAGAGGGTGCGGGACGAACCTAAAAAGGCTCGGACCCGCTGCCAATTTTGATTTGGTTGCGTTTCTCATGGGAGGCCATGAAACACAGCAGAATGACAAAACTGGGGGCCACACAGTGATGGCAGGGTCCCGGGAGGATCGTAGTCATAGTCAGAAATGAAAATGGACTTCCAGAGCTTCATCGCAGGCCTATGGAAGCTCCACCAACATAGCGGCACCGATGACTAGACGAGGAGGTGGTCGGATATCGATATCCATGAGGAGGTGGCATGCCCTGAAGATACCGCAGTGGATAGGGGGCGGGCAGTCGATGCCAACCTTATTAACGGCGGGCGGTGAAACACAATGGCAGTCCACAAAGGTGGCCCATGACTTCTTGCCATAGTGAATGGCGTTCCCATACCAGAGGGTCCTGCTGTTGACTAGTCCACATGGATCAGTCAGATGGAGTGGCACCACCCTAGAACCGCTAATTATGGAGCCCAAACAGACTTAGTCCATTTAGGGAGGCGAACCATGCCCTGCAGGCGGGTCGCGCCCAACCAGTGTGTTGTGCTGGTTTCGCGACCCGGTGGGTCAGGCCCAGATGGGTGGGCCTAGACTGCGGCAAGCGGGCCAAGCCCGTAGGCCAGCAAGCCAAACTGGGCAGAGCCCAGCCAGTTCTGGCTAGGCCCATCAGACTAGGTTGGGTCCATCAGACAGGGCCGGACAGGACCTAGACCCTTTTTATCCCAGTTGCGCTTCAAGAGGCTTATCTTCTAAACCAGATGTCTGTTTGACAAACCATATGCGGTGCTAGAACCCTTAGGAAGAGGCTGTCTTTTTTCGATACTCTACTTGGGTGTTGTAGAAATTTTGAGTATGGAGGGGTTGGATCATACTCAAATCTAACCTAGCCCTCAGTACTAAAATTTCTATAACATTCAGACCGGGTGTCCAATTGATGTTTCGTCTATTGAGTTAGAACCCTTATGACATAGAGGTTCATTGGGATACATTTTCATGGGACTTTGTGGAGGTTGAGGTATAATCGATATCTTGAGGAGTAGAATCTATGGAACTCAAGCGTACCAAGTGCAAGAATATTTTGGTTGGATTTCAAGTGACATAATACCATTTATGGAAAACCAACAAAACAACCCTATGTATATCAGCAGTAGTGCAACCGAAAGAGGGCCATCCGTAGAGCGGCCCATCATGGATCAGTGACCTAAAAAAATACATGAATAGGTGCCTTAAAACCATATATGGATCGACGACTTACGAACATGTGTGGATCGGCAACTTACAACCATGTATGGATTTATGACTTATGACCCCGTGTGTATCGATGAATTATGACCTTGTGTGGATCGGAAACTTACAACCTTGAATGGATTGGTGACTTACAACCCTTTATGTATTGAAGACTTATGACCCTATCTGGATCCGTGACATATGACCCCATGTGGATCGGTGAAAGGAAGAATTCATCATGGTTTAGAAGTGGAATTTCTAAATGGAATAAGATGATTTACCTTTATGGCTAAACATCATTATTAATGTTATTTATGTTTTATACATGGTTTGAGCTGAGTCTTTACTTAGGCTTTTTGATTGGGATCATGCTATTTGGTTTTCCCATTGAGGAATTCTAGGGGACCTTTGGGGGTCTTAGGGTCCCTACTAGGTATTGTTATACTTATCCCTGCACAGGCTTCGCCCGCACCTTGTTGTGTCTTGTGAAGATGAGAGAAATATTTTACCGAGGTTAGGGAGTCATGATCAGATGGTTTACATAGGTGACTGGTTGACGTGGAGAGATGCAGAGACGAGTTTTACATACCAATCAGGTAGGATCCTTGGTGGACGACCTCAGGAGCTATTTTATCCCTTTTTCTATATCTTTTTCAGTTGGTATTGTATAAAAATCCTTTACATTCAGTTTACACATTCACTTATGCATTATTACTACGAGGTTTACCTTTTTTGTTTACCTAGTTAGTGTGCATGGAGGTTAAAAAGGAAATACCTTCCCATTTTAGGGATATTCCTTCTAGTGCTAGTCGCCAACCGCTGGCCTTTTGAAGGCGTGTTTGGGGTAGTCACGACATGGGCCCCAGGGGATGGGTCATGCCAATGTGGTATCAGAGGGTGGTGGGTTCTACAGATGAACTATGATTCCATGTTTTCAATGGAGAAATAGTGTTAAGTGTCTTGAGTTTGGGTT
This sequence comes from Viscum album, assembly GCA_963277665.1. NCBI lineage: Eukaryota > Viridiplantae > Streptophyta > Magnoliopsida > Santalales > Viscaceae > Viscum > Viscum album. The sequence continues at coordinate 433,117,176 of OY728121.1, forward strand.
TTAGTTCGAAGAGTCTATTGTTGGTGTGATGTCTGACATATCCAAAAACCAAGACCCTAAATTATGTTTTCTAACTCACTACATGAGAACACCATTTTCATGTGTTTTGAAAATGTTTCTTTTCCATTGATCTCTTTTGAGTCAACTCACCAAGTATAAATTTATTGACTGTGGAACATCTTTTTCTTTACATGATGCTACCTCATAGACATCCTTCTAGGATTCTAGAGATAATTCATGATGATGGGCCACTGAGTGATGAGGATTCGATGTAGGGACTTCTTAAGATGATGGTACCTTTGAGCGGTGTACCAGTAGCACCACTACCCATACCTAAGAAGTTACCACCAGCCCCACCAATGGATGGTGCGCGCTGATTTCGCATGCTTCATGAGTTCAAGTGGCAGAGGCCTCCGAGGTTTCATGGAGTGATGGATCCACATGCGAATGAGGACAAGATGGAGGCTATGTCTTGATTTTTCCGCCTAGTTGGGACACCAGTAGACCTGATGGTGATCCTACGTTCTATTATCCTCCAGATAATGATAGGGAGATGGTGGATCCTGACCCTCCAGATGAATGATGAGGCGACCCTCACCAAGTTGGGATTCAAGAGACTCTTCAGAAAAGATTTAGTTCTAGTGACTCTACACTATGTATGTATTCAGGATCTCTTGTACGTAAAATAGGGTTGCCTGATAGTAGCCTAGTACTCTGTGAGTTTCACTGATCTCTCCCACTACTCCACCGACATGGTACATGATCCTTAATTCAGGGCGCAAACCTTTGAGCAGGGTATCCAGTGGGATATCAATGAATTTTTGCTATCGCTCAACATACCGAGGCAAGATGGAGTTCCAGATGAAGCATTTATGGTGGAGAGATTCCTAGGTAACCAGGCACCGACAATGAGAGCCACCACCGGATGACATGTGGTCGAGTCATCTATTGAAGGTAGCAGGAAGATGACGTAGGGTCCCATGTGAGACAGAACTCATGGTGGATGACCCCAGGATGTAGGGATAGAGGTACAGAGGTCACATGATAGAGAAGGTCATCAGAGGAGTACACTATTCTACTAATGCCATGGGCAAGGTCACATGACTCGCGGCTACCCGACCCTCCACTCTGATTATCAGAATATTGCTGAGGGACTACCAAGGTAGAGTCATAGATATGAGGGGGGAGGTCTGTAGGGAAGCAGGCAAGGAAGAGGAGTAGGAGGTGAAATAGGTGGTGGGTGATAGTTTGAGGTTCTACCACCACCATCTCTATTTTGTCCACCCTGACCTCAGGGAGTATGTGGTTAGGGACAATCTCGGATATCGGAAGCTGAGGCCTATAACCACAACACTCTAGAGATGATATGAGGGTTGTTTTATGTCTAATCCATCTTAACTGCAGTTCTTATAATCACAGGTTCATGTCACTATTGTATTTCCATATGTATCATTTGGAGCTCAGATATTTTGGTAGAACCATTGGTTCAATCATTAGGATTAGAGACTCCTACGAGAGAGGATTAGATGATTACACACTGGTGCCGACAGTGTGAACTTATAGTAGGAGGAAAGAGATTCGACTAGGATCTCCTAGTAGTAGTGTCGAGACCTTACAATGTCATCTTGTGTATGAACCGGTTATCCATGGTCCATGCTCAGATCGACTGTTTTAGGCACATTGTGTGGTGTGACCGCAAAGATGGGACTAGGTTTTCCTTCATCGGCGAGAAGGGAATCTATGCAGCTCACGATGGACTTTCTCAGAGGAGGGTCCATCCGATCACTCATAAATTTTCTAGCCTTACCATTAGAGTAGTTGACTAGTGGAGTTTGAGTTATCCTATAGTGGTGGACTAGTATGTTGATGTCTTTCCTGATGATTTTCTGTGACTACATTCTCACAGAGATGTAGAATTATATATCAACTTTTACCCATGGACACATCAATATATAAACCATCATATTGGATGGATCCCATGGAGCATCGTGATTTGAGGAAATAGATGGTGGAATTATTGGGTAATAGGTTCATAAGGACCTGTGTTTCTCTATGGGCAGCTATGACTTTCTTCACTAGGATGGTAGATGAGAGCTTGAGGCTTTGTCGGGACAATCAGTGCCTTAATCAGGTGACCGTGAAGACAAATTATCCACTCCAGAGTATTGATGATCTCATTGATCAACTAAATGGAATGTGGTGGTAGATGCACTCAGTAGGAGGTCTGGGTTACAATTGTTGAGTCGGGTGACAAAGAAGCTAACTGCGCTGTAGTTATCCTTCGAGGATAGTGATGGAGTAACATACCTCCAGTCCCTGTCTATCACTCCCCCACTCCTTCTGCATGTATGGGAGGCACAACCTGGGAACATTTATTGTGAGGCCTCATGCACATAGTTATCCTCAGTATGGGCTCCTAAAGAAATTTATGAAGTTGGGGAGCACATAATTCTTTTCAATGGATGTACCATGGTACCATTGATGCTATGAGAGGAGGTGTTGAGGGAGTTCCACACATCTCATTTGGAAGTACATTCTGGTGTGGAGAAGATGTACCAGGACCAACGACGTCAGTACATGTCTCTAGGGATGATGAAAGAAGTGGTGGAGTTCATTTCATGATCCCTCACTTGACAAAAAGTGAAGGCCGAGCACCAGGTTCCAGCAGGCTTGGCTCATCCACATGAGGTGATGGAGTGGATGTAACAGCCCGAGATTATATATAAAAATATATTCTTTTTAATTTCATTAATGTATTGTGTTGTACGCTACACCAAAAGGAGCTTTCTCAACACGCATCCTTGACTTGCCTTGCATTACACGCAATCGCGACCTTCCTCGATACCGTGTGTAGTACGCAATACTGAGTTTCACTAAACAACGATATGCTATTAAAATATTATTAAAACTAGCCGTTATGAATAGTAATAACCACTTTTTAAAATTTTATAAATTTTAGCTCTCAAAATGGACTTCATTTTTGGATTCGGAGTATCAAATTTAGCCTAAGGTGAAATTTTGGTACTTTTTGGATAACTTTCATATTCTGATGAATAGTGAATATTACTAAATTATAATTAAAAACAACTTTTTTAATCGAAATAATTAATAGTGATAAATTATTTATTTTAGTGGGTTTAAAGTATATTTATAATATATTTTTACAATTTAATACAATGTTGGTCATTGGATGTAATTTCACATTTAAACCAGTTATAACCAAGTGTCTATCTTTTGATAGTTATTATCTCTTAAAAACACGCTATTTGTTTTGACGACGGGAACTAATTTTTAAATTAATTAATGTAACTGATATGTTCTGAATTTGGTAAAATAGACATAATTTTTGAATTCTTAATATCAAATATATCTTAGGCCTAATTTTTGGTATTTTTTTGGAAACTTTCATTTTTTGATGAATAGTGAAACCACTATGTGGTAGTTAAAAATTCTGAATTTTTCATAAAACATAATTTTACCGCTTCTGTGAGTGGAATTTCGAAAATCCGAGAGACACAATTAATATCAAGGACTAAAATGTGGTTCAATGAGATGAAAATAAATTTTGGTGAATAGTAACTTTTTACTTTTTTTACCACGGTTAAAACTAAATAGGGTAATTAAGGGTAAAAATGATATTATTATTACCCTAACACATGTCCTAATTCTATTGGACAAGTGTAATTCGACCACAAACAACCTTAGGAATAAAATATGACCATTTAGGCCAACATGGATTAGATTAGGACATTTATTTTTAATTTATTTAACGAAGGGTTAAAATAGTTAAAATCAAAGTTTAATAAGTAAATAATTTTTAATATGGGGTTATAAATAATATAAATTCGACTATAAATATTCATTAGAAACATAAAAAGATTTCCTACATAATGGTATTTTATTTATAATTTTTAGACATTAAATATTTTAATTTATTTATAACACAAAGATGATGCAGTAATTATCTTATTAATGAAATAATGACATAATTGATAATATAAATACCTAAATAAGTATAATTTGAGACGTTTTATGAATTAATATAATTTCTTAGGTTAATATGACATGTTAGTATTATGTTAATTAACTTTGGTCGAAGTAATCATTCTGTTATGAGTTTCAAAAAAATCACCTATTGAATAGTGTCAAAATTGACATAAAATAGTTTTTAAAACAAATATTATATTATTAATTGTTATTTTATTCCTAAAAATCTAAGGTTCAGAAAAATGAAATAGATAATTTTATCTCTTGGATGTATATGGTATGTTTATTAACTATATAATATAAAAATACAAAGTGACACGGTAAATGTCAATCTAATTAACTAAGAGTTAAAACTAAAAGATAAGGTTAATATAATGACCTAAACTTGTCCAAATTCTATTGGATGAGAGGATTTAGACCCATCCCCACATTATCTTCTAAATAACTCAATTTGGAGCTATTTAAAACCGAATTTTACTTTATAATAAAATAATAGTTTTGTTTATTCCAAAGGTGCCCCTCTCCTCCCTTATAAAAGGGCACCTCCTCCCCTTCTTCCTCACACCACTTTGAGCCTTCATGCTCGGCCAAACCCTTAAAATTTCTTCTCTACACTTCCCTAGAAACATCCTAGAGGTTTTTTCTTCTTCAAAGACCTATTTTAGTGCCCTAAAAGGAGATCTCAAAGAGGCGCTTCAAAGAAAAGGTAATGTCCATTACCGATTCTTTTATCTTTATTTCTTCTTCCACTTCTTCTTCTTAGGTTGTTTAATTATGAAGTAATAACATCAGTATCACTCATATACTGATATGTTATTATAAGTATGAAACAACCCTTTTTCACCATCTATCCATCCTACGGAAAACGAAATCATCGTGCGTGCGTACGTACGGAATACCGTCTCCACGCTGTGGTGAAATCTATTTTCCACCACCACCTTACTTGGATGGGTATAATGCTGTAAATAATGACTATATATGACTATTATAAAGTGATATTGATTCTGAAAAAGTATTCATACACTCTAATACAATTCCACGATCATAGGAACGATATCATCACTCGTGCGTACGTACGGAATACCGTCTCCACGATGTGATGCGACTCGTTCTGCCTGATCTTAAGTTCATAATGATTATATAAATTAATTGAATGAATGAATATGATATATATTACAGTAATACCATTCTGTAAATGAGTTATCGATAACCTAAAGAGAAGACTAATAATTTATTCGAAAAAACACGCATAAGAACAAAAAGTAATAAACACCCGAATAACATGTAGTAATGAAATATTACTAATAATAAGCTAATAATATGACCATATATGATATCATAAAAATAAGTATGATTCTGTAATAAGTCAATAACATTATTTAAATCATTATACAGGAAGTTCGGACACGTACAAAGTATATCGGACCAAAGGTAAGGGAAATATCACAATCTCATTTTTATCCGAGATTATTTATACTTTGGCATTTACTGGGGTGTATTTTATCATCCACATCCATGTTTCCTAAATATGTAATATTATTTCCATCCACCTACAATTGTTTAAATCCAATTTTAACCTTTGGTGAGTTTTTAGTAAAATATATGAAAGGAATATTTTGTCGTTTTTCGTACGAGGTACTTTTTTGGCTTTTCCGAAAAAAGTACGAGAAGAATGTTTTTTTAACTTATACGAAATGAATGGATTTTTAAAACATTATTTCCAAGAAGCTTCCTTTACAATTTTTCATGTTTATTTTTAATCAACTTCTTTTAGTTTAAAATTGTATGACATTTTATGAAAGGAAAAGTGTTTTTGAAGTAGAAATGATATTTTCCTCAATAATGGAGTTCAAGTGTTTTATCAAAAATTATTTTCCATCTAAGATAAAAACGGGTTATGTTTTCATCCCTATTATTAAATTTATTTGATTATGTTGTGATGGAATTATTTTTTATGAATTCCTTTATCTTATATGAATTGTTTTATGATGTACTGATGTTTAAGAATCCCATTTTTATTACATGGGTTATGCAATGATGTATGATTTATGATTTTGTGGAACACATAAGAATGGTATCTTTATGAGATGGGTGGGACCTATATCTCCCTCCAATGCATTGGGTAATGATTTTATATCTCATTAGATAGACATGGCTGGAACAGTCGGTTATACCGGTTCAGTGAAACAGGACTGAAACGAGGGTGACTCGGTTCAGAAATGGACTTTGTCCACTAAGATAGTCTTGGCAATGAGTCTTGACTAATAAGATATGATTCTCTATGATTATGTGTGTATTCCACAAACATTCATGTTTTAGGTTATGATTATTGGGATTTCATTTCGCTACTATGATTTATCCCATGTTATGAAATTATGCTCTCTTTTGCAGGTTAAGATTTCCAAAATGTTATGTCCTTATGAAAATGATGTGATTGATATTTCTTTTGTTTACCCTTACTGAGCATTTGAGCTCACCCTTTTATTTTTTCTTTTCCCCAGGATATAGAGAAAGGTTTTAGGTAAAAAAAGGAAGATCTTTGTGGGAGATGTTGAAGATCTTTCACCACGATTAGAAGATTATATTCCGAGTTTCCAAAGACACTAATCTATTACGATCCTCGTGTGTGTGTGTTTTTGTTATGTACTAAGTATTCCGAAAAAGTAATGTAATGTCCATGTACGTCAAGCTTCAGGTCTCTACAGTTGGTATCAGAGGAAAAGTTTAGTCAACCTTTGGAAACTAGGATGCAAAAACGTTAGTGACATCCTTAGAGATATTTCTAAGGTATGTCTAGGGATGTCCCTAAGGATAAGTATACGAATAGTATATAGTCCTAGAACTATGGTAACGATATTAGATTAAACCAAATATGTTAGATATTGAAGTTACTCCCCATTTATTATGATTTTTTCCTCTCACACTATTCTTTTGGGGCTTTAGAAAATGGCTGGAAACAAGATGATTCACGATAATGGAGGATATGATGGACAATGGAATGATATTCTTCATAAGAAACAAAATGAAATAGGATTTGGAAGTCCAAACATCATTATTATGCCGAATCAGCAATCTCATAATATGATCAATAAAGTAAAATTTGGTATGTTTCCTGACTCGGCTAATAAGAGAAAGATGGAGTTTCATGATGATCAAAGAGGAAAGAAAGTTCAATTTCCCCTATGTAAATTATGTGGGAAGAGGCATCAAGGAGAATGTTTCAAAGGAACTGGAAGATGCTTTGGGTGTGGAAAAGAAGGACAAAAATCCAGTAAGTGCAAAGGAAAAGGTTCAGTTAACACCAGGGATGAGGATAATGGTATTACTACGACATCAACAATGGTTAAATCTTATAAATGTGGAATGTACGGGCATTATGCAAACCAATGCCCTAAGGGAAAGTCTCATGAAGAGAATCAGTATGGTCGTATGGGTAGTATTTATGTGGATGATGATGAAGAGACTACAAATGATATATGAGATGAAAGAATTGTTGAAGCTCGGTCAATGGTTTAAGAATATAGTGGAATGATTACATGTTTATCATGTGTAATGTTGTATAAGTAATCTCATGGTACTATAGAATAAATAGACATCTAAGGATTATTACACAGTTGTCTTTCCTTGAGTTTTGAAAGTGTATGATTAATGTTACCAGTATCCATGAAATGTTATTCAGATGTTTTTGGAATGTAGATGATATGCGCACAATGAAGGGATAAAGAGAAAATTAAATGTTTGATAGTATTCATGAGCTCATAACTGATATAAGGAGAAGGTTATATCATGGTTTGAGTATATAGAATTTTTGGATTTTGGTATGTGGAAAGAGTTAACTTTTGACAGCATTCATGTTTTCACTAAGGTTTAATGGGTATTCATTTTTCAAGAGAATACATCATTAAAGTATTCACATGATTGTAATGTGACCAACAAGATATATGGGGGATAAATGATGGTATTCACATGCTTGGTTGACGACATTTCAAGTTATCGTTTTCTTTATACTATGATCTTGGACTGAAGTATTTTAGATAAGCCTAAAGATTTGAACAGATTATGTCAACCATAAGTTAGTATTGTTTAAGGATAGAACTTTTTTTTTGATATTATTTATGTGATGTTATAGTAATGTAGTTTTAGAAAAAGGACAACCTACAGGATGGGTGACAGCCCATCTCGTCGGACAAGGCTGTGGGAATCGAACCCACAACCGAAGTGCGACTGGTCTTTATCGCCTACCACTGGCCTAAAGGAAGTCCCTATTTAGTATAAAGTAGTTTTATTATATTAAGCAGTATGATATATAATGTATAAGTCCATTTTAGGAACTATATATGATTAATCTAACTATAGATGGACTTATGTATTTTTTGATAACTTTTTTAACCTTTTGTTTGAGACAGATAGAATGACCCATCATTCTATCACATGATCCACAAAAACATCATGAATGACAAATTCAACTTCATTTCTTTAATAGATGAAGTGGAAATTGTCCAAAGAACTACAAACAGTGAGACTATACCAAAATCACGAAATTATTTCTTCTAATTCCAATTTCATCAACTTTAGGGAAATGATCTTGAAAACCAAAAATGTTGTCCTAGTGCTCTTATATCTGATGAATCAGATGGTACCTTAGATCGTCACAAATTTATTGCTTTGTGATTGCTGGCTTTTCCATAGCCATGTTCTCTACCACTCTCCATCAGAACATGATGGTTATATTTCTCTTCCATATCCATATTTTCACCTATGTAGAAACCCAGTGATTAGTTTATTTGGGTAACCGTAACGTTTCATACTTTTGTTTTTAAAGATTGTTTTTGGTATTCCTTTTTACGATGTCGATTTCTATTAAAGAAACTTTCGAATATTAAACCATTTTTAACCCCGACGAATTTCGAGGACGAAATTCATTTTAAGGGGGGTAGAATGTAACAGCCCGAGATTTTATAAAAAAATATATTCTTTTTAATTTCATTAATTTCTTTTGTTGTACGCTACACCAAAAGGAGCATTCTCAACACGCATCCTTGACTTTTCTTTCATTACATGCAATCACTACCTTCCTTGATAGCGTGTGTAGTACGCAATACCGAATTTCACTAAACAACGATATGCTATTAAAATATTATTAAAACAAGCCGTTATGAATAGTAATAACCACCTTTTAAAATTTTAGAAATTTTAGCTCTCAAAATGGACTTCATTTTTGGATTCGGAGTATCGAATTTAGCATAAGGTGAAATTTTGGTACTTTTTGGATAACTTTCATATTCTGATGAATAGTGAAAATTACTAAATTATAATTAAAAACAACTTTTTTAGTTGAAATAATTAATAGTGATAAATTATTAATTTTAGTGGTTTTAAAGTATATTTAGAATATGTTTTTAGAATTTAATACAATTTTGGTCATTGGATGTAATTTCACATTTAAACCAGTTATAAACAAGTGTCAGTTTTTTGATAGTTATTATCTTTTAAAAACACACTATTTGTTTTGATGACGGGAACTAATTTTTAAATTAATTAATGCAACTGATATGTTCTGAATTTGGTAAAATAGACATCATTTTTTTATTCTTAATATCAAATATAGCTTAGGCCTAATTTTTGGTATTTTTCTGGAAACTTTCATTTTTTGATGAATAGTGAAACCACTAAGTGGTAGTTAAAAAAACTGATTTTTTCCTAAAACTTAATTTTACCGCTTCTGTGAGTGGAATTTCGAAAATCCGAGAGACACGGTTAATATCAAGGACTAAAATGTGGTTCAATGAGATGAAAATAATTTTTGGTGAATAGTAACTTTTTACTTTTTTTACCACGATTATAAGTAAATAGGGTAATTAAGGGTAAAAATGATATTATTATCACCCTAACACATGTCCTAATTCAATTGGACAAGTGTAATTCGGCCAAAAACAACCTTAGGAATAAAATATGACCATTTAGGCCCACTTGGTTTAGATTAGGACATTTATTATTAATTTATTTAAAGAAGGGTTAAAATAGTTAAAATCAATGTTTAATAAGTAAATCATTTTTAATATGGGGTTATACATAAGAAAAATTCAACTATAAATATTAATTAGAGAGATAATAAGATTTCCTACATAATGGTATTTTATTTGTAATTTTTAGACATTAAAAATTTTAATTTATATATAACACAAAGATGATGCACTAATTATCTTATTAATGAAATACTGACATAATTGATATTATAAATACATAAATAAGTATAATTTGAGACTTTTTATGAATTAAACAAATTTTCTAGGTTAATATGACATGTTAGGATTATGTTAATTAACTTTGGTCGAAGTAATCATTCTATTATGATTTTCAAAAAAAATCAACTATTTAATTGTGTCAAAATTGACATAAAATAGTTTTTTAAAAAAATATTAAATTATTAATTGTTATTTTATTCCTAAAAATCTAAGGTTCGGCCAAATGACTTAGATAAGGTTATCACTTGAATGTATATGGTAAGTTTATTAACTATATAATATAAAAATACAAAGTGACATGGTAAATGTCAATCTAATTAACTAAGAGTTAAAACTAAAAGATAAGTTTAATATAATGACCTAAACTTGTCTAAATTCTATTGGATGAGAGGATTTCGACCCATCCCCACCTTATCATCGAAATAACTCAATTTGGAGTCATTTAAAACCGAACTTGACTTTATAATAAAATAATATTTTTGTTTATTCCAAAGGTTCCCCTCTCCTCCCTTTTAAAAGGGCACCTCCTCCCCCTCTTCCTCACACCACATTGAGCCTTCATGCTCAGCCAACCCCTGCCAATTTCTTCTCTCCACTTCCCCCGAAACTTCCTAGAAGTTCTAGTCTTCTTCAAAGAACTATTTTAGTGCCCTAAAAGGAGATCTCAAAGAGGCGCTTCAATGAAGAGGTAATGTCCATTACCGATTCTTTTATCTTTATTTCTTCTTCCACTTCTTCTTCTTAGGTTATTTAATTATGAAGTAAAAACATCAGTATCACTCATATACTGATATGTTATTATAATTATGAAACAAACCTATTTCCCCATCTATCCATCCTATGGAAAACGAAATCACCGCGCGTGCGTACGTACGGAATACCGTCTCCACGCCGTGGTGAAATCTATTTTCCACCACCACCGTACATGGATGGGTATAATGGTGTAAATAATGACTATATATGACTATTATAAAGTGATATTGATTCTGAAATAGTATACATACACTCCAATACAATTCCACGATCATAGGAACGATATCATCACTCATGCGTACGTACGGAATACCGTCTCCACGATGTGATGCGACTCATTCTGCATGATCTTCATTTCATATTGATTATATAAATGAATTGAATGAATGAATATGATATATATTACACTAATACCATTCTGGAAATGAGGTATCTATAACCTAAAGAGAAGAATAAGAATTTATTCGACAAAACATGCATAAGAACAAAAAGTAATAAACACCTGAATAACAAGTAGTAATGAAATATTACTAATAATAAACTAAGAGTATGACCATATATGATATCATAAAAATAAGTATGATTCTGTAATAAGTCAATAACATTATTTAAATCATTATATAGGAGGTTCGGACACGTACAAAGCATATCCGACCAAAGGTAAGGGAAATATCACAACCTCATTTTTATCCAAGATTGTTTATACTTTGGCATTTACTGGGGTGTATTTTATCATCCACATCCATGTTTCCTAAATATGTAATATTATTTCATCCACATACAATTGTTTAAATCCAATTTTACCCTTCGGTGAGTTTTTATTAAAAGATATGAAATGAATCTTTTGTCGTTTTTCGTACGAGGTACTTTTTTGACTTTTCTGAAAAAAGTACGAGAAGAATGTTTTTTTAACTTATACGGCATGAATGGATTTTTAAAACATTATTTCCAAGAAGCTTCCTTTACACGTTTTCAAGTTTATTTTTAATCAACTTGTTTTATTTTAAAATGTATGACATTTTATGAAAGGAAAAGTGTTTTTGAAGTAGAAAAGATATTTTCCTCAAGAATGGAGTTCAAGTGTTTTATCAAAAATTATTTGCCATATAAGATAATAAAGGGTTCTGTTTTCATCCTTATAATTACATTTATTTGATTATGTTGTGATGGAATTATTTTTTATGAATTCCTTTATCTTATATGAATTGTTTTATGATGTCATTAGTTTAAGAATCCCATTTTTATTACATGGGTTATGCAATGATGTATGATTTATGATTTTGTGGAACACATAAGAATGGTATCATTATGAGAAGGGTGGGACCTATATCTCCCTCAAATGAATTGGGTAAAGATTTTATATCTCATGAGATAGACATGGCTGGAATGGTAGGTTATACCGGTTCAGTGAAACAGGACTGAAACGAGGGTGACTCGGTTCAGAAATGGACTTTGTCCACTAAGATAGTCTTGGAAATGAGTCTTGACTAATAAGATATGATTCTCTATGAATATGTGTGTATTCCACAAACTTTAATGTTTTAAGTTATGATTATTGGGATTTCATTTCGCTACTATGATTTATCCCATGTTATGAAATTATGCTCTCTTTTGCAGGTTAAGATTTCCAAAATGTTATGTTCTTATGAAAATGATGTGATTGATATTTCTTTTTTTTACCCTTACTGAGCATTTTATCTCACCCTTTTATGTTTTCTTTTCCCCAGGATATAGAAAAAGGTTTTAGGTAAAAAAATGAAGAACTTTATGGGAGATGTTGAAGATCGTTCACCACGATTAGAAGATTATATTCCGAGTTTCCAAAGACACTAAACTATTACATTCCTTGTGTGTGTGTTTTTTTATGTACTAAGTATTCCGCAAAATTAATGTAATGTCCATGTATGTCAAGCTTCGGGTCTCTACAGTGGAAGTGGGATTTAATCTCCGTAGACTTCATGATAGTGCTACAACATACGTCTAGGGGCCACGATTCCATCTGGGTGATCTTTGATCGACTCATCAATTCTTCGCACTTCCTACCCATCTGAGATCAGGGATCATTAGAGGGATTAGGATGCCTATATGTACAGAAGATAGAATGGATTCTTGAGTTTCCATCGATGATCGTCTCATGTTGTGATCCTTGTTTTACATCCATGTTGTGGAAGGGATTATAGAAGGTATTTTAGGCCCATTTAATCTTGAGAAATGCCTTTCATCCTCAGACATATGGTTCGACAGAGAAAACCTTACAGACGCTTTAGGAAATGCCTTATTCTTGTGTCCTTGATATTGGCTGTAGTTGGGATGACCACCTGCCTCTGATGGAGTTATCATACAACAATATTTATCACTCCACTATCGACATGGAACCATTTGAGGCCTTTTACGTGAGACCATGCATATCACCTCTATGCTATATATATCTAGGGGAGTCAACACTTATGGGTCTAGAGTTGGTACAAGCTACCAAAGAGAGGGTGCAAATCATCCAGGAGCAGATGAAGACTAACAAGAGTGGGGAGAAGTCTTATGCCGATAGAAGACGTAGACCCTTGGAGTTCAAGGATGGTGGTCATGTTTTTTGTCCGTTCTCAACACGATGAGGTTTATAGAGATTTTTCAAGGGAGGAAATATATCTCAAAGGTCCATCCTACCTTATAATATTATCAGAAAAGTGGTTGAGGTGTAGTACTTCCTAGTTCATCACCCTCAGATGTACCGAGTGCATAATTTTTTCCATGTGTTTCAGCTGAGGATGTACATGCGTGATCCATCACACGTTATCAACTAGGGTGAGATAGAAATTTATGATGGGGTGACGTTGGCGGAGTTCCTGATGTTGATAGAGGATCAACCGGAGAGGTTCTTTCGCGGACAGTCGATTCCTGTGGTGCGAGTTCAGTGGCAGCACGATAACCTCTAGGAGAGAACATGGGAGTGGGAGGCTCAGATATGTGCCCAATAGCCTCTATTGTTTCCCTATTATTGTTGTGGCTTTTGGGGATTCAAATACCTAAGGTTGGGAGGAATAAAGACCTGTAATTTTCCATATAATTTTTTTTAAACAAAATATTTGGGATTATTATGAGTCTATGAAAATTGATGGAATGTGATTTTGAGGCTCGGAGAGCCCACAATAGAATTTTGGATTTTTTTAAGGTATTTTCAATAAACGTGCGAGAAATGAATTTTATTTTTTGAAACGAAGCTCGGATTAAAAATATAAGGGAACTATTGAATTCCCAGCACTAGGATTCTCTTAGGCAAAACATAACTTCTACCATCAAGGGTCATATGAAAAAGTTAATTTTTGGAATTTACAAAAAAAAGAAAGAAAAAAACTCCATGGGAAATTTTATTTTCTTTTAACCATTTCGAAATAGTGGTGGGGCCGCAGTGCAATGTCGGGCTTGAATGTGAGTCATTTAAGGAGACAACCTTTGATTGTGTAATCATAATTCTTGTAGGTTCTAATGGAACATTCAATGTGTTTCATTAAAGAACCACATTAATGAAATGCAACATGGGAGGGTCCTTACACCTAATTTAAATAAAACATTGGCATGGGTTTTGTATACCCATGAGAGGAACCTATGACAAAATGATGACAACTTCTTTCTCCAATGAAGAATAGAGATTCAACAATGCCATTTAGGATTCAATCTGAAGATCAAAGAATGGTGATGAACACCCTTCAAATGAAAGTTCTATTTCCCTCATCCATAACACCTTCCAACATGTTCTTGGAAGGTGTTTGTTTCTATTATAATACTTTTATGAATTCATCTTCTCTTGATGATGTGTGAACTCTACCTCTATTATAACACTATCATAAAGGGCGTGGGCTGAAATGAACAAGGCATGGACCCTCCACAAATTTTTCATTGGTTGTGTTCTTCATGGTCAACCATGAAACATGGCTACAAGATGAAACTAGGGGCACACAGTGATGGTAGGGTCTCGGGAGGCCTATAGGCACAGTCGGAAAAGAAAACGGACCTCTGAAGCTTTATCAGAGTCCTATGGAAGCTCCGCCGACATAGCAGCGCCGATGACCTGAGAAGGTGATGTTGCCTGAAGGCGCTGCGACAGACAAGGGGAGGCCAGCCGATGCCGACTTCATTGAAAGTAGGCAGCACACCGCAATGGCATGCCACTTAGGATGGTCGTGGCTCCGAGTTGTGGAGAAGGAAATACCTGCACCTATAGGTCCTACTATTGACCGATCCACATAGACCGATCAGGTGGAGCGGCGCCACCCTGGTGCCACGAATTGGGTAGCCCAAACAGAATTAGTCCATTCGGGGAGGTGGACTGTGCCTAGCTGGCGGGCCGTGCCCGGCCTGGTGGGCCGAGCTCATGGCCCTCAGGCTGAGCCTGTGGCCCATCAGGCTAGACTGGGCTTAGCCAGACCGGGATGATCCTAATTGGTATGGTTCGGGCCCATTGGACCAGATCGAGTCAGACCAGACCTAGGCCATTTTTATCCCAATTTCACTTAAATGGGCTAATCTTCTAAACCACCTATCCGTTTGGAAAACCGTCTTCAGTGATGGAACCCTTAGGATGAGGTTATCCTTTTGAGATTCAACACTTAGGTTTTTATGAAATTTTGTGTATGGACAAGTTGTATTGGACTCGAATCCAACTGTTCCCTCAGTACTAAAATGCCTATGACTTACAGACCGAGCGTCTGATTGATGCGTTGTTTGTTGCATTGGAACCCTTATGACATGGAGGTTTTCATGATAATTTTTCTTGGGACTTGGTGGAGGTTTAGGTATGACAGATATCTTGAGGAGTAGAATCTACTAAACTCAAGCATACCAAGTGAGGGAATCTTGTGGTTAGCTATCAAGTGATATAGGACCCTTTGTGTATCATCATCAGAATGGACTTGTGTGGATCAATAGTAGCATGACCAGATGAGGACGATCATTAGAGCGGCCCGTCATGGATCAATGACCTATGACCCAATGTGGATCAGTGACTTACGACTCTGTGTGGATCCCCAAATTACAACCATCTATGGATTGATGACTTACAACCCCGTATGGATCAACAAATTATGTACCTATGTGGATTTATGAATTGCTATCCTGTGTGGATCAGTAGTAGTACGACTTAATGAGGACTTTCCTTAGAGTGGCCCATCGTGGATTAGTGACTTCCGATCCTATGTGGATCGGCAACTTTTTACCCTGTGTGGATCAGTGAATTACAATCTTGTGTGGATAAGTGATAGATTGAATTCTTAATGGTCCAGTAGTGGAATTTCCCGATAGAATAATATTATTTAGCTTTACGAATAATCAGCATTATCCCTATTATTTAAGGTTTATACTAGGTTTGAGTTGATTCTTTACTTGTGCTTTCTGATTGGGATCATGATTTATTATTTTTTACATTGTGGAATTCTAGGAGACCATTGGGGGTCTTGGGGTCCCTATTGGGTATTCTTATACTCACCCCTGCACAGGCATATCCCACACCTTGTTGTGTCTTGTGCAGATTATATGTCACGACCCATCCCCCAGGTCCCATGTCATGACTACTGGAAGCCCGCATTCCATAATCCAGGGGCTGGCGATTAGCACCGAAAGGTGTATTCCCTAAAATGGTAAAGCATGGCATTTAGACCTGTACAAACACATATTCCGAGAACCCAAAAAGAATCAACAGTGAAGTAAACTACTATAGTAAAAGAGTGCTAAAAGCAAAGGGTCAAGAATACAAGAGCAACTGGAAAATTATAAGTAGAATTTAAAATTTAAAAATTGATGAAAATGTGAAAATAATCTCCTGGATCATCCACCATGGATCCTACCAGAAGGATAGCTACAACTCACGACAAGTAGTCCCTGCATCATGAAACTTAAAACGGTCCACCCCAGATCCGACCAGAAGGGTATGTACAACATTTGATCAATAGTCCCTACTCACGTCACACCAAGAAGTCTACCTCCGAGCACCATCCAATGCTAGCTCACACATCCTCAATTAATTTCGTACTTCATCTGCACAAGACACATCATGGTGCTGGCGAATCCCTTGCAGGGGTGAGTATAACTATACTCAGTAGGGACCGTGAGACCACGTAGGTATCCTTATGTTCCACAAAAGAAAATTCACAAATCAAGACATCTACTCTACTTTGGAATGTGCCCATACATACACCTATGTTATCAATATATAATCATTTCATACATGGGGGAGGTATACCAAAAAGGTAACACCACGAAGGTAAAAGTACCAAACAAGTAAAACCACAAAGATAGTACCAAATTGGTAAAAGACTTAGTTCAAACAGAGACTCAACTCAAACCAGTAGGTATACAACTCATAGAAACGTGATATGATGCTAACCCACACAGGATCACTATGAGTGCTGATAGATAGCCATGAATTATCTAATCCTATGAAAAAGAAAAATTCATAGTCACAACGTCAAACACCAAGGCTGTTAGAGAAATCCTCCCCTATCGAGTACAGTGGGCCTACCACATCACAAAGAGGCGCTTCCCACTACCCTTGAACTGTTGAGGTACTCCTCCCCATCGCGTACCATGGGTATTCTGGGTCACAAAGTGGTGTTAGCCCACCAAGGCCTGCTGAGGTACTCCTCCTCATTACGTACTATGACAACTCCCCACCATGGTCAGCTAAAGTACTTTTCCCCATTGCTAATCGTGGCCATAGAGTAACTCTATGTCGAAAAGTCAACAGTCGTCTGGTCTCAGCTAGTTGCAAGGTTCCGTACGTAGCGTGAATGGTAGAATCGCCTCCCAAGCCATAAATCATATTTTAACTAGTAAGAAGTCACAAAAAAAGTAACCAGATGAACTGTCGTGTCACAAGGGTTCCAACACAATAGAAGATGCATCAACTGGACGCCTAGTATGTGCGTTATTGGCATTTCAGTGCTGAGGGGCTGGTTGGATTCGGGTGCATACAAACCAGTCGTACTCCATGTTTCTCCAAAACAATCATGGAGTATGTCAAATGTACCATCTCACTCCAAGGATCCCAACTCTATATATTGTTTATCAAATAGACATCCGGTTCTCGAGATAAGGCCCTTTAAGTGTTTTGGGGCTCAGTTAGGCCCAGGTCTGGTCCAACCCGGTTCGACCAACCTGACCCGACCCGGTCTGAGCAAGGCCGCGACAGACTCAGCATGCGAGGCCAAGGTCTGGAATGGCTTGTAAAAAGGGGTGGACTGCAAGGGCGGTCAGGCCCTTATAGAGTGGGGCCCACAAAGGGTTGGACCAGCCTGTGGTAGGGTGCAACGCGACCTGCAAGGGGGAGGCCTGGCCAACGGTGGGGTGCAGCCCAGACAGTGGGGAGTGGACCAACCCGCTGGGTAGGCGGCCTGGCCCTCTGGAGGCGGCCCACCATAGGGTGCTCCGGCCGCAAAGGTCACGACCTGTGGGGATTCTACTAGGTGGCTCAGGGGATCTGCCACCCCGAGATCCCGAACAGCCAAATTCCATTTGGCCTTTGAAGCAGAAAAACTATGTGTGTGCTACTCAGTCACCTCGGAACCCACTGGAGGTGCAGGTTCCACCTTCGTTTCCACAGCTTCGGCCATGGTCTCCTGCTCACCAGCGGCGTGCGACGGCGCACCCACCTTCCCTTCCGCAACCGGCCAACAAGCCGACCACCTTCTCTATTTTCTACGGCTGACGAGCCGTGACCCCTTTTTAGACCTGCAGTACGCGACGACATGCCACACCTCCTTCAGGTCCAACTGGTGTTGACCACTCTGATGTCTTCCGCAGCTTCGTGCCACGCCGTCCTCTCACGGTGTGCACTGGTGAATTGCCTCCTTTGTAACTGGTTGGTACCGTTGTTCCCACAGTCTTTCACAAAAGGTGCATGGGTATCAAAGTTATGGAGGATTCGGGCGGAGTTCGTTAGGACTGTGCTCTCTGTGTTATCTCGTGTTCAAAGGGAGAATGAAATGGCTTTAACAATTTCTTTTGTTAAACAACCGACAAGAATGCACATGGATACCCCGTAACAACCTCTTGAAAAATGAATGATTCGCGGATCAACCCGTTAGTCGGTTGACCCGTGTTCATCGTTTGATTTTTATGAACGGGGAAGATGGTATATTTTAATGAATTGAAAATGAATAAACCCCCATCCCTGAATCTTCAGAGAAATTCTTGCGCTTGACTGTGGGTCGATGTTCTTCATTCTCACAACAGGCTTCTAACGATGCCGCTCACATGACATTCTCTTATTCGTGGTTCAGTGTCACCCATCACCTCCTGCTGGGATAGGATCTATCTTCTAAGGGTTCAGTGTCCTGATGCTCCTTCAACACTTTGTTTCTTGGCGAAGCTATGCCGATACCCCTCCCCATGCTCTATATATATTGGAGAGGGTGAGGAGAAGTAACGACGTTAAAATTTAATGGGGCTCATCAATTAGGAAGCTTCCTAATTCCCCAATGATATTGTTACTTAGTATTGGCATTTCAATCCATTTATTTGATTGATGCACCACAGGCCCCACCCCTTTTCTTGTCCATTGGAGAATATGAAGTCAAATATTAAAATTATTTCATTTCCTTTCTTTTAAAAAATTCACAAAACTTACCTTTTTTCTGGACCTATTGTGGTCAACATAAAGCCTTCCTTAAGAGAAACCTGATTTTGCAGATTCAATGGTTCCCTCATATTTTTTATCTGAGCAATGGTTTAGAAGATACAAAACACCACTCATGCATTTACTAAATGTACCCAAAAAAGTTCAATAAATTATTAGCATTCACCCTCGACCCACGCTGATCGTGGTTATATTCCACCTAAGGATAACATGCCCCAAATAACCCAACTATACTCTCAGATTTTCATCTTCAGTTACCATTTAGATTATATGTATTTTATAATAAAATAATTGACATTTAGTTATTTTATTTATGACTAAAAACTAACATTCTCTAGTGGCCCTTTCCGGAAAATGTTAGTATCAGCCCATAAAAAGAAAACTGTCAAAAGTTTAGCGGTTGTCTCTGATTTTCAATCCGAGTTTCTGTTCATGAGTTATAAGAATTTTCAAAATAAAATAATTTTATTTAATTATTTTATTTATGATTATTCCATTTTTGGGTTTTATCGCAAGAGGCCAGCACTGACTAAACTTAAGTCATAAGTAGGATAAACCAGCCTTCCTGATCATAAAGGTTCCCTCATATTTTTGAACCGAGCATCCATTTAAGAGTTATATAACTTTTTTAGGAAAACTTCTTATGCATGCTAATTAAAGCTTAAAAAAACTTTGACAGGTCATTCCAGTCACTCCAAGACTCGAAATCATTCACCGTTAGATTTCACGTTCCCAATATAGTTTCATATAATTTAAAAAAATTATTCAGAAATTCTTGGACATTTCATGACAGACAGCATTGACCAAGGTTAGGGAGTTGAGATCAGACGATGCACAGAGGTCACCGATTGACAAGGACTGCTACAGAGAAAAGGTATACCTACCCTTCAGGTATGATCCTTGGAAGAAGAAATCAGGATCTATTTTTTCTTTTTGTTTTATCTCTTTCATTTTGGGCTTGTATACTGGCCCCATTACATTTAGTTTATAATTTTACTTTAGCAGTTTTACTAGGTGGTTTACTTTTGTTTTGTACCTAGTTTATGTGTGTGGTGGTTAAAAAAGAAATGCCTTTTGGTTTTAGTGATATACCTTCCAGTGCTAGTCGCCAAGCCCTAGCCTATGGACGGTGGGCTAGGGGTAGTCATGACAAGGGCCTTGGGGGATGGTTTTTTGACATTTAATCAAACAAAAAAGAAAAAATTCCACTATAAAAACTATAGTAAAGAGGTCTTATCATCATAATAATATCATTAAAAAAGTAACATAATTTTTAAAACATCATTTTACATTTATCTGATTTTAATAACATATTTTAAAACATTTTATCAATCCCACATTAGGCATATTGTTTTTTTTAACTAAAATCATTTGAAATTACCCTTTAATCAAAAATAGTCCAATAATATTAATAAAAAACATATAAATTCTCAAAAAACTGAAATCAATTATAATTATTCAATTTAAATTGAAGGAAATATAACAACCAAATGTGGTTTAAGGGAATGACCAAATAATAGTGAATCCTATGTCTTAATGGAGTAACCCACATCAACATTATCTATAACCACTATAAATGAGCATAAGGGATCCCCAAAATCCTAAAAACAAATAAAAATCCTTAGATCCCCATACATGACACAAGGATTATCCCTCATATCCTTATAATGTTTAAAAACATAATGGAGATGGATGAACAAGGGAATAATGAAAAAAATAAGATATAATCATGAAAAATAAAGCCTTACATTGAATAAATTCACTAAAATCATTGGGAAATCTCCAAGTAGGGAAGGGAGGGGAAGATTCAATTACTAGGGATAAATGTGTTAAATTAATGGGGGGAAGAGGGAAGATGTAAGTGTTAAAACCAATGTTGTAATAGTAGTAAATTTTCATTTTTATGTATTCTTGGTAGACCACATGGAGTGGTTCCATGATTAGGAAAACCATGTTCCAAGAATGAGGGAGCCATTGATTCCATCAGGAGATGTCAAATAGTTTGGACACATGGCTTCCTTTAACCAAGCACCCACCATGAAGTTCACCAATACAAACATAATTGAGTCATAATATTACCTAAATATACTACACTATTAGGTAAACTATGCTCTAACTGTAAAAATGTATTATAAAAGAATCATTCCCTTGTCTAATGGTTGGGAGAATAGTTATAACCAATCATGCATGAACTCTAAACCATGGTAGAATTTAAAAAAATTCTACCTCCAACTCTAATAAACTCCAAAATAAATAAAATGGAAATAAAAAGTTTAAATAAATACATACAAGTTACCCCATGAGTGTCCTATGACCCTATCTTAGGATGGTGTTATTATGAGAACTACGTTCTTTACATATATGGTATTGTGGTGGTCCCCAATTTCATGAGGGATGAATTTATGAGTGAATCACATGCCTAATGATGGATAGTACATACAAAACTGACCAAGATATATCATGATATTATGTATTATTTCTAGTTACTATTTATGAGGAATGATATCACAGGGTTTTCACTCACAATATTACTTTCTAGAGGGTAACATATGAGCACCATCGACTAGGTGGGTTACTTCATCCCCTTTCAGTGTAAGTATGGAACATGGATTATGGGATTTTGGACTTATTAAAATGACTACCCATGACCTCATGAGGTCATGATATAATATAGTTGGTGTCAAACTATATGATGAATGTTTCACACTTCTTACCTATTTATGAGACTTAGATAATGGACTTGTTGGGAAAAAATGTCTATAGGAGATAGTGTGGATATACACGGTGACTATGTGTATAATTTAAAATGAAGATTTAAATATTAAATTGATATTTTTATAGGTTATATATAAGTAAATGGGGAATCAACTATATTTATGTATATCATATCACCAACATATAGATTAAAAATCAAGGAGGAAAATTTACATACTGGAGGATATTCTCATAGTGTGTATGTGTGATATTAGTGGAACATGAGGTAACCTTCTAGACATGGAAGATTTTTTATACAAAAAAAATCTTTTGGGATTCATTTTAGATAACCCCTTTAAGGATCATTATGATAGGCTATGTTACTCAAAATAATGTTGGATAGAGGTGGGTGAGTCAATTGTGATTAAATCTCTTTTAGTATAGGATACCACAATGTGGGTGAAATTAATCTAGAAATTTTCAGATTTCACTAAGAGTTGGAAACACTCATATGTTAGCTAGAGCTAAATACCATTAGATTTATTCATGGGTGGCCATGTATTATTATGAGTATTTCCTTGGTTTGGGAATCAGTGTTTGAGGAGGAAGGGGATGCTCAAGTTGTGATTTATCAGTCTATTCAAGATTATTTAATTTATTGGAGTATTGGATTAACAATTCGTTATTTCCAAATAACATTGAGGTATACATGATCTATTTCACATGTCATTGATCAAAAATTATGAACTGTACCTTGTTCATATGATTGAAAGTGACAATATCGAGTTGGAGGTAGATGTGTAAATTAAAAAGTGATTGCTGAGTATATTAGAGGGAGAAATAAGGTTCGGTGTGGGAGGATACGGCCTATTATCTATGTATGATATATAAAGGCATATATATGAGAACAAATAGGAGGGAAATTAGATAAATGGGCTTAATGGATATAAATTTATCAAGTGGACACCTATATATGCTTCTTAGTGATGAGAAGCCCTTAGGGGGATAATTTGTAATACCCCTAAAATTTCAAGTTGTGATTTGTTTATATTTTGAATGAATATAATATATCATGATGATTATATCTATTGGGGTGTTTTGTGTGCTGTCTATGAAATGAGTATTGGGAGTTGGCCCAAGATCATGGTAGGAATACAATAGCTAGTAGAATGTTCATTGTATTTTTTTGTGCATTGTTTGGGGTGTGTTGGTGTTTCGGGTGCACTTGGTGCTGTATAGTTTTGGTCTGGTTCTAGGTCATAGTAAATACTAGGATAACAACATTGTGGTGGTTGTCCATACAATATTATTATTTTTATAGTGAATTTTTCTCTATGTTTATAATTTTTTTGTATAATTTTTATTTAAGTCAAATATCTATGATATTAGAACTGTCACAAAGGAATAATATTTATTATGAGAAAAATATATTACATATTAAATAATATTTTATGTATATGTTTTTGTATCAATGGTAAAAACCTTTAAAAATGTAAGATATAATATGTACGAGTAAATGTATAATTTATAGGTTTTTTAGCTAATGGAAAACCCCTATCTATGAAAAATATATTCAGTATGAGTAAATTTAATACCAATACATTATTTCATCTATGGTAAAAACCTTATGTATGAACAATATGTTATGTAGAAATAAATAAATTATAGATATATTTGTTTATATAATGGAAAAACATTAGGTTTAGAAAATATTTTATGTATGAGTAAATATATTACAAATTAGGTTTTCTATATAAAAAATATATTTATCAAAAATATATTATGTATGAAAAGTATTTTATTACTAGGTTTATGTCCAATGGGAAAAAATTAATTATTATAATAGATTTAGAAATATATTATTTATTGGTTTTATAGATATAGAGAGAATATTACATATTAATATATACTATCTATTACATATTTTTCCATGCTATAAACCGAACAAATTTATTTGGGTTTAGAAAATATATTATGTATTAAATATATTATATATTGAAAATTATTATGTATTACAATGTGAAACATTAATTCCCAAATTTTAGGCACATATTATTCTTCACTATAATACATACGAGTAAAACATGAATACATAAGTGATATCCATTTACAGTAGAAGTGAAAATATTCATTCCTATATTAAATAAAATTTTATGATTGATAGTGGTATTATAAATCATAATCTGCGAAATTGAAATCATTGACATATAAGGGTTCCAGACATGACATATGAGGGTAATGATAGGGAGGAGGGAGATAAGGACATGGTAGAGGGGATCTGGATGGGATATTATATGTCTTGTATTATTTAAAATAATTAATCTAATTGGTTAAATTTGATATAAACGTGGAATTTTACAATTTTAGAATGAATTAAAGTGATTATTCCACCATTTATATTATATATCTTATTTTTTATTCCATATTGATAAATTATCATTTATTTATTCCTATTTGAAGTGTTTTTATTTAAATAATCCTTCTTTAGGTACGTTTGATTCCACTCATTCCCTATGTTTTTTTATATCATTGTTTCATTATTTTCCATCTCAACTCCCTAATTTTGAGGTTTAGGGATTAATTCAAGGTTTTAGTGGATTGTGAATGAATTGAATAGAATATCTTGTAATGTGTACTTCATTAATCATGAGGTAGAATGTATTTAACTTATTATCAAGTTCATATGTGGTTGTACAATCTGATTTCACGTGGGTGTGTGGTTTGGACCTATGATGTTATATTTGGGTATAAACGTATTTCTATAAGTCTACAATGATGAAATTGACTCCATGTAGGTTACATATTAGTGGAAATACATGGGAATGTAAAATAAATGCCTTTTTTTTAGGAGAAAGTTATGATTATTTACTTGGTGTGTGTGTGTGTGGTGTATGTATAGGACAATTCCCTAATGGGATAGTTTGGATTATGAAAAAGGTTGGATATTGTGATTTATTACTCAAAACCCTCCTATGAGGTTAGATAGGTGTGATATATCAATAATAACTTTATTTAAGTGGATGGTTTATCTTTTTTTTTGGAATTCTGAGACTATGGTGCCTTTATTAGACTACTACATTGCGGATAAATATATGAGGTGAAGCCATGATAAATTCACCCAGGGACGATTTGAATTTCCTGTGAGGTAGGATATAAATATTACTTCAATAAAATGATTCAATGATGATTAATGGATATGGGACTCAGATATAATATCTTACCCAAGGTATGGTCTATCTCAGAAGAGAGGTTGGATATTGTGATTACCTCTTTAGATTTCCCTATAGTTATTAGTGATGGGTTACTGTTAAAAGGTGAAAATTTATTTTATCTTTGATTGCCTCAGGTATGGGAAGGGATTGTGGTAACCAATTTAATGCATGATGAACTAACATGTGTGTATGTTTTTAAATGGTTTATTTATTTATTTCTTCATTGAATCCACTCACATATATCACCATAAATTATTCTAAGGAAATGTTGTTTTTTTCTACGTTAATTACTAATTTCCTTCCAGGAAACCCAAGTGTGTGTGCCTATCTTATTGTATGACATCCTACTAAAGGAAATAGACCTATATTGAGTTGTTGATTAGATGGAGTTGATTAGGGAGTTGAGGTCATGTCAGGGTATACTCTAGGATACTTCTTTTTGTTCCACTGATATTAATTTTTTCTTTTTTGTTATCTATACCAATCCACCACAGATGGGTTTTATTTTTATAAAACACCATCCAAAGTCACTCAATCTAGACTATAGGGACACATAATCCTCATTCATTCCTCCTCATACGTAAGAGGATATAGAATAGTGGTGAAGACCTTAGAAAAACTTCATAGAGACTATTCCCTTCGCAATAAAGAAACATCATATTACTCAATAATGAAATAAATGATCATTAGTGTAAAGCAATAGAAAAAAATGATTTTGAAATGAAAATATCATCTCATGCTATATAAAATTTAATAAAAGAGTGAAAACTACTCAATAAGTTCCCTATATGTGTTATATAAATATACAAATTAAAAAAAAGAAGAATGATAAATGATTCATGGAAAAAATAGACCATGAACTCTATCATGGAATCATCTTAGTCCACCTTACTCCTCCTACTTAACTACCCGACATAGGTACATTTTTTTTTGGATCCATCACTATAAATTAAACATGTTCATCGATATTACCATGTATTATGTGAGTATAAACCCAATAGAACAGAAACAACACACCCTGCATATAGGTTCAATACATATATAAAGGTGTATCCAAGGATTGGAAATGATTCATAAATAATCATACCATAGACGAAGACATTATGTGCTAAAAAGGATATCATGAATCATATTACCTATTTAAAGACCAAAAAATATGAAATTTCATATCCATCGAGTAACATAATCTGAACATGGATTCACAATTCATCTAAAAACTCAACCATCACATTAATGGATATCCAACATAATATCAAAACATGGTTTCACATATTATCCAATCACTCAAAAAAATAACTAATAGATAGACACTATGAAATATGATAAAGGATTCTCCATTAATTCCATGACTCGACCATATCATGATAGATAATCATTTAATAAGTAATTGTCACATTAAATTTACACAGTAGAGTTTTTACAAGGAAACTCATGCACTCACATGCCAATCAAATCATGTGGAAGAGTTATCACATGGATACACATAAAACTTTATTCCAGTTATATCATAAATCTTTATATAAAAGTAAATATATGGTAATGAATTTATATATCAAGTGTATCAAAACCAAAATTTCAAATATCCACCACCCAAATCAATACAAATGCACTAAATCCTTAAAATATGCCTTAAATTCATCACATATGGTTTTTAAAAATAATATCCATGTAGAAGAAGATGTTTAAGACTAGTATAATCTTATAATTACCAAAAAAATTCAAAATTAATAAATCTTGAATCAACCAAGATAAGTGAGGAAATTATAGTGAATCTAGGTTCCTATAATTCAACAATATAAGGATAATTTATCAGATCAGGCTCTAAACCTTGGATATATGAATGATAGATCCATTATAAGGTTAATTTCTGAGAGAATATGTTATGATAAATTATAAGAAGAAAAAAATGAGGATGAACCATCAATTTTTAGATTCAACAACCCAAGATCAATTCAAAAAACATTAAAAAATGGAATCTCTAAAAAGTCATAGAGGAGTTGTAACACCCAAGGAAAATAAAGAGTATGGCATTTTCACATTTATCAATATTTGCGAATAAAATATTAATATGACTTTTAATGGGATGCTATGCTCGATGGCGTACCCGACATGCAACAACGAGTTTCTTGTGGATCTTACGTTGCACTATAATAATAAAATAATATTATTTTAAATAGTAGTTAATGCCTAGCCGTTGTAATGGAAGGAATGAACAGAACTAACTAAAAATGATTATATATGTTTTTCAAACATTTTTACTTTTTACAATAAATCTTAGTCGATTAAAAATGCGAATGAATCCAATTTTAAGCGTAAACATTCTAATATTCTTTAAAAGGTCGATTAACCGCCTTTTGATGGAGAACCTATTTTAAATCCACATTTTTACAATTTTATGTGTTATATTTGACAAAATAAAATTCTTCTTTATAATCGGGACATCAAAATTTACTTTGTGTAAATTTTTGGTATTTTTCCGAAAAAGTTCAATTTTTATTGAATAGTTAAAAATGTTGTATTTTAATTCCAAACCTATTTTTAATCTAATTTATCTATATGATTAGATTATCTTTTGAATTGGTTTTAAATTGAAATAAGAATATATTTTTACCATTTAATCCAATATTGGTCTTTGGAATTAATTTCACTTTGAAATCATAATTAAACTATTGTCAATCTTTTGATACATTTTGTTTCATAAAAACACGCTATTTGTTTTGACAGCGGGAATTAATTATTAAATTAATTAATTAAACTTATATTTTTTTAATTTTGTAAAATAGAAATCATTTTTGAATTCAGAATGTCAAATATATCTTAGGGTGAATTTTTGGTAATTTTCTGAAAAACATCAATTTTTTATTAATAGTGAAACCACTAAGTGGTACTTATAAAAACTTATTTTCCGTTTAAATGAAATTTTTCCATATTTGTGTTTTGAATTTTAAAAATACGACATAAATGGTTGTCATTAGGAAGTAAAATTTGGTTCAATTAGATTAGAATAATTTTTTTGGTGAATAGTAACTTATGAAGTTTTTAATCGCGATTATAGGTAATTAGTGTAGTTTAAGGTAAGAATAATGTATTAATAAAATGAAATGACCAATACACATGTCCTAACCTCATTGGATGTGTCACGGAAGACCAATCAAATCCATGGGTCAACTTGGGGACCCCATGGAGCCACTGTGGTTGGAAAATGACATAAATACCTTTTTATTTAATGTTAAAGTAAAAATGACACAAACATGAGATGTTTTACTAAACAATTTTTTCATGGAGTTATATAAGTGAGATTTTTTAATATAAATATTCATTGTAAAGATAAAAATATTTCCTACATCATAGTATTTTTTAATATAATTTTTAGACATTAAATAAATTAAATTATTTATGAGATCATGATGATGCAGCGATGACTTCATTATTTAACGATTTAAATAAAATGGAATGATAATGTAAAATCCATGACCTACACATGTCAAAAACCTATTTTATGGGTGTATTTCGAACCCTAATCACCTTATTCTGGAAATACATCAATGTGGGACCATTAAAATCTGAAACTCATTCTAAAATAAAGTATCATTTCTTTACTTTCCAAGAGTTCCCCTCCTCTCCTCTTATAAAAGGCTCCCACCTCTACCTCCTTACCCACACTTCCAAAGCCTTTGGCTCGGCCAAACCCTGCCAATTTTGTCTCTCCAAATCCCTCTATAACTACTTGAAGCCTCACATTGGGCAGAAGTCTCCCCAAGGAAGCCTTTGAGCTCAAACCAAAGGGAGTTACCGGATTTTATGGTAATGTCTCCACTTGTGTCCTTTTGTTTTATTTTTCTTCTACAACCCCCTAATCTCTTTTAATTCATTTATATTGTAAAAAAATCTATATCTTCAATATACTAGTATGTTGTTATAAGAATTATTCGAGCCACACTTACACACACCTTCGTCTAATGGTTAAAGAACATACTGTTTCTGTGGTTGGCGATTTTCTGCCTCACGAAACTATGATTGTTCAATATTCTTTTAACACCTTTAAAGGTGGCCATTATGATGTCACTATATTTTAAATATGATATATATGGTATATATGTTTACTATATTCTTCTGTATTTTATATTTAAACCATTACTTTATTCTCTTCATGTTGTGTAAATGCGATAATTTCATATGAGGAAGTGTGGACTACCGCCCCCTCAAGTGATGTGACTCGTACATCCAATACATGGAATGTATAAATAATGAAATTAATGGACATATGTGACCTATATAACATATATATTATACTGTAATTATAATATATATATATATATCATTTATTTTTAATTCCATTAATATGACAAAGAAAAAATGAAAGTAGCGTTCATGCGCACGTACGGCCTACCGTCTCCATGAACGGTGCTTTTCATTTTTTATCTCAAAATTATATGGAATACTATAAAATGAATATTTAATTTATATATATGATATTTTAAGCATTAATACTATTCTGGAAATTATTTACTTATAACTACACGGTCAATCATTTTTCAAACAAGTTCATTTTTGACTCATGTACCAAACATCGACAAAAACGTCTGATATGAACCCATATTATTAACCAATTATTATAACATTAAAATATGTGATATGAAATAAATAATAATCTTTATAGGAGGTCCTTAAGAAATTATAAATTTACCAAAGTTTATTATTCAAGAATATAAAGAAACAAACAAGACAAGTTGGACTTGAGGTAAGCGATCCTACTCCTCTCTTTCATTTTAAGTATGCTATTTTATGTCATTCCTTTTAAAAATAATCTTTATTGTAATGGGGATGTTCTTTTATATTAATCTTACTGTAATTTTTATGTATGTATGATGAGAGACCCTATTCTCTCTCATCAATCCATTTTGGAAGTTTTGAGTGGCGCCGTTAGGCTGCCGAATTTTCATATGAGATCTAGCCTCTCTCTTTCTTTCTAAGTACTCTCCTTTATGTCACTTCTTTTAAGCTCCTATTTGTTATTTTGGGGGATGTTCTTTTATATTCCTCTTTCTGTAAACTTTATGTTAATATTATGAGAGACCCTATTTTATCTCATCAATCCATTTTTTTATGTTTTAAGTGGCGCCGTTAAGCTGCTGAGTTTTCGTAAGGGATTTTTCATCTCACTTTTATTCCCGTGAGATTTATGCTACATTTTCCACAATTTCCATTGAGTGGTGTATGTACTGCCCATTATTTTACTCATTTAGTAATATACATTCATTTATGTGTATTTACATCAATGTTGTATTGTCCCTCTTTCACGGGGTGTATGTTTTGAATGATTCCCATGTATGTAAGGGAACCTTTCACCCTCCTCTTTTTAAATGACTTCTTTTGTTATGTCTTTTAATTCACATACTATTATGTTTTGATATGTTCTTATATATCCTTATTGATTTAAATTTTATGTCCATGTGATGAGACACCCTTTTTATCTCTCATCAACTCATTTTCGGAATTTTTTTAGTGATGCCGTTAGGCTGTCAAATTTTTTCAAGGGAACTTCTTAACCCAAATTTGATTCTTTGGGATAAACTTGTACTCCTTGAATATGTCATTATATGAATATGTGTGAATAACCTCTGATTGTTTTACACTTAATATCCACTTATATTTGGTGTATTCTTTTTTCACACAGAATTATGTAATTGATTTATCCTTAAACCAAGGATACCGTCTTTGTATGGGAATCCATCTCAATCTCCTTTCATTGAGGCATATTTTGTTTTATACACAACTTTCTTCTATACAATGTATAAACCCCTTTGAATTTTATGCTTATTCAAAAGGAATCATTTTTATACGAAGCGTTTTACTAAATGACAAAAGGAATGTTTTTTTTGTCGTACGTATGTGATGACAACGACTTCCTCCACCGCCGTGACCATTATTTGAGTTTCGGCTTCCTCTATAAGCCATACCTTCTTTTTAAAAGAAAAATAAATACCATGTTTTACATTTCTTTTATTTTGGTATTGAAAATGGTTTTCATAGTGTTTTTATATCAATGTTTAGAATTGATATCTTGTTATTCAAAGGTGGAAATGTTATGTTTCCTTTATACATGTTTTATTTGATAAGATTATGTTATGGTTCTTGGGAATTGTTATGAAGACAGGTGGTTCCATGATAAACTAAGGGAGGGGATCCCGATATAGCTCTCCAATGCATTGGGTAACGCAATGGAGTGAAATGTTAAGGTTTCTCCGAAGATATTTAGGGAATATACAGTGGTGGGTATTCCAAATATAACCAAGAGGGTTAATCCCTACGTAAGAATGTTATGAATGCCACAAGTTACCTTTATGTCTTATGATTTCTATGATTTATTCATGATTTGATGAGGTATGTTAAAGTGTTTATTTTTTATTAGTAAAGTATGATTTAATTGATTCTTATGTGTACATGTACTCATGTTTCCTTTCCATATATTTTTATATCCCTTATTGAGCTTTTTATGCTCATCGCAAGTATTTGAAATGTTTTTCAGAGGTCAAGGGAAAGGTACATGATATGATGATAGTGTAAAATAAGTGTTAATAAATAATCCATGTTTTATTTTAAATATGTTTCCGTTGATGGGAAAAAATGAATACAATATTTTATGTAACCACTTTGTTTAAATGTGGAATGTAATGCAAGTTTATGATCTAATTCTATAAAACTCTAAACCTGAAACGATCCTCAATGTGTAATCTTGTATTAACTCAAGATTAAGTAATGTTTAAGGATGGGGCCTTATAGTTGGTATCAGAGGTTGGTTTAAATAACTTTATAGGTTAGGGTATTCTCTAAGGAAAAGTGACAGTACCATAATGGAAAGGATTTCAGAAAGAGTCTTAGTTTTAGATAAAGTGAATGAGTAAGTATATCTTAGTGTTTAGCTTCCTCATTAGTACATGATGGTTTTTTTGATATACTCACACTGTCATTTCTTTTTTTAGTGAATGGATGGATCTAGAAGGCACCAAAGAGACAACACGTTTGAAGGAAACTATTGCGGTTCTCTGATTAGGATACTAGATAAAATGGGTGATTCAATGAGGAAACTCGTGGTTGTTCAAAACCAACTATCAAGGAGTCATGATCAACCACTTGATCCTTGGTATCTTCTGTAATGCATCATGTACGAGATGACCAACCGATGTGGAAGTTCAGGTAATAATTATAAAGGTAACAATTAGAGTTTATATGATCCTTACTTTTGAGGTAATTATGGGTTATTATATGTTATGATGGAAAATGAAAGGCATGAGATAAAGTTGACTTTAAAATATTTTATGATTATTTTTGATGATTTTATCTCGTTTTGGGGAATTTTTTATGAATTATATAGTTTTGAAAAAAGGACAACAAGCAGACCATGTGACAACCCGTCGCATTGGACAAAGCTACGGGAATCGAACCCACAACCAAAGTGCGACTGGTATTTATTGCCTACCACTGGACTACGTGAATTCCCTGGTTATTTTGACTGATTCTTTTTAGTTAGATTATTTTATTTATTAAGAGTAAGTTAATTTTGGGTTATCTATGGATATTTATTAACCTATCATGGAGGATATGTGATTAGGTTAATTACTTTTCAACACGAGACATTAAGAGCAACTGATGTAGTTTGGAGATAAATGTTACGATTTAACTTGAAAGACTATGCGACTAAATCCTTCAAATATTTGGGTTTAAATCATAGTTTGGTTTTATTTGAAGAATTTTATGGACAAATTTTTTATCGAATGGTTCCCATTGATCGTTGGGTTTTGTTGGAAAAATTTTGGAGATTAAGAATAGATTTTCTTTTTATAAAGGGTTATCCTTTTCTGGATTATCTGATCTTGTACTAACCATTTTGGTTTTGGTTTTGGTCAAAGTCTAAAGACATGGGAAGTATATAGTTCTCTTTTTTGGATTAGGTGATTCTCTAGAAGTTGATTAGAGTACTCATAATGTGAACAAGTCTTTCTAAATACTCGTATTTTGGATAAAATATGAGTTTGTGTAAGAAATCTAATAAAAGTTGAAAGTCAACATGATAAGTGATTATGTTTCCTTATGAATAAATTCCTCAATAAAAAGTAACATAAAACAAAAATTTTTCTATTAACTTTTCATTCTGGGGAATAGAATACCGTTTAACCCATCACAAGTTTGTGATTTTCTTGTGGTTAACTTTCTCCTAAACATGTTTTCTATCACTCTAAATCAGAACATGACCCTATGTTTTCTCCTCCATGTCCTTGTTTTCCTACATGGAATCCTAGTATGGGTTAACTCGGGTGACCTCGGTACTTTTCTTCCTTTATTTTAAAGTGATTGTTTTACCCACTCTTGTTCTGATGTGGGACTTTCAAGGATGTTTCTAAGCTCAATTATAAAATTGCGAGGACGCAATTCCCAAAAGGGGGGAAGGATGTAACACCCCAGGTAAATAAAGAATATGAAATTTTCACATTTATCCATATTTTTGAATAAAATATTAATATGACTTTAAAGGGGACACTATGCTCGATGGTGTACCCAACACGCGACAACGAGTTTCTTTGGGATCTTACGTTGCACTCTAATAATAAAATAATATTATTTTAAATAGTAGTTAATGCCTAGCCATTGTAATGGTGGGAATGAACAGAACTAACTACAAAATTATTATATATGTTTTTCAAATATGTTTACTTTTAACAATAACTGTTAGAGGATTAAAAATGCGAATTAATCCAATTTTAAGCGTAAACATTATAATATTCATTAAAAAGTTGGTTAACCACCTTTTGATGGTGAACCTCTTTTAAAACCAGATTTTGACAATTTTATGTGTTATATTTGAAAAAATAAAATTCTTATATAGAATCGGGACATCAAAATTTAGATTGTGTAAATTTTAGGTATTTTTCCGAAAAAGTTCAATTTTTAATGAATAGTGAAAAATGTTGTATTTTAATTCAAAACCTCTATTTAATCTAATTTATTTATATGATTATATTATCTTTTGAATTTTTTTAAAAGTTAAATTAGAATATATTTTTACCATTTAATCCAATAGTGGTTGTTGGAATTAATTTCACTATGAAATCGGACTTAAACTACTGTCAATCTTTTGATACATTTTATTTCATAAAAACACGCTATTTGTTTTGACAGCAGGAATTAATTATTAAATTAATTAATGAAACATATATGTTTTAAATTTTGTTAAATAGAGATCATTTTTGAATTCAGAATATAAAATATAGCTTAGGGTGATTTTTTGTTAATTTTCTGAAAAACATCAATTTTTTATGAATAGTGAAACCACTAAGTGGTACTTTTAAAAACTGATTTTCGGTTTAAATGAAAATTTTCATTCTTTGTGATTTGAATTTAAAAAATCCGACATGCATGGTTGTCCTTATGAAGTAAAATGTGGTTCAATGGGATTAGAATTATTTTTTGGTGAATAGTAACTTATTAAGTTTTTAATCGCGATTAGAGGTAATTAGTGTAGTTTAAGGTAAAAATAATGTTTTAATAAAATTAAATGACTTAGACACATGTCCTACCATCATTGGATGTGTCATGGCCGAGAAAGAAAATCCATGGGACAACTTGGGGACCCCATGGAGCCACTTTGGTTGGAAAATGACATAAATACCTTTTTATTTAATGTTAAAGAAAAAATGACACAAACATGAGATGTTTTACTAAAAGAATTTTTACATGGGGTTATAAAAGTAAAATTTTTTACTATAAATATTCATTGGAAAGATAAAAAGATTTAAAACAACATAGTATTTTTTATATAATTTTTAGACATTATATAAATTAAATTATTTATGACATCATGATGATGCAGCGATGACCTCATTATTTAACGATTTAAATAAAATGGAAAGATAATATAAAATAGAAGACCTACACATGTACAAAACCTATTTGATGGAAGGAATTCGAACCCTTTCCACCTTATCCTCGAAACACATCAATTTGGGACCATTAAAATCCGAAACTCATTCTAATATAAAGTAACATTTCTTTAGTTTCCAAGAGTGCCCCTCCACTCCTCTTATAAAAGGCCCCCACCTCTACCTCCTTACCCACACATCCAAAGCCTTTGGCTCGGCCAAAACCTGCCCATTTTGTCTCTCCAAATACCTCTATAACTCCTTGAAGCCTCAATTTTGGCCGACGTCTTTCCATTGAAGCCTTTGAGCTCAAACCAAATGGAGTCACCCGATTTTATGGTAATGTCTTCACGTGTGTCCTTTTGTTTTATTTTGCTTCTCCAACCTCATAAACTCTTTTTATTTATTTATTTTGTAACAAATACAGTATATTCAATAAACTAGGATGTTTTTATAATATGTATTTGAGCTACACTTACACACACCTTCGTCTAATGGTTAAAGAACATACTGTTTTTGTGGTTGGCGATTTTAGGCCTCACAAAACAATGATTTTTCAATATTCTTTTAACACCTTTAAAGGTGGCCATTATGATGTAACTGTATTTTACATATGATATATATGGTATTTATGTTTACTATATGATTATTTATTTTATATTTAAACCATACCTTTATTCTTTTCATGTTGTGTAAATGCGATAATTTCATATGAGGAAGTGTGGACTACCGCCCCCTCAAGTGATGTGACTCGTACATGCAATACATGGATTGTATAAAGAATGAAATTAATGAACATATGTGACCTATATAAAATATATATTATACTGGAATTATAATATATATATATATATATATCATTTATTTTTAATTCCATTAATATGACAAAGAAAAAATGAAAGTAGCGTTCATGCGTACGTACGGCCTACCGTCTCCATGAGCGGTGCTTTTCGTTTTTTATCTCCAAATGATATGGAATTGTATAAAATGAATATCTACTGGATATATATGATATTTTAATAATTAATACTATTTTGGAAATTATTTATTTATAACTACACGGACAATCATTTTTCAAACAAGTTCATGTTTGACTCATGTACCAAACATCGACAAAAACATCTGATATGAACTCATATTATTAACCAATTTTTATAAATTTAAAATATGTGATATGAACTGAATAATAATATTTATTGTAGGTCCTTATGAAATTATAAATTGACCGAATTTTATTATTCAGTAATATAAAGACATGAACAAGACAAGTTGGACTTGAGGTAAGGGATCCTACTGCTCTCTTTCTTTTTAAGTACACTCTTTTATGTCATTCCTCTTAAATCTCATCTTTCTTGTTATGGGGATGTTATTTTATATTACTATTACTGTAATTTTTATGTTCATATGATGAGAGACCCTACTCTCTCTCATCTGTCAATTTGGAAGTTTTGAGTGGCGCCGTTAGGCTGCCAAATTTTCGTAAGAGATCTAACCTCTCTCTTTCTTTTTATGTACTCTCCTTCATGTCACTTCTTTTAAGCTCCTCTTTGTTATGTTGGGTGATGTTATTTTATATTCCTCTTTCTGTAAACTTTATTTTAATAGGATGAGAGACCCTATTTTATCTCATCAATCCATTTTTGTAAGTTTTAAGTGGCGCAGTTAGGCTGCCGAGTTTTCATAAGGGATTTTTCATCTCACTTTTATTCCCGTGAGATTCATGCTAAATTTGCACAATTTCTTTTGATTGATATATGTACTGCACATTATTTTACTCATTGAGTAATATACTTTCATTTATGAGTATTTACATCAATGTTGTATTGTCCTTCTTTCACGGGGTGTATGTTTCGAAAGATACCCATGTCCGTAAGGGATCCTTTCACCCTCCTCTTTTTAAAATACTTCTTTTGTTATGTCTTTTAATTCACATACTATTATGATGGGATATGTTCTT
Organism: Viscum album; assembly: GCA_963277665.1. Lineage (NCBI taxonomy): Eukaryota > Viridiplantae > Streptophyta > Magnoliopsida > Santalales > Viscaceae > Viscum > Viscum album. Next base: position 433,154,564 of record OY728121.1, read on the forward strand.
CTATATCCTTATTGATTTAAATTTTATGTCCATGTGATGAGATACCCTTTTTATCTCTCATCAACTCATTTTCTGAATTTTGTAGTGACGTCGTTAGGCTGTCAAATTTTTGCAAAGGAACTTCATAACCCAAATTTGACTCTTTGGGATAAACTTGTACTCCTTGAATATGTCGTTCTATGAATATGTGTTTATAACCTCTGATTGTTTTACACTTAATATCCACTTATATTTGGTGTATTTGTTCTTCACACATAATTATGTAATTGATTTATCCTTAAACCAAGGATACTGTCTTTGTATGGGAATCAATCTCATTCTCCTTTCATTGAGGCATATTTTGTTTTATACACAACATTATTTTATAAGGTGTATAAACCCCTTTGAATTTTATGCTTATTCAAAAGGAATATTTTTTATACAAAGCGTTTTACTACACAAAAAATCGAATGTTTTTTTGTCGTACGTATGCGGTGACAACGACTTTTCTGCTGCCATGACCATTATTTGAGTTTCAGCTTCCTCTACAAGACATACCTTCTTTTTAAAAGAAAAATAAATACCATGTTTTACTTTTATTTTATTTTGGTACTGAAAATGGATTTCATATTGTTTTTATATCAATGTGTTGTATTGATATCTTGTTATTGAAAGGTGGAAATGTTATGTTTCCTTTACGCATGTTTTATGTCATAAGATTATGTTATGGTTCTTTGTAATTTTTATGAAGATGGGTGGTTCCGTGATAATCTATGGGTGGGTGAGCCCGATATAGCTCTCCAATGCCTTGGGTAACACCAAGGAGTGAAACGTTAAGGTTTCTCTGAAGAGATTTAGGGAATATATTGTGGTGGGTATTCCAAACGTAACCAAGAGAGTTACTCCCTACGTAAGAATGTTATGAATGCATCAAGTTACCTTTATGTCTTATGATTTCTATGATTTATTCATGATTTGATTAGTTATGTTAAAGTGATTATGTTTTATGAGTAAGTATAATTTCATTGATTCTTATGTGTACATGTACTCATGTTTCCTTTCCATATATTTTTATAACCCTTACTGAGCTTTTTATGCTCATCCAATGCTTTTGAAATGTTTTTCACAGGTCAAGGGAAAGGTACATGATATGATGATAGTGTAAAAGAAGTGTCAAGAAATAATCCATGTTTTATTTTAAATATGTTTTCATTGATGGGAAAAAATTAATACTATCTTTTATGTAACCACTTTATTTAAATGAGGAATGTAATGCAAGTTTATGTTCTAATTCTCTAAAACTATAAACATGAAAAGATCATCAATGTGTAATCTTGTATTAACTCAAGATTAAGTAAGGTTTAAGGCCGAGGCCTTATAGGAGTCTCCTGGTTCAATAACCAATCCACGTGAGGAAGAATGAAATATTTTGTGGGAGGATTTGGAATCAGATTATAATTTAAATATTAAGTTAATCCATGCACATGGTTTGGATACATATTTAAATAAATCATGTTCAATCGATGAAATATCCACTTTACAAAACCAAGGTTTCATAATTAGTCCACATGGTTTAGTAAACTGAGCACCAGACATAGAAATTCAACTATCTCTAATGTTTTCAATAACATGGGTACCTAGGAAATATACTTGGTTTCTACTAAATTTTCAAAAATAATTCATATAGACCCCAAAAACATTTACACATATTAGTACATGTTTTTAACATTAAAATACATTAATTAAAACCCAAAGATCATGAGGCCTAGTGTCTTTGGAATTCTAAGAATATAAAACATCAAAAGAAACTAAAACGTAACATACTTTTTTTATACTCATTATTTATCTCTTAAATCTCTTTGATCTCCTAAAACTCAAAAGGATATCCTAGGGAATATATAAATTAAATGGATGAGCCAAAAATCTCAGTAATGGAATAAACATGATAATGAAATATAACAAGTCGGTAAAAGGTATAACATGATAACCAAAAATAGAATGGTTTTGATTAATCACATGGAAGTATAACATGATGAAAATGGTATTAAAATATCAAAGTAACCTTTAAATGTGGAAGAAATATATTACATGACATAAACATGAGTTACCAAAAAATTCCTTGACAATATGACATGGGGTACAAAATCATTTAATGGATTAGATTTACTCTATAATCCCATACATAACATCTCAGAAAAAAAAATATTTACCAAATATATTGGAACACTATATGGGTACACCCAGAATAACATGTTCATGATAATTTTTTCAATGAAAAAGACATCAATCAAAATGAATAAATATAAGTATTACCATAGGAAATAAAATGGATTTCTTAATCTTTCATTAAATCATAGTCAATGAAAATTTCATAATAAAGGAATTCGAGCAACGAACATAAGGAATATATTAACCCATAAAAAGAAAAAATAAATATCTGTATATATATAGGTTATTTATATATATATATAGAATTTTGAATCAAACTATAATATCAGCGGTTATTGTTTTTGTTGTTGAAAACATATTGAAAATGTCACATGAAATATTTAATGAGTAAAATACACTTTTAACTTTGAAACCACTTCCCGAAAATCTTATAATTCCTAAAACATTATATAATACTTTTTCATCAAAAATAAACATGTACATTTAAAGGAATATTAAAATAATTGATTATTAATGAAGGTGATAAATTTTTTTCATTCCATATAAGGTAAAATAATAAATTCCCTCTCATAATTTTGTAAAACGATTAAAAAATTTCCTTGTTTCGAAAATGATAGAATGATCCATTTTAAAATTTTTTGTAAAAAATAAAAACATGTGTAAGAATTTATTTTATAATTTTTTATAAAATATTAAAGACATTATTTAAAACATTTTAAGTAAATATATATATATATGAAAAATATTACAGATCTAAAATACGATACAAGATTATTATTACTTACAAACAAACTTCTAGATGTTTATTTAATAAATAAGGGAGGAAATGGATACCAAACACATAAACCACATTCATGACCCGAGAATAATAAAATATGTGTGGTTTAGAAAAATTGCCTTTTATGATTTTAAATATAGTAACCCTGAACATAAATACTCTAAAAAAGAAAAGATATTGTAACATAAAGCCTTTACCGCGATGGTATCTTTCAAATCCAATCTACTTGGATGATGTAAAGTTAATTATAATATAAAATATGAGCTCAAAATGCAATTATTTATGAAGGATTTATGATATATTATGTAAAAGGGGTATCATATAAATCGTATAAATAAATTAGATGCATGACATTAAAATATTCTTCAGTAGAGACAAATTAAGATGAAATCCATTATAAAGGTCGTATCATTAAAGTGAGAATTAATCAATGAAGTTGTTGTCATTTTCAAATTCAATTCCATATAAAAAACAGTAAATATATAATAAATGAATCAAGGGTCATTACACATATAATCTTATCATATCAAAGATAATTAATATGTAATTTAATGCAATGAAAAAAAATTGAGTTATAAAATCCATTACCTCGAGTTTAAATTATCGTATACATAATTTATCTACCCGAATAATTAAATTAAGACACTAATTTACTTAATTAAGAACCATTTTAATTTTTATTACTTTATTTATTTTTTTATTACCATGTAATATTGTTTTACTTAGTCAATTAAATATATGTCGGATTGTTTGATGATATTCATTTCTTATGTCCAAAATGAAATCAATTTGTTGAATATGGTAAAATAATTAATTATTCCATAATATATAGAATAATAATAGTTATATAATTATAATATTTATAAATAAATTTTATTTTTAAACCCATCCATTAAATATGGTCATGAAAAATGAGCTATGTTACAATCATGGAGACAGTAAGTAATACGTTCGCATGAGTAACGTTTCCATTTTTCAATGATCATGGTGGTAAGAAGGTAATTTTTATTTTATCTTTATATTATAAAAAATATATAAAAAATATATAATGATTTATTTTAAGAAATTATATAATTCATCCATGTGATGTGGTAATGAAAATCAAATCACATTGCTTGGTGAAGCTGATAATCTACACATCCTGATGAGTGATGTTATAATTTTTCTATGAACAGAAAGGGAATAAAATATATGATATATTTATTTTTCATAATTATAAATATTTCATGAATAATATATATATATATATATATTATATCCATTATCATAAATAGTAGTGAGAGGTGATGATGGATAACTAAATGCATCGGTCTAGGTGGCGGTAGTCTGTCATATACACAAATGATGGTTCTGTTTCCTATTTGATTGAAGATGTGATAGATGTAGGTTATTCCATTAACATAATAAAATATTAGTATATGACATATATTTATTTAATTATATCATAATTGTTCAATAATATTTTATGGAGGTGGAAGAAGAAATGAAACAAAATGCTTGATTAATAATGATAACTCTTCATCAGAACACCACTTTAGGTTTGAACTAAAAGCCTTTGAAGGAGGTTTTTATAATAAAATAAAGGCCTATAGAATGATGGAATGGTATTAAGGATGTTATTAGGTATTATATTAACCTAAAAAAGTATTATGTTATTTTTAGAGGATAATATATGATATTCCCATTTATAAGTGTGAAAGAGTGGTATTTTTGTAAATACAAAAAACTATTAAATAATGTGAAGCCACTGTAATGGAAAAGTGCATAAAATTTTTATAAATGATATATTTTATGGAATATAAGTTCTATAAATACAAAATAAAACAAATATAAACATTTTTTAAATATGTAATTCCCTTTAACATTATGGTTACTCACTTTACTATTTAGTTTTCCCCACGGTAACTAGAATTTTACCTTGGTACTTTATCCTCTTATCCAAAAAGTAAAATGAGACTTATAATATAATTTGGGAAAATGATTATAAATATGAAACCCAATTTATCATATAAAAGGACTATGTTTATGGAATGTTAATTTGATATCAAGCACATATACTGCATAAAACCTTGTTTTAACATTAACTGTGGTAATTAATTTTTAGTGTTTTTAATATTTATTATAAAAAAATAAGATGAAATTATTACCTAATATTTATTTTTTATTGGTCTATAGGTTTTAACCTACCTTAGTTTGTGGAGAACACTGACACTTGAATGGACTATTATCAACTTCCGAATACGTTTACATTTATAACCACATATATTTGACATAAGGGCTAAATCCTCTATCACATTACATGTCTCTCACACTCCAACCTAATATGGATTCATAAATTATTTCCAATAACCATCAAATTTCAAGGTACATAACACAATAATATAGGGAATTACTCAAATTCATAAACCAAAACATAAACCTATAAAACTTATAAAAACTATAAGAAACCCACTGTTTTGCACCACACAACCTAATCCTTGATGGGTCACATATCACTCCTTAGATGAGTTGGTCATCTCACACACGTACAACACCATGATCACTACATAATTTCTTAATACATAGTAGATTCCTTAACTCATGCATCATTCATGCTCATATTCTCATGTCCTATCATTCAAACCTCTCCTAATTACACCTTAGAGGCATTTCAGTCTGTTGTTTTACCAATACATGATCATCCATCCACCAAACTCATTGGTAGCCTCTACCATAACCACTGGACCATCAACTAAGGAACCAAGTTTAGAACCAATAAATTACTTTACCATATTCTATAACAAATTTAAAATAGCAAGCTTGTAGTTAATATCAACATCACACAACTCGATGCTGATCTTCACCTTTTTTTCATAAGGGTCTCCATTCAAAAAATTGCCACTAATCATGGAATTACTTGAATCATTTATTATTTAAAAAACTTTCATCATGATATTAGTATTATATATGGGTTTAATAAACAAGAACATTGTCCATAAAACTTGACATACTATAACCAAGGTTCTAATCCTCCAATAATACAACACAATTGACTTAACTACCTTTACTTAATGCAATCTATCCTTGGTCTCTCCATCAACCATCCATTTGGATTACTTATAAAAATTAAAAAACCTCATCTATAGAACCCAAATGAAACACCATGGTTATTCCCAACTAATAACCAAAAATATCAACGAATCGCAATGATAAACCATGTTCCACCAACAGAGCTTCCAATAAACTTTATTACATTCTAATACTTCCTTGGATAATACCTTTACCTTAACCAATCATCAATCGATGAAGCTCATCCACACAAAGGATACACTATCCATTTCTAGAAAACCACCACAAATAAAACACTTATATCAATCCCAACATCTAGACCACAGTTTTATGAGATGTTACAGTGGTTATCCTATACTTCTCTATATTCCTAGAACAAGTTCCCTGGACACCAAATGATATGACACCACCTTACTCTAAGAAAATACAATATGAAACTATTTTTGGATTAATGAAATGTTTGATCCTATGGTAGTTCACTAGGGCTCTAACCATAAGAGACACTTCCAACCACACCCAACACTATAGAAGAAACTGTCATTGAGCATTGCATGCTAGATCCAGATACTCACACAAAGGCCATTTCCAATGACCCATCAGAAAACCCATGTTTTCTCAAACCATGAAACTCCCAACTCCAATGTCATCTCATCATGCATCCACAAGAACTCCACATCTTATCACATATTAATACCACCATTTATCTCATGGTACTATCACTATAAGGAACATATAGAAGACTCATATAACTCTAATTCCTTGATTTGGTTTCCAAGATGAACCATAATTTAACCTTAAACATTACACACACTAACCCTGTAAGAAGGGTCATCCCAAGAACCCATATCATGATGTGAACACCTTGTTTATGTTGTGAACCATTAATGATATTATCAATTATACCATTGTCTGATCCAACATCCAAAAACCCTCCCTCTAGATTCTATAATGTCCTTGAATATCTCACTATTGTCATGCTTCATGAATGTAATATGTCACCTAATAAAGCTTGATCCTTGGTCCACACTAATCGAGAATCACTATCTAAGGTCCCAAAAACCATGGTCACGTACTACCATATGCGAAATACCATAATGTAAAATTCACTTTCCACTCAAGGAAATGTTCACAACCCACTCACATACATCTCATGTCCTATGGAACCGGATCATTCCACTAACCAGTACAAAACCAATGACCGATTGTGCCACCATTTTCCTATACTAAAACTAGCTCAACCCTTACACACAAATTTAAATATCAATATTCTAGTGTAATATCACAAAAAACCCATATAGCTCAAGGATTTATGACAAAAACAACACCCCAATAGCCCAACCACTAGAGGTTCCACAACTTTATCAAGAATTACATAGCCAAATTATTTATATAACCCCACTATAATCACACTAGATAGAGCTATAACATCATCACTAGGAATACCACAGGACAACCCACCCATTTAAGTGTAAATCATGGACTAATTTTCAAAGATAATCATACCAAACACCTATGAGCTCATTCCCTAAAATAATCTATTCACTAAACAAAAACATTGTTACGTCACCAATTGGGAAAAATAAAATTAAAAAATAAACAATAACCCTTGGGACATGATTCTTAGAAATCAAAATAAGAAAGGCCCTACAATGGGGGGTAACACACACACACACACTATAAAACTAATATTAATGTTCCAAATGAGGCTATCTAAAATCCCAACTAAGAAAACCAATCCATTATACCTTTTGAAATATCATATCAAACCACATACTCAAAAAAAAATGGGAAATCACATTCAAAAAATTCAAATAAAAATATCAATTTAATTTCAAACACATGAGAATAAATCAAACCATTTTCTAATTTGAAAAAATTCGGTAAAAACTAAACTCAACCCAATTCATCTCTCATATAGGGTGAAACTACTTTTTAAACCTTCTACTCCCTTTTCAAAATAAACCATCATAACTTTTCCGAAATAAATTTGAATTCAAAAAATTCTCTTTAAAAAGGTCATATTTTCAAAATCCCTTTATCAACACAAAACCCATGGAAAACCATTTAACACTCTTTACTCCAATTGAGTTTTCCATTTTAAAACATTCATAAATCTAAAAAATGACCTTGCAAATTAAAAAAATACATAAAATAAATTTAGTTCCTAAAAAACGATCAAGTAGATATCATTAACACCTACACATTAATCACAATCACATATATAATAGTTAAAAACATATTCTGGTTCTATTATTCATAATAAACAAGTACACGACATATAATCCTAAGTGTTTATCTATGATACATTAACTCACCCACTATTTCCCATCGGGCTAAGGTAAAATACCATAAACCATAACTTAAAAATAATGTGCATCACTTGAGGTATAATAAGTTAATAGTAAAAGCAAAAAACAAGGAAAAAAACCACCCTTGGTGATGAGTAATTCCCTTATAAATGGGATAGCTAATCCCATACATGAGTTTCCTAAGAAGTCCAAAAAATTTCATCTTCCCTATTTTCCAAGCCCTAAAAATTACTTTAAAATAAAAAGGACTCTGATACAATTTTGTAACACCCCCACCTTGAATCACCTAGTCTATTAAATAGAACCACACGATCTCTTACTTCTCTCCCCATATACAAGAGGTTATCAACTAGAGAAGAGGGACTAAGCCGCACTGTGAAGAGACTATGCCCCCAATATAATGAAAAATCAATGTACACAGTAACAAAAGAAATAATAATCAATTTAAATCACCATAAAAAATATAATGGAAAATGAAATACCATATCAAGATATATTAAATGGAATTTAAGAATAATAACCAGTCAATAGTATCTCTGTATATGGTGGATCAGTGTTCCAAAATGAATAAGATATAGAAATATAAATGAGGCATGAAAATAATATATCTCAAAGTCTTTCCTAGAATTGACTAATTCTTTTCTTATTCACCCACTAAACTACCCAACATAGGTACCTTACTTTTCACTAGAGCTATAACTATAAAGTCTACACATGAACTGAGATTCACCTACAAGGTGTGTGGATAAAACTAGTAGTAAAACATCAATATATCCTAAACATAAATAAAAAACACACACACACAGAGAGATATATATATATATATATAGTTGTATGAAATTACTAGAAAGGAAACATAAATAATGATACTACCGTCTGGGTCATTGTTCACTTACCTGGATTCCATGAACCTATGTCCTATATATTTTGGCACTACACTAGAATATATTTCACATCATGATAGAACCATAATTTATAAAAGTTTGCATAATTTTTTTGAATGCTAAAATATATCATCAATAGATAACTACAATAATATCTGAAGCAAATTTTTCATATCATCCCATGAATCAATCATCTCACTAATGGATAACCACCATGTAATCTGAGAAAGGTTCTACTAATTTTTCTATGACTCAATAATCCAATGATAGATAGGAAAATAAAATGTCAATGATCATTTTCAATTTATATGATAAAGTACTCATAGCTAGACACATACACCCACATGTCCATAAAATCATATAATAAAGTCTCACAGAGCTACACACACCCAAAAAACAATTAAGTCATATATATTTATATAAATTTTATAGAATACTAGAGACATAATATTTCATGTGTATTAGGCCTAAAATCTCCATGATACACCTCCCGAGTCAACACCATCAAATAAAATCCAAAAAATATTTCCAAAGTTCATCACATTAAGAATATATATTGATGATCAAAGTAGAAGAATATTCATAAGGATAATATAATCTAATATTTACCCAATTGAAATTTTATTAATGAATGAATATCGAATCAACCAATAAAATTATGGAAATTATGGATGATTTAGGTTTTTTATCCTATGAGGATGAAAAACGTTTTATCAAGTCATTCTATAAACCTTAGATCTATAACAAAATATCTAGTATAAGGTTCCTTTAGAGACAAGATGTGATTGTCAAGGAGAAGAAGAATAAAACTTGGACATGAATTTGATTTCTATATTCAATGATCCAAGATTTTATCGAAATGAATGTTTGATGGAATTCAATCACCAAAATTTCCTAGAGGTGTCTCCTGGTTCGAGAACCCTGGACATAGAAGGAAGGATGATAGATTTTGGGGAAATTTTATTATTAAAATTATAATTCTTAGATTAATTAAAACCATTCACATTATTTGGACAGAAGGTTTTAAAAATCATGAACTAATTGTGTGGTATCTACTATATAGGTCCTAGTTTCCAGGGTTGGGTCACATGTTTTGGTAAAATATACACCATCCATGAAAATGTTATTATAATTAAAGTGTCTAATTATATGGTATTCTTTGGAAATACACATGATTTCTTCTAACCATGCATCAAAAGTGTCCCCTTTAAACCACTTCCAATACTTACCAAAACTATATAAAAACTCCCTAATACCAAACCCAAAAAAACATAGATGAAAAGTCAAAAAGATAATACAAAAGGAAAGGAAAACAAATATAATGCCCCTTATAAATTTATGGTCAATTATAATTTTGAATTGGTTGTGTAATTAGTCATATATCATTTTATAATTTCATATCATCTTTTGTTATTTGTATTCTTCTTGGTTTCCTTTTATTTGAAATTTATTAAATATTTCTTATATTATTTATATTTTTAATGGTTACTTGATATCGAAGGAATAGTCGCCCCAGTTCATGATTTAGGCCCTCACCTCTAGGTGGTAGCCTCTTGCATATAGGGAGGAACATGTAAGTCCATGCCGTTATCTTTCTTGGACTTGGTGATTCCAGATGAGTTACATTTGTCAAAAATCATACTTTACAAGTGATCGAGTTCTTGTATGAAATTGATATGGTTCATGACACCTTGGATGTATTTGAGACATGGTGTGGAAGTTCACTATTACCATTCATGTAGTGATTAATACTCTAAAATAGTGGTTAAAATCCTTAGTTATTTATATTATTTCCCTCTTTATTGACCTTAATGGTCGATATGCGATTTTTTCCCGATGATATTTTTTTGTGGATAAAGATTAAATTATGTAAATTAATCCCCTTATCATAAAGACCCTTACAATGGACCAAGATTTAGGTACAAAAGTAAATCGGGAACCACCATTAATGTTTTTTACTAGAATAAGAGTGGGTTTCCTTTGTTAGTATTGTTGGTCAGTACTGGAGTGAGTTCCATCTTTATTGATTCTAAATTTTAACTGTAATACCTAAAACCCTACTATAGTAGGTAATAACTACATTCATATCCTATTAAACAATGTTAACTTTAATGATCCTTTATTCATTATTTTTTAAAAAAAATTAAATTTTGAAATTAAATGATTTATATTTGAGAAAAATTATTTTAACTTCATATTAGTAATGTAAAAATTATCTTATGGTGTTTTTTTGGAAATTTTTTCTAATAATTTGTTTAATTAAATTATAAATAAAATATATTTTTTACTAATACTGTAGAATTTATGAATATGTCATGAAGTAATTATGGATTATAAACTTATAAAACATTTCTCATGACCAAAAAAGTATCTAATAACTAAAATGAGTCAATAAAAAAAATATGTTAAATATAGAAATAACCCACGTTTAAAATTTTGAAACATTATTAATATTTATTACTAATTTTGATTTGATTATTTTAATAAGGTGAAATTTGGTTTTGGATTAAATTTTAAAATACATAAATATTATTTGTTTTATTTAAATCAACAACATTTATAATTTTATCCAATTCCATTATACATAAAAATACTTTTTCTAAAAATGGGGGTTTACAAGGGTTAATGTTAAAATTTATTTTCCCACATATAGAAATTTTATTTGATAAAATGGAATTCATATTTGGAATTGGTTGGTCCAAAATATTTATCAAATATAATTTTATTTTATACATTGAAAAAAAATAATTGGGTTAAAAATTAACTGCCATGATAAAAGTAATATGACTATTTTAGGATAATTAATTTTATAAGAGTTATATAAATTATATTTAAAAAAATTTGAATAATCTTTTTTAAATAATAAATCTAATTTTATTTTTAAAAATATTGAAAAAATGCACAAAATCACTCAATTGATAATTGATAAGAGATAATAATATAAAACACTAAATATATAAAAATCTAGGTTTCTATAAAAATATTTTTCCATATATCTTATGTTTTAATATAAAAGACAATTTTATTATATTTATAAATTTAATTAAATTAAATTGTGTCTAAATTTGGTTTCATTACCTCAAAATTTGGTAAGTTGGGTCATATTATATTTTTAGTAATAAAATATTCACTATGGTTAATTTTCTAACAAAATTAATATGGGTAAAAATGGGTAAAATAAGTATATAAAATTTTTAAAAATTAAAAGGACACATACACCTTAAAGAAATAATTTTTACGCAAGAAATTCATAACCACATGTATGACCTAAAATACCATATCTAACTCAATTAACTCTCATGTAATTCCATCATTACCCCTTACCTAACTCATGTTTCTAAGGAGATTCCCCTTATTTTCAAATATTAAAGGATCTATCTGGAATCAATTCAATACCACTAAAACAATTAAAATATATCCTTTATTCATATCCATTTTATCTATCTATAATCCTATTTTTTTGAAAAAATCTAGTTATATAATATAATTAAAAATCCTTCATTCCAGAGGAACTCGTATCGAGAAAAAACAAATTCAACAGGTGAGGGTTTCCAATATTTTTCAATCCTTTTAAATGATTTATTTTATAATATCATTGTAATATATTTATTTGATTTTAATTTCAGGGTAATATCTCACATTTTAAATTATTTTATTGAGATACTACATATTCACTCTCATTATAGCCTTTTCCCGGTCCAATATTATACAGACGTTAAGGTTCTCATTCTACACATTCCATTTTTAATTACAAGCCATTTTAATGTCATCATGCATGTAATTAAATGGATTTATAAGGATTAATCAACATGATATAAGGGAAGAGACTATCCTTAATGATCATTATGTATTCAAGAAGAGGAATCATGTGAAAATTTCATAATGTGACTCCCAAATCGATCATGTTAGTTATAAGGATATGTTCAATTTTGATTCTAAATAAAAAGTGAAAGGTTGAACTCCTTTAGATGTGATAGACACACGGAATAATTTTTAAGAGGTATTGAAATATGAATCCAATATCTCTTTCTCAAACCTTGGCACACCCCCTCTGAGGAGGATTATTAATAAATGACAGATACCTCATGTCTCATCCAATCAGGATGATGATAAGAAAAGGTGAATATATAAATGTATTATATTATTGTGGGAGTTCATATTACTCAAGGTGAGTTAATATTGAAATTTGATGATCATATTAAAAGAATCACAATGATATGAGGGTCTTAGGATTGGATAATGATGGAAATTGTTATATGATACTATCATGTGGTGTTTCCTTCAGATAAATGTAAGAGGAGGGCATGATGTATTACATCGATATCCTTGAAGTCTGGATTCTTAAGAATTTGAGAATGGGATATAAATTTTCACCCTAACAATGTGAGTAAATCTAATTCATAGATATAGATATGTATATTCAAGTTGAATTGGCTTTACTAGAACTCATATATTCTTTGGGATATTGTGTGTTCTTTTTGGAATCCTATCAGGATGGATGAGAAAATATATATTCAGATATTTGGGCACTATGCCAGAATTATGGTAGAGGTTTACATAGATATAACTCTGGTGGATGTGTTTGTTCTAACAACAAGGTATGGTAGAATAAATCATGAAATTTTATATGAGAGGAAACCTAAATTATTTATGTGACTCAAGTTAATTGGACATTTAGCCTTCGAATGTAATCAAGAAAAGTAATGTAATTTTTTAAAGAATAAGTTTAATGATGAGGATAATTTTAGAAAGAGGAAAGGGAAATCCAAGATCTTGAATCATGACTCACACTTTAATATAAATAAGGAAACTTTTACATTATGCCCTATTGACATGCATGTTAATGGAAAAAATATAACATTAAAATTAAGAGGGTCTCGGGCCTTCTGGATAAGGATTACCATAATATGAGCTTTAGATAAAGGAGCTATAAAATGATATCATATATCTCCTTAGAATTATACAAAATTAGGAGTCTATGAGAATCTTTCAATATTATCACCTTTCTTATGAAATGATGGTTGGATATGGAGAATTTAATATCTTTGGAGATTCAAATACCTATCATGGGAATGATGGGGTTGAGCCTTACTCTATATTGAATGTAGAAAATTAAATGGGAATTAAAATGAAACATAGTAGAAATATGATGAACATTCTATAAGGATACTTTGTATATATATTGAGGAACATTTTGACGGGTAGATTTTCAATGCACATACACTCCCATTCAACAAATACCACCAAGATGGACATAATGATTTCAATTAGGACCAAAACAAACAAAATTATATAAAGGATACTGTGGATGGAGAATTCACACAAATATCTTCATTTAGGGATACTAATAGAAGGATTATTTCAGAATGAACCCCACAGAAAATGGAATCTAGAATTAAATTCAAAACACTAAGTGGATAATTATAGACTGATGAAGATGATAATTTTCAATTCATTGATAATACTCATAAAAGTTATGATAAAATTAATTTTGAACAAGTTTTAAATGAGGAAACAATATTTGAAAAAAAATAAAATGGGGGAATAAAAATATTAAAGGAAATAGGTAACATTGACTGTGATACAAAAGTGGGGCCTCTAAAAAGAGGCCAAAACCTTAATTAATGAGGATAATATACTATAATTATCAAGTACTAGGTAATTACCCAACATCCAAGTACCTTAGACATTATATCATGGCCTATGGAACCATGATTCATATCATTGTTGAACCTAAAATGTTATTTTAGAGTTGTAAATATTTCAAGTGGGAATCCTTTAGACACATGTTTTCCTATCAAAATATATGTTAAATCATAGTCTATAAACCCTTAAGGGGAACATTTTTCATCTCCTTTGTGTATTATTCCAAATAATACATTCTAATAATAGATCAATAGAAGGATCTTGAGATCCAAGTTGGAAACATGAAAACAAATGGGTGATGATGGGAAATTTTAATTTTGTCTTGAGACTAGAAGTGAAAATTGGATCCAAATTCAATAGAATAGAATCACTGGAGTTTTCCTCTTTAATTAATCATTGAAATATTGTGGAATCCCAATTTTAATATTTGAATTTACATGGATTATGTACACATTGAATGGAAGGAAAGAAATAAGTCTTGATTAGTGCTTTGTCCATAAAGATGAAAAATGTGATGAAAATGGGGTATTAGGTTTCAAATTCCCAAAGTATTATTCAAATCAAAATCCCACTATTGTAGATATCTCCACTAAGGTTACAAGGCCAAAGCCTCTTTCATTTCACTTCAATAATGGCTGGATTATCACTCCTGGATATAGGGAATTAATTTTAAGTATTGGGAAGGTAACCCTCTTGGAAGCCACTTTGCTAAGAAATTAAAGTAGGCCAAAGGATTATTAAGGTAATGGAGCACAAAATACTTATCTAAGATTGATCTTTACGTGAAGGATGTTATTGAACAACTTTCTCACATTCAAATTATAAATCAGCAACATAATTTCCCCTATAGAGGAAATATAAGCCCATTCTAAACAATATGACCATATTAAATTGAACAAAAGGATTGAGAAAATTCGTATGAATGTTAAATAGTTTAATTATGGTTATAATATCTCACAATTATTTCATTAACTACATAAAAAATAGATTTAGTGAAATTAATAGTTCCATGATCATTGAGGGGAACCTCTATGACTCTAAAAATAAAATTTTAAAGGAAGAATTAGATTATATTTATTATCTATACTCTGATGATGTAAGGGATGGTACACTTAAAATGACTGAAAACATAACCCCATACATTTATGAGAATTAAAATCAATAATTAATTATAGAACCATTAACATATGATATAAAAGTGGCTCTATTCTCCCTCAATAAGGACAGTGTAGCTGGTCCATATGATTTTACAAAAAAACATCATCCTGTTTTATTGGGATATTTCACATGATGAATTGACAAATTAAGTGAGGGATTTTTTCACTCATGCTTCTATGCTCTATAGAGTCAAATCACATTTTATTTCCTTATTTCCTAAAATGAAAATTTCAATAGACATAAAATATTTTTGGTTAGTTTTGATTGGAAATACTATAAGAAAAGTCATTAGTAAAATAATTATAACCCGGATGGGGAATTATTAAAGAAAACATCACCTCAAATCAATTTGGGTTTGTACTAGGAAGATGCAAACAAAATTTTTTTTTCATGGAATCAGAAATAATTAATCTGATGAAGAGAAAAATGAATTAAGGGAACATTTCATTCAATATTTACATATCCAAGGCATTAGATACATTAACGTGGAGCTTTATTTTTTCTATTCATAGGATATATTGGTTTTCAGATGCTTTCATTAGAATTTTACAAACCATTATCACCTCTAAAAGGCTTTCCATACTCATTAATGGATCCCCAAAGAGTTTATTTCAGACTATTAGTGGTGTTTGATATGGTGATACACTCTTAAGGATTTTGTTTTCCATTTATAAAGATTATATGAGTATATGGATTAATGATCTTGTAAAAAATGGCATTTATAGGTGTATCAAGGTTGGTAGAAATGATTTCACCCCATCACATCTGTTGTATGTAGATTACATTCTTTTCAGTGTCTAGGATTCCCAAAAAACTATATGTGAAATTATGGCTCTGTTCACACTTTATGAAGAAGTTTCAGGGTAGTATATTATTTGGAACAAATCCTACATTATATTTGGAGAGTGAATTATGGTTGGTAATAAGAAAAATATTATGAGGAAACATGGAGTTAAAATAGAATCCCCCATTTTAATTTCCATAGTGTTCCCTTATTTTTGTGAAATGTGAGGAGTAAGTACCTTTGTAATATCTATATTTTAATTATTAATCAATTTCATAGATGGAAATGGGAAATCAATGTCCAAATAAGTAAGGGTATACCTTGTCAACTTGGTGATTACATCTAATTTTTTATTCCTTCTCTATTTTTAGATGTACAAGAAGTCTCATAAAAAACATCAAGGTATGATATATGGAACATCATATATTCTGGGCTGGTGTATGAGAGGAAGTTGATTACAATGTCATGGAAAGAATTTATTAATCCTTTTGAAATGGGAGGACTTGGAATTAAATATGTAAGGATATTTAAAGATGCCCTTATGGGGAAATTCACATGGAATATTTTTAATCCTAAGGACTTTTTTAGTGAGTTTTTATAAAAAAGATTAAAAATGAGGATGATGGAAGGATACCAACAAAACTTATTGTCATCGATTTAGTATTTGATCAATCATTCTTTGAATGAGATATTACAGAACACACAATGGCTGGTGAGTAGGAAATCTAATCTAAACTGTTGGAGCACATTCTGGTTGGACAACCCACTTAAAGACATTGTTAATATACTAGTGGATTGGGAATAAATTTCCATTTCTGGTATATTGATCCTGTTACGTATCCTTGATGTAATTTTCCCTTTTTGAACGAAAATAGAGATATAGAATTATGATTTTAGGTATATGGTTTTTTTGACCATGAGTCTCAATAGGAATGGATGGTTCAACAAAAGATTTTACTTTATGATGAAATGTGAAGGATTCAGTCTACCACTTATATTATTGTTAATGTTTAAAGTACACTTTATTCAAACATCAATATTTTCACTTATTTTGAGGGTATGGAAAAGAGACATCCCCCACATGACCAATTAAATAGGGTTAGCCAAGTCATTATTTCAGCTTGCCACTTATGCTTTAAGGATTAAGTGGACATAAGTCACCTCTACATGGGATTTAATTATTTAGATAGTCTCTAGAATTATATGGTAAATAAGTTTGGTATTTTTGTATGGACTATTATGAAACATGAACATTTCATGTAACTTGTTTTTACAACTGGACAGAGTGATCATATCTGTAATCTGTTTCTGGCTGCTGTAGCTGCAAATATTTATTTGGTTTATAATGAAATAAATGCGAGTATATATAGAAACCAAACACCTTCCACACATAATCATATACATTATATATATATATTCATTTTAACTCTAAGGTGAAAAATGGGGCTATGAGAAACCCCATGTAAGACCTAAAATATCTTATAATGGTGGGTGTCTTAGAAAAAACTAGGAAACATATTGTTCTTAAATCCATTCGATGGATTCTCATGAACAGAACATGGATTAATGTCAAAATAAATGGTGTATCCTCTGGTATGTCAGGGCCCTTAGGTTGTGGATGTATTTTCCACATATATTGTGTCTTTTTTAAATGATGTTTTTATCATTACACATGCAATGGAATTACTTATGAAGTTGAATTGTAGGAGATAATATATGATATAAAACATGTTTTATGGCATAATTCGAACTCATTATGAATTTAATATGATTCTAAATCTAATTTTAATTACGTAATGGGAAGAACCAAGGATTATCCATGGAATCTTCTACCTCATTGTATTGATTGCATTCCACATGTCAATAATATCAATTTAGCTATTTCATATGCCTACAGGGAAGTGAATGAAGTGGATAATGCTCTGTCGAATCTGGTGATCATTGAAACATGTTCATTTTGGTCCTTTCTAACTCTAGACTATTATGTACCAATGGTATATTCACATATTGTAGGAGTGTTTCACTCCTGTATTTGTAAACCCCCTTGTTTTTCTTGATATTGTATCCACTTATCCTTAATAAATTTTGGGATTGGGAATTCCTGGATCATTGAAATTCTTGGATCATGGATTTATCATCCATTTTAAATATTTTAATGAATTTTAGTCTTATAAAATCCTTTTCATAAGATGTCGTAATTCCTCAAAATCATAAATTTTGGAAAGTAAAGATTATGTTGGTTTCCTTACAATGACATCCCTATTTGGACACTAGAAAGTCGAAAAAAAATATGAACTAAATGTACATAGGGGTAATTATCCAAAAAAAGTATGTTTGAGTTTCAACTTGATCTTTACTTGGTTCATGGTGATTGGGACTAATATTTCACACCATTCTAAATACTCTTACAGTATATAGTCTAGATAATTTATGCACTCTTTATGAACCATAAGGAAGGGGATGTCTACCATTAAGATGGTCTCCTTCCAATATAAAATATTTAACTTAATTACTATATTCTATTGATAAACTATCACTTTTATAGTACCCACTTCCACTACATTATATATAATAATTTGATAGGGGTACTTAAAATTACATTGATACTAACCTATAGTTTTTTTGTTGATTATGTTATGATCTCTTATACAACCACATTATTTCATATATTTATTTGGGAAATTATTAACGTGGATGTATATCCATTAATCTATATGGAGTTAGTTATTGGTATACTTACCTATAAATTTTTTCCATTTATTGATTAGGAAAATATTGGAAATCCCTATACTTGTTATTTTAATATTGATGATTATTGATTACTAAGGCATATAGGTAATTTTTAATATAGATTATTCATTCCATCATATGATGAATTCATTGGATGTAATTAGTGATGGGTGATTCCTGATAGAGATATCTCCTCGATGCATCGATAAATTTCATGAAAAAAATGATCTGGGGTATTGGCATATGCCTCACCCATTTATGGATGTTTTGTTAGTCCAAGGCACTGATAACATGTTTATGATATATGATATTATGAATTTCATCAGTATGAGGTTAGTGATTATTATTTATGGTTTTTATATTATAATGGATATTGTATTCCATCAGTTTAATTTTATTATGGTATCAATATATTCAATAATTCTTCTAATACTATGTATGTCAGTCTTTTTTTGATAGTTTTTGTTCTAGTATACTCCTTACGAAACATATGAGATCATCCTTTTTTAATTTTCATTTCTATAAGAATCTAATAAAATATAGAGTGAATGGAATGAATAAATTTTAGGGATGTTCTTCCAAATAATGTTAATTAGAAATAATTTTTGTATGATAATATCATAACCAATGCTCAATACCTTGTGATGATCAGGATTTGATATGTCTCCGCATTAACTTGACCCTCCTAGTGCTTCACCCTTCCTCCTCTTTCACCACCCCCTTCTTCCTAGGTTTTATGTGAATTATTTATTTATTGATGGTGATCCACACCTCACTTAGGTTTAACACATCCTCCCATTATCATTTTCTCCCCCCTCATCTCGATTGGGGCTGTTCACTAGTACGGATACCAGTAGCCTCTCACCACCCCTCTTTCTGCCTAACCAAATGCATTATAATTACATGCTGGTTCTATGTGTTGATGTTCTAGAAGGTTTGGGTCAGTGCTGGTGGTGGAATCCTGTGTTCTCCCTCTATTATTCCCTTTATGGTCAACCCATCTCATTCAACCCCATTTTTGTGGGGTACCGATGCAGATATCCAGTCATCTAGGGATGGTGCTATTGGGGGGATAGTAGCGATCTTGGCCCTTTTTATTATTTGGAAATGACTTAATCTTCTCATCCTTTTGGTTTCTTTTTATTATATTTCTTGAAGGTTTTCTCTAGTGGTATTCTTGGATTCCTTTTTGTCTATTTTTATTTTTTTTGTTCTTCTCTGTTGTGGTTTTCTATTTGGATTATGGTATTGGGATATTGGGTTCATTCTTGGTGATGGTAATGTCTCTATGTGGAGGCTCTAAGATGCTTCAACTCTTCCCTGGCTTCACGTTCCCTCTCTCCTCCCTAGGTCGGAAGTCTAGTGCGATGGTTATCATGGATTCTTTGAGATGTGTTGTTCGAGTGGCTTCTAGTGCTCTAAGAGGTCAAAAATTCATTCAATAGTGTGTTCTGATGGGAAAAGGTATGTGGGATAAAGATGTGGTTTTTGGGAACGTGATACAAGATAAAGATCATGGTTTTTTTCTGATTTGTTTTAGATTTGTGAGAAGGTGGATTTCTTGTATATTGGTGGTATGGTTTGGCAACATCGTTGGTGTTTAAATTGTAATGAGGTTGAATATTTTCTTGAAAAATATGGGTGGAAGCTCTTTACTAGTTCTTATTCTGGAGAAAAATTCATTGGTATCCAGCTTCGATGGTTCTAGGGAGTCGACAACAATGGGAAAAAATCTTAAAGATAGTAATATGATTTTCCCTAATGTTCTAATCAAGATCTCCTTGTCTTTCATTCCTTGGATTAATTTTTGAAATATGAGGTGATGTGATATATATGATGATGGTGGTTTGGTGGGTTTAGAGGTCCCCCATGATTTGGATTGAGGTGGGCAGCTCATCTTTTGAATATTGATTTTGGTGGTTTTTCTAAATTTTGGATATGAATTTTGAATATTGAAATCTTGAATTTTGATTGAGGTGTGTAGTATGTATGGAGGTTATGTGGGATCTATGTGTCTCTTTTTATTTGGTTCCCACTTATCCAAAAACAGGATTTTAATTATGTCAAAATAATTTATTGTGGATATCATAACCATATTAGGACAATTTACCCATGTTATGAAAAATTACCTCACCTACATATAGCAACAAGTTGATCCACAAAATGGTGTAACTATATTGGACTTTTTCATATGACAGAAACCTCCATCATAACCTATAAATAATATTCCAATGGTATATGAGTAATGGATCAAGACACTAGAAAAGATATTTCTCACTCTAGGATGTAATGAAATGAAAAATGTCAGTTTGGTGGCTTATCAATAGAAGATATATATATATATCAATGGTGGATAAAAATTTAGAACACTAAAGTAGAATTAAAGATAGGGAACATGAAAAATATAAAGTTTAAGGAGGTATTATAGGAAAAGTAATTTTCTCATAAAAAAGGGTTGAAATTTAAGGAAAATTTAACAATATATGGAAGGAGTGTGGAAATTTTATAGATTATAAGGCAAGATAGTCATGTTGTATAATGAACTGACCTTAAACATTACATAATCATGAGTTAGGTCAATAGTTTTAATTTTTTTCACATTATGGATATTAGGTTTTAGAGTTTAATATAATTATTCCATAACATATACATAACATAACCATAAATATACAATTTGGACACTTCCGAACAATATCCATTTTTTCCATAACCCGAAACATTCAAAATAATGCATGATATATTTTAATAAAACTATTCAATACTTTCAGCTTGATTTCCTAAAATCCCTAAATCACCCTGAAGTCCTATGAAAAACATTAAAATATGGGATGAGCATAAAAATCTTAGTAAGGGATATAAAAATAAGAAATTTGTTATTTTATTGATAAAAAATAAAACTCCAGAAAAAATTTGCTTGAAAACATAACATTTTACCCAAAGAGGTAAATATCATTGTTTAATATGTATCATTTACTTTACCTTTCAAAAATAAATGATTTCCATGAATACTCATTAGAGACTTAGAAAATTAATGTAGGTACCATGGTACATCATAACATTTAACCCTCAAGGAAATCTCTTAGATTGGAATAGCCATACTAGAAACATCCAATTCAATTCTCTGAAGAATATATTCATTACCCAATCTATTAGAGAGCTATATTGGTGAACCCATCATTTAATATATAACTGTATAACTTGAATCTATCTAATATCACCCATCATTTAAAATTTCCACAATCCAAAACATGAAATAAAACATTACATTATTTGAAAAACTTTTTTAAATTCATATGAAAAACACTTGTAGATATTGAAATTCCATTTTCTTTGAAAAACACAATTTTCAATAAAAAATACACCTTCCCTATAAAACCCCATTTTCAATTCCAAAATAACCAAAAAATATATCATTTTTCTTCATTTATTAAAATATGAAATCTTAGAAGGGAATCAAAAAATAAAATAATGGGCATGAAAGTGGACAGTTCATTGTCTCCATGTACGTTAAGAATAGAATATTCCTTTTACCTTTCGTTAAACGTTCCATATAAAAAACATAAAAATATTCATTTTTAATTTTTATGCATTTAATTATAAATAAACATAAAATTTCATTTATAACAGTTTTATATACATATAAATAAATATCTAAAATAACATCAAAAATATTGAATGGAGAGGATTAAATCATTAATCATTAAAAACATCACATACCATTTTTGATCTTTTAAATCATAAGTATCATTAATTAATAAAATTTTAAAAACATTAAATAACATGATAATAGATAAAATATGGATATATAATGTAAAACAGGATTTATATACACCTTATAAAATAATAAGGGTGTATATTATTATGAAATGTCTCATTGAATAGAGATTGAGATGAAAAACCTTACCTTGAGTTCGACTTGTTACGCGGGTATTTATCTTCATGAATACAAAATATAGATTAATAATCTACTTTTTTAGATTCTATTTAATTTTTATCATTTATTTTATTTCAATTATTACAATTTTGTTAATAAATGATTAAAAATTTATGTTTACGTTGTGTGTTTTGACTATATTCAGTTTATGGGTCAAAAACAAATTTGGTAGGTAAACTATAGTCAAATGGGTGATTATATAAACATATAACAAATAATAATCATGAAATAATTAAAATATTTATTAATAAATGATATTTTTAAAACTAATCATGAAATATTGTTATGAAAAATGAACTAACATTACAATCTTGGATACAGTAGTCTGTACGTATGCCTGAGTTACATTACCATTTTCAATGATCAATATAGATAGAAGGTAAGTAACAATTTAATTTACTTAATTAAAATTATATAATAAATACCATATTATTTAACAATATATACTTACATATAGATTTTTTATGTCAATAGAATCACATTGTGTTGAGAAGGCGTTAGTGCACATATCCATGAACAACATTATCACTTTTTCTGTGTGTGATAGGTGTTAAAGAAAATGATATATTTTATTTACAGAAAGTTAATTATGTAATAAATATAATATTAATTTTATTTATTTCACATATGTTTAATTAAACCCATCCTTATTACATTCCTTCTTGTGTGTGAATGTATCATATCGCTTTGACGAGGTGGTAGTCCACACTTCCAAAGACGATATTATTGTATTCCAAAATATGGATATAATAGAGGTATGTGTTATCTAAAAATTATAGAATAAAAAATACATAATAAATATCATATATATACTATATAAATAGTATTTACATAATAATTACCAACCATGATATGTGGTAAAGGAAAAAATTAACAGCATCATTTTGTGAGGTGGTAGTTGGTCTTACACAAGAATGATAATATTTCTAAAAATTTTATGGAAGGGAATTTAATTGTAGGTATAAACCTTAGAATAAAAAATATAACTATATTTAGGATAATAACATTATTATTTAAACATTTAATAATAATAATTTAGGTGGTGCAGAATGAAAATAAAACAATGAGCTTGAGGAAGGATGTTACCTCTTCTTTGGGTAACAACTTTTAGTTTGCCCCAAATGGATTCCTAAAATAGATTTATTACAAAAGGGAGGATTCTATGATGTAGTGAGGTATTTTAGGAAATTATTTGAGTAGATTTTGTGATATTAAAAGGTATTTATAGGTGTAAATAAATGAGAAGGGTGACTGCCTTTTTATATCAGAAGTGTGGAATTCCAGTAAATTATTGAAAATGGAATTCTAACCAAGTTTTTCCCATGTTATGTGGCTCAAATAATGTTAAACATTTAACAAAATTCATGATGGAGTCTAAATATGAACATAAAATGGATTTTGGACAAGTGTTTAGGTCATTTTAGATCTTCAGTTTAAGGTTTAGTCCCATATTAAACTAAATTTCCTCTTAATAACTGTAATTAATTTTAAATAATATCACTTATCAGTTTTCAAAAAAAAATATGTTAAACTTATTAGACATTATAAATTAAGATTATTTCAAATATGAAATCCATTTTTTTAATTTCTAATCTTATAAATTTCAAAAATTAATTGAAATTTAATCCCACCGATGGGATGACCTTGAGGGATTTTAGAGATAAAATGTTCAAAAGTTTTCTGAGTATTCATATTAAAATTCAATGTGAAATTGTCTAAGATGAACTAAATTAGATTATTTATATTAAATTAATCTAATTATACTTAATAAAAATAATAAAATAATTTAACTATATAACTAAATTAGATGAAAAAGATGTTTTGAGATAAAATTCAATATTATTCACTATTTATCAAAATGTGAATGTTCTTAGAAAAATTATAGAAATAAACCATAAGTAAATTTTGATATCCTAATTTATGAAATTAATTTTATTTTCTCATATAAAAAATTTATAAGTCTCAAAAAATAAATATAAAATGGGTTTCCATTCATAGGTAGTAAAATTAGCTTCAAAAAATATATAGATTTTTAGGCATAAATTGGATTTATTCTTATTTTAAGCCTATAAAAATTATTAGATAAATGTAATAACATTTTAAAAACATTTTTAAACATAATATAGTTATTATTATTCATTCTCATCAATATAATTTCTAGGTGATAACTAGCAGCTAAAATAATAATATTAAGAATATATTATTTTCGGTATAACTAAGTCTTGTGTGAAATGTTAGATTTTGGAGAAATTGATTGTTGTGTGTCAGATACGCTATCATAAATAGAGACCCCTTTTAGGTGAAATTAATATTTAATTCATAAATATTAATAAATATGAAAAATATATTTTCTATTATTACCTGGGAAGTTAAATCCTTACCCCTTTTGGAAATTTTATCCTCACATTTTTATTCACTTATAAAATAAGTGGAGATATTTTTTCCATATAGAATTTTCGGATATCCATATTGGCTCTTCAAACATATAGTTTTTTCCTATAAATGTAATTTGATGAATCTCATTATTATGCTACACTTTATCTTTGATCTAGAGCCTTAACTGGTTCTTCCACATAAGAAATATTCTTTTATAACTAAACTAATTTAGGACTCAAAACATGATATGAATACGTTACACACTTCTTTAACATTAAAACATGAAATATGTTGTGTACATGGGAAAAATTAAAAGGTAAATCTACTTGGTAGGAAACACATCCACTTTTCTCATGGATATCATATGTTCTAATAAACCATGGACTTATGTTCCCCTTCCTACCAAAATGCATAACACTTTTCCATAGAGAAAATTTTAAAATTAAATCACCACCTACCTCAAAAGAAATACCATTCTGTTGTTTATCTACATAACTCTTCTACCTACCCTAATATTACCTCACATGTTACTAAATTAAATTCACATTATCTACCATTTTCTCAACCTACTATATTCCCATAAACTTATTTTCTCTTACAACATCGCAAAAAATCTATTGTCCAACACCTTTTTCCATAAAATTCCCCAAATTGTTCCATATTTATACTGGAATGAAATATTTTATTATAATAAAACTCATCCAAAGAAGTATTTCGATCCTAACTTCCCCAGTAATCCATTGAGTAAGAGTGAATCATATCCCCAATAGTCTAAATCATCTTCTCATAATGTCCCTCAGACTGAAGATAAAAAGCTATAATAAAATTTAATTCAGAGCCCAATGACTATTAAATTCTTTTCCAAAAAATTTATGTGATCCTTGGCTCACAGTTTCATACAATAGAGAGAGTCACTCCATGTAATATGATAATATATTTTAGATAAACTCTATAAATCTTCTCTAAATACATTGTATCTTAACTGAGAAGAAAATGTAAAAAATTAGTTAACCGGTCAATAATAAATGAAATCACATTATTACCTTGAGAAGTATATAGAAATAATATCATGTAATTCATTGATATATTATCCCATTTCCAATATGATATTGAAAATGGTTGAAGAACCCTCTTCAGTAACTTTCACTCTAGCATAACCTACTGACATGTCAAACAGTCCATTGTAAATTTAGAAATATCTTTTTTAAATTTATCCCACCATAAATAATACTGAAGGTATCTTACATTCTATTATATCCTAGATTAATTGAAATTGGAGAACAATGAGAATCAATAAAAAAATATTTCCTCAACTTTGAATTTAGAGGGAGTAATAATCATATTACAAATCATAAAATTCCTTATTCATCAAAATTAAAATAAGGGGAATTACAATTCATAAAATATTCTACCTTTTCTTGAAAATATTGATCCTCCTTCTTATCCCTATTAATTATTTATAAAAAATTTGGCTACATTGAAACCTACAACAAAACTAAGGATATCCTTTTACCCACAACTTCAAGGCCAAAATTCATCAAATCATTATCTGAAAGGTCATCTTCCAAACTTAACATGGTTAATATATAATTAATTTTTCATCTCAAAGAATAAGACACCCTATTTTATTTTAATTGAGGATAATTAATCATGAAATTATAATCTTGGTTTATCTCCATCCATCTTCTATCTCATGCTCAATTATCTTAAAGTGAATATTCAAATAAATTTTTTTGATCAGTATATATTTCAAACTTTACCACAGAATGTGATTCCTCTAAATTTTAAATACAAAAACAACACTAGCTAATTCAAAATAATTTTTAGGGTAATTTAACTAATGGGGTTTCAAAATAAATGAAGAAAATCAATTGACTAATCATTATGCATTACGAAACAACTATTTACTTTCCAAAAGCATCATTATAGATGATGAACTCCAAATTTTAGGAAGGTAAGGTAAAAACATGAGTATTCACCAATATTTTTTTAGTTCCTAAAAATAATCATCACATTAATTTTTCCAGATGAACATAACTCCTTTTCCTGTTAACTTAGTTAGTGGGATAGGCATCAAATAAAAGTTTTCAACAAACCACTAGTATTAAACTGATAGTTCAAGAAAACTAGAAATCTCAGTGATATTTGTGGGTCTTGGCCATTATTTAACAACATTCGTTTTACTAGGATCAACCGTTATTCCATATTTAGAAACAATGTGACAAAAGAATGAAATATTTTCAAACAAGGATTTACACTTGATAAATTTTCCATATAGGTAATTTTATTTTAATGTTTGCAAAAAGAAATCCTTATATCGCTTTCATGTTATTCATGGATTTTAGAAAGTACTAAAATTCCATCAATAAACCCAACCATAAACTTATCCAACAACTCATTATAAATTCTATTCATATGATCCATGAATATATAAGGTGCATTAGAAAACTCAAATGGCATAACTACTAATTCATAGTTTCCATATCTAGTTTGAAACGCAGTCTTTAGAATGTTATCCTCCTTCCATTTCAAATGATTGTACCCCAACATCAAGTCTATCTTTGTGAAATATTGTGCTCTATGGAACTGATAAAATAAACCATCAATATGATGTAAACGATAATTATTATTAATACTTATGTTATTCAAGGATCTATAATCAATGAAATGTCTAATTGACACAGATTTGATTTTATATTACAAGATAGGATCACCCCATTGTGAAGTGCTAGGTCAGATGAAAAATCAATCTAATAATTCTGGAAATTTATTTTTCAACTCTATAAGTTCCACATGAGACATTTGATAAGGGATTTTAAATAAAGGCTTAGCATCATGTTCTAAGAAAATAGTAAACTCAACCTCTCGATTAAGAATAACACTAGGAAAATCATCTGAAAAAACTTCAATGTATTCATTTAATACTATAATATCACTAATTTTAATTGTACCATTATTTTCAATAATATGATCTAGTTAACATTAATTTCCTTCTCTAATAAATTTCCTTGCTTCTTAGAAAGTTATCATAAGAATGATATCAATGAACAAAACATTCTTATTGTTTTAATGTATCTTATCATGATAAAATAAAATAAAATATATATCAATAATGATATCTAACTCTATTATGGATAGTTTAATAATATCGTTAGAAATTACAACAGCACTGAAAACAATGGGAGGGTTCTGATAAATCTTGTTTGATTTGATACTTACACTGGGTGTTTTTACCAAAATTTCTATCTTACATTCATGAGGTGATATAACCAATTTTTTATAAAATTTCTTATAATTGAAATAATAAAAAGATACAAAATAAAGAAGGGTATTGGAATAATTAAAAAACACAAGTAACATACCTATCACCACATCATTTTATGGCCAAAAAATAATTATAGTAATATAAAATGACCACGCTATACATTTCTATTTCTGACCATGAATATCTTCATCCCGTGCAACCATATTTGGATATGAATTAGAATAATTACCTATCTTATTACGTATAAAACATATTAACCTTGGATGGATATCATTTACCACATTAATTGATTCCTTGGGATTCTTTCCCTTACATCTGTAGGTTGTGTGGGCAAGATTTCCACATCAGTAACACTTCTCTATCAACATAATACATTCTACATGGTCCTTTTTACCACACTTAATCCAATTTTAGAACTTCATTTTCATACATCTAAATTTCTTTGTCTTATGTTTCCCCCACCAACTTTTATGATGAAATCTTCTTACTTTCATCCACACAATGCACGTAAATGATAGAAAAAACCATCTCAACCTTTTCATCATAATGAAATACTTTCATATTGATTTTAAATTCTCACAATGAAAAATATCTTCATAGAATTGGTGTCAATACTGAGTAAAACCAATTAATTTTTCTACAATTTTATCGAATAAAATATGGCACATACCTATCCAATATTATGAGGTTACCTTTATATGGAACTACAAAATATTCACCTTGTTTCCCTTATTCCATTAATTTCATTTCCTTTCAAAGTCAAAAAACCTTAGAGAAATATTTCTCAATGGAATTTCGCTGAATTTTTAACATTCCATGGAATCAAGATCATCATTTTCTTTGGTATTCTTAATAAAATACCACCATCTATCACATTCACCTTAAAAATGATAAATGGAAATAGTTTCCTTTTGATGTTCTGAACAATCGATGACATCAAATATCCTTTCTCGAATGTTGATCCATCCTTATGATATCACTAGGTTAGATGATCCGTTTAATGATGGGGGAAGTGACCTCATGAAATGCTCTGCAAAAGGAATATTCCTTAGGGGTAGATTGGTTTCCTCTCTAGCATGGATAACACTACCATTTATCACTTGAGTCAACTGATCTACCACTATAAAACAATTCCGTTCTAATTTTGATCATCTCAGGATGCTGATTTAGAAGGATATATTACTCTAGGATACTTCTCAATACCACTTCCATGTTTTTTGTATCGAATACCATTTTGAAAAGAAATGTTTTAGATTATTCAACATGGTAATACACAATTTATATTACATTTTAACATGACCATAAGGTAAAATATTATGATGAAAAGTTATTAATATTACCCTATCCTCAAATTTTATCTAAACTGACATTTGATACCAAATATAATCCCTTAGTATTAAACATTACATAATCATTAGTTATGTTAAGTATTATTCTTTTATCCACATTGAGGATATTTTTTTTGGTTTCGAGTTTTTAATAATTAGGCCATAATTAATACATAAAAACTACAAAAAATACAAACTGGAAACTTCTGGATAGAATCCATTTTTCCATAATCTAAAACTTTTGAAATAAAACATGATCTCTTTAAAAAAACTCTTCATGACTTTCAATATGAAATATTATAATCCTTTAATCACCATTAAGTCCTGTGAAAGCATTAAAAAATGTTGGATCATCAATAAAATATTAGTAAGGGATATAAAAAATAAATAAATTAATAGTCCATTAATAAAAAATAAAACTCATGATAATACTTACTTGAAACATAACATTTTACCCAAATATAGAAATAAGATTGTTTAATAAGTATTATTTAGTTTACCTTTTGAAAACAAAATTTTTCCATGAAAAATCAATATAAAAATAGAAAATTCATGTAGGTTCCATGGTACATCAGCACATTGAACCCTTAAATAACACTTATAGAACCCTTAAAAATTTGAATAATCATATGTCAAACTTCCAATATAATTATAAAGATAATATAAACATTACTTAATGTATTGAAGTGTTATCTGGGAACACCCATCATTTAAGCTATAATGGAATCACCTGACTCTATCTGGGTTCACCCATCATTTATAATTTCTAAAAACAACAGTGTGAAATAAAACATTACATCATTTTAAAAAACTATTAAACTAGTAAGAAAATTTGTTTCTGGTATTTTTCATTCAAAAAACCATTTTCAATACAAAATATACATTTTTTGAAAACCCATTTCCAATACAAAAATACCCAAAAAATAGAGAAGGTTTTTTATTTAATAAAATATGAAATCTTTCAAAGGAAGAATAAAATAAAATATCTTCCATAACATCAAAAAATTCATTGTCGACGTGTATGTTAAGAATAGAACATTCATTTTGACATTTTTCAAAACATTTTATATAAAAATATAAGAAGTTTAATTTATGAAAAAATTAGAATGGAATTTAAAATTAACGTAATTGTTTATAACTCTTTATATATATATAAATATTTAAAATTATATGAAGAATATTGAAATGAAACGATTAAATATTTATACATTCAAATCATACCATACAACTTTCAAAATTTAAATCATAAGAATCACGACAGGAAAAATTTAAAAAAACATTAAGTAACATGATAATAGATAATATATGGATATATAATATCAAAAGGGGTTTATACACACCTTATAAAATAATAAAGGTGCATATCATTAATAAAATTCTCAATGAAAGGTGATTGAGACAAAATCCCTTACACTGAGTATAATATGTCACATGAGTATTTATATTCCTACATAATAAAGTTATACTAATTATCTAATTTATTGAGATAATTTTTCATTCTTATCATTAATCCTATTTCACTTTTTACAATTTTTTAAAAAAATACTTAAAAATTTACGTTCTAGTCGATTGTTTTGACCATGTTCGATTTATATGTCACAAATGACGTTGGTAAGTCAACTATGGTCAAATGGGCCATTATATAAACATCCCCAGAATAATAATCAGGATATAATAATCATATTTATACATTAATACTATTTTTAAAACCAATCAGTAAATATGGTTATAAAAAATGAACAAACATTTGAATCAAGAATATGGTAGGTCATACATATGTATAAATAACGTTCCCATTTTTCAATGATTGTTATGGAAAGAAGGTGAGTAAAACATATCCACTCAGGATAACCATTATATAAAAAATATAATATTATTGAATCATACATACTTACATATATAATTATTGTGATTTAAATGGAATCACATCGCATCGAGTAGGTGATAGTCCACACATCCACGAATGACGTTATTGATTTTTGTGCTTGTGAAAAGGTGTTAAAGAAAATGATATATTATATTAAAATAATAATAATTATGTCTTGAATATAATTTTGATGTTATATATGTCACATATTTTTATCTAATCTCATTCATAATAAATTCTATGCAGTATGATAACGTATCACGTTGCATTGAGGAGGCGGTATTCCACACTTCCACAAACGATGTTATTGTATTCCCACATAATGGAAAGCATAGATTTATGTGTTGTAAAAAAATTAAATTATATTAAATATCTAATAAATATAATATATATAATATATAAATATAATTTACATCATAATTACAATCCATGATAGGTGGAAAAGAAAATACGAACAATATCATCTCGTGGGCCAGCAGTTATCTGTACACAAGAAAAGTAAGTTCATTACCCATTATATAGAAGTGTGTGTCAATTTAGGTAAACTCATTAGAATAAAATATCTCATTATATTTATTATACTGAGTTTATTATTCTAGTATGTAATGAGAATAATTTAGGTGGGGGAGAAAGATAATAATACAATGGATCTTGCTGAAGGATGTTACCTCTTTTTTGGGTAAATCCTTTTGGTTTTCACCCTAGTGATTCATTGGATAGATTGATGACCAAATATAGGATTATAGGATGAATATATATATTTTGGGATCTTATTTGAGAAGATTTGTTGTGATAAAATTGGATAGAGAGTTGTGAATAAATGGTAAGGGTGAGTGCCTTTTTATATTGGGGGAGGAGTGCCATTCTTGTAAATATTTAAAAAGGGAATTCAACACACATTTTTCCCCAAAAAAGTGACTCCAAAAATAATAAAAGTTAGATAAAATGGATTATGGGGTCTAAATATTAATATAAAATTTATTTGGAAATGTTTATAGGTCATTTTTCTCTTAAGTTTAAGGCTTAGTCCCTTGTTAAGCTAATTTTCCTCTTATTCACTGTAATTAACTATAAATACATTTAGTAATATTTTTTGAAAAAAATTTGAACCTGTTATAAATTATAAATTATCAATATTACAAATATATAATACATTATTCCAAATTAAAATTACATATGGTTCATAAATTAATTTTAATTTAATCTCGCTGATGGGATAACGAAGCAGGGTTAATATGTAAAAGTGTACTAAATTTCACTAAGTTATTATATATAAATAAAATTTGAAATTGTTTAAAATGACCTAAATTTGTTTAAATAATTTATAATTTATCAAATTATACATTTTATCCAATTAAAAACATAATTTAACTATATAAATAAATTAGATAAAAATGCAGTTTTGAACTAAAATTCAGTATTATTCACTATTCATCAAAATGTGAAGGTTCTCAAAATAATACCAAAATTACACCCAAAGTAAATTTTTATATAAAAATTTAAAAAATATGGTTTATTATTTCATATGAACTTTATATAATTGTTAAAAATTATGTTTAAAATTGTTTCTCAATGAAAAGGCTGTAGAACTGAATTTCATAAATATAGAGTTTTTATGATTAAAATTTAATTTATTATTATTTTCAGCTTAAAAAAACTTATTGGATTAATGTAAAATAATATAATAAACAATTTTATCAATAATATATTTATTTCTATTAATTTCCACTGACACAACATCTAGGTGATAATGACCTCTTAAAATATTAATATTAACAAGATATTATTTTTGTACAACTCAATCTAGCATGAAATATAAGATTTCATAGAAAATAATTATTTTGTGTCATGAATGATATCAAAAATAGGTTAAACGTTAAGGTAAAATTACTATTTAATTCATAAATATTAATAATAATGATAAATAATTATCCTATCATTACCAGGGATGTTACATGTTTTGGACAATGTACGTAGACTGGGAAGTAAGATTGTCCATTTCATTGATGGGATAAAGTTTATCCTTATAAGCTAATTAGTTTATAATACATTTTTAGAAAATTAGTAAACAATATCATATGAAATTAAGATATAAAATGAGTTCCCCAATACTTATATCATCAAAGGAATTCATGATAAGAAGTGATTGACTATGCGTTACCGAACAAAATGTGTGATGAGAGGAACAAAGGAATGGTGTAATTTCCCACATTCAAGAATTATATAAATAAACCCTTAGATAATTTATTATAGGGAATTTGATTTTTATTAAATTATAAAGAAAAAATTCTATCAAGATCATGAGTGAAAAGAGTAGGAATAATCTGTTGACGTTCTACTATTTAACTATAATGATACATATCACCATGTGAACCAATGCCCAAACATTAAGAGAATTTTCCTTAGAAAATGATGACTTATAAGGAAGAGATTATTTGATCACTATAGTGGAGGATTAATTCCCAAATTACTTTATATAAGGTAAATTTATCATAAACTCGATGTTATTTAATAATTTATTTGATTCTTGATATACACACCCCTTGATATCATGCATATTTTTGGAGACCATTAAATAACCCCATAATAATTTACGAAATAATATTTTAGTCAAGAAACATAATGGTAATTTTATTTTAATAATTATTTATTTAGAAATATATATTAATATTAATATATATAATTGGGTGGAAAAAAGTATTGTTATATCTATGGTGAATTTTTACATAATCCTAGGTATGTATTCCCCTAAATTTATAATGAAATAATTTATTTCTAGGAAAAGAAAAATTTTATTTATAAAGAGGGAATATGATCCATTGTTTTGAAGGGAGGGACTTAATATCATGATTATTTTTTGTACCCTCATATAGTAGCTCACCTTAATGAAATTAATAGAGAAATGGACGAGAAAATACTATATATTGATGTGATGTACATCCTAAGGATAAAGGATGAACCCATTGTACAAAAATAAATTTATCTATTTCCTAATTAACTACCTGCTCATCAATTTTGGCATGATTTTGAGTTTTCTATATAAATAATTCATGATCTAAGACCAATATCTAAAACTCCCTATAGAATAGAACCAATGGATTTGGTAGAGTTGAAAAAATAAAAACAAAAGTTGTGTGATAAGGGATTTATAGACCTAGTGTTTCACCATAGGGCGACCATATTTTATTTGTTAAAAAATTGATGGGTTTAAGTGGTTGTTCATCAATTAAAAAGAGATCAATGTCATTATTATAAAGAATAATATTACTTAAGCACAAATTGATGAATTATTTTATCAACGTAAAGAAGATTAATATTTTTAAAATATAGTTCTTTTCCCTAGTTATCACTGGTTAAGGGTGATAAGGGATGATATACCAAAGGGAACATGTTGTATGTGGTATCGAATTTTTTTGATTATGACAATTAACATCATATTGACTAATGCACCTTCTATTTTTTTGTACATGATGAATACATAATTTAACTATTATCTTACAACTTTTTGGTAGTATTCATTTATTATATCTTTATATACACTAAAATCTATGAAGGGAATGAGAACCATCTATGAATAATTATTCAGTGCCTCATTCAAAGGAATTATATTAGAAATTTAATAAGTATAAATTTTGACTCCATGAAGTCTCTTTTCTTGTACATTCTATCCCCAATTATCTTTTTATCCATCAAGTACAATGTTATTAAAGTAATAGGATACACTAAAAATAAAATTTTGAAATGTAGCTTCTTTGGTTTAGTAGGTTACTATTAATAGTTTGTTCAAAATTAGACCTTATTGGCCGACTCATTAACCAATTTGGCATGGAAAGGGGTTATATTAAAATGGTCAAGGGAATGGAATTTTTTTTTGAATATCTAAAAAGGATATTAATTTATTCACTGGAATTAAATTTACTATATAGTAAGGTAGGATTAGTAATATACAGTGATGCATAAAACGAATTATTGAGTTGTGTCTTCATTAAAAATCATATAGTTGTTTCTTATCAATCAAGATTATTAAATATCCATTAAAAGAACTATATAACTCATAGAATTGAATTTTTTTATAATATTTTCTTTGAAGACTTGGAGAAACTATTTATATGGTAAAATATGCAACATATATAAAGACAAAAAAAAATTGAAGTATATTTTATCTCAGAATGTGTTGAAAATAAGGAAAATAATATATTTAGAACTAATCAGGGACTATTATTTCTCTATAAAAATCTACTTGGGGAAGGAATAAATGTGGTTGATTCATTGAGTAGGAGGGGCCATAGAGTTCTTACCATTATGAGGATTAACAAGGATTCAATATTTAGGGGCCTAGTAATGATGGATGTGGTATTTTTTAGGCAAAGGGTGAAATAATTCCTTTTATAAGAAATTTTTAAACCAACTTTACTGGAAAATATAGATATTTACAATAATTATTATAAGGATTTACAAAGTAAGGTTAATGTAGTGAATTATGGGAAATTGATATTATTCATATATAATGATAGAGTGTTTAAGCTTGGAAAGAGGTTATGTGTTATATCCATATCATAACTAAAGTGGGATCTACATGACGAATTACATAACTAAAATTTATCTATACATATTGGTAACACAATGATTTATATGGATTTAATAGAATATTTCGTGTGTAATGGAATGAAGTGGGAAATTGTAGACTATGTGTCTATATGATTAATGTTCTAAAAGGTAAAAGCTGAATGAAAACATCCTAATGGAGTCATGAAACCTATTTCTATACTCATATGAGAGTGGGACAACATTACATTGGACTTTTTCCCTGTAATCTTGTTGACTATAAAATACCCAAGGTGATATTGATCACTGAGAGGGGAGGGGCGAATTAGTGGAATATTTTTTGCGAATTCTCCCTTTTGAAGAATTCAACAACATGAACTATAAAGACCCATAATTTACATACAATGATATTACATCAAAGTTGAAGTATATTATTATCAAATTATAACAAAGCCATGATAGTACTGTATAGGTATAGTGTCTTTAGAATCTTGGAAACATTAAAAACTGGTTCCAAAAACATATAAATTTTCATTAACTTATTTCTTCAAAACTAGACTCTTTTTTGGCATATCATAATTAATAACCTTCTTCATGACTAGTGAAAAATAAATATATGAAACGGTGACGTCAAATTATCAGTAAAGATAAACATGGGAGATATGGATTATATCATAATCATACTACATAAAAACATATCATTTGAAAATCGTATCCTACATAAAAAAGATCGTGATATCATGTCATGGGATAAATCATAATGGTTCATAAAATAAATAAACATAATTTCAAAAATCATAACATAAGTCATAGAATTTTTTCACATACAAATAAGCATAGGAAATCATTTCATATTTATCTAAGGGAATTTATAAGACCATCATAGTAGAAAAAGTCCATTACTAAACTCAGTTTACTCCTTATTTCACCCTAGTATTACTAAACATGATTTATTTGTCATTCTAGTCATATCTATCTCATGAGGTATAAATCATTACTCAATGAATTGGAGGGATATATAGGTGAAACCCTTCTTATAAGGAAATAATTATTACATTTTCGACAAAAACATAAATGATTCATCATTGTATAACCCAATGGACAAAAAAAGGGTTTCTTAAACATCATTCCATCATAATACATAAAAATAAATGGATTTCATAAAAATAATTCCATTATAAAATAATAAAATCATAGAAATGATAGTGATAGAATCATAACCCTAATTAAATAATTTCATCTTATATATAAAATACTATTGATAAAACACTTGATATTAATTCATGAGGAAAATATCCTTTCTTTTTCAAAAAAAATTACTTTTCCCAAAATGCAGCACAATTTGAAAAGAAAAAAAATTATTAAAAAATAAAATTAAAATCATGTAGAGGATGTTTCAAGTAAATAATTAGTTATGAAGATGTAAAAATATATTCATGTGGTATAAGTTAAAAAACATTATCCACATACTTTTGTTAAAAAATTCAAAAAGTACCTCATATCGATTAATGAAAAAATATTCCTTTCATACTATTTAAACAAATCACCAATGGGTAAAATTTACTTTAAAAAATATTATAAGAATAAATTTATATTACATATTTAGGAAACATGGGTTTTAATGATAAATATACCCCAGTAAATACTTATGAAAAAACAATCTCAAAGAATAATGAGATTATGAAATTATCTCTTACCTTAGGTCTGATATCATTTATTTGTATCTGAACCTCTTGTATAATGATTTAAATAATATTATTTACTTATTACATAATCATATTCATTTTTATGATATCATATATGATCATATTATCATTCTATTGTTAGTAAAATTCAATTCTTACTTGTTATTTGAATATTAAATGCTTTATGTTATTATGTATGTTTTCTCGAATAAGTTCTGGTTAACCTTCTTAGTTCATAGTTATATAATTAAAAATGTTACTAACATAAGTTATACCATATTTATTCATTTTGTACATTTATATAATCTTTTGTTAATGAATATCATGTTGAATGAATCACATAGCATGGTGGAGACGGCAAGTCATATGTACGCACGAGAGACAATATCATTCTCATAATTTTTGAATGGTATTCAAGTGGATGGTGTATAATATTTCATAATAAATATAATTATATAATAATAATATATAGTTATTACTTCCATAATTATACACTTCAAAGTATGGTGGTGGTGAAAAAACTGATTACACCATGGCATGGTGACGGTAAGACGTACATACGCACACGTGGTGACTTTGTTTTTCGTAGGATTGATAGAAGAGAGAATATGGTTGTCTTATAATAATAATAAAATCTCAGTATATAATTTATACTATATTTATTACTTTATAATGAAACAACTCATGAATAGTATTTAAAAGAAGAAACAATATTGAAAGAATTAGAAGAGGAGATTACCTCTTCTTCGACCTGCTTCTTCTAAATCTCCATTTAGAGTAAAAGAGTTGGTCTTTGAAAAATACCAGAACCTCTATATCATTAATATGGAGGCTGAGAAGATAATGGTTATGGTATTTCTAACCTTTAATTCTCAATTTAAAGTGATGAGTTGAGTGAGGAAGTTACCTTTTATAATTGAAGTGAGGGGCACTTTTGGAAACTCCATAAATAATAATTTATAATAAAATCAAACTCTACCGAAAAACCTAAAAAATTTCCCACTTTGTTAGAATAGATGATAAATGGTTGTAATATCATCATTAAAAAAAATTTACTAGTATTTATATCAATTTTAACCTTATCTTTTTAATTGACACTTTGTAATTCTACATAATTTTTAATTAGGGAAACAAATGTTTAAATATTAAAATTGTGTAATATTTACTTTTTTGATGTAGTGAGACAATAAATAAATATAATAGAACTATTTTGACCATATAATAATTATGATATATTTTTTTAAAAAAATTATGATTTTTAAATAATTTAATAAAATGTTATTTTGAAAAAAATTCAATAGTGTCAATTTTGACATTATTAAATTCATTGATTTTTAAAAATATTAATGTTACAATATAAGTTTTAATAAACAAATTTATTTTATTCACAATATGTCAAGGTAATATAAAAAAATTCGTTGGACATATTAATTAACTAATGTTAAATTTATTTATAATATTTTCAATAACAATTATTTTACACCTCCATTCATAAAATAATTACTCCCTCAATTTTGTGTAATTATTTAATATACTTATTTTTTGAATAAAAGTTAAAAATAAAAGACTATGATGAAGATAAATATATTATATTTTAGGATAATATATTTAGTTGAATATATATTTTGTAAATCCCATATTCAAAATGTTAAACTTATTAAATTATGAAGGTGACAACTTTAGCATCACTAAAAATAAAATAAGTGTCATAATTCCTCATATAAGTATAACAATGGTCAATAACTAGACCTTTATAATAATATGGTCGAGATATACTCGACCAATATGATTTGATCAAGGTTTGGGTCTTTTAATGTGTATTATTATTTTAATAAAAACAATTTTATTGATTTTTCATCAATTAAATAATTTATGAATCATTAATGTCTAAGATACAAGGTAATTATTTATTTTCTAAAAATTAAAAATAATTAAAATGATAAAGAAAAAAAATACATTTTAAATGAGTATTTATAATCGAAATTATCTTTAGTATAGCCTCATATTAAATATAATTAGTTATTAAAATTTGAGTGAGACATATTTAACTTTTCATTAAATAAAATAAATTAAATGTCCAAATCACATCCATGTGGCCACAAGAAGGAACCATTTAGACCAAAGGATGATTGAGGTCGAAAAATATCATAAAATTATATCACGAAAAGTGTTATGGCAAATATTTAATACCATTCTTATCCTTAACTATACGATTTACCCTTTTACCGTATTAACAAAAATTTCTGAATTTAGTATTCATAATTTCCAAAAATAAAATAAAAATATTTTCATAATTTTTACCTAATAATTCAAAATATGGAATCCCTTTTTCAAAATTGAAAAAAACAAGTTTCGGTAATTAATTAAAATTTATTCCCATTATCAGAAAGAGGGAACAAGTTTTTAATGTTAAAACATTGTAGAAGATTGAAATGTTTTTACATATGAATTCAATGTAAAATTAATGCTAATGAAATACAGTATATTTAATGATAAAAATAAATTTTATAACTAATTTTAAACCATTAAATATTATAATTTAACCAAATAAATTATTTTGATAAAAAATGTTGTTTTCAATTAAAATTTAGTGTATTTTTACTATTCATAAAAATTTGAAAGTTATTAGAAAAATATTAAAATTTCATCCAAAGTAAATTTTAAAACCCACTTCCAAACACCATGTTTATTTCTTAATAAAAAATATTAATGTTTCAAAATCATAATTTAAAAGGGGTTCTCTATTAAAATGCGGGAAATCACCCTTTTGAAAAAATTTACATTTTATACATCTAATAGGGGGTTTTCATACCCTAAGAAAAAATATCTATTTGATGAATACAAAAATTATTATATTAATAAAATATATATTTAAATAATTTTATTTACTAATAGCAATTCACTCAAATAATTAATACCAAAAATAAAAAAAATAAAATTGATTTATATTTTTTATAAATAATTAGCGGTGAACGACTCCACCATACATTTTCCCGAGTTAGTTATATTTATTTTTGTTAACCTAACAGTTAGGTTAAAGTGGTTATTTTTTACTAAGGGAATATCGAGGTTCATTTAATCTCATGATTGCATGCAATTCCTACTATTGAAGAATTGTAATTATTTTGAGAAAATGTTTCATAAGAACAAAAAGTTGTTGTATTCTATAACCATAAACTGAATTTTCCTTTGGAATTTGTCAAAAGGATACACAAATGATAGGATATATCTTTCTTATCATATTGTGAAGTTCCCTCATTGCATCCTCAAATTGGTGGTTCCACCATAAAACATTAACCAAGTGGGTGGTCATGTTTTGCCAAATTTTTTCACTGCGATCTAATATCTATATCAGATTATCATGATAAGAAAGATATTTCTCTAGAGGTATGACTTTTGAGTTGGTTACATGTGAAGGATCAAGAATGTAATTTATCCTGAGAGATATAAGGAACAAATCATTAACTTGAGAAAGATTTGGTTGAAGAACCAATCGGTAATCTAACTTTCGATCACGATCCATAATTTCAAAAGTACAAATATACCTAGGGCTCAGCTTGACCTTATTTCAATATATCACTACTCTATTTCATGTAGATATTAATAAAAACACCTTTTCACTGACTTCAAACTATAGGTCTTTATTTTGGTTGTCAGCATAAATCTTTTGTCGACTATGAGATGCTCTTATGTGTTATTGAATAGATCCGACCTTTTCTTCCATTACAATCAAAAATATCAAGTCTTAATGTATTTATTTCCCCAAATTTATCATAGAAATTTGGACTTTTTCACTTCTTTCCATAGAGGGATTCATTGGGAGCCATCTGAATACTAGAGTGATAGCTACTATTGTAAGATAATTCATCCAAAGGTAGGTGTTGATCTCAACCAC
Organism: Viscum album; assembly: GCA_963277665.1. NCBI lineage: Eukaryota > Viridiplantae > Streptophyta > Magnoliopsida > Santalales > Viscaceae > Viscum > Viscum album. The sequence goes on from OY728121.1 coordinate 433,196,944, forward strand.
CTTTAAAATACCTTGATCAAGCCCTCTACATGTCTTATAGAGTTTGAATTGTCCTCTTAGACTTATCGTAATTATAAGGATGATAAGAAGTTCAGAATCATATCTCTATATCCAGATCATGCTGAAGACTTTTCCAGAACATTGATGTAAACCTCAGATCCCAATCAAATATAATATGAAAATTGTACTCCATGTAATTTTAGAACTTACATTACATATATCATAGCAACATGATCAATAGAAAAATCCTATATAATAACAATGAAGAGTTCAAACATCATAAGATGATTAACTATAACCCATATAGCATTATTTATTTTAGATGTTTTGGGAAGCCTAATGAAAAAGTTCATAGTGATGTTTTCCTATTTCCATTTTGGTTTGGGTAATGGTTTTAACATCCCCTTAGACGTTTTCCTCTTAGACAAAAATTGTTGAAAAACAAATCATAAAGAGACATATTCAACAACATATCTTTTAATACCATCCTACCAGGAATACTGTTTCAGGTCCCTATATATCTTTGTGCTTCCAAGGTGAATAGAGAATGAAGATCTATGAGCCTCATCCAATACCTCCATTAAATATGGTATAGGAGGGATACAAACTTGATTCTTGAACCTTATTATTCCATCATAATCATGTTGAATTCAGGAAAATATCTCACATAGATCTATATCTCTAAATATTCCTTCTGTATATCCGTAATCTTCACTTGTATGTATGGTTAAACGTTAATTTGATAAAGACATGATTTAACCCATTAAATTAAAACATCATGATGCATCATTTGAAAATCCATAAATATTAGATCTTTTGTGATCCCCATCATGGATAGGATAACATGGTCCTTTCCAATCAAAGCATCTTCTACCTTGTTAATTTTCCCACGGTGGTAATGTATTGAATAGTTATAATATTTAATCAACTCCAACCATCTTCTTTGATGCATATTCAGCTATTTTTGTTTGAAAATATACTTTAATCTCCTATGATCAGTAATAATATCACTCCTTTCACTATAAAGATAATGCCTCCAAATCTTTAATGCAATGATTACAACAACTAACTCTTAATCATTAGTTTGGTAATTTATTTCAGGTATTTTCAATTTTCTCATGGAATAAGCTATCATAATATAATTTTGAATAAGAAAAAAATCCCATTTCCTTCTTATATTCATAACTATATATCACATAACATTATCCACTATAAGGCAGTGTGACCACAAGTGCACTGGCTAACCTTCTTTTGATATCACTGAAAGTCTCTTCACATTACTCTATCCACTTGAACTTAACTCTTTTTTGAGTGAAAATTTTGAGTGGATTGGATAATAATGAAAAATATCTCAAAAAACATCGATATTATCTAGCCAAACCAAGAAAACATTAGATCTCAGTTACAGTTTTTGGTCTCATACAAATTATAATAACTTCAATTTTTCATGATTCACCGATATCATCTATCTAGAGATTATGTGAGCCAAAAATGAAACTTTCTGAAAAAAAAATCACACTTGGTAAAATTTTCATAAAGCTTCTCCTTTTTCAAGAACATTAACACAATTATCAACTAATATTCATGTTCATCATTTCTCTTTTATTAAATAAGATTATTTTATATAAATACTACAAAAACTGATAATGGTATTATCTAAAGACTCTATTCATTAGACCCATGAAGATAATGGGGGAATTAGTAAGACCAAAAAGGAATGACTATAAATTCATAGTTTCCATTCGTTTAATGGAATGTCATATTTGGTATATCCTCCTTGAACATTGATTGATGTTATCCTGAATAAAGATCAATCTTGGAAAAGTATTGATTTCCACGGAGTTGGTCAAATGAGTCATCAATATGGGTAAGAGGATATTTGTTCTTGATAATAATTTTTTTATGTTCTAAAAAATCAATACACAGTGTCATTGATCCATTTATCTTCTTAACAAACAAAACAAGTGATTCCCCAGGTGATGCACTAGGGTGTGTGAATAACTTATCAATATTCTATTGGAGTTTCTTCTTCAATTCCCTCAACTCAATTGGGGTCATTTTATAAGGTGTATTTCAAATAAGAATTGATCCTGGTATGAGTTCTATTGAAAAATCAACTTCTTGATTTGGTGGAAGACAATGTAATTATTCTAGAAAGACATCATCAAAAAACTGTACAATGGGTGTATTCTTAATTATAAGATTCTCCCCAGCCATTTGAGATAGATAACCTTCATTTATAGGAATTAGGACCTATAATATAGAATACATTTTCAATAGAAGGTCATACTCATCATTCCATTGATAGACGGTCATAGATTGATCTGGAATATGAAATGTGAATTCCATTCCATAGAAATTGATATGATATTTATATATCTATATAATTTCAATCGATGCTAAGAATCAAATCAAATTAAACTATAGGAAGGAACACAAGATTAGCAGGAAGCACTTTACAACAAACATCAATAGAAGAATAATAATAAACTTTAGATATGATCATTATACCATTAGGAGTTGTCACAACTAACTCAACATATAATATTTGAGATAATACGCAAATACCCTTATAAAATTCTTTATAAATAAAATAGTGGGTGGATCTATAATCAAATAAAACATTTTCTACTTTAGAGTGGATGGTAAGCATACCTTTCACAACATCATTATCATACTCCACATCACTGATATTGATCGCATGTGACTTGTCTTTCTCTTTGTAATTAAGATTTAACTATATTTGATCATCAACAATAACCCTTGGATTTGGGAATTGACTGGAATAATTCCCCATTTACATTCACTTGTAACATTGGAGTTTAGGAGGTTCATTTTGTGTAGACTTTTCTATATTTTCATCATTATAAATCTTTTTCTCATCACTTCAGAATTCAACTTCTCGGTGACATTCTTTTTCACACTTAAAACATTTACTAGTACCTTCAAGACAATTTCCACCATGTTTCTTTCCACATATTGAGCATTAGTGAAAACTTATCTTCTTTTCTGTGTGGTCTTTAGATTTTCCCTTGAATTCCATTTTTCTCGTCTTATCAATCCCATAGAACTGATGGGTTACTCCAATCTACATCTAATCATTGCGATCACCTAAAATGATTTACTCATGGTTATTAATGTCCCTTTGGATAATGACCTTAACATAATTGGTTTTAAGACACTAAATAATCAATCAATTTTACTCTCATGTTCGATAATAATTATAGAATCACACCTTGAATGTCTTGTAAAATTTTCATCATAGGTTATAATAGATTCATCGTCATTTTTATTAAGTTCAACGAACTCGTTATCCATATTTATTTGAATAATAAAAGGAAATTACTTATTGAAAAATATGATCTTGAACTCATCCAATTCCATGGACTCAATTTTATCTTGTTTCCTCATATTCGTGGTTAGTTTTCATCATTAATCAGCTTCAATATCCAAAATATAGACTGGTAAGAAGACAGTTTCATGTTATGAACATTAAAGAACTAAAAATATCTTTTTAGTGGAACTAATACATTTTTCAGCCACTACTATATTAGAAGAACCATTGAAAGAATGTTGTAACTGCCTCATAAATGAGTCAACTGAATTTTTTTTTCTTACTTTTCTCATTTGGAAGTCCTTAATGATTCATAGCTTGATAAAGTTGTGTAAGAATATCTATAATATTTTTCATTCCTAATCCCATAAAATTTGGTTGATCAGGAAGATACTCATTGTATTTCTCATCATATTCAACATTGATGTTGTTTTTTTAGGTTACATCCATTGAATAATACCATAAAGAATATTGTGAGAAACACTAATCAAAATGGTAAAACATTATAATCAAGAATAAAATCTCAATTTAGGAAATTTTGGGTTTTATCCTAGGTTATTTATTATTATTTATAAAGCACTTGGATTGTAGCTTACACTTCAACATATCCATTGGATTTTTATTAATTTTTTCTCATTCTAGTTTACAAAGGTTAACTATACCTTCGCTCTGATACCAACTATAGCAACCCATAAATTATATAAAATGACATTACAATAATGTTAAATTATATTATTTATAATGTATAATAAATAAATGATAGGACTATATATGTATAGTTTCTTTATAAATTGGTAAACATAAATAACTAGTTTATAAAACATTTACATTTTCTCCCACTTATTCTTTCACAACTAGACTCCTTTTTGACATATCTTACTTAATACCCTTCTTCATGACTTGGGGAAAAGAAACATATGAAATGGTGAGATCAAATATTCATTAAGGGTAATAATGGGATATGTTAATCATATCATAACCATAGGATATACAAACAAATCATTGGAAAATATTATCCTGTATATAAACGATTGTGATATCATGTCATGGGATAAATCAGAAAGGTTCATAAAATCAATGATCATAATAAAAAAATTCATAATACAATACATGAAATTTTGTTTTATACATATAATCATAAGAAAATAATTTCATATTAGTCAAGGCTCATTGCAAATACCATCATAGCAGAGAATGTCCATTACTTAATCGAGTTCACTCCTCATTCCAGCCCTATATTACTGAACCAAATTTATTTTTCATTGCATTCATGTATGTCTCATGAGATATAATAATTTAACCAATTAATTTTATGGTGATATATTCCCCAACTATCTCATAATAAAATCATTCTAACATTTCCCTAAAAAACAAAAATCATTCATCATATCATAACCAAAGGAACAAAAATGGGTTTCTTAAACATCCTTCCGTCATAATCCATATAAAATAAATAGATTTCATAAAAATAATTCCATCATAAACACAATGAAATAATAGTAATAATATGTATATAAACATAACCATATTTAAATAATGTCATCGTATATGAGAAATTATTGTGATAAAACACCTGATATTAAATCTTGAGGAAAATATAAGTTCTTCTTCATAAAAATTTACATCTTTTAAAATGCGGCACAATTTTAAAATAAATGAATTTATTTGAAATTAAACATGAAATCATGTAGAGGAATCTTCATAAAAATAAGTCATTATAATGAGGTAAAAATATATTCATTCCATATAAGTTAAAAAACAATATCCTTATACTTTTGTTGAAAAAGTGAAAAAGTATCTCGTATCGAATAATGACAAAAGATTATTTTCATACCATTCAATAACAATTAAACAATGGATAAAATTGACATTAAAAAAATTAGTAAGAATAGAACAAATATTAAATATTTAGGAAACATGGATTGGGATTATAAATATACCCCAGTAAATACGTACGACTAAATAATCTCGGATAATAATCAGATTGTGAAATTATCAATTACCTTAGTTCTGATATCCTTCATATGAGTTTTAACCTCCGATATAATGATTTAAATAAAATAATTGACTTATTAAAAAGTCATAGTCATTTTAATTATATCATATATCATCATATTATCATCTGTTTGTTAGTAACATTTCATTTTACTCGTTATTTAGATATTAACTACTTTATATTCTTATGCATGTTTTGTCTAATAAGTACTGCTTCTCCATCTTAGGTTAACGTTATACCATTAAAATATTATATTAACATAATATATACCATATTTATTCATTTTTTAAATTTCTACAAGCATTGTTTAATGAATATCATATAGAATGAATCACATTGCATCATGGAGATGGTAAGTCGTGCGTACGCATGAGCGATGATATAATTCCCATAATTCTTGAATTGTATTGAAGTGGATGGTGTATAATATTTTAAAATCAATATAATTTTATAAAAATAATATTTAGTTATTACATCAATCATTATAACCATCCTATTATGGTGGTAGTGAAAAAATAGATTACACCACTGTGTGGAGACGGTAATCCGTACATACACAGGTGTGGAGATTTTTTTTGTAGGATGGATATTAGATATAATATGGGTTTTTAATAATAATAATAACATCTAATTTTCTATGTGATACTGGAGTTATTAATGTATAATGAGAGAACTCATTAATAAGAAGTATAAGAAGAAATAAGATTGAACGAATCGATAGAGGAGATTACCACTTCTTCGATGCGCTTCCCCCCAAATCTTCTATTAGAGCACTAGAGTCGGTATGTGAAGAATACTATATCCTATATAATGTTAATATGAAAATTTATAATGGAAAATGTCTGGGGATGTCTGATATTTAAGGATCAATGTGAACTGATGAGGTGACAGTGGAGGTTCCCTTTTACAATTGAGGTTATAGGAACATTTGGAAACTCCATAAATAATAATTTATAATAAAATAAAAACCCTACCCAAAAACCACAATAATTTACCAATTAAAATAATTTATTATATAGGGTTGTAATACAATCAACCAATAAATTCTTTAAAAATATTTATTTCTATTTAAACATTATATTTTTAATTAAGACATAGTTATTCTATTTAATTTGTAACTAGGGTATCAAATATTTAAATTTTAAAATAGGGTAATAATTACTTATTTGATGTAAATGGAACCATAAATAAATAACATATAACATTTTTTATGATATAATAATTATTATATACTTTTTAATTTTTTTTATTATTTTAAATAATTTAATTAAACATTATTTGGATAGACAATTAATAGTGTCAATTTTTACACTATTCAATTCATTGATTTTTAAATATGTTAATATAATAAGATAACATAGAACCAACTATGTAATTATATTTATAATAGTTAAGGGTAATATAAAAAATTCATTTGATATATTAATTATTTGAGATTATATTTATTTTTAATATTTTTAATAACATTTATTTTATATCTCCATTAATAAAATAATTACTAAATCAATTTTGTGTAATTATTTAATATAGTTATTTGTTAATAAAAATTAAAAATAAAATATTGTAATGAATATATATATATAATATATTTTTTAAGAATACTTTTATTCAAATTTATCATTTGTAAAATCCAACACTTAAATTATTATACTAATTAAATTGTGAAGGTCACAACTTTAACATCACTTTAAATAAAATAATATGAGTGTTGTAATCCCATCTATAGGGGTCCAAATGGTCCATAACTCAACCCTTGGATGATTATGGTATATATATATACTAGAAAAATATTATTTTTTTATGTTTTTGAGTATTTTAAAAGGTATTATTATTTTTATAAAAACTGTATTATTGATTTTTTATAAATTAAATAATTTCTGCATCATTATTGTATAAGCTATCAGTGAAATTATTTATTTCCAAAAAATTACAAATAAATGAAAATGATAAAGAAAAAAATTATATTTAAAATGAGTATTTATAATCCAAATTATCTTCAGTAGAACCTTATATTAAAAATAATTTTATTATTAAAATTTGAGTGAGACATATTGAGATTTTCTTTAAATTAAAAAAATTAAATTTCCTAATCTCATCCATACAGCTTCTAAAGGACACCATTACGACACAATGATGATTTAGGTAGAAACACACTCATCCAATGATATTAAGACAAGTATTAAGTGAATTTTGTTAATAGTATTTTTACCCTTAATTAACTGATTTACCCTTTTACTATATTAATAAAAATTACCAATGTTTCTATTCCTACTGTCCTAAATTAAAATAAAGTTATTTCCATAATTTTTACCAATAGATTCCAAATATAGAATCCATTTTAAAAAATTTAATACACAAAAGTTTCAGAAGTTTAATTAAAATTAATCCCATTTTCAGAAAGATGTAACATGTTTTAAAAGTTAAAACATTGGAAAAGAATGAAATGTTTTTACATATGAATTCAAGTTAAAACTAATGATAGTGAAATACATTATATTTAATGATAAAAAATATTAAATTTATATTTTAAAACAATTCAATATTATAATTTAACCGTGTAAATTATTTTGATGAAAAAAGTTGTTTTCAATTTAAATTCAGTGTATTTTTACTATTCATCAAAATTTTAAAGTTGTAATTGAAATATTAACCTTTTATAAAAATTAAATTTTAAAACCCACTTACAAAGGATATTTTTATGTTATCATATAAAAATTATTAATGTGTCAAAATATTAATTTAAAATGGGTTCACTATTAAAAGGTGGAAAATTACCCTTTCAAAAAAATATATGTATTTATAAATCAAATAGAGTTTATTCATACTCATTGAAAGAAATATATATTGGATGAATATAAATAATATTTTATTAATAACATATTTATTTAATTAATTTCATTTCCTAATTGTAATTGAATCTATTCATTAATAAATAAAATAAAAATATAGAATTGATTTATATTTTTCATAAATAATTTGTAGCGAACAACTTCACCATACATTTTAATAGGCTTGTTATATTTATTCCCGCTAACCTAGTAGGTAGGTTGAAATGGTCATTTTATACTAACGAAATCTCACAGTTCATTTAAACTCATGATTGTGTGAAATTAAAGCTATTTATGAATTATAATTATTTGAGAAAATATTTCATTTAAATAACTGTGTGTCACATGAACCTATTAATGTTATTTATCCTCTCAATAAAAATCTCTCATCCTTTCCTCATGCATATTAGTAATTAATGAAAAAGTAGCATAGGAAATATATATGGCTTGGAAGGAAAACCTAATCCTTACCACATTAGTTAGTCTGCCCAACACGTATTATCCACTATATATTCATGTGAATTCAATTGGTTAGACACCCCAATTACAATCTATCAGAAATTAGTTAGACACCCCAATTATAAGACTTCAGTTTCTATTTAGACACCTCAGCTACAAGCTCCTTCTTTAATGTTGATCTAAAGATAGAAATATATTCTTCTTCAGATGGTCTTCCTCTAGAAGAAATTTGGATACCCTTTATTTGTGTACACATTAAATATCATTAGTAGTAACTACTATGGATCAAATCCATTGATCTCAAAACAAAACATCAAGATCTTTAGTGGTAGGTAATAAGGATCAACACCAAAAATCATAAAACTCATCTTTAAAGTCTTAAAATACATGCTCACATAAGATCTATTTCTCATTGAAATACCTTGATTTGACTCTTCCTCCTTTGATAAAGGGTTATATCGAAACACATAGAATATCCTTCCAATATTAATATATCAACTCTCAAAATCTTATCATCTCATTATTATGTACAAATAGTATATATATATATATTCATATTAAAAGATCTTATTTTCTCACATCAATATTTTTAATTCCCAAAAAATATTGGTCATTTAAAATCCTCTTAATCTTATCAATTAATTTCTCAATTAATGATTTGAATTTCAAATCATGTTCTACCAAGAAATATTATTCAAATCCCAAAAGATTTAATATATACTCTTCTTCCTGAAATCCATGGTGTGTGGTCAGTAAGATATATAAAAATATCTCACAATGTTAATAAATCATATTTTAGTTAAATATAATTTCTCCCAAAACATTCATCTAATATATTACCTATCATGACATTAACAATTGTTATATTTCAAAATAGTTCTCCATCACTATAACACATGAACCTCATTCATATCTTTAACTCCTCAGGTATATGTAAATTAATAATGAGAATATTGATTTCACATCCAAAATAATTTTTTTTCGATATCTCAATATTTAGTAAATTCTATATGTTATTCATGATGTGAATAATTGTTTCAGTTTGTAAATAATATGTAATGTTTTTATTTAATTATACCTAGAAAAACAGCATGATTTGAATATTTTTTTCACTTCATGAATCTTTTTTGTAACTCTAGAGAAGAATTTAACATCTTTCTTCATTCATCCTCACATCTTCCAAGCCATCAACATAATAGTTATTCAATATAGAAATATAAAAAATCCTTTTAAAAAGAAAATGGATGTGTCTCAAAATTCATAAAGACTTATACAGATTCATTAGAAATAAATACATCCAATTACATCTCATGAAACTATAACAATACTTTGAGATTTATTATCAATGACATGAAACACATTTTGATCCGTTAAAAAAATTATTACCTGTGAACGAAAATATCCCTCTTTTAATTTGATGGAGATATCAATCATTAATAATCATATGATTTCTTATATGGATTCACTCTTTCTCTACCTTATTGGAAATAAAATAAAAAATTTTAATTGAGGAACACCATATATTTCTATTATAAAATAGCCCTTATTTGGTCTACTCTAAGTCTACATAGTCAATCCCGGTGTAGAAAATAAGAGAGATACAACCATGTTTTTCTACACTTTCCATAAAGTACCTTGCCAGTGTTATCATACTCAAAAACACCTTATTTCTCAAATTGGGTATGCATAAAATTTATTATTTAAAATGAAACATGTAGAATTTACACATCTCTATAAACTATCAAAATAGTTCATTTACAAGTCCTATAACTCCTTCTTTTTCTCATGTTTTATCAATCATCACTCCTGCTTAATAAATATGATTAATATAATCAAGAATGATCGATAATAGTTTGATAATAATACCTAAAAATCCTTTATTACCAAGATGCATAGAAAATTAATGATTCATATGAGAATTCATTAGAAGCCTCCTTTCTCAAAATTAATATCCATTAAGGAGAATAATCATTTCTTCATCCTCATAGATGTTGAGAAACTCCATGAAAATTAATTTATCTTTAGTTTATAAGTATTTAGATCCTCTAAAATTCTTATTTAATTTTCTAAATGTTATCACAAGTAAAAAATAAGAATAACATGGAATAATAAGGTAAAAAAATGTGTATTAGATGTAACATTTAGGGTGACAGTTTCCTCTCAACATTAACCAAGATTTTATTATTGTCTCAGCCTTTCCCTTCTGTGTAATATCATTTTTAATTATATTCATTTAATCATTTTTTCCTTAATTTATTTCAATTTAAATATACATAACTATCTGGGTATCTAAGTTAACCATTTATGGGTTTTATATAATGAATTCATTGACCTTTCACAAAATTAAATTGACATATTCATGTTTTTATTAGTTGGTATCTTTCCTTCTTATTTTTTATGGTATTTATTGGATCAACACTTTTCATATGTTTACTTATCATGGAATAATCATTTTTACTTTTATTTTTTCTTTGACATTTCATCATCATGTTTATTATTCTCTTTATCCTTTCTCCCCCATAATATTGCATTTTTATAATTTTCATCATTTTACATTTTATGCTAAAACTATTGTGCTTTGTATTCAAACTTCTTGAAATACTAACAATAACCAATGAATCTCCTTCTCTTATTTACCAGTGTAATTTGATCAAATTTCATAGGTTGTGAACTTTTCTATTTTTTGAGTGGAACCACCACTCTTTTGGGAACTTATTTAGGAACATATAATGATACATATTCTATCATCCACCATTGATGTGGTGAGTGTATGAGTTTTTTCACCATACATACTTTCCCAAAGTATATTTTAAAACCCATATCATTAATTTAAATTGAATTAGTACACAATATGGTTTCCTAGTAATGGGATACCTTATTCTTGGAATATGTATCCGTTTGATTATAGGATGATATCATTCTCTTCTTAGATTCATAAATCTCAATGAAAACTTGTGTGAAAGAACTATTTTTCTAGAAATATGGGAAGTTATAGATTTTGGTAATTCTTTATTCTCCAATCTCAACTCTAAATAAAAACATTTTATTTTGAGATTGTTTTTATCATCCTCAACTGATCTCATCCAGTCTTCTTAATTATCATTAAACATCGTTATTTTTACTTCAAACTTTTTTATTGATTCATGTAACATTTTTTTCATAGGGTAATTTACCCTTTTTGATTTAACCTCTAATTGGGAATAATTTTTATCCATATAATTTTTTTTCAAATTTTCATATTCATGGAAATATTTAATAATAGTTATTTTAAATACCACTTTCTCACAAATAGTCCATTGTAATTTTTCATTGATAATGGAATAATTAGCAATTAAAATTATGAAAAATTATTCTTTGGAAATTATTATGTTTTTGAAGGTGTTACAACAACCAATATTTTTAAATAATGGTTATTTTAAATAATTGACGACTTCTCATGGTTATAATATATTATTTTGAATACCATTGACAATTTTTGACAAAAAAAATCATAAATTATTTGGTAATATTCTCCATTTGATATTTAAAAACTAAATTATATTCACTAAATTATACAAAATAATCAATGATTGAGTAATATTAATTAGAATAATCATAATTAAGATATTTATGTTAGCATGTATTACAATCATTACCTACGATTAGTGATGTTTCCTCCTTTACTTGTTTATTCTTCTTCAGATTCCATTCTTCTTTTATTTTCCTATTTTTTGGGTCTTGGTTGATACTTCTATATTTGTGTAAATATAACTGTCTTCTTAATTATACATTTAAATATGTTTATGGTGTTACAAAATATACACTTAATCATGGAAATTAATTTAAATCAGGGAAAAATAAGGATCTTTAGGGGGAACCTCCTTTGATACCAAATAAAATACCCCATATCAAATTGTCCACTGAGATGGGAGGGGTCAAATCACAATTTTTTAAAATTAATTATCCCATTTAAAGAACTCAACCCCTTAAACCTTTTACAGTTCTTGGTATACTAAAAAAATTTCTCAACCCCACCTCGTGTATAATAGTAATGAATGAGAAGGCATCACACACAATTTACAAGGTTTGGCTAGAAATCCTACTCCTTTCCATGTTATTTAGTCTACCAAAAATGGATTCTCTACTATAACCACAAGTTAATATAAATAGTTGAACACTCCAGTTAAAATATCTTAATAATTACTCATTCACCCTAACTAATAATCTTATATGATAGGTTAAATACCCCTATCACTAGTCTCTAAAATTTAGTTAAACACCCCCACTACAAGATCATACTTTAATGTTGATCGAGAGATAGAAATATATTATTATTAAGATTGTATTACATCGTAATAATGTTGGCTGAACATTATTTGTGTACAACAACAATATCTTCAACATTAACCAATATGGATCAGTACTCTGTGTCTCGATTCTCATCTTCAGGATACCCAATTGTAACTGATAAGGATCATCACCACTGATCTCAAAGCACATTTTAAATATATTAAAATACTCAAATAAACAAGATATCATTATTTTAGAATTTACCAACTTTAACCCATCCTCTATGTGATATTTTAATGTATTGGACCACAACAAATAACATTCCAATATGAAAATATCATCTCTTAATATATGTAGATATCCCAAATGTGTACTTCCAATAGATATATGTATAGGCATATTGAAATATCATATTTTCTGTCATAAATATTTTAAATTCCATTAAATCTTGGTCATTCGTGATCCTATTAATTGTCGCATTTAATTCCTCAATTAATGGTCTGAATTTTGGTTATGTTCCACCAAAAATCATATATCAGATCCCAAATGATCAGACATTGACACTTATTCTCTATAATTATGGCATGTGGATGATGATTTATTTTAAAATGAATCATTATGTGAATCTATATGTCATGATTTGAATAACTCAAATTCTATTTAAAAAAATGTTATCCTCAAACATTCATGGCCTTTATTTCATGTCAGGATGTGAACTGTAGTTACATTATTAAATAATTTTCCATCACTAATCCATGTAAACCTAATTCACATCTTAAACTACTCATGAATATGGAAATTAATAACATGGTTATTTATTTATGGTTGGAATAATATTTGATCAATATATCAATAATTACTCAATTATATAGGATATTCATGACAAGAATAGTTATTTTACATCATGAATAATGCATACAATGTGGTACCTATAGTTTAGGATTGACATTTTTTATTAAAATTGATTAGATAAAAACAATGACATATTAACCAGGACATCGTGTAGGCCAGTGGTAGGAACAAAACACTTATCGTTTTCAGTCAATGGTTCAAGACCGACGACCTTTCCAGATTTGTTTGGTTGTCACCAATCATACATGTTTTCATTTTATAAAACAAAGTCAACATAATTTTCAAAATAAATATGATGGACATCATTGAAATATGGTTAATCTCTAAATAAACAATTAACTAAGGTTTTTATTACAACCCCAATACATAAATATTTCATCTATTTTATTTCAGAATAGTCCTTTCTTAGTATAAGGTTTAAAATATGTCATTTATTGTCATTATCTATTCAAATCCTTCATAATGTATTGTAATGAAAATGTGAATAATCATAATAATATCCCCTAGGAATGTCAGGCTAGGTGCATAATAAGGATCATTTTCATGTACTAGGTTACACACATTATCAATGTTGTTACATATTGGTACCTCTATACCAGAACTATATCCACTTGTACAGTCCAGAAATATATGTTTCTCATAGAAGACTCACATAATCTCTACCATAAAAAAATTCTATTCTATTCTTCTCTACTTATCCTTAAATTCTTCCTTAGGGTTATGTTCTCTAATATATTTTTTCTTAAATATAGTTTGCAAGGTATCTACCAAATTTCTTTTGATACAAACTATAGTAACCCAACCCGAGAAGTTGAGAATCAGTGTCTTCTACCATTGTATTTGTAGGATTACAAGGAATCAAATCCCAAAGAACCAATCAATTTAGTAGTCTTCATAAACTGGATTCATACATGAGTCTTTCATTTAAAATATATACACTAATTACATTATAATTTTTTTGAAGGATAACTTTATTCCATATAACATATGCTTTCATGTCTTTAATAGTATACTTCATAGATTCATAGGGAAAGAATACATAATAAGTGTGAGCTCAAATAATTAGTAAGGGAAAAGTACAGTGGAGGAAATAATTAATCAATAAAAATAATAATTATGGCATTGTAAATAATTGAACACACTTACCTTGTTATCAAAAAATTGAGAAAGAAGTGCATAAACAATATAACATGGTAATAACTGGAAATATATGCCATTCAAATAAGTAGATATGGAAAAATAAATATAAAAAGGTAAGAAACTAAAACACATTCATTTTAATCAATTAATAGATAATGAAATGCATCCATAAATATGTCAATACAAAATCTCATGGATAATAAAAACTAAAACTAACCAAGGGAAATGAATAATTATTCACTAAAAAATGGCATTTAACGACAGTTTATTCATAGCAGTTTTTAAAATCACTGTAAAATGTTATCCTAATAGACATTTAGAAGTAATTTTTTCACAGATGTTTATTAAACCATTGAATTTTTTTTAAAATACAGATTTTTTTCAATGGAAAAATCTAATTTTTTAGCGGTTGTTTTTTTAAAACCGCCTACAACTTAATGGGATATTAAAAAATTATTAATCATTTATTATTTATTATTTACTCTCATATATACATTTTTATTTTTAAATTTAATAAATTATATGTTTTTTACTAATAAATATTTATAATTATTAGTTAATAATAACTTGAAACTTAAATCAAATCTACAAAAAATTATAAAGAAGACTTCGACATCAAACAACCATAACATCTGATCCATGAGTTTTTTTCATCTTCAAAACCAATCAAATCGAAGAATTTAAAATGAGATAAAACAACATGACATTCAAATTGTGTGTTAATCAAAGGGAAACAATATTTTAAAATTTAAAAATAAGTTGAAAACGTAACTCAATCTTCAAACGACCATAACTTTGGATTTGTGTGTTTGTTTGGGTTCTTCTATATCTCAAATCAAATCTTGCGATGAGATCTACAATTTTTAGGTCTAGGACATGATCCTTGAGCATTATCCCCCCTTTTCCCACAAAAAGGCTCAGAAGGCCTCTGAAATAGAGTATTTAGTCACCAACCTCAATTTGTTAAATTTCAAATGACAATATCTTTCTATCCAAGTGTCTGATTGGCCTGAAACGCATATCATATCGAAGCTCATTTCATGATCTTCAATTTGACTGGTTGTGAACCTGAAAAAGAACAAACAAGTCAGATTTTATGGTCATTTCAATGTTACAATGGTTTAAAGAGTTTCTTAACGTTTCAGTGTTTGTTTATTTATTTATTATGGATTTATTAATGATTTATTATTATTTAAATATTTATTTATTAAATATTAATTAATTAATTATATATTTATTTATCTATTATCTATTATTTATTTTTTATTTTTTATTTTTTATTTTTTATTTTTTATTTTGTTATTTTTTATTTATTATTTCTTCATTTATTATTTATTATTTGTGATTAATTATTTATTTATTCAGTATTTAATTTTTATTTATTTATTATTTATTATTTATTATTTATTATTATTAAATATTAATTATTATTAATTTTTTACATTATTACTTCATTTATTACTTTATTAGAATATTTATTTATTCATTATTATTATTATTACTATTTATTTGTTTATTATTTATCTATCATTTATTTATTTTCATTATTATTTTATTATATTATTTTTGATTTATAAATATTTATATACAAATATTTGTATATTATTTATTTGTTAATTGATAATTTATTTATTAATTATTATTAATTATTTGGTTACATTGTATACATTAATTAATAACTTATTTTAAATATGTTAATTACTCATTAATTATTTACTTATTATTTCTTTATTATTCATTTATTATTCATTTATTTATTTTTTATTCATTATTCATTATTTATTTATTAATTATTAATTATTAATTATTAATTATCAATTATTAGTTAATATTAGTTAATTATTATTAATCATTTATTTATTTATTTATTTATTTATTTATTTCTTCATTATTCATTATTCATTATTTATAATTTTTTTAATTTTTTTAATTATATATTTATTAATTATATATTAATTATATGTTTATGAAATATTAAATATTAAATATTAAATATTAATTATTAATTATTAATCCTCGATTATCAATTATTATTTATTATTTATTATCTTCTATTTCTTATTTATTATTTATTATTTATTATTTTTTGTTTATTATTTGTTGTTTATTATTTATTATTTATTATTTATTTATTTATTATTTATTATTTATTCTTATTTATTAATTTCTTATTCTTTATTTATCAATTAATTATTTATTATCTTTTTATTATTCATTTATTATTTACTTATTTACTTATTCAATCATTATTTATTACTTAAAAATTATTTATCAATTATTCATTAAATTTTATATTTTAAATATTGAATATTGAATATTAATTATAAATTTTTATTTATTAGTTATTATTAATTATTAATAAATAATTATTAAATATATCTGATATATTGTTTATTTATTTATTTATTTATTATTTATCATTTATTATTTATTCCTTATTCTTTATGATATTTTATTTATGTATTTGTTCATTGTTTTTTGTATTTTTATTTTATTTTATTATTATTTATATATTGTTTGTTTGTTATTAACTTACCATTATTTTATTATTAATTTATTATTAAAGTATTAATGTTTTATTTATTTATTTTTCATTATTATTTTAATATATATTTCATATTTATTTGTTTATTATTTTTTAATATTTTCTTATTTATTTATTTTATGTTTATTCATTATACATCAATATATATATATATATTAAATTATATTTTTTCACCACATGAAGAGTGTGCTGGAGTGGTAAAGTCTTTAGAGAAAAAGTAATAGGTAAGGGGTTCAAATCTCACCCAATGCGAAATTTCTATATATGGCTTACACATGTGCATGTATAATACAATAAATAATAAATAAACTAATTAGTAGAATTCCAAAATTAACAATGAAAATTAAATAATAATATAATAATAATATAACTATAATATAAAAATAATATAATAATAATTTAATAATATAATAATAATAATAAAATAAATATGAGAATAATAATAAAATAATAATAAAATATTAATAACAAAATATTAAAAATAAATTATGAAAATAAATAAACAATAATAATACAATAATAATACAATTATTACGACCATAATAATAAAATAATAATAAAATAGTAATGAGGCTAATAATAAAATAATAATAATAAAATAATAATAATAAAATAAATAATACATATCTAATAATTATATAATAAATATGTAAAAAATATATTACATAAAATTATTTAAAATTTTTAAATTTTTTGAAATAATTAAAGAAAATTAAAAATGATGCTAAATGAATCCCCTAATTTTAAAAAACCACTACAAAATAAATACCAAAACATGATTTAGTGGTGGTTTAAAGAACTTCTAATTGCATATTTTGGCGTAGTGATTGGACACCTTGTTTCATAGTATAATGTAACCATTACCGTCAAGACCTTTTAGAAGACATTTTATCATATCGGGTAAAAACCCATCAAATGCTGTTAGCCAACTGACTCGTCCAATGAGACTATTGATGCATTGAGGGGATGTCTATAATTAGGCCCCACTCGTGTCCTACATGTCCAAATCATTCCTCATATATCGAGTAACTTATTTAATATTGTGCCTTATCTAATATTCAAATATAGTATAATATAACATTCCGCCTTTTTAATACATAACCTTTCATTACATTTTACATAGAGAGGATCTTTAAAGTCCAGTGTCTTTGAAATCAGGAACATAATACATGAAAACAACATAAAAAATTCTTCTAAACCACTTGTAAGGCTTCATCATAGGTTCATCCTATATACATTTACTGCATCTCATATCCAGGAGACATACATCAAAGGAAAGGGTGAGCACAAGGCCCAGTAAGGGTAAACAAGGGAATCAACGTACTTGTGATATCAATAAGAACTTGAATAAAATCATAAACACCTGACAAAAGGAAGAATAGAAATATAATAATGAAAAGAACATGGAACATAACTTGAATATTTTGCTACAACATTTCATTTAGACACTCATGAACATATCACCAAGGTCCATCCCCAAGGTGTCATAAAAATTACCAAGGTATTCACTAAGGTATCGAAAAACATGTCATCTCTAGAGATTAATTCTTTACCCAATGCATTAGAGCTCTATTAGGGCACACCCTTCATATTTCATTACTTACATGTTAGAAACATAGATCATAATCATACATTTTATAAATAACCCAAATAGAATCAAAGAAATGGGTTTCATGTCAAAATCGTGAGGTTTAAAAAGTACTTAAAATGAGATCATTATTTCATTTATAAACCATGTAAAGGTAGTTGTGGTTTTATGTATGTCAATTAAAGAATAAAATATATCATCTTTATATATTTATGAACACCCATATAAATGAAATAGGTCTAAGTATTCACAAAAAAACGTGAATTTCATGAGAGAAAGAGATATAAATTTTGAGATGAAATTTCTACAGCACAACGACTATATAACATGGTTTTAGAAAACAGTGGAAAAATAGGGTACAAGGGTTACCCACTCATAAATAATACATAATACATTATGGGTACTGAATAAGATCATGATATGAATATTTGAATTACATACCACATGAAAAGAAAACATGAAAGAAAATAGAAGATGCGATTTCTTTTACGAGAAATTCGACAACCAAATGACGTCACATAAAAATTCCGAAATAAATTTATGACAGAATAAAGGAATTCTCATCATTTGGACATGAAAAGGGCAGTAAAAAGAACATATAATAACATACACTCAAGATAAAGATATGGAAAATACAAGACACAACAAAAAGGAAGTCAAGACTTAAAAGAGGAGGGTGAAATAATCCTTTACCTTGAAGAGTAACTTCGAAAGCATGAAGGTCAGGACCATGGGAGCCATGAGGGCACCATTGGAGGGCTTATATTGAGGTATAAAGACCAGAACATCGTTGGGGAGGATTTGTAAATGAAATGAATGAGGTAAATGCTTAGTATTTATAGGAGAATTGAGTGGACAAAGCATTAATTGCCAAGGGACACCTCATCGGTGGTATTGGAAAAACCATTGGGTTTCCCATGGTATTATCCCATGGTATTGTCAACTTTGGACACCTCATACCTTATATTTCTATTCATAAGGCTACAGGATTTATTGCTTAATTATTACATCCTAAATGATGCAATTAAACACCCGAAACTCAAAAACTATATTTTCACTATTCACCGAAAACTCAACTTTCTCATAAAAATCCCAAACTATCACCTTAACCAAATATCAATTCTTCGATTTGAAAAATGAACACCATTCTATGAAAATAATTTTCTAAATATTTTTAATTTAATTTTTAAATAAAAACCCTATTCACCTAAAATTCAACTATTTCAGAAAAATCTAAAAAATTCACCTTAACGAAATATCGATGATCTGATTTAAAAAATGAACTCTATTTTATGAAAATAATTTTATAAATATTTTAAATTTAATTTTTAAATAAAAAATACTATTCACCCAAAAAAACTAATACTTAACCAAATATTTTTGAAACACTTATTTAGCTATTTTATTGAATCACATTACTTAATAAAGGTGCCTAAATTATATTAATACTTTCTTAAGTGAAGTTACTTAATCCATTTGTCCACATTACTAATCATAAGCATAAAATCACTATTCATAATTTACTTTTCCAAAAAAAATTATATTGAACTTATTAGACTCTAAATTCCATACTGAACAAATCTATAGCAGACTATTTTTTTAAAATAGTTAGAGATTATTAATTATTTAGGTTTACATTAATATTTTAAATTATCCTTTTTCAAGAATTAATCAATAATATGCACAATATATTTATCCAGACCATTGAAAATTAACAAACTTCACCATAAAAAGACATCACAATTTTTATTTAAATCAAATGATTACAAGAGGCAGTTAGAGTCTCGTTACATAACCCCTTATAAAATCGGAATCAGACCTAAGAGTATGGTGTGCTAGGGTGATTGAATCTTGGGGCGGCTCAGCCAACATTTCCCGAGTAGTGATTTTTATCAGCTTTAACATCTCAAGAAGGTGATTTCATTCCAACTTCACATGATGATGTTCAGCTTGGTTTTGGTCCAGAGCAAAGCCCAAAGGTGCTACCTCCTTCCTGAGTTCTATCAGATGGGATTCGATCGGCTCAAGACTACTGGTTGGGGCCATCGAATATTCTTTCTATATTAATTAATCAAGATCACTTGTATTCATAGACAATAATCGCAACATTTAGTTTCCAACGGTCTTATTGACCAATGGTCATATAATAGTCGAAACGCAACGGTATTATTTTAATTATACTCACTTTATTAAATGAAATATTTTTGTTGAGTATAAAATAAGATTACATAAAAAGTTCGGAAACAAAATTTATTCAAAATTTTGGGTTGTTACAATCATCCCCCTTAAGAAATTGTTTCCTCACAATTTTAAAATTGGTCTTGGAAATTTTGTTGAATGTATCACATCAAAAAAAGAGTCAGTAAAACTACTACTTTAAAATAAAGAAAGGAAAGTACAAAGGTCACCCGAGTTAACCCATACTAGGATTCCATGTAGGAAAAAGTGGATATGGAAGAGAAAATAAAGGGTCAATATATGAGGTAGAGTGATAGAAAAAATTATTAGGAGAAAATTAATCACAATAAGATCACAAAATTAAGATGGGTCAAACGGTCTTTGATTACCCAGTAGGAAACATAAACCAACAACCTTTTTTTTCATTCCATTTCATAATTTTGAGGAATTCATTTTCTACATAGAATAAAAACATAATGAAATATAATTACCTTCAAGTAGAGTTTCATCCCTTAATAATATTCCACCAAGACTAATATTTTCTCCAAACAAAGCATTCAAAAAACTTGATCTCGTCAAAATCACAAGAATCAACTTCAAGAGAACCACATAATCCACAAAAGAATAACTATATTTTTCCCTTTTCTTTAGTCATCAACTAAAAGTAAAAAGGTTTGTATGAGATCATATAATCCCCAAAAAGGAAATTCATTTATTAAATAAAATATGACTATTAATCTCAAAAATTCAAAAAAAGTACACAAAGTTCCAGAAAGACCATTCAATACACAACCATCGTTAAAATTGTTTAAGAATAATCCAAACCAAGATTGGAACCCAAAACTCAAAAGGATTTTATCACATAGTATTCCCCAATAAATCTTAACATTTATCTCCAAATAATATCGACTACTATTAAAGTCACATACTAAAGTGTAATTAACCTATTCACATATTCTCTGTTCTAGGTTCATCATTTTCAAGAAATACCCCAAATCACCATATGTCCACAATAAATACATAAATTCCTGCAAAAAAAATTCATCCATTCCTCCTCAATTTAAATAATGTAGTATTTTATTTCCCTTAGGAATATAGTACTCCAAAAGAGATAAAATCGTCCAAAATAACCTTTATCATTTAATCACTACATCATTTTCCTACAAAAATGATATACATTTGATAAAATATATGTTTCGAAAATCAACTTATTCTTGATCCATAAAAATAGAAGGTGCATTAGTCAGTCCAAAGGGCATAAAAATAAACTCATAATTCCCATATCTTGATTGGAAGGTGGTTTTTGGAATGTCATCATTCTGCACCCTCAATTGATGATAACCAGAATGAAGATCAATCTTAGAGAAGAATTGAGTCCCATGAAGTTGGTCAAATATGTCATCAATTCTTAGAAGAGAGTATTTATTCTTCAATGTGATCCCATTTAGTTCTCTATAATAAATTCATAGCTTCATCGGTCCATCCTTCTTATTCACAAGGAGAACTGGTGCTCCACAAGAAGATACACTTGGTCGGATAAACCCATTCTCTAAAAGTTCTCATAGTTGTTTCCTTAATTACTCTAGCTCCACATTTTTATTCCTATAGGGGGGCTTTGACATCGGATGAAATCCAGGTACGAGTTCAATGGAGAACTCTACCTCTCTTTCTGGGGAAGGTCTGGGTGACTCTTCACGAAATACTTCAATGTATTCCGAGACGATGGGGACATTTTCTAAAAGAATAAATCGTTTGTAAGAAACTTATTTCATTTACGAATCTTTTAACCAAAAATAATTTTATGTCATAAAACACCATGCTTAGAAAAATTACATTTTTTATATAATTCCTTCATAATGATTCCTAAAAAGCTTATGATTAACCAAACATATCCCCCAGCAGTGTCATAACCAAGAGTGAATCAAGTCATGTTGATGTGTACCAGTTCCCATTCATGTCTAGCTCAATGTGTTGTCTTCAGGTTTTAGCCCTTATGTACATCTATGCGAGAGCCACCTCTACATGCTCGTATCCAGTCAGGGATATATTTTCTTAATAGACCACTTACTCAATACTCACCAAAATACCAGGAATATTTCCTATATTTAAACATTTCTATAGATTTATTCCTAATGTTTTCATATCCTAAATTCCATAAATAACTAAACTATCCTTTGATACTAACTATAACATCCCACATTTTTAATACATAACTTTTCATTACATTTTACATACGGAGGATCATTAAAGTCTAGTGTCATGGAAATCAGGAAAGTAATACATGAAAACAAAATAAAACATTATTCTAAACAACTTATAAGGATTAATAATAAGTTTATCCTACGTACATTCACTACATCTCATATCCTGGAGACAGACATCCAAGGAAAGTGTGAGCAGAAGGCCTAGTAAGGAAAAATAATGGAACCAATGTACTAGTGATATCAACAAGAAATTGAATAAAAACATAAATACATGAGAAATTGAAGAATATGCATATCATAATGAAAATAACATTGAACATAAATTGTATATGTGGCTACAAAATTTCATTTAGAAATTCAACCACATATCTCAAAGGTCCAGCCAAAATGTATCATAAAAATTAAAAACGATATTCACCAAAGTAACATAAAACATGTCATCTCTTGAGATTAATTATTTTTCCAATGCTTTGGAGAGCTATGAGGGATCAACCTAAATATGTCTTTACATACATGTAATCCACATAGATCATTATCAACAATTTCATAAATAACCCATATAGAATCAATGAAATGGGTTTCATGTCAAAATCGTGACGTTTAAAAATTACATAAAAATGAGATCATTATGTCATTTATAACCCATGGAAAGGGTGTGAGGGTTATATGCATGTCAATTACAGAATAAAATATATCATCTTTATATATTTATTAACACCCATAGAAATGAAATTGTTTTGGGTATTCAGAAAAATAAATAAGGTAATTTCCAGAGAGAAACAAATAGAAAATTTGAGACGAAATTTCTGTAGCATGACGACTATATAACATGGGTTTAGAAAACATTAAAAATAGAGGGGACAAGTGTCAAACACTCATAAATAATTCATAATATATAATTTTTACTGAATAAGATCATGGCATGTATATTTGAAGGACATACCACATGAAAAAGAAACATGAAAGAAAAGAGAAGATGCGATTTCTTTTTCGAGAAATTTGTTAGCCTAGCATCGTCAAATAAAAATTCAGAAAACAAACAGATGAGAGAAGAAAGTGTCTCTCATCATTTAGAAATGAAAAGGTAATTTATAATACCATAAAATAACATTCCCTCAATATAATGATATGGAAAATATAAGACACAACATAAAGGATGTGATGACTTAAAAGAGGAGGGTGAAAGAATCCCTTACCTTGAAGAGTAAAATCAAAATCATGAGGGTCGAGACCTTGGGAGGCTTGATAGAACCTTGGGGGGACTTCCTGGGAGGTAAATAGACCAGAACTTCGTTGGGGAGGATTTAGAAATCAAATTAATGAGGGAAAGGCTTGGTATTTAAAAGAGAATTGAGGGGACAAAGCATTAATTGCCAAGGGACACCTCATCGGTGGTATTAGCAAAACCATGGGGTTTCCCATGGTATTTGCCCACGGTATTGGCCAATTGGGACACATCATACCTTATTGTACTATTCATAAGTCGACCAGAATTATTTCATAATTATTACATCCTTAATGATGTCATTAAACACCCGAAACTCAAAAAGTGTATTTTCACTATTCACCGAAAATTCAACATTCTCAGAAAAATCCCAAAATTTCACGATAACCAAATATCGATGCTCTGATTTCAAAAATGAACACCATTTTATGAAAATAATTTTCTATATATTTTTAATTTAATTTTTAAATATAAACACTATTCACTAAAAATTCAACTATTTCAGAAAAATCCCAAAAATTCCCTTTAACCAAATATCGATGCTCTAATTTCAAAAATGAAATGAATTTTATGAAAATAATTTTCTAAGTGTTTTTAATTTAATTTATAAATAAAAAACTATTTACCAGAAAAAACCAATACTTACCAAATATTTCTGAAACAGTTATTTACCTATTTTATTGAATCATATTACTTAAATCAAGGTGCCTAAATTATATTAATACTTTCTTAAGTGAATTTACTTAAACTATATGGTCAAATTACTAATCATAAGCATAAAATCACTATTCATAATTAACTATTCACCAAAAATTATGTTGATCTTATTCGACTCCAAATTTCATACTGAACACAGCTATAGAAGACCATTTTTTGAAAATCATTTCACATTATTAATTATTTATGGTTGACATAAATATTTTAAAATATCCTTTTTCTAAAATTCATCAATAATATGCACACTATATTTATCCTGATATTTGAAAATTCACAAACTTCACCCTAAGAAGACATTCCAATTTTTATTTAAATCAATGGATTACACAAG
Organism: Viscum album; assembly: GCA_963277665.1. Lineage (NCBI taxonomy): Eukaryota > Viridiplantae > Streptophyta > Magnoliopsida > Santalales > Viscaceae > Viscum > Viscum album. The sequence continues at coordinate 433,222,610 of OY728121.1, forward strand.
TAAGTTACGGTTTTGTTACATATCCCCTTAAAACACCACCTTAGGACCTAAGATTAAGGTGTGCTAGGGTGATAGAATCATAGGGCAGCTCGGCCAACATTCCATGAGTAGTGATTTATATCAGCTTGAACTTCTCGCGAAGGTGATTCCATTCCAACTTCACACAATGTAGTTGGGCTTGGGTTTAGTCCAGAGCAAAGCCCAAAGGTGTTACCTCCTTCCCATGTTCCGTCAGATGGGATTCGATCGGCCCGAGGCTACTGGATGGCACCATCGAATCCTCTTTCTATATAAATTAATTGAAATCACATGTATTTATAGACAATAATCGAAACATTTAGTTTCCAATGGTCTTATTGAAAAATGGTCATATAACAGTTGAAACCCAACGGTCTTATTTTAATTATACTCATTTTATTAAATGATATAGTTTTTTTGAGTATAAAATAAAATAACACACAATGTTAGGAAACACAATTTATTCAAAAATTTCAGGTCGTTACATAGAAGATATGGATTTATTAATATTTCTGTAAATAATCAAATAACATTTAAAGAAAACATCATATAAAAAATGGTATACGGTTAAAGAAATGAACATATCCATGATAAATGATGTGGATAGTTAGTAGAAATTCATTGATCAACAATAATAAGAGATTGAATATTTCAAGGGGACTAACAAAGGAATCAAGGAAGTGAATATAAGTATCACCCTTTTCCAAATCAATCATAAACTATATAGAGGAAGAATAAGGATGGTACTAATAAAAAATATCCCAAGTGGAGTAAAAATATGGTTTTGTTTTCATTGATTAATATAATTACAATAAAAAGATATTTTGAAAACATTTTTTAGGAGAAAAACCTTTTGTTTTGAAAAATCATTTCTTTTAAAATCACTTTGGAAAACATTTCCATTAAAAAATATTCTTTTATAAATGAGAACTGGCCTTCAAAGAAGTTATGGTTGGTCAATCTGTATATTTCATACTACGTAAAAAGAACATTCATTTTTCATAATAAAAAGGTTTAAAAAAATCATTGTTCAAAAAGTGACAAGAAGATTCCTATAAAAAGATGTGTAAAAGGATAAAAGAGTAATAATGACTTTAATATTTCATTTTGGAAAGGGATAAAACATTTATGAAAAATATATTACAAAACATGGTTTTTAGAAGAAAACATGTTCTTTGGATAAAGAGAGAAATAACGTTAGGTTTTATTAAAATAATTTTTAGTAAAAAAGAATGGTAAAATGGTTCTATTAATTTAAAATGTCCTGAATAACAAGATGAAAATAAAATGAAAGGGTTTACTGAACAATGACCTAATAATTTCCACTGATGTAAATTCATGTGTAAAAATTTCTGAACAAAATTAGATTGTAAGGTAAACCCTTGAAAAGATCATAACATTGATGTGAAACTCCAACAATGAATAGATTTTGTGTGTCTAATGTGAATCCACATAAAATAATTAGAAATAAAATAATAGATAATGGAATGTTATTACACACATAATTTTATAATATTAACAAAAATGGGGAAGTAACAAAACCCAATGAAAAGAAATCTGGATATGAAATTGCCATCCACTTGGAAACTAATAACTCAAATCCCCTTAGAAGGTATAAATGAAATTGTACCTGAGACTCATCCCAGTTGGTGAGGTCTCTTAAGTGCACCCAAGACACCTGGGATCAAATCCAGGAGGAGGCATAGTTTATTGGTACTATAGTAGTATTGTAGTAGCAATGTAGCAGTACTATAGTGGGAACTATGCAATACTATTGTAGATACTATAGCGGGAATTGTATCTGGAATTGTTTGGAACTGTAGAATCCTTGAATTTTCCCCCATTTGGGCCTTCGGGCCAGAAATTTGATCCTAGAGTCCTTTAAGGCCTTCATACCACCCAAGCCTTTTGTCCAGTAAGGCCTTCGGACCACCTCAAGGCCTTCGGGACACCATAAGTGCAGATGAAAACAAGACAACCTACAAGGAACAAGCTCTAGAGGAGGATGAGAAATGAGCTTTCACCACAGAAGATGATACACGGATTTCAAGAATGCTAGGTTATGAAACCTACCATCACTAAAATCATGTGCATGCATGATATAGCCTAGCTGAATATCCATGTGAAGGTGGAGAGATGATTTCACGATGAAGATGCTAGGGAGGAGCAGGTCAAAGTAGTTATTCTGGGTGGTATGTAATGTTTGAAGCCTACGGGCAATGAATAAATCTAAGGGATACATGCCATGTGAAAATTAAGCCTAAGGGAATTGTAAGGGTTCCACCTCACCCCTTGAATTGTGTATTATCAAAAATCAATAAAAAATGAAGGCCTTATGGCCATTGGATGGATGGAATAAATGAAATTGAAAATAAAAATACCAAAAAGAATGAATGAATCATGATATTACAAGTAAATGTGGAAATATTCACACCATATATAAGAAATGATGTCCACAACAATAAATTTATTGTTTCAATAGAATGTTAATAGTCACATAGGAAGTGATATGGCAAAGATAATCATTAAGAACATTCTTGAGGGAAATAATCTGTAAACATTCCAAAGTGTCACATACCACTTTAAAAAGTTGAATTATAATCCCCATGACAAAATGATATTAAATGAAACTTAGAATATCTTGAGAATAAATATATTAATGAAATAAAATTTACAAGGTTAGTATATACACTATATAAAATAAATTATGAGCATAATAACAAATACATCCTAATGGAATGTAAATCGAGACGAAATCCCTTACCTTGCATTCTATTTGGGTGAACATCATTTAAATTACTTTATAATGTTTTGAAACATGTCACTAACTAATATTAAATACATAATAATACTTATCATATCATATATTAACTTATTCTAATATCTAATTTCACATGTTTTAGAAAACATTCATTATTTTCACTATTTTTAGTTTAAATTGCCTAATTTATCAAGTATGTTTTGACTTGTTGCTTTTTTTTATTCTTATATAGATCATGGTTTTATAAAATACAAAATATAAACCATGATATAATTATTATATATATTCAATATATATGTATTTATAATAATATATAATATTTGGAGATAACAAATAAAATGCATTGTTCATAGAGATGGTAGGTCGTAGGTCATATGTAGGCAAGAATGCCACTTTCATGTCTTTTTCATATTAAAAGAATGAAAAGAAAATTATATATACAAATATTAAATTTAAAACAATATATATATGTCATATATGATACATAGATTTATTAAAACTATCCTTTATTAAGTCCTTGTATATTGTGAACGAATCACATCGCTTTGAGGGGGCGATAATCCACACTTCAACAAACGATGTTATCGTATTCTCACAAAATGGAGTGCATAAAAGTATATTTTGTAAAATTATTAAATAAGTATAAAGAAATTATAAATATTACCTATAACATACATAAATATATTTTACATCATAACTCCCAACCATGAGAAGTGGTAAAGGAAAAAACAAACTACTTCGTTTCGTGAGGCGGTAGTTTGTCGTACACATAAATGGTAAGTTTGATACCAATTAGATGGAAGTGAGTGTAAGTTTAGGTATAGAAATTAACATAATAAAATATATTTATATTTTAGATATTAGTATTATAATATAATCGTGGAATAGGGATAATTGAAATATTTGATGATATAAATAAAACTAAAGAGCTTGAGGAATGATGTTACCTCTTAATCGGGTATCTCCTTTTGAATTGCACCAAAAGGCTTCCATGGATAGATTTTTGGACAAGGTGAGGATTATATATTTATGGGAGGTTTTTTTATGAAGTATTTTTGTATATTTGTTTTGACAAAAAGTGGTCTGAGAGGTGTGATGAAGTGGGAGACATGAGTACCTTTTTATAATGGAGGCGGAGTGACACTTTTGTACATTTTGGAAAAGGGAATTCCACCAACATTTTTCCCATTTCATGTAGATCCAATAATAGATAAAAATATATAAAAGGTATTATAGGGTATAAATATGGCCAAATTATGGATTCTAGACAAGATTATAGGCTATTTACCCTTAATTTTATGGTATAGTCCCCTATTAACATTAATTTCAGCTTAATCGTTGTAATTATTTTTAATTTCTTTAACTTATATTTTGGGTCAAAACTATATTAAACTTGTTAGAAATTATAAATTATTATAATATAAATTATTTAATCCATTTTTCAAAATTTAAATCACATAAGTGGAAGAAATTAATATAAATTTAATCCCACTGATGAGAATATAATAAGAGTTTTTAAAGTAAAAACTTTCAAACACTTGCGATGTTTTTATAAAAAATTCAAAGTGAAAGTGATTCCAATGACCAAGAATAGATTAACTGAAAAAAATTTATCTAATTAAACATTAAAATAATTTCTCAATATAATTTATCATTATAATTAAATTATATTAAAATGATCTTTTGAATTAAAATTCAGTATTTTTGTCATTCATTAAAAATGAAATATTTAAGAAAAATATAAAAAATTCATCCTAAACTAATTTTTATTTATTTTTTAAATATTAATTTTATTTTTACATATAAAATATATAAAATTTCTAAAAATTGAATTTAAAATAGGTTCTCTATTAATAGCTGGTAAACGTGCCTTAATAAAAATATAGGTTTTTATATTTAATATTTGGTTTGTTCATATCTTATTACTATAAAATATATTGGATTAATATAAACAATATTTGATTAAATATATATTTTATATATTACATTAATATCACTCACTAATTGTATTTAATTTAATTTACTTGGGTAAAACAACTTTATAATCCTAAAAATAATTTTTTATAAAAATATTATCTTAATATTCACTTGGTTCCTATATTTATTTCAAATTAAATTGTAACCAATGAATTAGTTTTATATTTATGTAAACCATATATTTTCATAAGTTATTTAATAATATTTTTAAGTACTAATTTAATAGTCTGTTTATGTCTTATAATATTAAATAATAATATTTTAATAACATATTGTTTCTCAGTAAAACTCGATCTTGAATGTAGCACAAGCCGTTGAAGAAACTTATTTTTATTCTTGCGATATACTCAAACATAGTGTCAGATGAATTGAATTTTAGAAAAAAATATTTAATTTATTTAAAATAGTAAATATATTTTAAATTATCAAGATATTATATTCCCTTATATGCTTGGTGTTGCGTGTCATAGATGTTATCGAATACAACGATCCCACTTTAGATTTTTTGGGGTGTTACACTTTATCATGCACCATGTGATTATAAATTTAATACCTAATCCTAGGTTATAACCCCTAATTACATATGTTCTATATTTTCATCAAATATTATTATATATATGGGGATGTAATTTCAAAGATAATGACATGATATTTACATTACCAAAGTTTTAGGATGTTATCTATTAATTAGACATATCCCTACAGTTTTCACTTAAGTTATGTTATCATAATACCTAAAATAATAAATATTACCAAAACTAAGATAAAATATTATAAATAAATTTATAATAAAACTTGAATTATTTTGATCTAATAAATTATACTCTAATGTTATCTCTATTGATAAAAAATGAGACACTCTGAACCTTCACTCTTAGATCAAGTGCTCAAAAATATGTTGTTTACATTATACCTTTGAAATGAATCAAAGAGATCCAACCATAAATAATTTCAATATAAAAAAAATTATTGATTCACATACATTCAAAGGACCTTCTGGTTTTATAGTTTTTCGAGTTAGGAAATACTTATAACTAATAAAGCATAATAATTTCTCATTAAATAAAATTTTCCCACTATATAAGAAACTATTTAATATATAACAACTATTTAACCTATCCGAGATAGTTATCCCTATATTATTATATTATTTAAATATAATGTGTAATAATTTTCATTATGACATTATGAAATTAAAACATAATAAGGTTGATCTCAAACGCTTAATAAGGGAAAATTTAAGTGATAAAAAAATCAAAACTGGGTATAAGATGAGTACAAAAAATATGGAAGGAATAGACAGCCAAGAATAATTCCATAATAGATTGAAACTAAAATAATGCTATATATATGGTTAATAATGGGAATTAAAATATCATATATATATATTAATAACTGGTTCCATAGCGATGAAATGCATTATGTCAAATAGTTAATTCCATTATTTAAGCTAAGACATCATGATCTTACCATCAAGGAATTGTGTCTAGGAAATATATTTTCTTGGAAATACTACACCAAAATACCTAGTATTTTTTTTTCAGGTATCCTATTGTAAAACCCTCATATTTTAGAAATCAATTCCCTTTAATTAATTTTATATCTTTGATAGCTTTCATTATATGCAACAATATGTTCAAACGAACCACAATATATTATAAAAATGTTATTATGTGATCATTATAACTTAGCTATTAAATTGATGGGATTGAGTGATACTAAATACATTAGGAAATTTATATAAACTTCATACACAATATAAATATATTTATTAATTCTATTAAATAATATTTTTAATTTTTCATTGGGTATTATTATGCTTAAAATATATATTCCCTTCAAAATGATTTTTTTTATTTTTTTTTAAAAATGTTATATTTATTTTTTAAAAATTTTAAGTAAATTTTTTATAAAACTAAATTTATTTTTTAAATAATTATATCAAACTATGGTAGGTTCAATTTAAATTTTTCTATTAATAATGTTATTTTTGAGTTAATAGTGAAAAATACCATTTTTTTAACTACATTTGTGTTTCAAGAATTTAAAATGTGACTTATTATTTTTAAATGGTTTAATAGTAAAATTATTTCTCTTATGTTTTTAATAATATAATAATGTTAATTTCCATCAATTCTATGTTTGAATTTGGGGTAAAAATATTTTTATATGTAAAAAGGAAGTTTTTATGAAAAACAGTTTTTATGTCTGCAATATGTTTTGGTCATAATAAATTATATTAATAAATATTGGTCAATTATTTTATTTAAATTAATAATTATTATATTCAATAAACAATTTAACAATAATTTGATATTTTTCTTAAACATGGGATAAAAATAAAACATGTTTCATCATTAAAAATGTATTTTTCTAAAAAACAGTTTTCATCAGGTTTTATGTGTTTATTTCTAAATTAATTTATTCTAATTAAATGTATTTAATTTGAGAAAATGGTATAAATATTCATAATTATGATGTTAATATTTGGTAAATATTCCTTCTATTTGTTACCTATATGAATAGTAACTATGGAAAAATTCATCACTTTGGTAATGGATAAATCATGTAAATCAAGATTAAAAATAAGTGATAAGTCCATACTTTTTTATACTAATTGTTATTGGATGGATTTAATTAAATCCATAACAACTTAGTATCAAAATTTAGTTGTTTAATGGAAAAGTTTCCATGATAATGACATAAATTATTTAAATCAAAAAAAGTTACAAGATATCTCTCTGTTAGTTTTAAATATCCTTTATGTGTTAAAATGGGGAAAAATAGTAATGAAGGAATATTAATATTAATTTATGTAATAGAAAATTTTCTTCTTTATGTTAATTTATTTATAATTTTTAGTTAATATATAATTAACTTAAATACTTACACAACACCACAACAATATTTATTCAATTAATAAAAAATTAATGTAAATGAATTTGAAAATACAAAAAGTAATATAGTTTGATTAATTTATCAAGTTCCTTGAATATTATATATGTATATAGAATCTTATTTATTTTTATAAATATAATATTCTAATTTAATCTTGGTCTTTATTTATTTTAATTCAAATAAAATGAATAGTGTAAAATCTATAATAAATATATTTTATCAAGATAATATTTTATTAAATTATTTAAAAATCATAAAAAACATGAAATAAGATAACATGGATGTAATCTGGTAATAAATGTAAAAAAGTTCCATTTTTGTGGAAATTTTTACCTTATATGTTAAAATTACAATCCTTTTTAATTAAAAAAGTTATTATAATAGTTAAAATTAAAATTGATTGACTAAGGGTTAATCAAAATGACAAGATTCAAAATGACACCAAAACATATATATATTATATTTATTGATGGGTTTAACAATATAACCTACCTTATATTTGAATCCATCATCATTTGGATTTATTTTTCATGAGAAAGAATTTATTATAATTTAATATTTTGAGAAAATCCAAATGTGCCCCTCACCTCAAATATCAAAGGCAACCTCCTCCCTCACTTTTATAAACAACATTGAGACGTTTTTCTCTACAAAAATATACCAGTTTCACTTAAAAACTTCTATATCCACATTATATAAGAACTTTATATCCCAAAATACCAACCCTAAATCCCTTTAGAGGAGATCTAAAGGAGTCATTTCAAAGAAGAGGTAATCGCCTTAACCAATCACTTTCATTTATACTCTTATTTACCGCCTAAAAATCTATGTTATTTTCCATAAAATAATAAATTAATTATTTTATGTATTATTAAATGTTATTATGATTATTAAGGCACATTTATACACCCTCTTTCACATCAAATGATAATTGAATGTATCACTTGTGTGTATGTACGGCTTACACTCTCTACATAGAGATACAATTAATTTTTCATCACCATCAATTATATATGGGTATTATGATTGGGTTAATATTTATATATGATATTAATGAAATAATTATAATTGTTTAATTATAATATAACATCTATTTACATACCATCCAATCATTTGGGAAATGATAATACCGTTCATGTGTACGTGTGGACTACCACTTCCACGAAGTGATGTTATTTATTTTTCATTTATATTTTACATGTATAGTAATGAGGAATAATTTTATGAATATATATGATATATCTGATATAAAAATTATCCTATTAAGTTGAATTAATATTTAACATTATTTCATTTCATCTGTTTAAAAATGAAAACATTGTTCATGTGTACATATGGCATATGGTCTCCATGAACAATGTAATTCATTTTTATATCTATAAATTTTATGAATGAATATATATATGCATATTTTTAATATATATTATATATATCATCAATAATATTATTTTTCTTATGAAATACAGATAAATTTATAAGTATCGGAACTAATGATCTAAAATACTCTTGATAAACAAAATTGTTAGCACCCAAAAATGAAAATTTGAATAAGAAATTGTTGATATAACGAGTGTTAAAATATTAAAAAAGAATCATATAAGATACTGTAATTATAAACATTACTCTATTATGGAATTATAATATATTCAAATTTTTTAAATATGTTGTTAGAGTGATTTTGAAGTAAAGAAAACTCAAGGTAAGGGTTTTGTGTTATAATATCATTGTCCATCATGAATGTTTTCTATTTAGTTCCGGTAATAAAATATTATGATCAAAATCTATAAAACATTTTAATTTTATTCCACTAAATTTATTTAACTAAAATTAATTTGTTCTTATCATTTTAGACATTTCATTAATTCAAGAGACCGAAAATATATTTTTATGAAAAACCATCTTAATGTTTCTCATCAGAAAAATTGTTTTTATTCCATATCAAGGTTTTCTAAAAAAAGTTAAATATGGTTTTTAATATCCTACTATAAATTTTAAAATTTAATTAAACACATTTTTAATGTTTTACAAAATTGTTTGAAAGTAATATTTTATCCATTTTCAAAATGAGGTACTTTGTGACTTTTCCAACAAAAGTGTGGAAGGAATGTACTTTTTAACCTATATAGTATAAATGGATTTTACAACCGTCGTGACTAGTATTTTATTTGAATCATAATTTACATGATTACAAGATTATTTTCCAACAAAATCCTTTATAGTTGATTTTTATATAAGTTATTTTGAATGTGAAAGGTTATTTCTTTCACTAAAATTTTAATGATAATTTCAATGCATAATTCATCAAATACAACAACCCTTGATTTCACTTATGATTTACTGGGGATATGATCCAATGATACAATTCTTATTATTTCTCCACATGGTTTATTTTTATGATTAAGATAGTTTTATGAAACCCATTTATTTTCCATGCATTATTAAGTGATTAAATGTTTATAAAACTTATTTCATTCCCATAGGTTATGTTATGATGAAACATTTATGAAAACCAATTTATTTATACGTGTTATGATGTAATGAATATTTTATTAAAATTATTTCTTTTTTTGATTTCTGATATGAGGAATCATTTATGATCTTATGGAACACATATGTATGATTTTAATTATTTTATGGGTGTGATGTATATATCCCTCCAATTCATTGGGTAAATATTGATATCTCATCAGATAGATAAGATTGCAATGGGGAGTGGCCCAATTCCAAAGGGACTATGACCACTATAATAATATTGAGATTCAACCTTTACTACTATAATGGTTTGGGGAGTGAACTCATTCCACTATGATAGTCTTATAAACATGAATTGACTACTAAGGAAATTATTTTATATATAATTTTTTGTATTCTATAATTCTGTATCTTGTTTCAATTTTATTCACTCATGGATCATATTATTTTATTTATTTATGATTCTTGTCTAATGAACTGCCAATATTTATGACAAGCCTCATGATTATGTTTTATGATATGAAGGGTATGATTTTGAAATGTTAATATCATGTTCGCATACCCTTATGTTCATATTATTATCAACTGATCACTGATATCTACCTTTTTTACCCTTACGAATCATATGAGCTCAAACTTTATTATTTTTACTTTTCCTCATTATAAAGTATGATATTTATAAGAAGGGTTATAGGTATGATTAAATTTTTTTGATATGAAGTATATATTTTATGAAATAATGGTTTATGTTTCCATGTTTCCAAAGGCACTATACCAATATGAATCTATAATGGATCGTTATGTTTTGTTATGAATATTCATCTAAAAAAATGGGATATCTATGTATGAAAAGTAATGATTTCTATAATTATCAACTCATTAAGGGCCAATTTATATCAGGTACCATCCTTAAATAATTAATACAAATTCATTAATCATATGAACATATGAATAAACTATATAATGAGTAACTATCATTCCTTAGTAATCAATAAAAATATATATTTAAATAACAACTATATAATTTTTTTTAAATTTTCCCAATCAATAAACAAAATAAAATTATATATAATCATCCCTCAAGATAAAACCATATAGACTAATGGTATATAGCTAAGTTAATAATTTCCCCAATAAATGGAAAAATGTGGATAACTAGGTGAATATCAAAAAACTGTAATATTCACAATACAAGTGAAAGTGAACATATAAAACTAAGGATAATAAGGTTTTATTGGGGAGAACATTCATGGAATGTAGATATCAATAGAAAAAGATTAGTAAAAAAAGAGTGCATAAAGATGAAATATAGATCTATATAAATACAATTGGAAATACTATTTTACACAATTATCGCGTAAAATAATTCATCTTAGAAGAATGGGGTTCAAGAATAATTGGTATAACACAAATAAAGAAATTTGAGTTATGAAAATGCGTTATGATAATGTTAATGTATGAATCAAAATAGCATGATAGAGATACCATGAAATTAAAATAGAATGAATTGAAATATATTTTTTATAATTGATGTAAATGGGATAGTTAATGCACAATATATGATAAATTATGGTGTATAATATCAAATATCTCTCATGGATTTGAAAATGAAACAATGAAACCCCTATGGACTGAGTATCATCTAAATAAAAACCCTTTATGGAGAAAATGATTGCAATTGAAAATAAAATACCATGAAAGATAAATCATGATATAATATAAAAAATATGTGGTATATAAATAATATAAAAGTTAATTGGTTCATAATAAGAGTCATGTCTCAAGAAATTAGAATTGAGACAAAAAATTCATTTCACGTAAATTTTTCGTTATGGTATGAATTATTTAAAATTGATGTTTTAAGGAAGAATTTTATAACCTAAGAAAATAAAGAGGAAATACCATACAATTTATTCATTATTTGTAGAAAATATAATTTGGAGTAATATAGTTCAATAAGAAATCATGTAACTTAATAGAAGAAAATTGAGTTAGCATAAACCCTTATGCCTTAGTATCCATTAAAATGAAATCCATTTAAATAAAGAACACTATTTGACTCCTAAAAACCCAATAATTATATGAATATGGTCAAAGGTAATCATCAGGATGTAATCACACCAAATCAAAGATATCAGGGTGCATAATATGAAATATGTCTCAAGAAGTTAAATTTGTTGCATGAAACCCTTACCATAACTCTTAACATCCAATATAGATATTGAATCTTCTATATAAATAAATATAACTGTACTAATAAACTATTTTATAGCCTTATTAATATCTATAAACTTTTTTAAATTTCATATATAATTATTCTCTATATGTATATTATTTAGTTACTTTCCATTCTCCACATCAGGAGTGAGTAATCTTGATTAATTTGCTCTAGATTCATAATATCGGTGTTGTTATTCATTTTTTCCCAATTTAATAATTCAATGATAAAACTAGTTATTTTAATTGATGTTTTTTAATTTTTTATAATGTTACAAATTAATTCGATTTGAGTTTTGGTTATGATTCTTACATATGGAATTTATGATGATCATTTTTCATAAATTTTGTATGAACAAACATTGGTAAATTAATTATTGAGTTTAAAATCAATGTTACAATTAAGTAAAAAAATAAAAAAATTATTTTATTATTTATATAATATATTATCTGTAATTAAGATCTTATATTCATATATGATATTATTTTATAACATTGTTCAAGTAGGTGGTTTGACCAACCTAAATATGAACATACCGTAATTAATGGATGATTATGATTATAATTTTTTTTTAATTTTGGGAGTAATATAATTATTATATAATAATAATGATATTATTTAGATAATTTTATTTTTTGGAATCATATTTAAATTGGTGTTAATAAATAAGAAATAAATTTAATGGAAAACAAGATATGTTACTTTGTAGAAGTAGTAGTCCGCACAACACACTATTAACATTTTCATTTCTCAAAAAAGGAGAGATAAATAAGGATTATTATATTTTTATCTTAATAATATTAATTATATAATATATTATATATTTATTCTTCAATTTCACTCTATAATAATTGAATATAGGTGGTGATAAAGAACATAATTCATTTCTTTGTGGAGGTGGAAATCTGCACAATGCATGAATGGAGATTTCAATTTTCTTAATAGAATAAGGGAAAGATGGTTAATAGTTATTATCGTAGAATAAAAAAATTAGTATAAAAACAATAATTATTTAATTATATATTTATTATAAATTTATATTTGTGAAACTAACAATTAAAATAAATGTATTTTGGAATAATTAGTACTCACATTGGGGACTTATGTTATCCCTTGGAGGACTCCTTTGAAATATAGGACTTAGGAATATTTATTGTTACTAAAGGCTTAAGTAAATGAAATTTGATCATAGGGAAATGAAAATATGGTGTATTTTCAATATAAAACCAATTTTTAGGGATATTTTTAAGGGGTGGTGGGAGGAACCTTTTATAAGTGGTGACAATAGAATTTTTATAAATATTTCAACTTTTTATAAATATATCGTTTGTTTAACAATACAAGAAGTCTCAAAAAATGGAAAATAATGGAATGGGGGATTATATTAAGGTCAATAGTACCTCAACCATTCATTTTATAAGATATTTAAAACATGTTTCAAATTCCATTAATCAAATAATTTTCACTTTGAAAATTTTTAGTTTTATCATGTTAACGATATTTTACCTAAGTAATTTACTTTTAATGACTAAAACTAAAATTAAACCTATTTAATAATTTAGATCTAATGATTAATGATATTAAATAAAATTTATCATATTAAATTTATGTGTAAGAAAATCAATTTTAAAGAATATCACATGTACCTTGAAAAAAAGTTTTTTGAAAAAAATCATAATTTTTAGTAGAAAATTTGTGTGTAGTGTAAAATTATAAAGGCATTTGGTATTCATTGTATAAATCAGTACATTATAAAAAAAATAAAATTTATGTGTCTTTCATGGAAACCAAAAAACTAATTTTACAAAAATAATATTTAATTAAAATAAAAGACAAAAAACCGTTTCTTTTATTGGAAAATATAACTTATGTTTATAAAATGTTGAACATAGGTTTTATAAATTAATAATGGTACAAAAAGGTATATTTTTACTCATAAAACACATATTTGATAAAATAATTTTTTTAATATTTTCCATCTTTCTTATATAATGATAAATTCAAAAAATTTACAATTTTCGTAAAAACTATATTCTTTACTACTCCCCTAAAAACAAATTTTTTAGAAAAATCACAAGAAAATATTTATATAATATTAAAATGTTGAATATAAAATTTATTTTTATTTTTTAAAACAATAAATACTAAAATTTTAGAATTTAACATTTAAATTAAAACGTAAATATATAATCAAAAACAATTCATAGGAAAATAACAATATTAAAATATTAACTAGTCTTATTATTTTTTAATGTCAATTACAAGTACAATTATTGTTATTATATTATTTATATAAAAAATATATTTTATCCAAAATATATCTATTTTCTTAAAAAAATTATATAAAAATATAATTTCTAGAAAGGTTACATTTTAAATCATAACCCAATATTATTTTTTTTAGCAGCACTAATTTAAATTATCAATACCTTAACATTTATAATGATATCTATTTTTATATATAAATATATTTCATGATTCAGTTACACCTATTTTTACCCACCAATTCTATGACTACATTTTAATGGTTAAATTCTATTATGTGATTCGTTGTGGTCTGGTGTTGTGTGTATCACACACTACTGAACATATAATGTCGTAAAGGAATACAAAATTTAAAATCTCTGGGTATTACAAAAAATATACCCAATTCTCTCCCCAACCCTCCTCCCTATGTCTAAATAATTTTGGTATAACCAAAAGACCATCCTATATAGCCTTATAGGGTAGCTAGAAGGAGACTCCCAAAGGAAGAGGTAAAATTCCCAACCGAGTCACTTTTGATTATTTTCTTCTTCAACCACCCACATATGAATTATTTAAAACCTGAAAAAAGTAACATCACTATCATAGAATATAGATATGTTATTATTACTATGTAATATCTATTTTTTATGATCACATAAACCGATTATAAAATCAAAACATTGTTCATATTATGGTCAGTTCACCACCCCCATGAGTGATGAATTTCAGCTTCTACCACCACTTTCTTGGATGTTTTAAATTCAATTATTATTATTAAAACTAAGATTAATAAGTATATTTGTTTTATAATTATATACTGGATAAATAATATTAATGTTAAATAAACCCATGTAAGTTCATAATGTTTAGAAAACCCACCTAAATTATCGGACTATATAAGAATACAATAAGCTCCTAAAAACAATTAAATTATCATCATCACATATCTGGTGTGAGATCCTAGTTTTTCAAATGAGTAATACCCTTTAAATTATATTTTAGACCTTTTATTTACACTTATGAGCGTGCTTAAGAGTTTAATGAAGAGTTAGAGAGTGTTTGGGGATTATTAGAAGCTCATAGATATGAATTTTAGAGAAACATTATGAGTCACATGATTGGTGTAGGGTTAGCGGTACACATTATCTTAATAATGAGGAACATATATAAGGGATCATGGGTTGATATACGATGAAATGGAGGCCACATTTCCATTTGAAAAAATGCATACCTATTGTAGAGGGGACCTGTATGCGATACACACTATTTGGAAAACCGTACCACTATTTTTCACCCTTAGTTCCACTTTGGTAGTAACCCTGTACAGTTGGAGATAGTTTTATTCAAACTATATGGGATACTCTTTTGAGGGGTGCATCCCTTTGTAAAGTAATGGTTTATGGTTATCACAAGGTTTTTCCAATTGTGTGAACTTTTAAACTAGTGACATTATGATTTTGACCGTACTTTTTTTAAATAATCTCCCTCTTTTTACTCTCCCACCACTTACAACATCTCATTTCTCCCGTTGGATATCTCTTATGGCCTATTCCTAGGGTTTGAGATATATTCCTCAAATTGAGTCTGGTTCCATGGATTTTATGAGCATTGGATTTCTATTAGTAAGTTATTCATTCTTCATCCTTCCTCTCCTCATTTATTCTATCATCTTATACACTATTGTAGCATGAGATAATAATCAATATTTTCATGGAATTTTTCTATTTTCCATGTTTTTCCATTTTATATTAATTTTAAAGGCTAATAACAGATGATGGGTTATATAAAAACCTATGGTACGTGGTCTATTATCTTTTCCCAAAAGTTGAGCTGTTTAATAACATGTTGGATCGTTATATAGATGTACATGATTATTATATGGCACAATACATGAGGGGGTGAATTTTATGTATAAAAACTACGTATTTAAACACTTAATAAAGGACATAGTTTAAGATATCATAAAATTATATAATTCATAGTCAATATAATAGACCACATAGGACTTGGATCCAATAGTAATACTATGATGTAATAATACAGGTAATGTAAACAAATTGTTTTTGAATTGAATACAATGATCAGAGTAATAAATAAGTTAATGATTCTACCATATATCTTATATAATCACTTATTGAAATATGAAAATTAATTGAATCAATTAAAATTGAATTGAATATGAAAATAAAGAGGAAAAGATACAGTTCTGTTTCTAATACAGAGAGTAGCAGAAATGTAAAAGTATTACAATTATTTTGTCCCAAAGAGTAGGGTATCCTTTCACCTAGGATAAAGGTATATATTATCACAACCTTGGTAAGACCTCGATACAATGATCTATATGACTGTCTTCCTATTCCCGAAATTCCTGATTAATATGTTAATCAAAACCTCTGCCTTTCAAGAAATTGAAACACCTCGATACGATGATCGGCAACATTCCTTCTTATCCCTAAAATCCCTCAATCATTATCACAATTATCGGTCGCCGAAATTAGAAACAAAGAACTTATAGAAATACAAGAACACATAACAATATGTTCACTTCTTGTATCTTTAAGGGTTTCACACGAAGCAAGAGAGAAGTCACATCATCTTCCTCTAGAACCTGATTGAAGAAAACATTGTATATTATAGTTCGAATGACCTTCTATTTATAGGATTCAGGTTCTAATGATCATATCTTCTCCAACAGTCATATTTCTCCAAAAAACTCAGAGACAATTGGACACCTATTATTAAAACGCTCAAAAAATAGAATACATGACACTGTTTTGATTGGTATGTAACAAAATCAATGACATCATTTTAGTTAGAAAGTAATAATTAAAAAAGTATGAAACAATGAGTATGAGTATCATGTATTTTGAATTAAAGTTGTGGTAAGAGTACAATCTGGCTCTCAGAAGTTCTTCTCTCTGGATTGCGTTGGGTTTCTACTCCAGCGTATAGAGAATCTAGAAGCATGGATGGGATTGGTACAGGGTCTCTGCGAGGTGGTGGGTCCATGGTAGCGGCGTCTCTGGGTAGGAGGATTCTCTTCGGCCGCATCTCACTCAGCGACTTCGTTCTCTCTTGGGTATTTGGGTGATGTCGTCTCTCAGCGGAAGCTATGGATTCTCTCGACTCATATTCTGACTTGTGGCATCTTAGAATGGCTCCCAGCGACAGTGTCTCAATGTATGTCTTTCTGTGGCGACAACATCTTTATTTTCGACTATCTGCTACTTTGCTTTTTCTGCCGGAATTCTGATTATCAGTAGTGGCGTCTTAGTTTGGATTTCTGCAGCAGTGTCTTAGATCCCGACTTTTAGCGGCGGTGGTGTCTTGGTTTACATATTTCATCGGAGTCGTGGGTTGTTCTCCTGATCACCTTCTGGTATTTGTAGTAGAGGTTTTTTTCATCTCCAAATTCTTATATATTTTTCTTCCATACAGTTAGTCATTTTGTCTTTTTGGACCTGGTTTGTGTTTCTGTGGATCTAGTTCTGGGATTTTTCTGCTATGAGGGTTTCAATTCTATGATGATAAAATGATGGCTTAGTGTTCCTATTTTGATCCAGAAATTAGTGGTAGTGTTTTTTCCAGGTTTCATATTCAATGAGTTCACGTTCTACTTTTGGTTGAGGTAGTTTTACTTCTTGTAGTTGCTTGTATTGGTTTTTTATCCTTATGATTCTATTCTTAATGTTCGTGTCTGTTGTAATGTGCATGAAGTGTTTTTCCTATAGTTGATGTGAATTTGAGTCATATCATTGCCGACATTTCATTATGTCTCTATTTTCTTGGTCTCTATTATAGTTCTATGATTCCTCCATTCTCTCTGAGTCAGAATAGAACAGTGGTCTTCTTGGACTTTTGGGATGTAATTTTGAGTGGCTAGTTCAGGGAAATTGATAGTGATGATCCATTCATTAGCTTTTTGGTGAAATTTATTTTTGTTTTTGGTTTCTAATCTATGGCAGTTATTGAATTCTAAAATGGGTAGTTTTTGTGACTCTTTTTGTATTTGGATTTATTATAAATTTTGATGGTGGATGCAACCATCACTCTACAAAGAGATGCGCTAGATGAGGTTTTAGAGTAGGAGGAATCCATCTATGCATGGCTATTCAGATTTGGATGAATGAGAGGGTATGACATTGCCATTGGTACCAGGCCTGTGCAACCACAGACATGATATCTTGCTAAGCGGTCATGTGAGGTGGATGCATAACATAATTTTTTATTTACTGGGTAGGGGTAGTTCCTTATAGTCAGGATATGGATATTTTCATGAATCAGGTTTCCCACATTTTCCTAAAAAGTGATTATGAATAAATAAATTAATTTTCAGTCAGATAAGATTGAAATCCATTTCAAAATTCCAATACTCAATTTGATTTATAGGATTATCATGATAACATTGCGGTTCAATTACAATTTATGACCAAGTTACGACTATGAACATTGTTACAATGCATGATATTTAATCTAATTATGATGCTTGGATATGTTTCAAAATAATAGTATGGTATATAACATGGTTATGATACATAACCTTGTTACGATTCATGATTATCATACAATTATTAATCTGATTATGATACATAATTACGATGTGGTACATAACCTAGTTACGATTCATGTGGTTATGGTGAATGTGGTTATAGTGCATGTAAAATCTATGCAGTATATAATCTAATTACAAATTCTGATTATGATGAAATACATTATCTGGTTACGATTATTGATTACTATGCAATACATAATCTGGTGATGATTAATTATTATGATGTAATACACAATCTGGTTATGATTATGAAACAACATATAAAACAATGTGAGTGAACAGCATAAATGATAATGTTAATAATACAACATATAATAAAGAAAATGTGAGTAATTACGATTTTGATTCAACACACATGGTAAATAATATATATTATTACTGTATGTGAGGTTTTTGATTTCAAAAAAAAAATGACACATGGGAAATTCGAAACACATTTTGACTCAACATAACATGCATTGTCATTTTTCACATCATACTTTCTAAAAATTTCCTTAAATTTACATTTTTATTATTCTAAATTGTTACCTATGTTAGATATTCTCCATGTACCCTAAATTGTGGATGGGTGATTACCCTCTCAACTAGTTCCATCCCATGAGTCATGATCTTGAATTTCCCCTTTGGTTATTAAATTTTTATGTAGTCACACCACTATATATGTTGTATTGATTTCCATCTAATCAAATTGATCATATTAACTAAATAGAAATTAGTCATACAATCACACCATGTGACCTCCACATGATTAAATTTTTTCCCCACTTAATTAAATGCTATGCCAAATTGACTTTTGATAAATCCCTAAACATGCATTTATGCATGATCGGGCTTTATCATATGTAAATTATAGGAATTAAATCCCATCCAATTGTAATATATGAGCACGAAGTCCCATAAGTTCATGATACTCAAGTAAATAATCCCATTTACTTGTGATACTCGAGCATGAAGACCCACTTATATGTGATTATCGGGTATGGTGTTATATACACATGTTGTATATAGTCATGGTGTCCCATATACATGTGAAATGCCAGCATGGTGTCGCTTGTAAATGTGATGTACAATCATGAAGAACCAAATTAAATATTATGTATGGACAAGGAATCCCAAACAAAAATGTGATGAATGGACAGGGTTACCCATATGATATATGACACCGAAGCATGGATTCCCTATACTTTATATGAGATTCATACTACTATTCATGGATGCCTGAGTCACTCCATGGGTCCTAGATAGTAGTAGTATCCATTATATGGGTATAATAATAACTACATATATATGTATATATGTGGTTATGTGTTCCAAGATCATCTGGATTAGGATGAATCATGTAGTGTCAGCCTGGTGTCCTTTTGGAACTAGAGCTGAAATGTTTACATTATAAATCTTTACATACATTATTGTACATGCACACTACTCATTTTATATGTACATTATATTTTTTAAGAGGCATCGTTGGTGGTGGAGTTTTTAGTATATCCAACACCCTATTTGGGCCACTATTTGGTACCCAAATAGATCTCATGAATACAGGTAAGGATAAAGGGAAATGTTTAGTTATGGATGCATGATTGTCTACATAGGATAGAGTACATGAGTAGAGGACCAAGATTATTATAGTTATTCTAGTGGAGATAGTTTTGGTACTTTTTGGTATTTATGTTTAACATGATGTATATGTATGTACCCCTATACCTTTTTGTATATCACATAACATGATCACCATTTTTTATTGATATTGATTTCATTTCCGTCTGCTTATTTTATCTGGATGATTTATTGTTCTGGATCACGTTATATATTACTACATCCTCTATTGATCATTATTTTATCCACTATGTTCCACATTGATTTGAGGGAATAATATCCCCATTGATGCACCATATTCCCCCATTAATAATATTTAGCCCCGGGCATATGGGGAGGTGCGCTTGAGGCCATCTGGCCAATCACTTTTGGTTATTTATGTGTAAACTGAGTATGGGACATCACAAAGTGGTATCAAAGGTTATTTTCTATATGTGTCACTATTTGGGTGTTATACATGAGACCATAAAATATCATAATTTTTTACTGACCTGATTTTTGAAAGTATTAAACCCTTTTGTAGAGGAAACCCATATTACATAGGTTAGGATTGTTTTTAGTTGTGCCTGTTATTATTGTAAAAATTTCACCATTGGGAAACACAAATGTTTTTTGGCATTATTATTTTTTATATTGTTATTTTGGACATATTTTTCATTGTATTGGTCCAACAAGGAGGTATCATCTCATGCATTATTATAGTCACATGAGGATTCACATTCATGCATTATACCATTCTATATAGATGTATCTAGTTTATTGCATTGCATGAATTGCCTATGATTGGTGTGACTGTCATGAATGTAATATATGGAAATGTGATTAAATTTTTCATAGGATAAAATAATTTTTTAAATTAAAGTGTTTGGATCAATAGAAAAGGTTTTTCCCATATAGATTAATTATGGAACATTAATTAACCAATTAAGTCATATTTGACCCATAGAACACTAGTTCTATGAGATTAAATGTTGGTTTATTTGATTGAATTATTTCTAATTGAATTTTAAGAAGCATGTATTCTAGAAATTGGAAATATTGATTCATTTAATTAGATCATTTTACATGACCTTTTACATCCTGATGTTGGATTTAAGGGTCATGTCATAATTATGAGATGAACCAATTGAAATTTATAAATAATAAAAGGCTTTATAAATTGGGAATAAGGACTTGTCTAACTGGATATTGAAATTTATATACATATAAATTAAAATGAAATTAAATAAATTTGGAATCTGAAATAAAATGGTTACCATTAAATGGGGATGCCAATTTCAAGGTAAAGTGTTTTTCCTCTATAACTATACATGGATATAGGATTAAGAAAATTCATGTGACTCATTTATAGGATCTCTATGTACATATGATCTTTTTTTATCATTGATCCTATATGATGTTGAAACTTGTCTAAGGTTTTCACTAGAAAATTGTAAAAATATTCCTCCACGATGTCCTTGATTCATACACTAAGAAAGTTGTGATGATAATGCCTCAGAAGTGGTGGGCCCGAATCCACTGGGATTACCTCTAGTAGTAGCACATGAGGAACCTATCATTATTCATAACTCGGGCACCATTCCATTGTTCTTAGATAGAATCATATAGTTTATAGAGTCTATGAAAGGAGATTTGTGACCTTCTCCTAATATATAATATTTGACGTGACAATTTCATCAGAAACATCCACCTACCTTCTCGAGGGATGGTGAGCCCTTGGATTTTTAGTCATGTCTAAGAGAAATGTTATAGGTCATTTATTGTCTAGAGACACCTCTAGATTTGATGTTCAATATTTTGACCTATATGCTTTAGGATTTTTCTAAGCATTGGTGGAATGTGATTTCCCAGTCTAATTTTCATCAAGGTATGATCAGGGTGAACTTCTAGATAGCCTTATATGATTAATTCATCCCTCAGACATTGAGGGTGGACCACACTAGGAATTTTCTAAATCCATATCAGGGTTCTATGTATATGATGTAATATTCATCTCGATTCACCAAACATCATCAATTCTCACTAACACATACTGGATATGAGTTTATGAAAGTAAGACGATTCGAAGATGGGATTAAGAACACCATCTATATCATGTATGAATCTATTTTCGGGTTTACACCATTTATATGATATTGAATTAGGACCTCATGACTATGTAAAACCTAATGGATTCTTATGGTGTGTTTTATGGTCTTTTTTAAGATATAGATGTATTTATTTTAGTAGAAAGAAGCATCACATTGAATCTACAAGTTGGGGGGTAACAACAACTAGATGACACCTACTGATAGTTTCATGGTGTGTCATCAGTGATGAAATCTCTTTCATAAAAATCCCAAGTGTCCTAGGGATCTTATTGAGTGATGAGGCTATATATGGTTGGTGAAAATTCAATGATTTTGTAGGACCTTTGCATCAGTTCTAAGTGGGAGAAGGTCCATATCATATATGCCTTCACAAACAAGAATAGTATCACCTCCCTAGGTAGGTAGCTTGATTACTACTAGATGATCTGGATAAAAAGGTTTTTAAGGATGAGTGTGCTAGGCTCCAGTCATTTAGCACTAGCATAACGGACCTACTCAGGGTATACATGTTATATCTCAAAGTCATGGATCTTTCTATATCTATACAGTTAATCCTACCCCATAGGAGAAAATTGTTGATCCTTAAATAGTCATAGGTACTATTCTAGTAGTCTCTACTTATGTTTCTTCTTTATTTGATACTAGAACTAAAAAACAATTCATATATAAATAAATTATGTATATTTTTGGATTATAAGTAGTTCACTTCTAAGTTGTGTTGACTCTTGATGCACCATTGGGGGTTCAGCCAGAGAGTGTATGCTGGTGTAATGAGTTACACATTGTGATAGGTGGGTATTGACTCATATGGAACTTATTTTACCTCGATATGATGGGATTAAAAAGAATAATTAGAATGTAATAGTTAGTGTTGTATCACGATCAAATTTATTATTATTGTAGGAGGGCATACTTTACATCACCCAAAGGTGCTACCTGCATTCATAAGGGATAATGAGATGTCTAGGTGAGTTGAACTGGACTCATGAATCATGGTATGAGTGATATCATATAAGGTTAGTCTCTTTATGAGTGATCAAGGAACCTAATGTATATAATTACATCCCTTTTTGTCATTTTTGGTATTTATTCCTGGATATGTTTTATGAGTTTCTTCCTATGAATGTGGGGAATTATGTAATGACCCCGGTTTTTGGAACAGGTCAAAATCCAAACCCGATTTGAATTTTTTTAATTAGTTCATTTTCTAATTTTAGATTTGTTTATTGGAACTCAATTATGAGAGTTTATTTTGCATTATTTTATGGGGTTGGTTTGGTCTAAGGGATTGGAGAGTTCCCCAGGTGTTTTTTTTAACATAAAAATCTAAAGGGATTATATTGATGTCATAAGACCAAGTTCACAGTTTCTGCACGATTTGTCAAATTGTGCATTCCAACAGCCTTAGGTAGTGGCTTTTTCATGTTTTAGAAAACCATGTGGTTAAACCATGTGACCAATTTTAGGTAATTTTTTAAGAAAAAAATATTATATTTCTCTCTTTTTTATCTCCTCTCTCCCTCTTTCTTCTTTCAGGGTCGTGCATAGTAGGGATAACTACTCCTCCCTCATCTAGTGGATTTAGATCATATTCCTTCATCCATCCTTCACTCTAAGATTTTTTTTGGATATATGACTTCCTATGTAAGGTTAACCTCAGTAGTCATTTTTATTTTTTTATCCTTCCCATTAAGGATCTTTTTTTCCATCCAATTCGATTTTAGGTTTAGTAATGGAAACTCATATATATGTCAATCAGAATTGAAATGAATCTCGATATTGGGCATGCCTATTCCTATGAGCCTAAGGTAGATGGTGAATAACTTGTTTAGAGTTTTCATGTAATTTTGAGGGTTGTGGATTT
This sequence comes from Viscum album, assembly GCA_963277665.1. Taxonomy (NCBI): domain Eukaryota; kingdom Viridiplantae; phylum Streptophyta; class Magnoliopsida; order Santalales; family Viscaceae; genus Viscum; species Viscum album. Next base: position 433,247,303 of record OY728121.1, read on the forward strand.
TTAACTCAATGGTGGGTATTGAGTGAGACCATTTTATAACATATAAAAAATATGTTTTGGACAATGTGGGATGTCATGAGAATTCCCAATGCATGTGACTCTTGAACAAGGTCAAGTTAGAGGCAGTATCTACATTGGTTATTTTGGTTGGGGGTTGCAAAATTGTTTTAATTGATTTTTTTTATTTGAACTGGTATGTTTTAATTGTTAAGGCTTGATTAAGCTAATTATATGCATTCCAGACCTCCATACTAATGTGTTAGAGATTATAGCTCGTGAAATTCAATATGTTTAAATTTAATTGTTATTTAAAGTGTTTTTATGTTATTTTTTTATATATACTTTTTCATATTACATATAGTGAGACACATCAGGTTGAGATGGGATTTGCCTAAGGATGGGATGGCATGGACATCAGGATTGAATGATGCTAATCATTGGTTGGGCTTGGACCAAATTTTCTTAAGTGGTTTTGACCACTATGTTGGGCGTCATGGATGTCAGATTGAGGCGCCATGGCCCTCAGTTTGGGAAACCCACATGATCCTTGGATATAAAGGCCATCAGATTTGAGTGAGATGGTTGAAGGGGAACGAGGTTCCAAAGATGGTGTGGATTAGGTTCTTATATTGTGATTTATGCTCACCTGTAATGGCCAAAGCACCGATTGAGTCATGTGCACATGGGTTGAATCCATGAGGAGGTGGTTTTGACCTCTCATGTGGGTAAAGGTACCAGATAACTAAAGCTTAGGTATTTAATATTTTTGTGTTATTTCTATATAAATCCAAATTGATGGTGAGGAGGATTCAATTGATAGTGATGTTGCAATCTATTTGGGGTATGAGTCTGTCCATGCTTGTGGACAAGGGCCAGGATATTTATTTATGGACAAAATTTTTTGTTCCTCTAGTTTTTATGCCATGGGATGACGTGAGCTTTCAAGTAGGGGTCCATGACACTATGAAACTATTGTTTGGGCACGCCTTCGGGATGTCAATACTTTGAGACATGAGGTGTCAGGAAGCATGTGATGCCAGGCTATATAATTGAGGTGGAGCTTGAGGGTTGACCTGGAAATTGTGACTAATGGGGTATCATAGGCCATGGACCATGGACTCTCTTTGAATCCGAGACTCTAGTGTCGGCCAAAGTAGGTGAAACTCCCTGGTGGTTGCTGATCACCAGTGGACATTGTGTTTATTTATTGAATTTCACTTTTAACTTTACATAGAGATGACTATCCAAATTAGCACTTATAAGAGTTAAACTCCGTTTGGTGGTATCCTATTGAGATTCATATCACACACTTCACAAGTGCTTCAGGATGCATGTATACTTTATGGATTTATGCACTGGTAAAGGATCAACCTTATGAGATAGATCATAGTACTATTTTTTATAGAGATTAGCATGGACCTTGAGGTCATGCCTAGCTGCTGTTTTAATTTTTTTAGATTTCACTCCTTTATCAAAATGATTATTTTGTATATAGCTACAATGTTTATCCATGGGCTCTATTGTATACTGTCATCTATGGAATTCTATGGATTTATGACTTGTTTCTTTTACTAGTGGTTACAATTGGTGTTTGTATTTCTGATCTGTTTACTTTCTAATATTGTTTGTATTTATTTATTACTTCCACTGTTTATTGATATTGGATGCGCTTCTTCTCTACGGGTTTGGTTTGAGTATACTAAGTCATTTATTTCCAATACATGTTATATTATTAAGCTCAGAGAAGTATATTATCTTTTCATTGAGGTTATATCCTCCCCATTTTACCTGTGTACACCCTCGCTACTAGTTGGAAGCCTTTGGAGTTCAGGGAGGTGTACCAAAGGCCAGTTGCACTTGGCCCGTTAGCATTTTTCATGTGGTTTTTCATGTAGGGGATGCTAAAAGTGGTATTAGAGGAGGTTCTTTTACCTATTATCATATTATTACTATTTGTGTTTATGGTAGAGTAGAGATAGGTTATGGTTGGAACTAGATTTCTAACACATGCTTGGGTTCCTGCAGCCCCATGTATGAGGGATGGATTGAGTTACATTGTTTGAGTTATGTTGGTTTTAATTTTCATAGATTGCAGTTTATTTGATTTAGACCTAGATGGATCTTTTGGAATGTGATGTTATTGGTTATGATGTGAGACATGGATCGTTGTCCTAGTATATGGACAAACCAGATGGACCATTGGCCCAGTTTTGAAAGGGGTTATGATGCTTTTTTTTGTATTTTCATTGTCACAATTCTGGGTATCTCAAATTTAAAAAGGCTTGTATGCTTTGTAAAATGATTATACCAAATGAATAATATCATATTCCATATGGAAATGTGAAATTACATGATTCAAATGCTTCAAAAATGTGAAATTTGATATTCCATCACTACTGGAAAAACGGCCTATACCCACGGTTCAAAACCGTGGGTATAGCCCCCAAAACAGTGGGTATAGCCTATACCCACGGTTTTGGGAACCGTGGGCTGGAATGCCGTCGGTATAGGTCCCCAGCCTATACCCACGGTTTTGGAAAACCGTGGGTATAGGTGTCCTGCCACCGTGTCACCGAAACTTAGACAATTTCCACGGTTTCAACGACCTATACCCACGGTTTCAAAACTGTGGGTATAGGTCCTAAAAAAATGCAGGCGCTGAGTTTCGATCCCGCAACCTCTTCGCTGTAAACACCGCGTCTAACCACTACCCTAACTTCACATATATGTATATATATATATATTTAGTTAAATATAGTTATAAAAACCGTGGGTATAGAGGGAAGAACCGTGGGTATAGGGTTCCCGCCAAAAAAAAAATTCCTTCCCGCGGAAAAAAAAATTTCCCGCGCACACAAAATTGACCTATACCCACGGTTTTTCATAACCGTGGGTATAGGTATTTTATCCCAGACCTATCCCCACGGTTTTCACCAAAACCGTGGGGATAGACCCCCCCTATACCCACGGTTTTGGAAAACCGTGGGTATAGGTGAATTTTCATGACCTATACCCACGGTTTTCCAAAACCGTGGGGATAGAGCCCCCTATACCCACGGTTTTGGCAAACCGTGGGTATAGGTCATGAAAATTCACCTATACCCACGGTTTTCCAAAACCGTGGGTATAGGGGGGGTCTATCCCCACGGTTTTGGTGAAAACCGTGGGGATAGGTACATTTTCCAGTAGTGCATGATTTATATATATGAGAAATTATTTGTGGCATGAGTAATGGGCCTGACTCTATTAGGATAAGGATGTTATGCTGTCTGAGGTGATTTTGATCACCATTATTGGGAGACTAGGTTGTCAGTTTGAGGCACCATCGGTTGTCAAGATGGGTATGACCCATGGATATTGTGATACTTGGCTATATTGAGGTCAGGCGAGGAGGTCATGAGGTCGGGATACCATGGGGAATGGTTGCAGTAGGGGAGAGTAAGGGTAGTGGGGATTCACTGCCATTTTACTACATTCCCTATCGACATTATATATATTGTAATATATATGGGTTTTATTTTTTTATAGTATTCAAATGGTTCCTCCTGAATGTCTTGGATAGAGTGTTAGGAATATGATGATACAATGTCACTTGATAAAGATTTGGTTCAGACCCCTATGGTTCAATAAGTGAAGGAGACGCATGTACCTGATTAGGGACAAGATCGGTTTTAAGGTCTAGTGCAGGTAGGGATGCTTGTATAATTGGAAAAATTTGGATTGTCTCTTAACAATAAGCTCTTATTAATCCTGGTATGTGTCTTGGAGGGGATATATAGAGTTACTCCAGGAGATGATCAATTAATAACGTACCTAATGTGATAATTCCAATCGCATCACTCACTACTTATTCAAGGTGAGGAGTGTCCGTATGTGGCTAAGAACTGGATAAAGAGAATGCTGATGATATTTGAGAAGCTAGAGATGCCTCTAGAGCCATGGGTCAAGCTGGTGATGTATATTCTTAGAGTTCCATTGACTCTCTAGTGGGATGTGAAATTTCAAACTAACAAACATGTGGGAATATCCTATAAGGACTTCAAGGATAGGTTATTTGAGAAAATTTTCACTAAGATATTGAGGGTGGAGAGAGCTTGGGATTTATTGATCATTTCGTATAGAGACTTTTTCTGTCATGGAATATGCTTCTACTATCACTGTCCGATCACTCTTTTCACTAGGTATGGTAAGGGATGAAACCATGAGGCAAAAGTTCTTTTAAGATGGATTATATCATACCATTTAGGTGTAGGTAAACATCTTTCGGATAGCCTCGTTCTTAGAGGAGATGAATCAAGTGCTTATAGCCAAGGGAAGAAAAATGGACATGTCCCATTTGAATAGGGAAGTGGCTTTAAGTGATGGTTACGATGGTAGGAATTGTGGTCAGGATGACTTCCAACATGGAGGCCACGATATGGAATAGCTAGAACATAATTTGGTAGCTCTACAATGGTTTTCATTCAGTGTGGGAAAATGTGGAATGTCTGGAATCGGTCTGAGAGACCTCCAAAGGAGAACCGAGTGTATGGACCCATCATTCCTCTTGGGAGGTTTTGCACGCAGCCTTCTAATATAGCTACTTGATAAGGAATGAGGTTGGTGCAAGCTTTATATATTGGATCAGGATCGGTACAAGGAGAGTGTATTCGATATTCAGATACACGTTGAGGATGTGGTAGAGATAGTGGGACCCATCCTTAGGGTCAGTGGCAAGTGGTAGGAGAAACAAAGTAAGGAGGCCAGGCTTCATGCAACCTTGTCATAAGATAGGTGCATGTCATGGAGCTTCTCGGGGCTGAGCAGGATGGTGAGCTGATTATAGTTAAAGGTACTACATGGGCATGACTATGACTTAATTTTTTTTTTAAAAACAGAATGACCTATTGAGGAATTTTTGTTTTGAGTGAATGAGGTGCAAGACATTTATATTGACTATCCAGATATCCGTCAGTAGGTTGGAAATACCTCAGGTTCATGATTATATATATATATATGAGATTATTGGAATTAGGAGCATTAATGGATGCAATTTTTAAGGTTCTTCGGCATCGAGGAATTAATGGGTTTCTTGTTACATGAGGTTCCTTGGGAACCAATACATCAAGGATGCAGTATTTGATTGAGGTGTGAGAAATCAAGGTTGTTTTGAGAATCCATGGGATGTGGTACATCACTGTGTCATGGGTATCATGGGTTCTAGGTGGGAACCATTGTAGTGCAAGACATTATTTGGTAGTCGAGAGAGACACTAGAGCACCTGATATGGTACGGGAGTGATAAAGTGTCATTAGAGGACCATGGGTCTGAAAATAGGATGATGGACCTTTGTGTAATTTGAGTTTTTTTAGTTGAGATTGAGTTAAGAAATTCCTAAGATGGGGAGTCCCTTGAGGAATTTGGCTAGAACCCTTGAGACCGAGGTAGTTTGGGTTGTTTGTATCAGAATGATTATGTTTGGTACAATCTCTAATTTTTTTCGTAGTTCAGGGATAATCTATGTTGATGTGGAGATATTTTAATGACTGAGGTTTTTAGAATGGGTCAAAATCCCCACCCATTTTGATTTTTTCAATTAGTGTCTATGAAACTTTTTGATTTTTTTTATTGTAACTCAATTATGAGAGTTATGTTGGACTTATTTGATTTTTTTGGGATGGTCATGGGTCTGGGAGAGTTCCCCATGTGTTTCAGTTTAGTTTGGGAGCATCATTGGATGAAAGGTCTGTTTTGAAGTTGCAGGTGCAAGCGCATGGTTTCCACACAGTTTTTCAAACCTTTTGGGGTATCCATGTGGGTCTGAATCCTTAGATAGTGGATTTCACATTGTTTGGAAAACTGTTTGAGTAAAAAGTGTGGCCAATGCTCGGTATATTTTTTAATTTTTCTTTTGATTTTATTTCTTTATTTTTCCCTCCTTACTCCCTCTTTCTTATTTCTTGGCCATGCATAGAAAGGGAGAGCTGCCCCTCCCTCCTCCGATGGATTTTGATTCCATTCCTACATCTAACCTATTTTCATCGATATTTTTGTGGTTTTAGGACCACATTAGTTATGCTATCCTCCCACACCCTTATTATTTGTTTATAATTATTTATTTAGATCCTTGTTTTCATCCAATCCGATTTCAAGGGCAAGGATACAAACCAATATCTATGTTGACCAACTTCAAATTAGATCTCAATATCAGGTGTGCTAATTCCTGTGAGTCTAAGGTTGGTGGGGTAATACCTTGATTTGAGTGTTCACAGACTTTTTTCTGGTTTTGTAGTATTAGCATAACAACATGTATTGAGCGAGACCCTATATAGCGTGTAAAAATTATTGTTAGACCATGTGGGATGTTGTGGTCATGCCTAATGCTTGTGACACTTGGGTGAGGCTGGGTTAAAGGTCATTTCTCTTTGGATTATTTTGGATAGGGTTCCAAAATGGTTTTAATTGAATTTTTTTGATTTGAACTGGTATGTTTAAATTGATTAGGATGGATTAATATTATTAGAGGAATTCAAGACCTCAATACAGACATGTTAAAGTTTGTAGCTTATTCGATTCAATCTGTTTAAATTTAATTGTTGATTAAAGTTGTTTAATGTGATTTATATATATTTACTAATTGATATTAAATATGTTGAGACTCATGGGGTTGTGACGGGCTTAGCTCAAGGTTGGGATGGCATGTACATCAGGATTGTGTGATACTGATCATTGGTTGTCCTAGGACTGGGTTTTTATTAGTGGTTTTAACCACAATATTAGGTGTTGTGGACATCATATTAAGAGAGAGAGGTGTTAAGGTTGGTAAAGGCATGTGATACTTGGATGGAAAGGCCATCGGATTTGAGTGACATGGTCAAAAAGAAACAAGGGTAATAATATGATGTGTATTAGGTTCTTAATTTCTGATTTATTCTTACTCATGATGGAAAATGTTCTGATTGAGTCTTGTGCACATAGGTTGAATCTGTGATGAGGTGGTTTTGACCAATTGTGTGGTTAGAGGCCCCTAATAGTTTTGAATTATGTATTTATGATTTGAGGGTGCTTGTCATAGAAATCTATGTGGAAGGTGGGGAGACTTATGTTGATAGAGATGAGGGTATAATCTTACGGGATGCGGATCTCCATGCTTGAGTCAATGGTCCTTGATATTTATTTGATAATAAAAAACATTTTTCCTTTGGTATTCGTGCCATGGGATGATGTGACCTTTTGAGTAGGGTTCCATGAGATTGGGATACAATTGTTTGGGTGTGCCTTCAGGATGTCAATACATTGAGACACGAGGTCTCATGAGGCACATGATGTCGAGCTATATGATTGAGGTGGTACCTAAGGGTTCACCAAGACTCTGTGACTACATGGGCACCATGGTCCATAGGCCAAAGTCTCCCTTTACGTCCGAGATTCTAGTGTTGGATGAAGGAGGTGACACTCCCTGGTGGCTGCTAATCCCCACTTAAGCTGAGAGAAAGACATGAAAATAACAACTAAAAAGGACTTGAGTACTTACTGTTTCACATCCAACGTGATGAACGGAAGACCAGTTGGATCCAAGAAAAAGGATATATTTCAATCCCAAACATAGGCCTTCAAAATGATCCAAAATGGAATAAAAATTGCTCAATCCCACATAAAAATGCATTAGGAGGAAGGAAGAGACTTAATTAGATCATTAAGGAAAAATATTAAAATTACCAAATATTTAACCTCTGTATGGTTTGTCTGCTGGGTTTGGAAATCCATGCATGGGTACTTGGGGAAGAGGGGTACTCACACAGTTTTTCTTTATGGTTTGGTAGAACATGTTTCAACCATGAATTACAGATCTGTATAAAAACATTCCACCCGCACAGTTTTCTTTAACCTTGAGATATTCTTGTATGGTTTATTATAAACCATGTGCCAGACCTATTTCCCCAAAAATCTAGGTTTGGAGCTCCAAAAAATCTACAAACACCCTCGAGACCATCACTAAATTATTATGCATCCAAGATAGGTCCAAAATAATTAATTAGACCTAAATTTAGAGTATATAATCCTGAGTAGAAAATCATGTTCTTAGAGTCTTCCCCGCTTAAAAGAACTCATCACTGAGTTGACCTTCAATGGGTGTAGAAACACTATCTGAGAAAAATTTATTCCACCAAGACTGTATGTCGTTCTTCCACTCCCATGTCTCATATTATATACTACCATGATTCCATAGCACCTGTACTAGAGGGATAGACTGGGCTCAGAGAACCTTCCTGCTCCAGTTGAAGATGCGTACTGGATACTCCTCAAAGGTAGAATTGGAATCTAACTCCACTTACTCAGGATAAAAGGTGTGATATAGGATAGAAAATACTAATTAAGTAGTGAAACATGGAATATTTCATGTATGTCACTTCATAGGTAGTGTCAACAAATAAGGTACCGACCAGACTCTCTCTAGGATCTCAAGTGTACCAATGTAATGAGGCGTTAACTTCCTTTGATTTAATAAACATCTATGACCAAGCATGGGTGATACCCAAAAGAAAATATGATCCCCAACCTCCAACTCTACAGTTCATTAATGGTGATAATCATACAATTTATATTTGAACTAATCCATAGTCGTACACTTTCGGATTCGCTGAAACTACAAAAAAGTTAACTAAACGAGACGAGGACCTAGTAGGGCTTCCTCACCGACCTCCAGCCAACATAATGGTGAATGGTACGACCTATCATATAAGGCATCAAAAGGAACCATATTAATTCTCTCCTAAAGGCTATTATTTTTGGTTAACTCTACAAGAGGGATATTCCTTTACTATGATCCTTTAAAATCAAGGAAACATGCTCGAGGCACATCCTCTACTAAAAAGTCTACAATACGAGATGAGGACCTAGTAGGGATTCTTCACCGACCTCCACCCAAAATAATAGTGAATGGTAAAACCTACCATATAAGGCATCAAAATGAACCATATGAATTGTCTCCTAAAAGATATTATTGAAGGTTAACTCAACAAGAGCGATTTTTATTATTTTTTTAATTTTACCCCTGTATTCTGGGATGAACCAAGACAAAATTCTCAGTTTTTCAATTTTATCACTGAAACATTGATGGTGGATGGTTAGTGGAAACCAATCATAGACCATTTTAATGCTTCTATAACTTGAAATACCTGAATTTAACAGTCGACACATGGTTATGTTAATTATCTAGCTTTCTTGTTTATGGTGCTCCAAACCATTTAGTAAGGATCACATGGTTAAAACATTGTTTCACCAACCATAAATCCAAATTGTTCACCATTCCCAGCCTTTATTTTTCCCACGAAAATACCCTCTATATAAATTATTATTAAAATTGAAACCCACTCTCTTCCTATCCCTTACCTGTTCTGAGAAATTACAAGGAGACCCCCAAACACATTGGACTCTCCTCCTCCCCCTCCACCATGGATTCTAACCATTCTGCTTCACTATTTCATGTGTGATCTTATCCATTTAGAGTTTCTCTCTCTCTTATATCTTATATTCCTATTGTATTCTTAATTTATTCTCACTCCCTTGTGATGTGAATTACCTAAAAAAACATAACTGATTTAGGGTGTCTTTATTTTTTTATTTGGGTATGTAAGGTTCACAAGGCTCATTCTGAGACCCATTCTAATGGAATTATTCAAATTCAATGGGTTCCACTCTATTTAAGGGTTTTTTCACCTTGTATTGGCCTTTAAATTTTGGAACCATGAGTGATTTATTTCTTGAATGTTTTTTTTGGAACCCAAAAGATTATATTAAAAATACTCGTGTATTATTTGGAACGGAATTTGGGTTTTTACATGATATCCGTGAAATTTGATGGTTTATGATTTTGACTTCAAACATGAAAATAAATTTTATTTAATGTCACCCTATAAATGTTTGATCGAATGTCTGAATAGGCTATATAAAAAATTTAAATGTTTTAAAAATTGATTTGGTATTTAATGAAAATTCTCAAAAGGATTTTTAAAAATTCCCAGAGATCCTTCTCGGTCATCTGCTATCAAGATCCATCCTAAAAAATTAAGAAATCAGGTGTTTAATGTTGTATGCTTCCCTTTATCAACACCTTCATTAATGTAATCTACTCTAGGTACCAAACAACACCCGGAGAGGGTGTAAGATAATTCTCAGTGGGCCACCACCAATGATGTCTATAACATCCGACCAGTGTAATGAAAATGTAACAGTGTGCAAGAATGAATATATAATGTAAAGTGGGATAATGTAACTAAATAACCAAGTACTTACTTCATCCCTAAATTTTCATCTGAATGTAACCTGCCCATTAATTGGTTATTACCTGTTTATAAATAAGTGACATGTTTACAATGGTGAAGGTTCGAAGTTATGACAAGGAAACCTGTAATGACATTTAATAATGAAATTACAAGGTAATAACTGAGGAAATGTAGACCTCAAGGGTCTCCAACTTATTAATACATGTATCTTCGATAAGGGAAAGTGTGTGATCCTAGAAGAATATTGCAAGGCATTCTATAATAAGATTCATACTGAATCCCAGTTGATCTTCCAAGGTAAAATGGGGTTATGCAGTGACTAGGACCTATGGGATTTAACCATGGAACCTACTTTTCAATGTTGGATATAAGGACTGTATCCAAGTAATACATTAATACTATGTTAGAGAATCTAAAATGTCATACAAGGAATTCATGAATAGACACAGATCTCGATCGTGGTGGGTCCCAACCTAAGAAGGTCTTATCCTTGAATTGGAATGGGGTTCATGAGTGATCATGGAATTCCAAAATAAGAATCCAATGTGAGATCGAGTCAAGAAACTCATGTTTACATATAAATTCAGGTAATATTTCATTTTTTTAAATCCTTTACTTTCATTTGCGTGATAAGATCGTGTAGCATGAAACTTTTTAATTAAGTCATAATTAATCAATAAGTCTATTTGGTTCAAGCCTTTCCTTTCATTACTGTGATAAGTTCAAGTAGCATGGAACCTTTCATTTAATCCATTTTAGCATATTCAATAATCATGGTTTATTCTTCTACCTTCCATTAACATGGTAAGGGGTGCTACAATCATTAAACCTATTAATCATTCACATCTAATCTGATGAAGTCATATACTTAGCATACTTTCCAATTTCCCTTTCACATTTAATTATCAATTTGAATCACTTACTTGGGGGGGGGGGGGTAAATTGGAAGTGACATGATGCTTTAAATTTTCCATCACATGATAAAAAATAATTTATTATAAGGACTCCAACCATTAGTGTGGTCAAGATCAAGCACATCCGAACGATGGATGAAAAGTGTAAAAACACTAAAAACATAACTATGAAATATCATCCTAAATGGGATGTTGTGAATTGTGGCCATAACCACCAAAAACTAATCACATTTATGGAAAAATCTTAATCATATAGTTCTAACTATTATAATCGTGACGTATAAATTCAATAAGTCGTACCTGATGAAATCTGTGGCCCCCACACAACAATTCCAAAATCAACGAACTTGAGGGATGAGTTATAAACCACCCACATTAGGGTTTTATGATCCTTAACCTCTAATATCATCCTCTAATTCAGATTATAATGGTGCATATCTGATAAAAAGTGAAAAATGGTCACACCTCGATAACTAGGATAAGAGCAAGAGAAGATAAGAACTGCTAAAAAGGACTCGAGTACTTACAGCTTCACATCCAACATGATGAACAGAAGCCTGACCAGATCCTAAAAAAAGGATATTTTTCAATCCTTACCCTAGTCTTTCAAAGATCACAAAAAGGTAATAAAAATAGATGAATCCCTCATAATATCAGATTAATAGGAAGGGGTGGTTTAATTAGATCATTAATGGAAAATTAGAAAAATTACCCAACATTTAGCTTGGACACGATTTGTCCCTATAGTTTGGAAAACCGTTAGAAAACCCTTCATGGGTACCTAGGGAAGAAGGTAACTCACACGGTTAGGCCACACGATTAGTTAAACTGTGTTCAAATCGTGAGGTAAGGCATTGTCCAAAAACATTCCACCCACAAAATTTTCTCTAACTGTGCGGCCTTCTCGCATGATTTACTATAAACCATGCTCAAGATTTTTTTTCCCAAAAAGATTGGTTTTGGGCTACGAACAATCTCCAAACACCCTTAAGACCTTAAATAACTCATTAGGAATCCAATATAGGTCAAAAATAAGGAATTAGACACAAATTTAAAGGATTGATACATGAGTGGAAAACTGGGTTCTTACATATGGGCAAGTGAGGTTAATGATGGGTCCAGTGGGAATCTGATGAGTGACAGTTTATAGATTCATTAAATATTACTTGATTAAAAAAATTATTTAAATAAGTGTGATTCTTCAGAATACATCATAGCATAATATAATTATATTTGTCTTATATCCTAGGTCAGTGGGACCTTTCTTTAGTTTACTAGTCATTATGAGTCTCTATGGTATGTGTGTATTCTTCTCTATAATGAAAAATAAGTATAACTTTTCATGAGCATACATGGGTTATGTTTCCAGGTGGGTTGATATTCACTCACCACATATATTAACTTTCATCCAACTAATCACTAGTACTCAATGTGTCTAGTTGAGTGAGGGATAATATTTGGTCATTAGAATCACCCCTACATTCATACACAATATGGGTTTTGAGGCATGTGGGTGGACCTTATATTTCATGGTAGCAACATTTATCATCTTGGGGTTTGGGATATGGGTTGGGGTGAGTATTTTATTAGAGTTTTATGATTCAGTAGTAAATTAGTGGAAATTGGGCTAAAGGATATTGTAATTTATTTCCATATATGTACTGAATATGTATCATCCATGTTACCAACATGTCTATTTTTTATGATGTATTGTGATGTAAAATTTTATGTCACTACTCTTTTGTATGTTTATTCATTATATAAAATGTTTTATTTTATATTATAGACCATGGGATTCTATCTTGGTTACATGTTTTTTAAATCCATAGGATATGGTTATGGTTTTTATACGAATGTTTCATGTTGAATATTTTTTATAGATTTGAGCATGAAATTTATGAATTTTATTTTAATTAATAGTCTCTTCATAACTTTATTATTCCCTTTATACATGTCATGAAAGATTAGTATATACGGAGGCATTCAGGAGGTCTAAATTTTTTTTGACTCAGGATACATTCTAGATACCTCGGTTGGGGCATTACATATATCATGTAAAATCATCACTAAAACATATAAAGTACTTATAACCACCACTTTATTTTGTTCTCATTTTCCTACCAATATTATTATGTATTAATTACGTAACCCTGTAACCATTTCAAAATTTTTACTAAAATATTATTTAGTTTTTTTTATTAATAAAATATATTCACATGTATCATATGATTTATAATCTAATGATTATAATAATAGAAACTTATAGATTTCATGGATGAATTTATCATTTTTCTATATAAGAGGATAATGAAAACAACAATTAATGTTATAAAAATTTAATTTTACAATATCATTTTAAATATCATATACTAGATTATCCGTATTTATAATATATAAACCATTAAACATATTCCTAGTGCGATAAAAACCATTCATGCATATTTAATAACTTTTTCTATTAATAATGAATGAAAACCCCTTCCAATCCAAAAAATAAACATAATTAATCTTTTATGTATGGTTGGAACACTGTAATAATTTTCCTATTATAAAAAATTATACATTATAGGAATAAATTATACATGTCTACCTCTAATTTAACAACCCTTCTTCCATTGTCAATATGTATAAATACTTCCCTCTTAGTGAATTATATTATATTTTTGAGTTTTTATACATTAATAAATTGGTGTGATGTACAAATGTTGTCTAATACCTGTGAGTTGGAATTAGAAAAATTGATTTCATTAACATTCTATTTTTTATTCTCAATATTCTTATATTTATAAGAGATAACATTAATAAATTTATAATAGAAATATATATGGTCATAAAAGTAACCTATAATATATCTCAATATCCTTGATTTTGGGTATAATTTTGTTATAATCTACATCATAAGATATTTATCAAGTGAGTATCTTGTTTTTCCATGGTTCCCAAAAAAGGATTTTATTTAATATACTCACACTAAAATTAAACCCCTTTGTTTCATATCTATCAGTTCGATAAGATATATATTTAAACTATGTTTCAGTTATCATTGATTATTATCATACCACTTAGCTATTTAGGGGACAAATCATGTTAATTATATTCTTAAAACGCTGTTACAGCTATGTTGGAAATATATTTTACAAATTTTAATAATAAATTATTCCAAATCTATTCCATTAGTGGGAACATCATGTTCAATCTCTCCCATATAAGTTTAGAAAAAAATTTTCTACATGTATAGGCACAAAATAGTTATGGTCACCCAAATTCCACTCTACCTACAAAAGATAATCCATGGGAACATGACATAGGAATATCATATTCCTATAAAATTAAATTTTTTGTTAAGATCATGTGGGTTATGATATGTTTCTAGTCCACACATTTTATGAATATAGACTATGGTCTTGGGATACTGGGAAGTTCAGATCAAAGCCTCACTATTAATAGTTAATTACTTAGTGGTGATTTTATATTCCAACATTTTTTTGACCCAAAATATAAATGGTTAATTATAATGAATACAATAAAATTTTCGTATTAACCTAATACGACTATTAGAATAACTGTGATTTCCAGTACCATCAAGATAGAAATATTACCACAATTTTTTAAAATACACAATTGTAGAACACCTACATCCATTATTTTAAAAATCATGGAAATAGGTGAACCTCTGATTGTAACTCAAGAATTAGTCATATATGAGACTACGACCATAATTATGTAATCATGGCCCTAGACTCCTACAACTACCATGGTTGTAAATAGTGGTAGTATATATATACTATCAATGGAAGTTAAATGGAGATATATAGCCAAGATTATGAAAAAAACATAGTTATAGGAATCATATAGATATGTTTTAGTGAATTGTAGCCATTATCTAAATATAGATACAATTTAGGGAACCATGGTTATAGTCACAATGTGCCCATGATTTAGTGAGTCAACGATATATGGTCATTTTTTAATATAGATGTTTATTTGGAGAAAATAATAAAGAAAAAACATATACACACACCAAATAATATTTTAATTCTTAAATATAATTATAATTATTTTAAAATATACACCTAAAAAGATGTGAAACTCTAAATGAATATTTCACAAAGTGATATTATATAAAAATAATATAATATACCAATGAATTAAATTTACATTTTTATTACTTATTTAATATTTTTCTATACCTCTAACAGATTTTTCCCAAAATCAATTGAAACGAGGAACAAAACATCACACAACTACAGATCATTCTATATTCGATTTAAAATTTATTAGCACTAAACAAAAAATCTCTCATAAATGAGGGACTTTTTTAAATCTAATAAAAGGGGGTCTTTTTGAGTGTTTTTTCACTAATAAAAGCACCCCTTTATTAGTGTTTTTCTTAACACTAATAAAGAGCACAATGAATTATTAATTTTATATATGCATATTTATATATTTTTAAATACTTTTTATATAAAAATAAGTATATATAGGTAAATATAATATATTAATATTATTTATATAACAATATTATAATAAAAATATTAGAAATATTATTTTAATAATTGTATATATATAAAATTGTCAAATTTTATTGATAAATAAAAAAATAAATGGTATATTTATATATACATTAATTAAAAAATCCATATATAAATATAAATATGATATATTAATATTTCACTCAATTGTATAAAAATATAAATGAATATTTTTATCTAACTATGTAATTAGTATTTCAATTTATATATTTATATTCATATTAAAATATTTAAAATATGTGTCCATGTAGTTGTATGCATGTGTATGCATGTGTATGTATGTTTTGTATGTGCATGTTTGTATGTTCATGTATGTGTGCGTTGTATGTGTATATATATATGTTGTGTGTGTATATTTTTTATATCTATGTTTATGTGTACATGTATATATATTTATGTGTGCATATGTGTGTGCATATGTGTATGTGAATATGTACATTTATGTATGTATGTGTATGTGTATGTGTATGTGTATACATGTGGATATGTATGTGCATGTGTAAGTTTCTGTATGTGTATGTGTGAATGTATATGTATATGTCTGTGTATATATGTATATGACATGTTTATATGTGTATTTATGTGTATGTGTGAATGTATGCACATGTATGTAATTATATATATATGTGTATGTGTATAAAAACATGTGTGTGTGTGTGTATGCATGTATGTATATGTCTATGTGTATGTGTATGTGTATGTGTATGTGTATGTGTATGTGTATGTTTATGTGTATGTGTATCTATATCTGTATGTGTATGTGTATGTGTATGTGTATGTGTATGTGTATGTGTATGTGTATGTGTATGTGTATGTGTATGTGTATGTGTATGTGTATGTGGATGTGTATGTGTATCAGTATGTGTATGCGCATGTGTATGTCTATGTGTATGTGCATGTGTATGTCTATGTGTATGTGTATGCTTATGTGTATGTCTCCGTACATGTATGTCTCTGTGTACGTCTATGTTTATTTGTGTGTGTATGTGTCTGTGTATGTGTATGTGTATGTGTATGTGTTTGTGTATGTGTCTGTGTCTATGTATGTGTATGTGTATGTGTATGTGTATGTGTATGTGTATGTGTATGTATATGTGTATGTGTTTGTGTATGTGTATGTGTAAGTGTATGTGTATGTGTATGTGTATGTGTAGGTGTATGTGTGTGTGTGTGTGTATGTGTTTCTGTATCTGTAATTATCTGAGTATGTGTATGTGTATGTGTATTTTTATGTGTATGTGTATGTGTATTCCTTTGTGTATGTATATGTGTATGTGTATTTGTATGTGTATGTGTATGTGTATGTGTATGTGTATGTGTATGTGTATGTGTATGTGTATGTGTATGTGTATGTGTATGTCTCTGTGTATGTGTATGTGTATGTGTATGTGTATGTGTCTGTGTCTGTGTATTTCAATGTGTATGTGTATGTGGATGTGTATGTGTAAGTGGATGGGTATGGATTTGTGTATGTGTATGTGTATATGTATATGTTTGTGTATGTGTATGTTTATGTCTATGTGTTTGTGTATGTGTATGTGTATGTGTATGTGTACGTCTGTTTGTGTAGTACATGTATAAATGCCTGTGTATGTTTATGTATGTGCATGCACATGTATGTAATTGTATGTGTGTGTATATGTATATATACGTGTATGTATATGTATATGCATGTATGTGCATGTATATTCATGTGTGATTGTGTGTGTGTGTGTCTATATGTGCACATGTGAATCTATACCCCTCTGTATGCACACATGTATGTCTATGAATATGTATATGTGTATGTGTTTACTTGTTGATTCATTCAATGTTATTTATTCATTTTTAATATTTCTCCATTTTTTATATTTTTTTGTAATTTATTCATTTTATTATTTATTCACTTTTAATATATATTCATTTAATATTTTTGTAACATATTCAATTTTTAGAGTTTTTTATACATTGTTAAATATTTAAACATTTAATTAAATTGTAATTTTTATCTATTATTAAAAATTATAAAGGTATATAATTAATTATATTTTTAAATACAATCAATAAATACATAAATCAATAATTAGGAATAATATTATTATTTATTTTTTATTTTTATTCATTTTTACATGTTTGGAATTCGTGTAACTAATGTTTTGAACTCATTTTTTATGTTATTTATTTATTCTATTGAATTTAGTTTATTCATTTTAATATTATTTCATTTAATATTTTTTTCATTTTTTATTTTAATAAAATTTTAATCTATTTTGAAATGTTCATTTTCTAAAATTTATACATATTTATTTAGAAGATTTAATATTTTCAATATGTTTGTAAATTATATGATTAATATTTATCCATTTTTATATATTATGTTTTCATAATTTTAACATGTTTGAAATTTATATACTTTATTATTATAAATATATTTTAAATTTATTGTTTTTATATAGTCAATATAACTCATTTTTAATAATTTTATTATTTATATAATTAATATTATTTATTTATTCCTTTTTATACATTTTTATATGTTTTCAATTCATGTAATTTGTGTTATGAATGATGTTTTTTAAATATTTTAGTTATTTATTCAATTTTATTTATTCATTTGTAATATTCTTTCATTTAATATTATATATTAATTTTTAATTATTAATATCATTTAATCATTTTTGAATTTATTCATTTTTTAATATTTTTTACATATTTATTTTCTATGTTTTAATATTTGCATTTTTTTTGTAATTTATATGATTAATATTTATTCAATTTTATTTAATAAGTGGTAATTTTTTTTAAAATGTCTAGAATTTTATTAACATATTTATTTAAATACAATTTTTAATATTTTTTTAATTTTAAGAGTTAATATAATTAATATTTAATACTTTTGTTCTTTATATAATTAATATAATATATTTATTCATCATTATTCATTTTTCTATGTGTTTAAAATTCATCTAATTAATCCTATGAATTAATTTTTTAAATACTTTTATAATTTATTCAATTTTATTTATTCAATTTTAATACTATTTCATTTGATATGATTTCTTCATTTTTTATATTTATTATTTTTAATTTTTTTTTCAGAATTTAGTAAATTTTTGTTATTTATTTATATACATCAATTTACTATTATTAATATTTTAATTATGTTTGAAATTTTTATGAATAATATTTATCCATTTTTGTTCATTATGTTTTAATATTTTTAATATATTTGAAATTTATATTTCATTATTTATTTAAATGCAATTTTTAAATATTTTTTTCATTTAAAATTTTATCATTATTCATTTTTATTAATTTTTTTACCTATATAATTAATATGATTTATTTTTCAATTTTTACCAATTTTTATTTTGTTTGTAATTAATATAATTAAATTATTGAATTCACATTTTTAAAATATTTTTTGATTTATTTAAATTTATTTGTTCATTTTTAATATTCATTCAATCAATATTTTATTTATTAATTATTAATAATTATAGATATTTAATATGTTTTAAATTAATATAATTAATTTATTAAAAATCATTTTTTTAATATTTTTTTGTAATTTAAATAGTTAATATTATTCATTTTTAGTTATTTTTTTATAAAATTGTTATTATTTATTTATAGATTTTTATTCATATTTATTTTTTTCAATTTATTTATTTAATGTAATGAATTCTTTTTTTATATTTCTTTAATTTATACAATTTTATTTATTCCGTTTAAATATTTATTCAATCAATTGTATTTTTTAAATTTTGATATTTTTTTAAATTTTTAATATTTATTGATTTTTAACATTTATTAATTTTTAATATTTATTAAGTTTTAATATTTTTAATATGTTTCTAATTTTTATAACTATTTAATTTATTTTTATTTTTTATATTTTATTAATGTGTACAATGAATTTTTCATAATTTTGTTATTTACATTATTAATATTATTTTTTATTTAATTCTTAAACATTTATCATTGCTATAAAGTTCCCGGATTCCGGTGGAAATTTTTGTTTTAAATACATGGAAATTTTACGATTCCGCAGTTTCTAACTGCGCTTGATTCTGAGGTCCCATGTGCCCGAAATCAATTTCTAATGTATTGTTCGGGTGCCTTCAGTAAACGTACGAGCGGGTTTTTATAACTTTTGAACGAGTGCTCGAAATTGAAATCTGAGGGCACTGTTGAACTCTCAGTGCCAGTTTTCGCTTAAGAATACTTTCACCTCGACGGCGGATGATCGAGTATGAGAGTTGGTTTTTGGGTTTCACGTGGATTAATAATATAAAATAAGTGACAACTTATTTTATTTTTGTTGAACCCACGCCATGTGGTAAAGTTGGTTAAAAGATCCACATCGGAGTTGGTGGTGGGACCACCAATCCCTAACCTCCCAGGGGAGGATAATTGGGGTGCAGACCACCCGAGCAACATAACCTCCTGCGAGAGGTTGAGACATGGGTCCACACGAGGGGATTAACCACCCATTTAAAGGGGGGGAGGAAACCCCTCAACTCTCCCTCATTAATGAGGGAGAGCCTCTTGGTCTCTTACTCCCCACTTATTGGAGGAGGATAAAACCTCCCCAAAACCCCCAATTAATTGAAGGAAACCCCCTTGACCCTCTTCATGTTTAATTAGGTGGGGACCACCTGGGCCTCTAACCCCCTCAAAACTCCCCAAATTTAATATGCCAACCTCTCGTGCAACTAATTTGGTGGAGCCTCTCCTCTTTTTTGTTTTGAATTTCGAATAATTATGCCAACGACATGAACTTAATTAAGTGGGGCCCACAAAATTAATTCGCGCCAACAGGCATAATAGATTAAAATCTATTATTTTGGCACGTTTATTCTCTCTTTAGTGGAGAGCTTGGAAGAAGAGAATTCTCCAACGAAGAACGCGAAGACACCGGCGATGACGCTTCCTCCTCAGCTTCTTCCTCGGAACCCCCCTTCCGACGTGGGATCTCTATGACGACCCTTCCTCCTTCCTCTTCATAGTCAACGGGCCGATGCATGAGCTCAGAAGTGGAAGCATACGGTGAACGACGACAACATCATCTTCCCCCGCGACGAACAAATGCCAGACAATTAAAAACGTAGGGGTGTGTTTTAAGTTGTTTAATGATTTATCCTCTCACGTTGAATCAACTTCTTGAGCTGCTTGCTATCATTCTAACGTGGACGGTTCTGGACAAATGAACACGGCCCGAACCCTCCGCACCCTTTATGGTTTTGGAACCTTGAGTCGACGATGAAGTAATGACAACATGGAAATGAGGCGATGAATACGAAGACGGCGAATAAAGGTCGTACTACACACATCCTCCATGAACCACGCCGTCGGTCACATGGCACACGACCCGCCTAACCGCGGGCTGCCCGGCGCACGCATCGGCCGAAACCTCGTATTTCCGGACCCACCGGAACATGGCCCGCGCACCCCGCGCCCTGCCGATGCACAGGCCACTTGCCTGGCGCCCGGGCCGCCTGCCTGGCCCCCTGCTCGGCACCCCCGCGCCCAGGCTGCCCTTCCCGGTTTGTCCGGGCGCCCTGCCCGCTCACCCCGGTGCCCTGCCCCGCACCTCGGCTCCCTCGCACCCTACCGCGCCCTTACCGGTGCACCCGCGGCTTCCCCACGCCCTGCGCGGCGTACTGTTGGCCTCTCGAGCCGAGCTGCCCAAGCCACGCACCTCACGGCGCCGACCGAACCTGCCACTGGCCTTCGGGCCGAGTCGCCAATGTGGTGACTTTCAGCCCGAATTGTCCACGCAATCCGCTAGGCTAGGCCCAGTAGACTGGGCCGAACTGATCAGGTCGACCCACCAAATGGGCAGGGTCCAACCCAGCAAGTCATTCCGGGTCGACCAAGACCAGGTTGACCCATACTAGGTTGGGCCGAGTCGGTCCGACTAGGTCGGACTGGACCCGGGGCAAGACCGCTCCCTTTAGTTTCGTGGGGCATATCATTGGCACCAGACATTCGTTTGACGAATCATCCACGGCTCTAGTATTCTAGGAGCATCACCGTCCCTTTGAGTATACCCCACCGGAGTTCGGGGTATAGTTGAGTCATGGTCGGGTTGGTTCATACATGAATCCAACTGGGCCCCCAGGACTAAATTGCTAATAACTAACAGACTGGGCGTCCGATTGACGCGCTGTCTATTGCTTTGAGACCCTTATGATATGGAAGAACTTTGAGATACTTCTTCATTGGACTTCATGACACTTGGAGTATCAGATTGTAGCTCGTGGAGAGGACCCTCCTAGAGACGAGCGAGCAGAGTACGAAGACCTAGTAGCTAGATGAGACCTGACAAATGCTTGACCAATTCATTTCAGAGTGAATCGACTATCCCAATGGGGAGAGATACTATGTGATACAGAAGATCCATGGTGGAGGAGCGCCACTGTGTGAGGCGGTAGACCCGCGGTACTCGACAGGAGGAGTACCTCCGTAGACTATTAGGGGAGCGCTACTGTGTGAGGCGGCTGACCCCAGCGGGGAAGCATCTCTGTGTGACGTAGCTATCCCACTGTACTCGACAGAAGAAGTACCTCAGCAGTCTAAGGTTAGTGAGTAGCACCTCGGAGTCGCGACAGGGCCACTGTACTCGACAGAGAAGGAGTTATCTGGCAGCTGTGGTTTCTTTAATTAAAATCATGGTTTGAACTTAGTCAATGACATTTGTGTTTTCCTCAGGATTGAGATGGGTTACTCAGTAACTTAGGTATATAAATGGTAATATACCTATGTAATGGTTATCCATTAAAATCATACTTTGTGGTTTATCCTTGTTTTATTTTGTGAAACCTTGAGGGTCTCGGGGTCCCTACTAAGAATTGTTATACTCACCCTTGCGCGGGCTTTGCCCGCACCTCATTATGTTGGATGCAGACGATAGCCAGCGCTAACCAAGGCAGATTGTACGAGGACTGGACGATACCCAGAGGTGGACCTCATGACGAGTCAGTACCCGAATGAGTCAGATAGACGTTGATCATTGAGGAGGCTATCTATTCCTACCATTCAGGTAGGATCCTTGGTGGATGATCTTGGAGCTGCTAGACACCTTTCAACTGTTTGTCTTTTTAGTCGTACCAGTTTTTCCTTTCCTTGTACTTTACTATTGGGCTTGTATTCTGGCCCCCTTTACTTTCATAACACTTGTTATATAGCTTTTACTTAGTGTTTTCTTCTACTTGTACTCTAGTTTTGTTTGTTTACGATTTATAAAGGGAATGCCTTCCCATTTTTTGGAATTATGCCTTTGGTGCTAGTCACCAGCCCCTAACCTATAGAAGGCGGGCATGTGGTAGTCACTATTCGGGCCCCGGGGGACGGGTGATGACAAATTGGTATCAGATGAGTCGGTTCTACCACATAACTTATGACTATGATATTTTCTTTTATTTTTTGAGAAGCAATAGTGTTAAGGGTACTAAGTGTGGTTTTCAGTTCAGGGAGTCCAGTGTTGGTTCAGGCAGCTAACGTATACATATGCCTGGTCCTTGAAATCTGATTTCTGACTCAGTGCACAAAAACACTTCTTTCATGTGTGTTTTCAAAAGTTTTCTTTATGTTAGCTAAAACTAGGTCAGATCACCAGGTATAGTCTTTTGACCATGTCGCAACTGTTTCTTCCAGGATGCCTCCCCATGGACGACCAGCTAAGGCCCCAAGAGTTTTACATACTGACAGCCTACCGAGTTAGGAGTCCTCAGTACAGGGCCCTCTTCCAGTTGAGTCACCCGTGTAGGCACCAGTGGTACTACTCCTCATTGGGACACCGATGCCACCAGCCCTAGTAGCAGACGATGCACGCCACATGAGAGCGTTGCATGAGTTCAAGTGCCAGAGGCCACCCATTTTTCGGGGAGAGACGGACCCATTGGTGGATGAGGATTGGTTGGAGGATATGGTTAGAGTATTCAGGCTAATAGGGACACTAGAAGACATTATGATGATCCTTATTCTCAACCTTCTTCAGGTAGCCATACGCAGATGGTGGAGCATGATGCTTCTGATCCACGACGAGGAGACGCTGCCCTAGGCAGACTTCGAGATCCTATTTCGAGCGGAGTTTGTACCATCCTCCCTTCAAGTGGTGCAGATACAAGTGAAACTTCATCTACATCAGGGTAGCATAATGGTGGCGCAGTACTCCGCGAGGTTCACCAACCTCTCACGCTACCCCACAGATATGGTACGAGACCCGTTCTTCAGGGGTCGGACCATTGAGCAGGGAATCCGACGAGAGATCATAGATTCATTTATCTCTCACAACATCCCGATGCAGACAGAGGTGTTGGGGCGATCCCTCCTAGTGTAGAGTTTCCTTGCTGGGCCTTCTCTAACAGAGAGACCCACCACTAGCCGACTTGCAATGGTGTCTTTTGTAGCTAGTAGTAAACAGATGACGTAGAGGTCCATGAGGACCAGACATACACGTGGTCGACCGCACAACTCAGGATCTGTAGTGTGGGGCACCCAGAGTTGAGACAGAGCCAGAACTGTCAGGAATTTTTACTCATGCGGCGGATATGGTTACATGGATCGTGACTGTCCGACCCACTACGTAGACGATCATCTATCATTTGAGGGACCTCCCAAGTAGAGGCAGAGATTCGATCGAGGCATTCCGCAGGGCGAAGGCGGAAACGGAAGAGCAGCTGGCTGTGCATCTGGTGGTGGACAACATTACAATGTGTTTCCACCACCACCACTAGGAGGTCTACCCCGACCATAGGGAGTGGGTGGACAGGGCAGAGCACAACTTCAGGTAGTTGAGGCCTATGATCACGACACTCAAGAGAAGATCCGAGGTATGATCTATGTCTACTCCACCATAGTTGTAGTTCTTATAGACACATGTTCCAATCACTCTTTCATTTCTACTTCCCGCTTTTGGAGCTCAGAGATTCTGAATGAGTCGTTAGTTCGATCCTTATGGATAGAGACTCCTACGAGAGCTGATAAGAAGATCATGCACGGGTGCTAGTAGAGTGATCTTACTCTAGGAGGTGAGAGCTTCGGCTAGGATCTCCTAGTACTGGTGTCGAGGCCTTACGAGGTCATCTTGGGTATGGGCTGGTTATCTACAGTCCATGATCAGGTCGACAATACTAGGTGAAAAGTGTGGTGTGTCCTCACGGATGGGACTAGGTTTACCTTCACCAGCGAGAAGGGAACCTTTGTATTATAGTACGGACTTACTCGGAGGAGGGTGTAGCAGATCACTCACCATTTGGCATACCTTACCCTTGGAGCAGTTGATCTGGAGAGTCTGTCTTATCCTCCAGTGGTGCACTAGTACTCGGATGTTTTCCTTGAAGATGTTTTAGGACTACCTCCTCATAGATCGGTGGACTTCTACGTTGACTTGTACCCTAGGACGGCACCGATATCTACTCCACCATATCGGATGGCTCCTATTGAGCTTTGTGAGCTGCGGGTACAACTGGAGGACTTGTAGGAGAAGGGATTCATCCGGCCCAGTGTTTCTCCTTGGGTATCCCCGATTCTATTCCCAAAGAAGGCGAATGGGAGCTTGAGGCTCTGTGTCAACTACTGCCACCTGAATCAGGTGACTGCAAAGAACAAGTACCCACTACCGAGGATTAACATCCTCTTTGATCAGCTCATGGGAGCACGATGGTACTCAAAGATAGACCTCATATTAGGCTATCACCATCTCAGAGTTCGAGATGAGGATGTGTAGAAGATGTCCTTTAGGAGTCGGTACAGCCACTACGAGTTCATGGTTATGCCCTTCGGCGTAACCAATGCTCCAACAGTGTTCATGAGTCTCATGAATATGATCTTCCAGCAATACCCTGATCGCTTTGTTGTAGTCTTTATCAACGACATAATAATCTACACGACTACTAAGGAAGAGCATTCCTACCATATGCAGGTGGTTCTGGACACACTCCAAAAGAAACAGATTTATGGTAAGCTCTCAAAGTGCCAGTTTTGGATTCAAGCGATTCACTTTTTGGGACACGTCATCTCGGAGGCTGGAGTTGTAGTAGATCTAGCAAAGATCGAGGTGGTACTTGCGTGGAAGCCACCAAGGAGTGTGATAGAGGTACACAGTTTTCTGGGTTCGGCTGGGTAATACCGGAGATTCGTTCCAGGCTTCTCCAAACTTTCAACACCACTTGCAGCCTTGATGAAGAAGGGGAAACCCTTCATGTGGTTGGAGAGATGAAAGCAGAGTTTCCAGAAGCTAAGGCAGAGGCTGACTAGTGCCCCCATCCGGAGACTTCCAGAGGAAGGCAGAGGTTACGTAGTCTACTGCAATGCATCAGGGACCAGACTAGGGTGTGTCCTGATGCAGTAGCGTGCAGTGATCGCATATGGTTCTCGGGAGTGATTTATGCCTTGAAAATGTGGATGCACTATCTTATGGGAGAATGTTTTACCATGTACTCAGATCACAAGAGTCTCATGTTTATCTTCTCTCAGAAGGACCTGAACCTGAGACAATGGCGGAGTCTTGAGTTCCTCCAGGACTATGACATCGCGATAGTCTATACTCTTGGGAAGGGGAACGTAGTAGCATATGCGCTCAGTATGAGATCAGGAATTCAACTACTTGGAGAGGCGACAGAGTAGCTGGCTGCATTGCAGATATCCATTGTTGATAGGGATGGAGAAACCTATCTACAGTCTCTTATAGTCACTCCCCCACTTCTTCAGTGAGTCAGGGAGGTGCATCTTGGGGACGCTAACTGCGAGATGTGACGTGCTCATATATCTACAGGGCAGGCACCTGATGGATTTCTTGAAGGTGGCGAGCACTTCATCCTCTTCATAGGATGTACCATTGTACAAGATACACATTTGGATGAGGTGTTGATGGAGTTCAACAACTCCCCTCTAGCGGTACATCCATGAGTGGCGAAGATGTACCAGGAACTTCGACAACATCATTGGTGACCTGGTATTAAGATGGCAGTAGTAGAGTTTGTCTCACAATGCCTCACTTGTCAGCTAGTGGAGGCAGAGCACTAGGTATCAGCAGACTTGGTTCATGTGACAACCGGGTCCCGGTGATAGCACAGACACCCCGCCTTAACATGGTCGTTGGGTCTTGGCCTACCAGGTACCCCTAGTTGCCCTGCAGACAAGTGGGGCCCACCCTAGGGTCCACCCCCATGCCCAAACGGGTCATCCGACTAATTATAGTCCCCACAAGACAACACATATCCTTTCCAGTGTGCTTTTTCCTCACTCACACACACCCTCCAGGACTATGAGATCGAGATAGTCTATACTCTTGGTAAGGGGAACATAGTAGTAGATGCGCTCTGTAGGAGATCAGGCATTCAGCTGCTAGGAAATGCGACAGAGTAGCTGGATGCATTGAAAATATCCATTGTGGATAGAGATAGAGCAACCTATCTACAGTCCCTTATAGTCTCTCCCCCACTTCGTCAGTGAGTCAGGGAGGTGCAGCTTGGGGACACTTTCTGCGAGACGTGACGTGCTCAGATATCCACAGGGCATGCACCTGATAGATTTTCTGAAGGTGGAGAGCGCGTCATCCTCTTCAGAGGATGTACCATTGTACCAGATACACATCTGGAGGAGGTTTTGAGAGATTTACACACTTCCCCTCTAGTGGTACATCCATGAGTGGAGAAGATATACCTGGACCTTCGATGAAATCATTGGTGTTCTGGTATTAAGATGGCAGTAGTAGAGTTTGTCTCACGGTGCCTCACTTGTCAGCAAGTGAAAGAAGAGAACCAGGTACCAGTAGGGTTGGTTAATGTGACAACTAGGTCCCGGTGACAGCACAGAGAGCCCGACTTAACATGGTCGTCGGGTCTTGGCCTACCAGGTACCCTCAATTGCCCCGCAGACACGTGGGCCCCACCCCAGGGTCCACCCATGTGCCCGAATGGGTCATCCAACTAATGATAGTCCCCACAGGCCAACAATGTCCTTTCCAGTTTGCTTTTTCCTCACTCACACACACCCTAGGAAACTTCCCAGGAGGTCACCAATCCTGATCACTACTCTAGGCCAAGCATTATTAACTGTGGAGTTCTAATCAGATAGGCTCCCGAAAAGGAAGGTGCAACTTGTTGACACGAGTCATATCATTTATCCATTCAACCCTTTATCATTTGGGGATATTAAAATCACCCCCCCCCCCTTTAGAGCACAATGCCCTCATTGTGGGACCTATATCACTACCCAGGTAGTGAACCACACTTAAGGCTGGGTTCCTCCTCTGATACGAAATGTGACAACCAGGTCTCGGTGATAGCACAGACACCCCACCCTAACATGGCCGTCAGGTCCTGGCCTACTAGGTACCCCCAGTTGCCTCGAAGACACGTGGGGACCACCCCAGGGTCCACCCACGTGCCCGAACGGGTCATCCGACTAATGATAGTCCCCACAGCAGAACACATGTCCTTTCTAGTGTGCTTCGTCCTCACTCACACACACCCTAGGAAACAACCGAGGAGGTCACCCATCCAGATCACTACTCCAGACCAAGCATGCTTAACTATGGAGTTCTAATTAGACAGGCTCCTGAAAAGGAAGGTTCACCTTGTTGACATGAGTCATATCATTTAGTCATTTAACCTGTTATCATTTGGGGATGTTACAGTTCAGCCCCTAGAGGTCCCGGAGTGGAAGTGGGATGAGATATCCATGGACTTTGTGACAGGTCTCCCACGTACATCCAGGGGTCACAAATCGATATGGGTGATCGTCGACCGACCCACCAAGTCGGCCCACTTCCTACTGATCAGAGAGCAGGGCTCAGTTGAGAGCTTGGGATGCCTCTATGGGCTGGATATAGTGTGTTTTCATTGAATACCTTCTTCTATTGTCTCCAACCGTGAAACATGCTTCACTTCCCAGCTATGGAAGGGGTTGTAGGAAGCTTTCGGGACACCACTTCGCTTGGGCACCGCCTTCCATCCTCAGACTGATGGTCAGACCGAGACGACCATCCAGACCCTCGAGTACATGCTTCATGCTTGTGTCCCTGACTTCAGCCACACCTGGGAGGACCACTTCCCTTTGGTGGAGTTTTCCTACAACAATAGCTATCACTCCACCAGAGGGATTAAACCTTTTGAGGCCATGTATGGCCGACCTTGAAGATCACCACTCTGCTTGATAGACCCAGGGGAGTCAGCACTAGTGGGACCAGAGATGGTAGGAGCTACCATATAGAAGGTGCAAATCATCCAATAGCAGATCAAGACTGCACAGAGTAGGCAGATGTCTTATGCTGATAGGAGACAGAGACCTCTTGAGTTTGAAGATGGTGACCACGTCTTCATACGGGTCTCACCTTGATGAGGCCTACGAAGATTTGGCCGAGGCGGAAAGTTATGTCCACGGTTTATCAGACCATTGCATGTTCTCAACAGAGTAGGTGAGGTGGATTACCACCTAGCTCTTCCACCTCTATTGCACCGGGTGCACGACTTCTTCCATGTATCCCAGCTGTGGAGATACGTGCACGACCCTTCACACATCATCGACCACAGGGAGATGGACATTGATGATGGGGCCACTTTCATGGAGGTTCTATTAGATATTGAGGATCAATAGGAGTGAGTCCTGTGGGGACGGTCGCTTCCTCTGGTGCAAGTTCGCTGGCATCACGGTAACCTCTACGAGAGATAATCGTAGCCGGAGGCTTAGATGCATGATCAGTACCCCCTTTTGTTTTCTTACTGTGAGTTGTACCTTACGGGGACATAAAGCTTTAGTTGGGGAGAATGTAATGACCCAGAATTCACATGGAATTTTTTTTAAATACATGGGAATTTTATGAGTCCTATGTTTTTGACAGCGCTTGATTTCGAGGCCAGGTGTGCCTGGAATTAATTTCTGAAGTTTTGTTTGAGTATATTCTGTAAACGTACGACTCGGTTTTTATATCGTTTGAATGGGTTCTCGGAATTGAAATCCGAGGGAACCGTTGAACTCGCAGCGCCGATTTTCGCTTAAGAAGACTTTCACCTCAATGGTAGATGATCGGGTATGAGAGTCGGTTTTTGGGTTTCACGTTGAATAATAAAATAAAATAAGTGACAACTTATTTTATTTTTTGGATCCCTTTCCATGAGGTAATGTTGGTTAAAAACCCTACAAGGGATT
Organism: Viscum album; assembly: GCA_963277665.1. Taxonomy (NCBI): domain Eukaryota; kingdom Viridiplantae; phylum Streptophyta; class Magnoliopsida; order Santalales; family Viscaceae; genus Viscum; species Viscum album. The sequence continues at coordinate 433,277,153 of OY728121.1, forward strand.
TGGCGATGGGACAACCACACCCTAACCTCCCATGGGAGGATAATTAGGGTGGGGATCACCCAAGCAGCATAACCTCACACGAGAGGTAATTATGTGGGGTCCACACAGGGCTTATCAACACATTTAATGGGAGGGGAGGAAACCTCTCAACTCTCCCTCATTAATGAGGGAGATCCTCTTGTTCTCTAACTCCCCTATTATTGGAGGAGGATAAAACCTCCCCAAAACCACCTATTAATTGAATGAAACCCCCTTTACCCTCTTCATGTTTAATTAGGTGGGGACCAGTTGGTCCTCTAACCCCCTCAAAAATCCCCAAATTTAATATGAAAACCTCTCGTGCAATAAATTTGATGGAGCCTCTCCTTTTTTTTGAATTTTGAATAATTGTGCCAATGAAATGAACTTAATTAAGTGGGTCCCAAATAGTTAATTCACGCCAACTTGCATTATTGATTAAAATCTATTATTTTGGCATGTTTATTCTCTCTTTATTGGAGAGCTTGGGAGAATAGAATTCTCCAATGAAGAACATGAAGACGCCGGTGACGATGCTTATTCCTCGACATCTTCCTCGGAACCCCCCTTCCGACATGGGATCTCTTCGATGACATTTCTTCCTTCCTCTTCGTCGTCAACGGACTGACGCACGAGCTCGGAAGTTGAAGTGTACAGCGAATGACGTCAACATAATCTTTCCCATGAGGAAATAACTCCCAACAATTAAAATGGGAGGGGTGTGTTTTAATTTTTTTAATGCTTTATCCTCTCATGTTTAATCAACTTCATGAGACAATTGTTATCATTCTAACGTTGTGGGTTCGGGCCAAACGAACACGACCCGACCTGTCCGAAACCTTTATGGTTTTGGAACCTTGAGTCGACAGTGAAGTAACGCCAGCACGAAAATGAGGCGATGATGCCGAAGATGGAGAATAAAGGTAACACTACCCGCAGCCTCTACGAACCATGTCGTCGGCTGAGTGGCGCCCGACCAGCATACCCGTGCGTTGCCCGATGCATGCCTCTGCCAAAAGCATAGTCTGCCTAGCCCGCCAGCACCCTACCCACACACCCCGCGCACTACCGACGTGCCCTCCGCCCTGCCCGGCACCTAGGCCAACTGCCCGGTGCACACCCAGCGCCTCGGCCAACTGCCCGGAACTCCACTGGCACCCTGACCGGCGCCCAGGCCGCCTCCCCCCCGGTGCCCCCACGCCAAGGCTACCCTACCTGGCACGTGCCTGTGCCCTGCCTGCACACCCTAGTGCCCTGTCTGGCACCCTCGCACCCTATCACACCCTTCCTGGTGCACCCGCGACCTTACCACACCCCAAACAGCCTACCGTAGGCCTCTCGAGCCGAGCTTCCTAAGCCGTGTCCCTCATGGTGATGGCCAAACCAGTCACTAGCATTGGGGCCGAGTCTCCCACGTGGCGACTTTCAACCTGAATTGTCCACACTTTTCACTAGGCTGGGCCCAGCGGACTGGGACTAACTGAGCAGATTGACCCACCCAATGGGCCGGTCCAGACCCAGCAAGTCAGTCCAGGTCGACCTAGAACAGGATGACCCAGACTGGTTGGGCCGGGTCGATCCGACTAGGTGGGACCAAACCTGGGCCCAAACTGATCCCTTTACTTTCTTGGGCCATATATTTGAAACCAGACGGCTGTTTGACGATCCGTCAGTAGCGCTGATATTCATGGAGCATATTCATCCCTTTGAGTATACTCCACTGGAGTTCGGGGTATAGTTGAGCCACTGTCAGGTTGGTTCATACACAAATCCAACCAGGGCCCCAGGACTAAAATGCTAATAACTAAAAGACTGGGCTTCCGATTGACACGCTGTATGTTTCTTTGAGACCCTTATGACTTGGCGGACCCTTGAGGTACTTCTTCATGGGACATCATGACACTTGGAGTATTGGAATGTAGCTTGAGGAGAGGACCCTCCCAGAGACGAGCGAGAAGAGTACATAGACCAAGTAGCTAGCTGAGACCTGACGACTGCTTGACCGATTCATTTCGGAGTGACTCGACTAGCCCTGTGGGGAGAGCTACAATGTGAGGCGGCAGGCCCATGGCGGAGGAGCTCCACTATGTGAGATGGCAGACCCGCGGTACTCTATAAGAGGATTACCTTTGTAGGATATTAGGGGGAGCGCTACTATGTGAGGTGACAGACCTTAGGTGGGTAGTGCCTCGGAGTCACGATTGGGCCACTGTACTCGATAGAGATGGAGTTCTCCAGTAGCTGTGGTTTTGTTAATGAAAATCCTAGATTGAGCTGAGTTAATGACCTTTTTGTTTTCCTCATGACTGAGATGGTTTATTCAGTAACTTAGGTATATGTATGGGCATATACCTAAGTAATGGTTATCCGTTGAAATCATACTTTTTGGTTTATCCTTGTGATATTTTGTGAGACCTTGAGGGTCTCGGGGTCTCTACTGAGTTTCATTATACTCACCCATGCATGGGTTATGCCCACACCTCATTGTGTTGGATGAAAACAACAGAAAATGTTGACAGAGGAAGAGAGTATGATGATTGGAGAGTACCTGGAGGTGGACCTCAGGACGAGTCGGTACCCGGAGGAGTCAGGCATATGTGGATCACTAAGGTGGATATCTATAAATACCAATCAGGTTGGATCTATTCTGGATGATCGAGGAGCTTCTAGACACCTTTTAGCTATTTTTCTTTTTAGTTGTACCTATTTTTCATTTCCTTGTACTTAACTATTGGGCTTGTATTCTGGCCCACTTTACATTTAGTACACTTGTTATACAACTTTTACTTAGTGTTTGCTTCTTCTTATACTCTGGTTGTCTGTGTTTATGAATTATAATGGTAATGCCTTGCCATTTTTTTTGGAATTACGCCATTGGTGCTAGTCTCTAGCCCCTGGACTATAGAAGGTGGGCTTGGGGTAGTCACAATTCCGGACCCGGGGGACGGGTTGTGACACCTTTGATGCTAGTCGCTATCCCCTGGACTATGGAAGGCAGGCTTGGGGTAGTCACGATTCCGGCCCTGGGGGACTAGTCGTGACAATCGCCATGTTAAGTACTAAAAAATGTATATTTTATTAGTTTTAATACATAAGAGCTGATAAAACACACTTTTGACAGTTCTTTTTTGGTGCAGATAAAAGTGATGATTAATTAGTGCTAAGAATGTGTTGACAAAGGTTGTTTTTCTCAACGATTTTATTTTTAGCATTAATGAAACACAATTTTTAGAGTGATTTTCATTGAGAATAGATAAAACATTTCAACTCTTTACAAAGGAACCCTAACATGCCACTTCTTCCTCTCTCCTCATTCATTTTCTCATGGAATCGAATATCTCATGCTATCAAATTAGATTACTTTAGGCAAATCTAACCTCTAAACTAAAGTTCTAAAATATCAAACATGTTTCTACAGAATCTCAATCGATCATTGATGTGTTTTTCATGATTATTCAGAGTTTATCATCCCTTTATCATCTACATGTAGTATTCAAATTCATTTTTTTAAATTATCAAGTGAGACTAAAATGGAGATCTTCCCTTTCTCATTTATCTCCCCTTGCTCATCTTCATATAGCATCTAAAATCATTTATCTTCCCAATATTTTCTCCAAGAATGTTTTTTTGAAATTTTTAGACCACGTTGTGTCATATAATTACATGAAAAGAATTATACAAATAATTGATAATTTTGGTTCTTTTTTTTTATTTTTAAAACACTTATATTTGTTGTATTTTTTTTGTCTAATTTCACATTCATAATAATTTTTTTAATTTAAAATCGTATATTTTATTGTGTTTTGATGTTGATGAATTGATTAGAGAATAAAAGGTTCATTTTAGATGTATTCATTTTGATAATGATTGTTAGGATGTCCATTTATAAAAAAGATAAATGATGTTTAATGCTCCATAGTGATAATGATTTATAAAATATAATGTTAAGGCTTCCTTAAAATAATTTTGATAAAAAAAAGAGTACGATACACAGTTATTAACTATTATTGAGGAGGAAACAAAAATTTAACCTATGATATATTGGACTGTAAATATTTATATAGAAATAAATATTCAAAATATTTAACTTTTAAATGATATTAAAATATGAACATATATATTATTCCAAATGAACAAAACCATCATGAAGACTAGTAGCTAAAACAATACATCACCCTTATAATGAAAAATTTAAGGATTATTTACATTATAAGGCCCAAAATTATTTAAATTTTGTAACATCTTATCAAAATATTGAGTTAAATATATTTTAAAAGTTGTAACCACAGGACGAGATTGTGGAAAGAACCAAAAAATTATAATAATGATATGTGTTTCGTTTATTTAGTCATAATAATAAATTTTCCAAAAAATTCTTTATATATTACTCAATCCTCAATGAAATTTGATTAAAGAAAATTAAAATTATATCATTAACTATTATTAATTATATTACAGATTATTATTTTAAATTTGGTATCTATATAAATGATTATTCAATATAATAAGGAAAAATGATCTAATAAAATGGTTCTCATAAACGGCTTTTTTGATGAAAAGAACATTACGATTCATCACTAATTAACTATGTTTAAAATACAATGGAATATTAAAATTTTTATTTTTACTATTAAAAAAATATTTAAATATGATATGTTTTATAAAACTAAAAATTTAATAACCATAATCTATGTGATTGTGTTTTTTAAAAACTAGAAAAATATTGTGAAAATTAATTATTTTTTTGATATATGTTTTGATATTAAAATTATATTATATATGTACCCTAATATTCATCCAATGTATAAATCTATAGGTTTCTTGTGAAAATTGATAGTGACGTGGAGTACATTATCTCCATCGATGAATCCATTTTAAAATAAGAACTATTTATCATATGTGGCTTCTTGTAATAAAAAATATATGTTATAATACATGAAGTTCATATAATTCATGGTCTTAATATGATCTAAAAATTTGTTTTTGTAATGATAATTTATATCAAATATGCAGACTATATGTGTGTATATATAAAGAATAACCTTTTGGGTTATAAGATCATAACTTATGTGTATTTTTTTATTTTTCTAAATATGAATATTACTAGATCAAACAGGATGGATATGAATAAAAAATATATGGCTTTCAACTGTAAGAAAAAAAATTATGAGTATGAGGTGATATAGTTAATCATGTTTTTAAAATATTATTCATATGAACCTTCTTAAATCCTTGGTATGTATTTATATTATTGTTATTCAAAACTAATTAGTCCATAGGAGTTGTAAGGACACTTGATCTATCACAGAATAGATAATAGTTATAAATTTTATACTAAACACAAGAAATACTAAATGTAGCTAATGATTCAGATAAAATTATGTTTTATGGATCATTTGATACGATTAAAAGAGTGAAAATGATTATGATCACATCAGAGATATGATTATAGGTGTGAACAATGACGAATATTGTATCGAGGCAATGTTAATGATAGTTGAAGATGAATTTCATGATTTTCCAAAAATATTTCAGAAGTTAAATAGTTATGAAACAATTCTATTTTATTCTAATTATACTAAAAATATAATGTTGTCAATCAGACTGAAGATATATAATAAAAAATATTGAAATTGATAGAGTAGAACTAGCTTTACTAAACAAATTTATCTCTCAACTGATATAATTCCAGAATATAATGAGGTTCATTGTCAAACATATGATGCTTAATGAATTCTATGTTTAATTGGTATTATTTCTTTAAGAACACATGTCTATATGAATGATTGTATACCATTTTTAATTGATCATGAATCCATTAAAAATTCCAAAAGTGTGGCATGTCTCGATACATGAAGGATGATTCAAGACCTTCAAATATTTTATCATAATTTCCAATCTGTCCAATTTTTAGGGTCCTGTATCAATGTGAGGATAATTCATGTCATTGATGTGGCACATAGATACCAGAAATCAAGATGGGAAACTTCATCACCGAATAGACTCTCCTTAGTCGAAGAAAAATTTTCACAGGTACCCTAAATTTTGAAATGATCCTTTCAACTTCTGATATCTTTAGATGGAGTGAGTCATTTCATTTTACAAAGGAACACTCAAATAACAAGAATGGTCATATTGGTAAATTACAACTTTCCACTATGTTTATATATAACTTGGAAATACATTATGTTTTCCTTACTTATATCAAGACCAAAACAACCGGGTAATGACATTGATGTTTATTTGGATACAATGATCAATTATTTGAAATAAATATGGGATCTAGTTGTAACGTAGTATGATGCTTATAAAAATGAATATTTCATGCTGAGATCCATTTTTTATGGATAAATAAATTAATTCACTAATTATATAACTGTTTTAGGATATAAAATTAAATAACTCAAGGGTGTCCCATTTTTGAACAAGGTACACACCCATTTAGGTTGGAAAACTCATCAAATACAATGTTTATAGGATATCAAAAATTTCTTCATTGATGACATAAATACAGATCATAGAAGAAAATATTTTATGGTAATTCATAAATATTTATAACACCATCACCACTAATACATGTTCAACTTTTTGAGAAAGTAAATGATATTATCACCACTTTTGGTAAACCTTATTCTAAAAACATTACAAAAACTGGTTGAATAAATCGGTCAGTTTATTTAAAAGTAACATACTAGACTTTTTTGTATGTCAAATATTTTATTGATGTCATACATGTCAAAAATTATGCGATAGATTCATTGGAACTTTAGATATTTCGCTCAAAAAAAAATTAAAGGATGTCATTAAGGGTCGGTTTTACATGATTGACATGGAGATGTGGGAAGTGTTCATGTTAGAGAAGGGTGAAGGATAGAATTTTATTCCCCCAACTACTTACACTCTTTACAGGAAAGAGAGATAATAGTTTTCCATCTGCTTAAGTGATATAAAAGTTTCTGTAGGTTTATTCATAAAATATCAATAATATCTTATCATTGATCGATTTAAAGTTACAAATCCTGGAATCACATGATTATCATGTTTTTATTCAAGATCTAATTCCTAAATATATACAATAAATTTTCCTAATAATGTATGTTATACAATAACTAAGATTTTTTTTCTTTTTCAAATATATATATTGTAAACTTATAGACACAGTAAATTTTACAAATATAGAAAATAATACATTTATTTTCATATTATGTGATTTGGTAATGTTATTCATATTTTCATTCTCTGATATTATGGTTCCCTTGATAGTTCACATAGTTAGAGAGATCTAGTTATATGGTCTTATACATTATAGATGGATGTACCCCATTGAATTGTATATAAATATTTTGAAAGGTTATATCAAAAATTTAAGTCATCAATATGTTTATATATATTTAGGGATATATTGTTGAAAAAGCTGTTGAATTTTTTACCTACTTCTTGTATGATATGAAATGATCTGGTTTACTAAAATTTCATCACATCAAGAAACTTATGGGTGAAGGAATTTTTAGAGTATATATTTTAACAATTATTATTACAAAATGGGAGAATGATGAACTTTAGGTTTTAAATTTTATTTTAGAGGATGTTCCAAATGTTGAAACACAAAAAGTAATTCTTAGTCATTTGATTCCATCAAGGATTGAAATTTGGATATAAAATACACATAATCATTAATTTATAGGATGGTTTCAAAACATTTTTTATGTAGTAAACTACAAATACGAATTCAATTTCAGAACAACTTTTATGGACATCTAGAGGACCAAGTGTCATGATACCTCCCTCTAAAGAAACCATAATGTTGGGAGAGAGATAATTACCCCCCGAGTCACATATCTAGTTGAACTCAGGTTGGCACCTAGCACTGAGGGTATAAAAATATGATGAAATTTGAGAAATTATCATCTATGAAAATATAAGATCCATATATAAGATGATTCATCCACAATAACCTCATGATATAATATAAAAAGAATCCAAAATCATCACACATTCATGTATAAATAAAATTTATATACATAAAACAATCCAAAGTAAATACCAAAAAGAAATGAAAAGGATGCAAAACTGATGCTATCCGAAGGTCCAAACTACTAATGTACAGAATTGTATAAGTAAACCTCTTGGAAAACTGGAAATTATTTTATATACATAGGGTGATCATATAAGTATACTCAGAAGGAAAATCAATGTCTCTTGTGAACAACTATATGAACCATACTAATGCACCCATGAGTAAAAAAGAAAAACCAAATAGCACCTATAAATGTATACTAACCAAATTCAACCTCCCCAAGGCATGCTCAAAAAATAATACAATCCAATTAATATAATATAACAATGATAATATCGATAAAGGTTACCCCACAATGATTTCCCACAGGTATTCCACTCTCACACCCCAATTTTGTACATTCTGGAGCTCCCATCTCTTCCATATACCACCCCTCTACAAAAGCATGGTCACATCAAATCACACCCATAGACACCTGAGCTCACCGCCCCACAAGAATGAGCACATCATGTCTTTCCTAAAAACAACTAGGCTATCAGACATCCACAACCACAACCATAGAACCAGGGTATCATAAAAATGAATGGAATCAAACTCATTCCCTCATCCTACCATGCACGACCCCCACTATAAGGCATGTCATCCCATATCATCCTTCTTGTAGACATATAGGCTATGTAAAATATCACCTCAAGACATATGGGTTGCCGCCCCATAATAAGTGCCACACCAAAACTCACCTAAACAATCTTGGGCTATCATAACCACTATCTGGTGAACCAACAGACCTTAGACTATCAAATCCTATGCAATTCCTACTTCACTTATAAGATAGAGTGGGAAAGATCGGGTACCCATACATATTTCAACCTCACTGTATGTTAGGAAAAACACCCCCATGTGACTATGTGGGTGTCAGTAAAGAGTGCTAAACATGGGTGGGGTGCATATATAAATCACAAGGATTAAAACAATTATATACACATACACACACACAAGACCTACTTATGGGTTTCCAACCAATCACTAACCAACTCACATCATCATCACTTTTTTCCACCTCTAAATTCAAAATACCAAACAAACCACAGTCAACATCACACGAACACCTAATTTACATTATCTAACCCAACCGTTTCATAATTTATCACCATCCACATTTAACCACAAAACACATCATATATTTTATCATTTATCATTTCCATCCTATTATCCAGAACAAACCCCAACCATTATATCATTTTTAAATATTTATTTATTTCATCCATACTTGAGAATCTAGCACAAAGAAACCACCAATCATAAACATACCATCATCTACATCATACCACCACCTAACTACCCCAAAAGAATGGCCAAGAAGTAAATACATCTCCACCCAAAAATGAAGGAAAAAAAACAACCACCTCGCCTCCCCTAAATCACGGAAAAAAACCCACCCCTCCACTCCAAAATCATGGAAAAAATTTCCCATCCACCAAAAAATCATATCCAATAAACCACATCGCCTCCCAAAATCTTGACCGACGTACCACCTCACCACCCTAAAATAATAAACAATAAAACACCTCACCACATAAAAATAATAGCCATAAATCCATCATCCCACATGCCCCAACCATGCATCAAACACACATCGTTTCCCCAAAATCATGGCCGCTCATCAGAAAACATAAAAATCCATTTTAAAGATTTTAAAAGGGTATTTTATCACAATCCACTTTATTTGAGGGGTGTTATCACAAAATATATAATATAGGGGAAACTATTTTATTATCCAAATATAAGTGGATAGAAAATTTCTATTTTATAGTGATATCCCAACAATCACAACAAAAGTTATAGATGCAACACAAATCATCCAATAAAAAAAATCCCCAAACGACCGCAATTTTTTGTGTGGAATTGGGCCCATATGATAAAAATAACATAATCATATCAAAGTTGTAAAAGTATGAAAATAAAATCACTTTTCCATTTAAATTTCTATTTATAAAACTATTTAACTTTGATTAAAACATCACAAACAGAACCCATAGATGAATAAAAGAAAACCCCTACCTCTTGATACTCAAAAACGAGAAACATGGGATTTACTACATAAAAGAAGCTTTGTCGACTCTTTGGGCATCATAGGGCAAATAAGAAGCACCCACAAACCACAACTACACCACAAGAAACCATAGATCAACCTACACTGTACTCGATGATCAGTAAAACATTGTACTAATAACACCCTAAACCAATTCAACACTAATATAATGAATCCTTTGGATAATAATGAAAGAAAATAAAGGGTTAATGGGGAGGAATCACCATGGGTCACTAATGAACAAATCCCAGTTCTAATTTATTGAAGTAGAAGGGGTAAAATGAACTCCAAAAATTACATAGGGATTTAAAAAATGAGATTTGGAGGGTTTAGTTAAATGAAATTAAATTCATCCTTGAAAAGAACTTCAAATCTATAATCCCACAATTTTCATGTGGTGTAACCATTACACGACCTGAAATCCAAAAAATTCTAAAATCCCTTCTTTCACTAAAAAATCAATTTTATCAAATGGATAGTCTAACAAATTATTACACATCATTAGCAGGACCTACAAAAGTTGTGAACCCCACTTTCATGTCATGTAAACATTACATGGCATGTATTTTAGGATGTCCTTCTACTATACCTCTAGCATCCATATAAAACTCTAAGAACCTCCCCCAAACACCTCAAACCACCGAATCTAGAAAATTAATTGGAAATGAAGGAATGGTATATTAAATAAAATATATCTCAAATGAATATCACCCTAAAAATAAAAAACCAATCCTAGAATGAATGGGTTCTAAACAACCACCCTACGAGACACCTCTTAAAGAAGTCATCATAACTCAACACCACAACCAGCCAAACATTCTAACTAAAACTACCACATAACACTTGCATAGAATAACCACCACACAACCACATCACCATAACCATATGAACCTCCAAAAAACCCTAACAAAAAACTTTCATAACCAACTAACAACATCGAACCAAATAAAAGAATTGGGTAATTCTTTCCTCAATGTCAACATATTATACACTTTGGGTTGAACGGAATCACCTACACAGAAATACTGGAAACAATAGATATAACATTGGGGTTATACCTTAGTTTTTCCAAAACCTTGGGTATAGGCTTTAATAATTTTTCTATCCCAATGATTGTATAAAAACCATTTGAATAAGATCCTTAATATTAAATGTATACCCATGGTTTTTGAAAGCTATTGGCATATGATAAATCTTTTAAGGAAATTCCACTAGTTCTAGTGAACTGATGGTAGAGAGTTTTTAGTATTTATATAACATGTTTATTTAAATTAATATGTATAGAGTTTCCCTTAAATCAAATCCATGACCTATACTCCTCAGATTTGACTTCTGGAAATAATGAGCCCTATGAGAACCTTCCATCTTCTTCCCATCCATAGTGAACCATACTCAGCTTCTCTTTTCATATTATTTCACTTCAAAATAAAATTGGTGTGTTCTAGATCCATCATTTAGTATTAACTTCATTCATTTTCACCTGATTTGATTGTGGTTTCTTTTAAAAAAGTACTTTCTATGTGTAATGTCGTGAAAACACAATATTTGTCCAAGATTTCATGTGAAAGGGTCTTACTCCTACTATCATACTGATGATTTAGATTAATATATTATAATATATATTTTGTTAGTTAGATTATATGATTAGAGTTTGAGTGTGTGTAAGATAAGTGACAGACATTTTGTTGTTTGAATATTGGGTCCTCTTTGACTTCCCATTTTTATATTTAATTAAGGGATTGAATTTGTTTCATTGTTTCATTTATTGGCCTTATTAAATGGATAATTATAGTCATTATTGTAGTGAAATTTATATTTGTAATATTCATCATTCATTGATGATCCCTTATTATATTATTATCATGATAGTGATTTTCAAAAATATATTGAGATTTTATTTTTCTGAGCAGTGAGTTAATGGGTGTAATATGTTACATTCTGATGATTTTTTAGGTATGTTATTTTTTCTACAATGAGTTAATTTATTAGGTTAATTTTAGGTTCTATAAAATAATTATCTATACTTATGGTAGGGGTGTCTTAACCTTGGGATGGGGTCTCATATTATTTTGAAAAAAGATGGTTCTTAATTTAGATGATGTATATATTACATACACGTTGATTTATGATACATTATTTTATAAGTATAGATCATACCTTTGGATGATAGTTTTTTTGTTTTCATGGGATGTTGAGTAAAATTATTCTGAGGAATCATGTATCTAGGCATATGTTGAGAGAGGATATTAGATACTGGTGCCACCATGTGAATTACATAAAGTTTACATGGTATATTATTTATCTAAAGATCATTTAAATATGGTATTTATTAACTTTATTATCTCACATTTATGAATGTGATCACGGTTTATGGAATGTAAAATGTATATTATAGTGGGTCTTAGATCATGATATATAGTTGAATCAATTTTTTAATAATAACCTAACTGTATGGTATATTCGATAGATGTGAATCACTTGTTATGGAAGGTTCTGTTATCCAAATCATCATGCATCTATTACACTCAATAAAAATGTGAAATCAACCATCAAGAATATTTATAATATTAATATCTACCACATTTTTAGTGAAATTTTTTACTAAGAGTTCTAAATCCATTCTCATAACACCATAAGCATTGAATTCTCTACAGAATGTATATTATTCTACAACACCCCATAAAATTAGTCGAGATGTTGTTTATAAATCTAACACATAAAATATTCCATGAATTATTCATTCTGAAAATGATTCTCCATAATATAATCCATCTCTCAACAATATCTAATTTTTAGAATAGTTCAAAAACATGAATAATAAATTTCATTCCCTACTAAACCCATTAATTATTTTATAAATAAAATAGAAATAATGATTTAAAATAACCATTAACAATAATCTATACTAACACCTATCCTTTTTGTAAATAAATACACATCTCATACCTTATCATTCAAACTTTAATATAAATCCATACTGACCAAACCCAACCCCAACTACATTAAACAAAACAAAGTAAAAAAATGGTATCCAAACCCCCATGAATGAAAATGCTTTAGACAGACCCAATACAAAATAAACATCGTTGACATTACCCAAATCATCCTTACATGAATGGGATGAAATGTATAGAAATTAACTTTTATCCAAACAGAACCAAAGTTGCTAGAAATTACCTGACATAAACAAAAATATGGAACTGAAAAAAACATAAAAAGTTAAATATATCATAATGACCTATTAAACACTAAATAAAAATAATAAAAATGAATTTATTAAACCCTAAGAAAATTCAATTATACCAAACTAAACTGACTAGGCTTGAAAATAAATGAACCAATCTAATCAACCCATTACACACTAAAACCAAACAAAAATAAATATTCTTATAAATATCATAATTGAACCGACTTTATAAATCCAACTGAATTGAATTTAAATGACTTGAACTGACCCATGTAGACTTGAGTAAACCTGCATGATACTAAACTATATCAAACTGAACTAAAATAAAATAAATTGAACTAAATTGAACCTAACCATAATAAATTATATAGTAATGATAAAAAATGTACTTACTTGAATAATTAAAAATAAAATCATAATATGCATGTGTTGAACCAAACCAAATAAAAAATCAAACCCAACCAAACTAGATCAGTTAAAACTAAACTAACCGTAAAAAAAGATTTGAAAAAATGATCTGAATTAAATAAAAAATATAGAACAAAAAAGAATAAATGTATTTAATTATCCCGAACCAACCAAAAATAGACCAAACAACCCCAAATTAAGAAAACCCAAAACAAATCAAACAAAATCAACTGACTAGAACATTAAAAAAATTTAATTGAAGAAATAAAAAGTGATGAAAATTTCATTGAAGTTAATCAAACCAAACAAAACAAACCTAAATGATATGTTTTAGTTTTAAACTAATCCATCATATGTAAAAAGGTAGAAAGAAAAATATTTTAATAAAACAAATCCAAAATTACCCAAGTTGAATAAAACAAATCTGTACCAAATTGATCTGAACCATACCAAACCAATCCGAATAGAATTTATTTAATTCAATGTAAATAGAATTTATTTGAACCAATGGGTATTACTTGATTCACTCATGTCTCATATTCTTTATTTATTGTATTACACATTAGTTATGTATTTATGGTTAATTCAATATTTATTTTCAAATACATGAAGTGGAAAAAATTAGAAGATATGAAGAAAAAGGATGATAAAAATTAATCATCAAATGAGAGATATAGTTGACCCTCCATTGGTAACTATTGTGAGTATTTAATTTGAAATATATATATATATATCAATAAAATATAATGTCATGTGATTAAATTTTTTTTAACTTTTCATCAAGATCCACCACCTAAGTGACAATTATTCTTTGACAAGCCTTGTTGTTCTAGTGCTCAAGATGATGATACAAGTTGTGATGGTAGAGATATAATCTCCACTTGGCCTACCATATCATAGTTTGTTCCTCCCCCGAGCATACCATTTACCACAATTTATGATCCTACACTATCATTAGATACACTCAGGATATTTAGCTCTCCCTTGTTTGCACCACTATTTTTATATGAGCCTCATATCTGGTTTTTCCATATCCGATGATGATTCTTATTCCTAATATATATTATGAATTAAATCATAAATCTATGCCCTATTCTTTTAATTAAACTTACTTATTTAATATAATTTACTTTCATACTTTTTTGAATCCTGCTCTGACACATTCTATACCTGTAGAGCATATATTGGCACCCACTCCATCTATATAGGTTAATGATCTCTAAGAGCCTAGGGATCCAATGACACCCACTAATCAGAAAACCTCAAGTATATTTATAGAACCCTGGAAAAATTTTTTTACTATAATTTATTTTCATTATAATATGTATTTATATAATATTTTTTTCTTCAATAGTTCGATCTTTCGATAGGCAGTGTGGGAATACATGCATGCATGTGGTGTAAAACTGCCACACACAACTGATGGTGGAGTAAAATGAAGAGAATCAAATGATTTAAAAAATAGGATGGGAATTTATGAGTTTTATTATGATAAATTTCAAATACTATGACATCATTCTCTTGAGGACACTCTCCTAGGGACACATACCAAATGTAGTAAAGAATAATGATTGGGTGAAAAAATGTGTAAAAAAATCATTAGATATTATGGTATATTCTTATTGTATTTATATCAATTAATATTTTGGTTTTATATTCATTTTAATTTTTTAGATGGTGAGGCTATGAGGATAGAACAACTCATGGAATTAGGTGAGTTGTGGAGAGTGTACAAGCATGAGTTGTATAGTGTCTGACATGCTAGAGTGAGTATGGAATTAGAGGCCACGCCTATCGTGAATGACTATCAAGAATAATATTATAGAGAAACGAGTTATCATTAGACAATACTATGTTCATATTATTAATCAAATTTATATTTTTTTAATTAAAATATCCTTGATTATAAATGATATTTTTTCATATTTTTGAAAAAATTTTTAGGGAGTGTTAAGAAGAAAAAAGAAGAAGGATTCTATGAAATATCTCCACACTTTGGGGAAGACTACAATGTCATACCATGATAGTAAGTAGCTACGACACTCATTTAATGTTATAGGATAGTTTTATTTATAAAAAATGTTTATTATTGAATAATAGGAATATAGTTTAGTTACACATGGATAAAAAGTTGATCCATTCAATCACAAATACAAAAAAAATTAGGGTAAATTGACTAATTCATTTACCATATGTTTTTCTATTCAGTTACAATTAGAATTAACATCGATTTTATTTTAGTTATTGAATTAATTATTAGTAAAATATTTCAAATTAGGTTTTTCTACATTAAATCTTACTAGAGGAGATGTTTTTTAATATTAAAGGACATGTGCCTTGAGAAAAATTATTTTTCTTAAGTGGAAGAAATAATATAGAAGCTTGGTAAATTAACAGACACAATAGCAGATTGTAAGTTTTACTCCGTTGATTTCAAATTTTAATATATATTTTTCAAATTAATAGTCTATTTATATTTTTACCAATGTTCTTTGGAGGACCTTAATGAGAAATAAGCTGACAACTTTGTGAAAAATGATCACTTACATCAGGTTTTGGGAAATGAGAACCATGGAAAATTATGTTGTCAACCAGAGAAGAGTATTGTCCCAATAAGGTATCAGACCACTTCAGTGTAGCACCGAGTTAGAAAAAGCTAATACAAGGGAATCATAGGCTCATGCCAAGGAAAAAAGGCCAAAAATGGTAATATAGGAGTGTGAATAGAATCAAAGGGAGAACAATAACTTTATGATATTTATGAAAGTTTTATATACATAACTTCTAATAGATACCACCATATCTTGTGGTGTATAAATTTCAAATATGCGTACATTATATAGTTCATCAGGCAGTAGTCCTAGTGGTGGATAAGATGAAAATGTTCTTGGCGATGGCAATGATGACAGCAATAGAAATAGGGATGATGATGGTGATGGTGATGATGATGGTGGGGGTGATAGCGAGGATGAGGGTGAGGATGATGGCGAGGATGCGGGTGAAGATGAGGATGAGGATGAGGTTGGGGGGTGCATTTAAGGATGTGGGTGAGGATTATTGTGATGATAGTGATGGTGGTTAGGAAAAACTTGATCCTTTACATTTTTAACTAATATTTATGACATTTTATGTTTGATTATTTTTTTGAATGAATATATGTGGGGTTTTTATGTGTGTTATCACTTGTTTAATGCATTAATTTTTTTCTTGTGTTATCAGTGTTTTTATATTGGTTTTTGATGTCTATTTGGAAGTAATTGACTATGATGGGGTGATGTTGTGGCTTATTATGGCTATTTGAGTAGGTCATAATTGATTATTATATGTTATATTGTTTGTTTTCAAGTTATGTAGGTTATATGGGTAGGGTGGGGGTACTACATACCAAAGAATTGGGGGGGGGGTCTGTGTCAAATTGGGGAGTTCCTGGTACATCATATATTATGCCAAAAGTAATTTTAATTATTTTTGTTAATAAAAAAAATAACCTAAATTTTTATTGTAGTATTCTTCCAGATTCGTTGAATAATGGTTAGTATTGATACTCATGGATTATTGTAATTAATTTTTATTATATTTTTTATTTTAGTAATCCTTACATATATTATAGTTTTATTGGATATATGTAACAAATTTTAGAATTCGAATGGTGATATGTTTGTTGTGTTCCTCTAATGGTTGTAATTTATACTGTTTCATACCATTGGAAAACATATATTTTTAAAGTGAAAAAATTAGTTTTTTAATTATGAAATGGAATGTGTGGTGGTGAAAATTATTTTTCCTATAACATTGGTTTTATTTAAAAATTGGTTTTGACTAGTAAATGTTTTATTAAAATGGAATGGTAATGATATTTTAGAATTTAATTCAGTTTTGATTTGAAAATTAAATTTAATTTCTTGTATGATGTTTTATAATTTGTTTATTAAAGGACAGAGGGTATTAAATTGTAATTTATGGAATGATTCTTCTACCCAATGTATAATAATCAAATTTTTTTTTCAAAAAAGGGGGATTTCATCAGAAATAACTTAATAAGGACTTTTAAAAGAAATAATGGTTTTTTGTAACCAATATGTTATGTGAATATTTTTTATAAATTTGAACCTGGATGGTGGTTAAGAATTGGTAAAACATAGTTTATTCTAATTTTTATAAGAACTTTAGTTGGTTTTCAAAATATTTGGTGGTATTCATGGAATCATAAAGATATACATACATAGATTGGTATGATACCTGTTGGACATTAGTGATTTTATTTAGTTTTTTGAGTTACATATTAGAAACATAAATCATGATTGGGATTTTAATTAGTGTAATTGTAATGGATATTATAAATCTATTATAATTTGAAATATGGATAAAATTTATTAATTTGAAGTTAATGTCATGTGTATGATTGAGATGTTTTTTGATCTGATTATAGGTGATATGATCATGGTTTGGTGATTTTGGGGAAGTTAGTTGAATTAGTTTACCTATAGTTAATCATCATTAATTGAGTTTTCAATGAAAACTAAGTCATGTTGTGTATTTATCTAATGAATATAAACCTATCATCTCGTTATGTGTGGGAGATCCAATCTAGTAACTTCATATAAGGGGTGGTATGAGATGAGGTGTCTAATGGTTGTGTTCATGACTCATTACCTCAATATTAGAGACTCTGTCATTTTTATTCATGACTCGAAAATGGCACTATGATAAGGTTCATCTTGGTGGTTATAACAGTTGTTTATGAAAAAGGTTCTATGTTAGATTATAAAAGTAGAACAGTTTAAATATAGAAAACACATATTGTTTCCTCTGAGGAAAATATGGATTCATATTCATTCCACAAATACAACATGACCTTTACCACTTTCAGATCATATTCTCATTCCAAAATCCATTTTGTATCCAAAGGATAAATTTCTAATAAACTGTTTTTAATAATCCTATGTAACCACCATTCTTTTGATGTGTTTCCCTCAAAAACAAAATATTTCACTAATATCAATATATTATATTACCTAAGAGACAATATACTATTCTTTAAATCCAAAAATACAACAGCTAAACAACCCTTGATATTATAATACTCCCCACTCTAAAAGTGACCTATGGTCTCCTATACCCAACTTTCCATTGAATTTCAAATTCATTAAAAAGCTTCCTAACAAAAATATTTTTAGAGAAATCAAATTTATATTCTAAAATCATCAATCTAATCAATTTAAAAAAAATGAATTGTTTGAAAAATAAACTTGTTCAATAATTCAATTTAAAAAAATGGATTTCCTAATAACACATTACAATAGAGGCCTTCTAAAAAAATTCCCCATCACTTTCAAAACCATCTTCCATTGAAAACATAATTTTGTACAACCATTTCACATATTTTATTTTTTATGTATGAATCTATTTATTATATTTGAAAAATACTAAGCCCTAATAAGACTAATTACACACTTGAAAAGTATAACATGGAAATAGTAACCAACATGTAGAGGAAAAATATTTTTAGAACCATCCTATCAATACATTACCAATATAGAAAAATTAGAATGACTAGGTTCCCAAATCATAAAATCATTAATAATACAAAATAATCTAGGATCCATAAATGGTTTGTTGAGTAATAGAATATTAAGAAAGTCAGTAAACAAGAAACATGGAAACGGTCTTAGGTATAAAATATTTTTAAAAACGAAATAATATAATTAGTAATATATAACATGCTCAAATAGAAAACATAATTAGATAATAAATAATATAATTATACTCAAATAGGTTTTAGAGTGAAAATAAATAATTACATAACACATAATATATGGGAGTTAATTTTACTATTTGAATATAAAAGAAACCAAAATCATGGCATCATTAAAATTCTCCTTGACCATAATACTCAAGGGTCTTATAGCCCAAAATACTACCATCTGTTATTGATTTGAATATAAAAGGATAGAAAAATATGGAACAATAGTTATATGACACATGTTTACAGATAAAAAGTCCCCAAAACCCATGAAAAAAAAATTGAATAGAATAGACGAAAAAATAAATATACACAAAAAGGAAACACAAATGTATCCTTAGGGTAAATTGGAGAGGTTTCTTATGTTCAATTCCCATGATAATCACTGTAGAAAATCCATGTTCAACCCATGGGCATCAACTCCACACATATGTTAATATTTTCAAGAGAGTCCACCGGTAGTCCAGACTACACTAGGGTCTGAATCCTTCAATTCCCTTATCTATAAGATCTATGATCACTCCAAACCTTATTAGGTACCTTAAAATCATCATAAAAAGATATTAATTTCTAGAAGAGTGTTCATGTAGGGTTTGATCACATATATAATCAACATGGAACCAAAAAAATCCTCTTCATAGTAAAAAATAATTAGATGTAAGAGTAAATATGTCTAATCATTTACATGTATATATAATAAAACAAATTTAAGAAAAAATTATAAAAAAGTAATCAAGAAGATAACAGATGAATTATAAGAAATATCAAATCACTCCATATATCAATATTATCCTCACCTGAAGTTACCATAGGATTTCCTACTCTAGAAAATATTGGTATTGATATTATTCTAGAGGTAAGAAATTATTATATCCCTTCACATCCATGTTGGGGGTAAGTAAATCTTGTATCCTATCCCACCCAAAAGCACATATAGAATTGGGTCCAATCCCATCCTATGGATTGTTGAAGGGGTATAAAAATTATGGGCCTCGGCCCATCCCTTTGAATAAGTGAAGGGATATGAAGGGGCATGAAATTGAGAGGCTATCCCATTAGAATACTCTACAAAAATAAATACCTACTAAAAAAATAATATTGTAGGAATAAATATATGCATACACCACCTCTATATCATGATTTTCAACTATCAAAGTTGTAACCATTCTAAAAACAAAACAATAATTATGTTTTTTAACTAAAAATGATAGAAATTCATGGATACTAACATCCACTAATTTAACAGCATAATGGTTTTCAAAATACACACAACATATATCCAATATAAATAGATGGATATCAAAACATTTTAGTTGAATTTTATGTTTTTAAAAATAATTCCAAAAATGTTTCACGTAAGGGTAAAACATTATCTTTGGGATGCCATGTAAAAAATATTTCCATGTCTTTATTCTTGTACATTTAGTATCTAAAAATCTTTCTTAAATGTGTAGTGTAGTTTTTTTTTCGTGTTCCAGAAGAGATTATGCAGAGGACTCATGTTCTTGGTGGGTAGATAAGGATATACGAATGGTTTTTAAACCATTGGTTTATAGTTATTCTAGATATAATATTATACCAATGTTTGTAGAACTTTGGGCACACATATATACTAATTGTTCAAATTTAACTGTTGGTATAAGGTAATTCCAGATAGCCCATACCAACAGTTCTATGAGAACCATTGGTATAGAGAAATAACCACAACAGTCATAAAAATTGTTTAAGGAATTGTTGGTGTACCCTATAGCAATGGTTCCAAGGATTATACAAATGATTCTAAATAATTGGTATATAGTCAATTTCTAGGGGTTTGGGTTTAATCGAATCATATTTAATGCATATTGATTAAGAATAAGTTCCAACCTTTTTCATATGTCAGGACTTTATCACACATCACATCAAGGGAAGATAACGGATATCATAAAAAATAAGGATCCAAACATGACATCACAAATCAATACAATGAAATAAAAACTCAAAACAACTCTTGGTACGGGGAACACATCTGTGTCTCTCTCTCCCAAGTACTCTCCTCCAGGCCACCATTCCACCACAATACATGAACCAATGGAATGGTCTATCAACACCGCACCTTCTCTTGTTGATACTATATATCTATAAGATGCTCCATGAACATCATTTCATCCTTGATATCGAACTCTCCTTAGTCAATGACATGGGAGTCATCTTAAAGATACCACGAAGTTGAGACAAGTGAAAGATGTCATGAATCCTCTCTAGCTATAGTTAAAACACAAATTGATATGATTCCCCACAATCTCAACTCAATACCTCAAAGGATCCATCAAACCAAGAAAGAATCTTAATCACCCAAACAACCCATTATTTCCCACATCAAGGGAAAACCTTCAAGAACAAAAGGTCCCCATTTTAAAACACCAAGGGCCTCCTCCTATGATTGACAATAGAATTAGGATGATCATGCGCTGCTTTCATCATCTCAAGAAAAAGTTGAACCTTTTCATTCCTTATCTACACCACATTCACTCCAAGAATAGCTGGCTCCCCAACATCCATCCCACACAATAGATAATGAAATTATTTCCAATAAAATGACTCATATTGAGCCATTTTAATGGAAACGAGATAGCTATTATTGTACAAAAATTGTACCAAAGGTAGGTGTCATACCAAATATCCACCAAAGTACATGAAACATTCCCAAATCATATCCTTGATCATCTGGGTAATGAGCTCCATCTTCCCATCTATCTAATGGTGAAAAGTATTGTATAGGCATAATTGGGTGCCAAAAAAATGTTGCAATATCTTTCAAAATAATGAAGTAAAATGAGTATCCTTATCCAAGATAATGGAACTCATAACTCTATTAATCTACACCAACTCATCCATATACTTCTTAGCCAAATCATCCCATGTTCTTAACTCCTTAATTGTTAATAAGTGTGCTATTTCTTAAACTGATCCATGATCTCCCAGATAGCATCAAAACATACATGAGCTCTGGGTAACTCTTTGATGAAATACATAGATATTTCATCCCATTTCTAATCTAGAACGTCAAAGAGATGAAATAAAACACTAGGAACATGATGTTTTTCCTTTACCCACTGAAAAACCAAACACTTTTCCTCACACTCTTCCACTTCCCATTTCATCTCGGGCCACAAAAACTAAATCCTCAAGACATGGTACAGATTAAAAACTCATAGATGTATCAATAAATATGATATATGAAACTCACAAATGAATCCCTCACACATCACTACCAGAAAAAAAAAACCTCCCACAAAACAAGATCACATTTCAACCATTCTCCGACCATCACTGCAGAGCATCACCATGGATATCATGATCATGAATCACCATCACCTCTGAGTCTCCCCACTGAGAATCCTCCAGCTAATTCTTCTTATAAGACTACACTATCATATGAAACAAACATTCTCTAACATCATCCTCCCTTTCATCTAAGAACAATGATTTAAACTTCCACATAGCTCTCAAAGAATCAACAGACTCCTGAACAACATATTTCCATAACTTCCTGCTCAATGAATCGACCAAAACATTCCTATTTCTTGAGGATCTTGAGATATCAAAATTATAATCTTAAATAAACTCTATCCATATCCACATTCATAAATTTAGATCATGATGAGAATAGATGTACCTCAAGATATTATGATCCATTATGAACACAAATCACTCCCCAATGAGGTAATACCACTATAATACCAGTGAAATCACAAGCACTACTAGCTCTAGATAATGTGTGGAATAGTTAGAGTCATGGTTATGTAGTTTTCTAGGCCCATAATAGATCACTTCACTCTATTTTATTAAGTCACATCCCAAAATTAGATGTGAAGTGTCGCAAAACACCTCAAAAATCACCTTCACATCAAGAAGCTAAAGCACTGGAGCATCGAACAACATCCCATTTATGTAACGAAATGTTACCCGGTATAGATCAGTCCATACGAAATCCTATTCCTTCCTGTTGAACACTGTAAACAGGGTGAAATTCATGAGAAATTAAGTAAAAAACTTTTATAATATCCTATGTGACAAAGAAAACTATGAATCTATTCGATGTTTTTGGGTGCCTCCAAAGAAACAACATCCTCAACATTCAACAGGTATACTTCCACACCCTTACGAGACACCACATTCTTAAGGAAATGCACCTATTTTGTCCAAAACATACACCTAGAAAACATTATATAAATCTTATGGTATCAAAGGACCAAAAAGAAAACTCTTAGATGATCAACATGCTCCCCCATTTACATCGAGTAGATCAAGATATCATCAATGAATACAATGATGAATTAGTCTAGAAACTCATAGAACATGATGTTCACAAGCCCCATGAATATGGATCATGCATTCGTAACTCCGAACCACATTAATACGAAATCGAAGCACCCATACCTTCATCCGAAGTTAGTCTTTGAGATATTTCTCCCGTTCACCCTCAAATAGTGATATACACACTGTAAATTGATCTATCAAAACGAACTCACCCCTCTAATCAGGTTGAAAAGATCATCTTTCCTCCTAATAGGGTAATGGTTATTGATCGTCACCAGATTTTACCTCCGGTAGTCTATAGACAACCTTATAATACCATCGACCATTATGTAGAACAACACTAGAGAACCCTATGGTGAAACATTAGACGGGATAAAACCATTTTTTCATCAGATCATCAATCTTAACCATCAAATCCCTCAACTCATATGGTTCTATCTGATATGGATCTATCAAAACTAGAGAAGCACCATGATTCATGTCTATCCAGAACATAACATCATGTTGAGGAGGTAGTATCACAACCACCTTGGAAAAACATCCATTAATTCCTTTATAAACATGGGAACCTCTACAATCCCAACATCTACTAATTCAATCCAAAAAATCATCCATGAAATAAATAATGGGATCCGCATGCCAAATTCCCACCTAAAATCCCTGCTCACCAACAACAACCACATGTAAGATTTCCAGAATGATGAACACAACTATACATTAAAAATAGTAGACAACAGGACACACAGAATAAAACCAGCCGATGTTGAGGATAAAATTGTATGGCTGTATCTATAGATACATAAGATCCCCATGGGACTGATGGGGACCCATCCTCTGTCTAGACCCCTTACACGCATCAAACAAGATGGTCTGGCCACTAACTTGTGTAGTCAACACTTGGGGCACGAGGAGCCTCTCTACATCATTCCCAAGATCACAAACTAGAGTGGGTGAAACAAAGGAGTGTAAAGATCCTGAATAATTTAAGGAAAAAAAAGGTTATTAAATAAATTGAACATACCTATGACAATCTCTGGCCCCTATGGCACTAATACCTACACTACATGAAACTCACCAATACCAAGATCCTCTACCACTCTTCTGATGATCAACACCATGACTGTGATTGGGATAAGGTCTCGAAATGTGGGGAATACCCTATTTCTTCCTCTACCTCCTCTATGTCCCCTTGGGGAGGCGTAATCCTACTAACTTATGGATGGAACAGTCACACTGGAAACTACTACTGAGGATGGAACTGAACCTATCCATGTCCAGAAAACTGAGATCAAGAAACTAGTAGGAACTAGATCTTGAGATGGCCACAAATCCCACAACCAAAACACAGTAGTACTAATCCCCATGAAAAAAATATGGAATCCACTTTCCCAAGAAGTCTATAAAGGATGATGTTGGGGTTGACTCTCTGCTATTTGAGACCTCGAAGAACCGATCACCTAATACCTATCACTAGAAACCATTCCCCTTGAGCATCCCTGTTGGTTCCCCTCTCATGGTAAACCTCCTAATGAGTGCATCCGATCAATCACCTTGACCTTCTTTTGAACCACCAGATACACCTATAATGTAATATGATTAAATATATACTAGATAATAGGAAGGAGTGAACCATTAATAAATCACATACAAGACTCATTATTTGTAAAATGATCTAGGAAGAAACATAGAAGATCTTTTAACTTGAATCCAAACTCTTTCACTGACATAATCTCATGCTAAATATAAAGAAGGTTATACCTCTTCACTACCTTAATTGTAACACCCCGAGATTTTATGAAAAATATTCTTTTTTATTTTATTAATGTCTTGTGTTGTACGCTTCACCAAAAGGAGATTGCGCAACACACATCTCTGGCTTGGCTTGCATTACACGGAATAAGGACCTTCCTCGATAGTGTGTGTAGTACGCAATACTGAGTTTCACTAAACGAGATATTATTATAATATTATTATGAACTAGCTGTTATGAATAGTAATACCCAATTTTTGAAATTTTATAAATTTTATCTTTCAAAATGGACTTCATTTTTGGATTTGGAATATCGAAATTAGATTAGGGTGAAATTTTGGTACTTTTCGGATAACTTTCATATTCTGATGAATAGTGAAAATTAATAAATTTTAATTAAAAATAAATTTTTTAAGAAAAATAATTAATATTGATAAATTATTAATTTGAGTGGTTTTAAAGTATATTTAGAATATATTTTTACCATTCAATACTATGTTGTTCATTGTATGTAATTTCACATTTAAACCAGACATAAACTATTGTCAATCTTTTGATAGTTATTATCTCTTAAAAACAGGTATTTGTTTTGACGACGAGAATTAATTTTTAAATTAATTAATTGAACTGATATGTTTTGAATTTGGTAAAATAGACATCATTTTTGAATTCATAATATCAAATATAGCTTAGGCCTAATTTTTGGTATTTTTCTGGAAACATTCATTTTTAGATGAATAGTGAAACCACTAAGTGGTAGTTAAAATACTGAATTGTTCATAAAACATAATTTTACCACTTCAGTGAATGGAATTTTGAAAATCAGAGACACGGTTAATATCAAGGACTAAAATGTGGTTCAATGAGATGAAAATATTTTTTTTTGGTGAATAGTAACTTTTTACATTTATTTACCACGGTTAAAAGTAAATAGGAAAATTAAGGGTAAAAATGTTATTATTATTACCCTAACACATGTCTTAATTATATTGGATAAGTGTAATTAGACCAAAAACAACCTTAGGAATAAAATATGACCATTTAGACCGACATGGATTAGATTAGGACATTTAATATTAATTTATTTAAAGAAGGGTTAAAATAGTTAAAATCAATGTTTAAGAAGTAAATAATTTTTAATATTGGGTTATACATAAGATAAATTATACTATAAATATTAATTAGAAATATAAAACTATTTCCTACATAATTTTATTTTATTTATAATTTTTATACATTAAATAATTTAATTTATTTATGACACAAAGATGATACAATAATTATCTTATTAATGAAATATTGACATAATTGATTTTATAAATACCCAGATAAATGTAATTTGAGACTTTTTATGAATTCCACTAATTTCTTAGGATAATAGGACATGTTATTATTGATTTAGGTAACTTTTTTCGAACTAATCATTCTGTTATGATTTTCACAAAAATCAATTACCAAATAGTCTCAAAATTGACATAAAATAGTTTTTAAAACAAATATTATATTATTAATTGTTATCTTATTCCTAAAAATCTATGGTTTGGCCAAATGACATAGATAATGTTATATATATTATTAGTAAACAACTTGGGGTTCGTTTGTCTTGTTATAGTAAGTTTATTAACCTTATAGTGTAAGAAAAAAGAAGACACGGTAAAAGTAAAATTATTTAACATTATGTTAAATCTCAATGATAAGGTTAAAATAGATACCTAAAATTTTCTAAATTCTATTGGAAGAGATGATTTCTACCCATACCCACCATAGCTTAGAAATAACTGAATTTCGAGCTATTAATAACCGAATATGACTTTATATATTTAGTTTTTCTAAAGGTGCCCCTCTCCTACCTTATAAAATGGAACCCCCTTCCTCTCTTCCTCACACCACATTGAGCCTTAAAGATCGGCCAAAACCTGAAAAATTCTTTTCTCCACTTCCATAAAAACATCCTAGAGGTTATGGTCTTCTTCAAAGACCAATTTTTGTGCCCTAAGAGGAGTTCTCAAAGAGGCGCTTCAAAGAAGTGGTACAGTCCGTTACCGATTCTTTCAACATTATTTCTTCTTCCACTTATTATTCTTTACTTGTTTCATTATGAAGTAATATTATCAGTATAACTCATATACCGATATATTATTATAAGTATGAAACAAACCTATTTCACCATCTATCCATCCTACAGAAAACGAAATCACCACGCGTGCGTACGTACGAAATACTGTCTCCACACCGTGTTGAAATCTTTTTGTCCACCAACAGCTTACATGGATGGGTATAATGGTGTAAAGAATAACTATATATGGTTATTATAACATAATAATGATTCTGATATATTATACTATCCACTACAATTATATTCAATAATTATGGGAATGATATCATCGCTCGTGCGTACGTATGGACTACCGTCTCCACGACGCGATGAGATTCATTCTCCATGTTAACCATACATGAATGATCATAAAGATTATATAATTAATAATAATGAAATATATGAATGCTACTGGATTTATGTATATATATATATATGTATGTCATCTATTTAGATTCATTCAATTCAATAAGGAAACAAAAATAGTGTTCATGCGTACGTACAGCCTACCGTCTCCATGAACGGTGTATTTCATTCCATTTATCGACCTATAATATATATATGTATATGATGAATATATATTATATATAAATCATGTTTTAAATTCTAGAATTATGTAAATCAGGACATAAGTATTAATATCTATAACGACAAGTCGAAACACATATGATAAATGAAATGATATTACCCAAAACGCTGCTTTAACATGGAATTTACAAAAGAACGGGTAATATAAAGTCATAAGTGAAACATATATGATATCATAACATTGAATATGATTCTTTAATAAGTCAATGACATTATTTTAATCATTATATAGGAGGTTCATATATGTATGAAGCATATCGGACCTAAGGTAAGGGATAATTGTGTAAATCTCATTTGTAACCGAGATTGCTTATTCATAAGTGTTTACTGGGGTTATTGCTATCATGCATGTCCAGGTTTTTTAAAAGTGTATTCATGTATGTTTAAATTCATTTTAACACATTTGACTTTTACCCCATGGTATGGAAGGAATATTTCTTTTATTTACCCTACAAGGTACTTTTTGACTTTTCCGACAAAAGTACAAGAAGAATGTTTTTTTAACGTATACGGAATGAAAGGATTTTTATGGTTTTATAAAGACTTATTTTCATGAATCTTCCTCCAAAATATTTCATGAATATTTTCAACAAAATCTTTTTCTTTTAAAATTTCATGAAATTTTGTGAAAAGAAATTTATTTTGAATAAGAAAGGATATTTTCATCAAGAATTCATTTCAAGTGTTTTATCAAAATCATTTTACATCTAAGATGACATTATTTCATATGTGTATGTTTCATGTATAATGTCTCTATGATTTACATGGTTTCAATTTTCTTATGATGATATATCCATTTCATTTATATGGATTATGTGATGATGGGATGATGTTTGTGAAACCAATTTTATTCGTTGAGTTATTATGAATGATGTATGTTTATTTTGTGGCACAAGTATGAATGATTTCATTATGAGATGGGTGGGACCTATATCTTCCTTCAATGAAATGGGTAAAGATTTATATCTCATGATATAGACATGGCTTGAATGGAGAGTTAAACCGGTTCAGTAATACAGGACTGGAACGAGGTGTGAACTCGATTCAGAAAGGGACTTTGTCCACTAAGATGGTCTTGGCAGCAATGCCTTGGCTACTATAGAAATCATATCATGTGCTCATGGTTGCCATAATTACATGTTTTATTACCATGCTATCTTATCATGATTGATGTTCCATTATGATATATGCCTTACGTACTTCCAATATTCATGTCTTTGCTCGAGATTTTGATTTTTAGATTTTATGTTCATGTTTTTGCATTCAAATGTTTATGGATTGTTATATGTTCTATATTTTTACCCTTAATGGGATTTTGAGCTCACTCCTTTTATGTTTTCTTTTCGCCAGGATATAAAGAAAGTTATTTGGTAAGAAAAAAGGGGAAGATCTTTATTGGGAGATGTTGAAGATCATTCACCACGATTAGATGATTTTATTCTGAGTTTCCAAAGACACTAAACTATTACGATCCTTGTGTGTCTGTTTTTGTTATGTATTAAGTATTCCAAAAAAGTAATGTATTGTCCATGTACGTCAAGCTTTGGTTCTCTACATTAATGGGCTATGAAATGAACACTACATAGAAATACTTCTGGAATTCGACTCATGAAACATATACCTCATTCCTTTCTCATAGGTACATCATCCCCCATTAACACGTATCTCCCTATATCTAACTGACTGCCAAATGAACCCAGAACTTCATCAACGTACAAAAAAACTAAAAGTGATCTAGAGCTCCTCCAGCCATCTCTCTATCTCATCATCTGAAACACTACCCCATACTTCACCAATGACTACTGTTGGAAAGAACACAATTCTCTCTACCAAAACTCATCCTCCCCAAAAGGATTAACCAATGATGATCAGCCCGATTAGCATGTTGAACCTTAACTGCCTAAGCCATAAGGGGTTGATCAACAGAAGCCACAACTAAAATAACAAATTAATATTTCTTAATCCCAAGTAGTATGAAATTTTATTAAGATTAATTATATTTAATTTTAACCGTAACGAAATAAAAAAAATTCAAATAATAATAAAATTCATCATGATGCATGTACCTCTCTTGAGTCTCTACCCTACAAATATGTCTATCCCACTTAGTCTTTCAATATGAATAGATTATGTTCACTAAATCATCATGGGATAAACTCATGTTTCCTATCCAGTATCCCTAGAAAATGAAACACACTAAGGTAATATGGAACTATATCCATACAAACCCATGTAAACCTCATTGTGCCTAACTCCAAACACTATTCTATCTCTCATTTATCACCCCTAATACCACTCTTTTACAACCCCCTCTATCAAAATATATCATTATGATGGGAAGGAAATAATAACCCCTCCGTCCCACCTCTAGTATACCCCATGTTGATGACTAGCATCGAGGGATAATAATCTCATGAAAGAAGAGGAATTACCCTCTTTAATAATATAATTTTGGGGGATTTGATGAATCATCCAAAATGATATCTTTGTGTAGAGGGAGCAATGTCTAAAATAGTACACATAATCCTCTTGGAAAACTAAAATTAAATTTATATACCTAGGGTGGCTATACAAGTATACTCAGTAGGAAAACCAAAGTCTCTCATGAACATGTTAAAGCAAAATGATAATGAAATTGTGAGAAAATAACATATCCAAAAACCACCTATACAAGTATACTAACCAAACCCAACATCACTAGGGAATGCTCACCAAATAATGAAAGTTAAGTAATATAATACAATAAGAAGAATATAGATAAATTGTACCCCACACCACTTTCCCGCTGGTATGCCACTCTCACACCTCAATATTGTATATCCTGAAAATACCACATCTTTCATAAACCACACCACCTAACAAGAATTTTTACAACATATCACGCCCACAAACACTTAGGATCACTACCACACAATCATGACCACATCACATCTCGCCTGAAAACACCTGGACCATCACACATCGAAAACCCTAACCATAAAACTAGGGTATCATAAATATGAAGGACATAAACCTTATTCCCTCCTACTACCATGCGTGACCCACATCGTAAGCCACCTCATCCCATCTCATCCCACCCATAGACACTTGGGATGTGACACATCTCACTCAAAGACAGATGTGGAATCCACATCAAAATAAAAACCACATCACAACTCACCCGAAGACACATTGTCTATCACATCCACATTATAGTGAATTAACAATCCTCTATCCATCATATCTTGTGCAATACCTACCTTTCCTAGAAGAGAGAGCGAGAAATATCAGGTACCCAACCATTCATCCTCTTCAACAGATGTCTGGAAAACCACCCCCATGATAGTATGAGGGTGTCGGCACATAGTGATTGAAGTGGGTGGGGTTTGTATAGAAATCAAAAGGAATATAAAAGTGTATACATAAATCTTCATAGAATCCCAACCTAATGTTTCACAAACAATCACTATCAAACTCATAATATCATCACTTTTTATACCAACTCTAAATTCATAACACCAAAAACCCCACAAGTCACATCACACCACCAACCAATTCCCATTACCCAACCCATTATGTTCATTATTTAGAACCATCTATATTTAACCACTCAACCCATCATTTATTTGTTCATTTATCATTTCCATCCCATTATCCAAACCAAATCCTAGACATTCAATCATTATTAAACAATTATTTATTCCATCACCATGGGGGAATATATTGATAAGAAACCAAATATAACAAATATCACATCTTCCCCACCATAAAACTATATCACCGCCCCAAAATCACAACCAAGAAATAGCCACCTTGATGGCCCAATATAACGACAAAAAAAACCTTATCGCAAAAAAAAGAATGAAAAAAACCTCTTCACCACACTAAAAGAATGTCCAACAAACCTCCTTGATGTCCCAACATCATGGTAAAAAAACCAACTCTCAACCTCAAAATCATGGCCAGAAAACCTCATCACCAACCCAAAATCACATCCAAAAAAACCACCTCATCACCTCAAAATCATTTCCATCAAACCATTATCCCCACATTCCCCAACCTCACATAAACCACAAATCACAATATAAAAAACTACCTCACATAAAAACACATCAAAATCCATGTTAAAAATTTACAAAGTGGATTTAATCACATTGAAATTTATTTTAAGGGCATTAACCCATAATCCATAATCATGGTGAGAAAATTTTATTAGCCAAATATAACTTGTTAGAAAATTTCTATTTTAGGGTGATATCAGAATAATTAGCACAAAAACAGAAGTCGAGGAACAATTAATCCATTATAAACAAATCCCATAACATCCACAATATTTAGCAGGGAATCCGGACCGTATAATCAAAATATCAAAATCATATCAAAGATGTAAACAGATGAAAATAAAAACCATTCTATATTTTCAACGAACCTTTTACCAAAATTTTTATCTTTGATTAAGCTATCAAAAACATAAACCGTAGATGAAAAAAAGAAAAAACATCCCTCATGATACACAGTAATGAGAAATGAAGGAATCCCTACCTTAACGAAGCCTTGGTGACTTTCTACACACTGCAGGGTAGATACAAAGCGCTTGAAAACTATAATTAAACCCCGAGAAAATGTGGATCAACCCACACAACACTAAAAAATCATTAAAATATAACCCAAATCATGTACCAAACCAAAATAAGACCAAAATAATGAATCCCTGGGAGATGAATATAAGAACACAAGGTAATAATGAATAGAACTCACCACATATCACCCATAGAGACAATAGATCAATGTAGAAGGAATGGGGAAATAAGAACTCCCAAAATTTCCTAGGGATTTCTGAAAAATTAGAGGGAAGAGGGTTCATAAAAATAAAATAAATTCTAGTTTAGAAATGAAATTAAAATATTTAACCCCACTAATTTAATTTTGTGTAACAATTACAAAGTGTGTAATCCCCATGTTTCCAAAATTTTCATCTTAAATAAAAAAATGAGTCTCCTAAAAGGATTAATCACCCAAATTATTACACAACATGAATTGGATCTACACAATCCATGAACCCCACTTTCACATCGAGTAAAAATTACACAATGTATATTTATTACAGTAGCTCTACTGAACCTATAAACTCAATGGAAAAATCCTAGAACCAACCTTGAATATATCTAACCACTAAATCAGGAAAATTAACGAGGTAGGAATGAAAAATCCATTAATCCAAGTGTTCATGTATTATCTTATAATGGTTACGTAATTAATGGTTATAAGTTCTATAAAAAAGAATATGATAAAAGTAGTACCATGAAAAATATTATTTTTATAGTTGTGGATAAAGTGATGCATATATCTGGTAACAAAGTTAAAAATCTAGTTTATGAAAATATGTCATACTTTGGAATCATCAAAAAATAAGATAGTTGAATTGTAAAATATTCTAAGGGATTATTTTTCAATGGAAGGGTTTGATACTAAGATTATAATTAAAAAGGAAGAATTGGGATTCATCAAAGATGTTTTCAATAATGAAGGGTACAAGGATGAACCATTTATAATGGAATCATATAATGTAAAGTAATTTTATTTCCCATATTCGATAAATAGAAAATGGTCAATTATTTTCTTATCAACCAAAACCACTGAAGGTTTATATGTAAATTCAACTAATGATAACCCATTCATTGGGATATATTAATCATTTCATAGTGGTTCCAATGTTTATGAAGTCATGTATGTTATAAGATACCATAATGAGTGGATTTGGATACTCGAAAGAGTGTTAAAATCCCTTCAACCTTTAAATAAAAAAAGAGAGAGTTCAATAATCAAGATATATATTTTTAATATAAATTTAGTTACCTTATATTATTATATCTTCATTACTACATTTACATAATCTAACTTAAATATTCATCCACTTATATAGATAATGGTTTTTTAAAATGGAGATGTTCCCAATCATAATGAAAAAAAGTTTTCTCAATATTCTGATGCTTCCAATGTATAGGAACAATAAGTTTCCCCACATGTAACTGGTATTGATATTTAAGAACAACATATTAATGATGTTTAATCCTAAGAAATGGTAGAAGGGGAATAACCTATATCCCACAAGAAATGTGAGCACCGTTGAATGATAGTGTTAACAATAAATTTTATGGTGAGAATTAAAGACATCATATTCTAGGTTGGATAGAAAACACATGACCATCCTATTAACCCTAATATGTCTCTTTTCATTAGTTATATTGGGTTATCACTCAAATTCAAGTGAATATTGTTGTAGATATGGGTTATAACAATATTATTATGGTAAAGGAACTAATTTGAGAAGATATCATGAAAATAATATGATATACATTCTTTATTTCACAAAAAAAAAATAAAACAATGAAATATTTATATACTATTCATTGTCCCTTATATAGTTCATTTTTACCAGATGATTAATGAATGAAATTTGTATTATTGGTTCCTGAAAAGGATCATATAGGATTTCAATAAATTCTTATAATGCATCATCTTAAGGGTGAAGAAGGTAATGTAAGCCCACAACTACTATAAATGAATTCACACATGGAGAACAAAGAAACATGAAATAAGTTTTTTGTTTTCAAGGGGAGGTAAAATTCTAGGTACATTTTGATTTATAATATATAACATTATCATACTTGTATAAATCACTATGATTAATAATTATCAATTTATAAAACAATTATCTAATGCTAAAAGTGATAATTGTGCATCAAAACCAATATGACCCTACCATAAATAACTTATGGTGTATTATTCACTTGAAAAAATTGGTATACATTTTGAATCTAATGTAATAATTTTATGTTTCATGAAAAAAAAAATAATTATGTTCCTTTTTTTATATATAGATTAATGAATAAATATCTAAAGCCACTTCCATCCCACATCACGTACTGTGGATGGATACTCATGTAAATAAAAATGAAATACTAATTTATGAAACCACACAAAAAGTATTGTAAGAATGTGTAAATATAATATAGAAAAACAATATTCTTTAAATATGTATTATATTATAACTATTACTTATTTTATTATATTTTTTTACCCCGTTTAGACACAAGAATCACAAAATGTTTTACTCTATGAATGACTACTTTCAGTGGACTTGAAGAAGATAGAACAATAAATCTACACCAAAGATGTGAGTTTTGGAATGTCTCCCCATGCATATCATTAGAAAATAAATGTATAAGGGTATTAATATAAAAAATAGAAGAGATGTAGACATGAATAACTAATTTAGATGAAAAAATTAATTATCATTATGATTTGTTATATAATTTTACAGGAATCCATCAATGAAAATTAAAACACAACAAAAACTACTACATTAAGATTCCCCCACCTTTGTGGTGATCAATTCCCATCAAAGTTATACCTTACAAGAGGTAATAATATTTTCTGTAGTTGTTTCTATAAATGTGAATCAAGTAGACACTAATAATTTTCCTATACTAATATTTTACAAAGTGAAAATGATTATTATTTATATCAATCAACATCCACCCACAACCTAATTGTGAGAGGAATGATGTAAAATATCCAAGGAGATATTCTATATAACAAAATACTTCCAAAATGTAATGTGATATTAGTGATTCACATAGCTCTTATGATGCACAGAGAGCTACCTATTATCCTTGAATATTTTGATGTTCACATGGTTATAATTTCTATGGTAAGTTTTATATCATGGTCTTGTGATCTAGTAAAAACACATTTTGACATGGTGGTTTTATGTTCTATTTTATTTCCATTGTAAAACATTTAAAAATTAATGAAAAAATTCCTAAAATAAATTATTATATTGTATGAGGATAAAAGGAATGATAAATATATGGTTGAATAAAAAAATATAAAGGATCAACCAATTTATCAGATATACAATCATAAAGTACATTTAACCCACAATTTAAACTTTTTTATTTACAAACATTATAAGTACATGAAGATATAACATTAAAATATATTGATATGACCATCATTTATTTTTAATAACATGTGTATAGAATGGATATTATATAATTTCTAGGTTTTGAAAATGTAGATGAAATCCTCAAGCTTGTATATATAGAAATCTCAGTTATAAATGTAGACATGAGTTTTAATTTCATAATTTGTTCATCCAATATCTAATATACTATATTAATTATATTTAAATAGTATTTATATTTTTTTATAGGTTTATATATTAGTACCATTTTAAGGGAACCCCTGTGAAAAAAATAGACTCATTAGTCCTCATATCACTTCTAGACAAAAACCACATTTGAAGAATATGAATATTCAGTAATAGTTGAAACACTGGCTATAATGTTTTAAAAAAACTTATTAATGAAATAATATTCTTAATACCCTTTACATAGGGCTAAAAATATATAATTTAATCACATAAAATATATTTCCCTTCCTTTTATTATTTATTCCTTTTTAGGGAGCATTGGTTTCTCATTGGAATCAATTTGGATACTCCAAAGAGTTTTTTTGTATTCAATGCAAGGATGCCCAACAAATCTACCATACATTATGACATTGATCAATTTTACATAAACTATATGAAAAATTTAACTAAAAAAACTTGATTTATAGATTTTATATTATATTTTAATGAAAATTTTATTATGAAAGGGTGGTGTATAAATATCATCAAAATCATGGAATGAGGACATTCCATGAGCACAAGAAGCCAATTGAATTATATATGTGGACAAGTATTATGGAATATGTAATAATATTTCACTACCAAAACATATATAAATATTTCTATAGTTTCTGAAATAAAATAATGGAAAAGATTTTTCTTATCATGTTTTCAAATTTATGAATGATATCGTATTCCATTAACAAACGAGCATCCCTAAAGAGGTATTTATGATGATAATTATATATTAATTTAAAATATTTATTAATCATTTGTTTATTTATATTTCTCTAGTACTACCAATACTATCAACAATCCATGTATCCAAAATAAGAAATATATTTTCTTAGAAATAAATGAGAAGAATACATGGAGTCCGAATGTATACATACATAATAAATATGTTAATTCATATTACTTATTAAGTTAATTTTTCCATCATTTTATGTACTGCATTTCTAATTTTTTATTATTATTTCTATCCAATACATAGTTATTTAATTTTCACAGAGATCACTAATAGGTGACTTTGTTGAGAATTGATTATTCTCCAACCGTTTTTTTTCTATAAAGAGCATGAAATTAGTTGAGATTAGTAAATTCTCAAGAAATTCTTTGACAAGGAAAATGAACACATGTATTGTTTTTTTATAGATCTATTTGTTCATTATTTAATCTGTTTATATTCAGAAGTGCATATTATCCACTTACAAATTACTCAATGTGTGTTTCTTTCATTTATAATGGAATTTTAGTTAAAAAGGAATATAAAAATTTAAAAACTAATAAAAAACATTCATATTCTTCAAATAATAAAAATCCATAATTCATTTTTCATGTATATGAATTAGTTATTCCAAAATATGATACATGGTATGAATGGTATGACCTGGAATGAGTGTTTTCAGTTTAAAAATGGAATTTTAGTTAAAAGCTTATGTCACTCACTAAAAATGATAAAACACCATTGGTTTGTCATGATACATTAGGAAAATTATCCATAAGTCATTTGTGACATGTAGGAATTAGTCACTGGTCAATCTGATACATGGTATGACCGATGCGATTCAAAGTGCGTATTTTTAGTCTAAAATTTTATTTTAGTTAGAAATAAGCATGAAATAATCATAACTGAGTAAACATATTCATATTGTTTTGATACTTTATAAAAATAGTCTATAATTCATTTTATACATATAATAATCAACCTCACTTCAATCTCTCACATGGTGTGACCGGTATGATTTGAATTGGGTTTTTTTATTTACAATTGATATTTCTGTTAAACAACATGTGATATACCCAAAATTGATAAAACAAATTTATAATAATTTTTTACATTAATTAAATGATCCATAATTTATTTTCAATGATAAAGAATCATCCTTACCTCTAGTTGATACACAATGTGATAGGTTTGACTTGAAATTTTTTGTTTCAGTTTAAAAATGGAACTTTATTTAAAACTAATTCTACTCAATGAAATCCAATAAAACATGCTCTGATTGTATGCATACCTTATGAAAATTATCCACAAGTTATTTTTAATGTGTATAATTCAACTTTACATCAATATTACACACTATGTGACCATTATGACAAATACAATTTGTTTTTAGGTAAAAAACATTTTAGTTAAAAATATGTGTCCCTTAATAGAAAAATAGAAAACATGCTCATATTGTTTTGATAATTTAGGTAAATGATCCTTAATTCATTTTTGATATGTAGAAATCAATCTCACATAAATTCAACTCATGGTGTGAATTGTATGGATGAAAGCGCGTGTTTAAATCTCAAACATACATTTTAATTCAAAACACACATCAAATACTCAAAACTAAGAAAATGCATTCATATTATTTTGATGATTAAGGATGATAATCCATCAGTCATTTTTGATATTTAGTAATCAACCGTACCCCAATATTATACATGTTATTCCTAGTATGACTCAAAATGCGTGTTTTTGGTTTAAAAATGACATTTTAGTTAAAAAGGAACGTGACATTTTCAAAACAAAGAAAACACAGTTATATTGTTTTAATAATTTAGAAATATGGTCCATAAGTCAGTTTTTATGTATAGTAATTAGTTATACTTCAATAAGATACATGGTGTGATAGATATTATTAAAAATAAGTGTTTTTGTTTGATCTGACAGTTTATATGTTTGTTTGTTTTGTTGTTTTGATAAATTGCAATCCCTTATTTAAACTGTTAATATTTTCATATTTTATTATTATTATATTATTTTAAATTAAGTAGTATAATATATTAACTTTATCAATATATATCATTTTTTTTAAAAAAATACCACATTTTATTTTTATTATTTAGTTTTTAAAAATATATTATTAATTTTCAGTTAATCTATCTTGTTAATATTATTATTTTATCATACATATTTTAGGTTATGTTTATTATATATATACATATATCAATATATATATACATGTTTATATATAATCTCTTTATTGGTTTTAATATTATATATCATTAATCATATTGAAAATATGATATATATTTTAAATAATATATTGTTTTTTAAACAAAACACACACACACACACCCTGATATATATATACCATTTACTTTTTTATTTTCCAAGAAAATATTTAGTCCAATGTGCATGAAGCACCTCTATTGCAGCACTCCTTAAAATATTTCCACAAATTTATTAGCTCCGCATGGTATCAGCGCATCCTTCTTCTTAGACTGCATAATACGTTATCAATTTAGCTACCTCATTCACACAATGCCAAAATACTAACATAATCAGTTCCACCAGTTTTCTTTAGAAACTCCTCTTCCACATCCATTTTGCTTCAACATTTGTAAAACGCTAGAATGTGCACTATTAATCCTTTTCTATGAATAGTGCATCATACACACATTCTCTCCTAGTTCAACGTCACATGGATCTCGCAATATCTACGTAGCATTTAAGCCTGAGTGACACTAAAGCTACTCAATTACTACAAAACTGCCACACCATGTAATTCTATGAAAAACACATTTGATGAAACGTGCAGAATTCTTTTCTAGTGTTCATTAGCATCATCATCGACTACACTATTCTCTTCTCATTGTCAGTGCAACATGACACCCATCACTATAGCTTGACATCTTCAACCATGAACTCCTGCAACATTATATTAGTACAACACAATGTTAATTTACTCTTTTTCTAGAAGCAACCATGCGGGGATTTCACATACCTATCATGAAGATATAAATTATAATTACCATGAAATATCATGGATATACATTTTGGGAGAAGTGAGAAAGAAAAATGGGAGAGAACACAAAGGACCTTTCAAGCTTGTATTGCACATATTTCTTGGACTACAATTTCCAACTATTTATAGGAATTTAAAAATAAATGAAACTAATACAATAATGAAACAAATCATCTAAATTAAATGGTCACATTAAAGGAATAAAACAAACACATTAAAAAAACATTAAATAAATGAAACAATCACACTAAATATACACATTAATTAAATTAAACATCCACTAGGGGAATACCCTTTTATTTTCTACCAGATGTATTTGGTTTGCAATTCCAACACCGCCCTTCAAACAAAAACATGCATCATTTTGAGCATCGTTCTAAGATATTTGAATGCATCATTTAGTAATTAATTTGTGAAAAAGTCATCCACCTATTTTTTTGTATTAAAATAGTCTAATTTTTTAGTTTTCTGATTCACGTGATCTCTTAGAAAATTATATCGTGTATTAATGTGTTTGATTCTTCCATACTGCGTTGGTTTTTTTGATAGTTAGACTACTAACGTATTATCCACCTATATGGTTATGGATCTATCTTGTGGATGCTTCAAATACTATAGTAGGTTACTCAACAAAATTCCTTCACAAAAGTGGACGATTCGTCTATGTACTCTACTTCACTTGTAGAAAGGGAGATCACACATTGCTTCTTCGAATTCCATGTGAAGTCAGTCATTACAAGAAATAATACATATATTGTGTTTCTTTTTCTTTCATCTGGTTCACCTACCCAATCACTATTTTAGTATCCATATAGTATTAATTCATCATTTTATGGATAGAAAACACTAAATTCCATTATTCCTTTGACGTACCAGAGGATTCTTTTTGCAGCTAACCAATGTGATTCTTTTGGTGCTTCAATGTACCTTATTAGAATATCAACACAGTAAATGATATCTGGAATAGTGATTGTGAGGTACCTTAGGCTTCTAATTAGACTCTTTAACAATTTTGAGTTAACGCTTCTTCCTTCTCTGTCTTTCATCATTTTTAAGCCCATTGCTATAGAATTTTTTATAGTCTTACAATTGTAAATCTTGAAATTTTCAAGCAATTCTTTAGTATACTTATTCTGAGATATATATTTTCCACCATGTTTTTTCTTTACTTTTATGTCCAAAAAATGATATAATACCTCCATTGGTCGTCTAGAACTCTTTAAGAATGGCCTTCTTTAATTCATCGAACATCGTTTGGATATTCCCTATAAACAATAAATCATCAACATATATGAATTCTATAAGAATATCACCATGAACATTCTTTTTGACTTAAACTCCATGCTCATATGAACATTGGGAGAATCCGTTCTCATCAAGATAGTTGTCGATTCAAGCATTCCAAGAATTTAGATCATAGTTTAACCCATATTGGGATTTATTTAGACGATACAAATTGTCTTCCTCCACTTTCATAACAAGGACGTCATGCTAGTCAACATAGAATTATTCATCTAGAATACCATTCATGAATGCGTACTTCACATCTAGTTGTAGATCAACCAACTATGATGGACTTTAAGGGGGATAATCATCCTCAAAGTGTCAAGGAATGAAAAATAAGTGGAGAAATTTTTATATTCCACCCCTTACTTCTATTTATATCCCAATTATACGAGCGTTTCCTTGTAGCGATCATTCTCTCTATAAGAATTTCACTTGATCTAGTATAATAATTTGACGCCAACAGTTTTATGGATATTCAGAAATGTAGTCTACCATCATGTGTCATTTTTATATATGGCATGAATTTCATCATCCATAGTAATTAACCAATATTGTTCTCTTATAGATTCTAGAAATTTTAATGGCTCGTAATCTGTATACAAGAAAAAATTATTTACCTCTTCAGTTTTCTCATAGACGTCTCTTATGTTTTTCATCTTTATTGGAACCATAGGTGAGGACATGCTAGCCTAAATTTTACTTGATAGAGTGCTTTTAGGAGTGATGTAATGTTCTCACAGACTCTTGTGTACTGACGATGCTCTTAAAGAATGTGTTGGAATCATTTTATCATAATTATCATGCCTTTCTTCAGGATCTTATGTTTTGACTGTAATATCTTTTATTTACTCCTAATCATCCATTTAAACACTTCTTCCTCAATAAATATTTTATATCTACTCACCACTAATTTATAGGTTAGTAGAATATAGGTGTTGTAGGATTTATATTCTTAACTATAGCCAATAAAGATGCACATCTCTAAGTGATCATGAAGATTCCTTCTTCTTGCTTCTAGAACATGAGCATATGAAGAACACAAAAACATTTATAGGTGTGGAATGCTCAATTTGTAAACTCTCTGTATCTAATGTGGTATCAACTTTCTGACACTCATGGTTGGGAACTAATTGAGAAGATAAGCAGTACATTCAACATCCTCTACCTAGAAGATCTTTGGAAGTCCTTTATCTATCAGCATAGTCTTCATCAGGTTGAGGATGGTGCGGATCATTCATTTTTCAATTCCATTCTGATGAGGCATGTATGATGAAATGTATTTCTACATGATTCCTAGTTCCCTATAAATATATTGAAATGCATTTTGAGTGTATTAACAAAATCTATCAAATTTAATTATTTTGATTTTGGGACCACTTTCCGCTTTCTCACAGTCTTGGAAAATTTAAAAGATAATAAAATTAGAAGATTTTTCTTTGATGGAACACAACCATAGTTTTCTACTAAAATAATCAATGATTGAAATAATGTAAGTATTACTTCCATGTGAGGGTGTTTCAAGTTGTCCAAAAATATCAATGTGAACTAACTAAAGAGGTTACTTTTCACTCCAGGACACTCCACATGGGAAATTGTTCCTTTGTAGCTTACTGAGTATACATGCCTCACACCAATGATCTTGAACTTCAATCGCCAGCAGGCCATCCACCATTCTTGATGAGGACGAATTTTTAAGGCTTCTAAAATTTAGAGGAACACAACAATAATTCAACCTCCATGAGTTATTATTCATGATTCGAAAGATACACTCCTTGGACTTTGTGTTGATATGTAGTAGAAACATGAAATTATATGCCATTTTTGGACTTGAGAAACAAGTCTCATGTGAGCATCTCTTATAGATAATGAAGAGAATTAAATGTGAATGACATAACCGTAATTAAGGAGTTAGCTGATAGTGATGATATTATTTTTCATTTTTGGAAAATAATACACATTAGAGATATAGTTTGACTCAAAATTCTCCTGAGATATTTTGATTTTACCTTTTCCAATCATAGGTACTCTTGATGAGCCTCCAAAACTCACATCTCCATAATCTTCTTCTCTGATTTCCTAGAATAATTCTTTGTTACCACTCATGTGATTTCTTTTACCTATGTCAAGATACCACACATTTATGCATTCACATGCCTTTTCTCATGTGAGGAGGAATGTGGTGACTTCTTCTTCATGGTACGATGCCTTGGAATAGTTTGATCAGTCATCGAGATTCGTTTTTCTCCAACACTCAGAGGCATAATGGCTGAATTTATTTCAGTTGTGGAATTGAACGTTCTTTGAGTATCAATGACCACGTGTGAATTGGCCTCCACCATTTCCTCTTCCACAAAAGCTGGTAATATTTTGTTGCTTTTTATGGATTTGAATATATCAAAACACTCACCCACTAGCACAATGATGGCCTTGATGCATTTGGTAATAATTTTGTTTTTGTTGAGTCAATTTAGAATCTATGTCCTACTCAATCATTGAACCCACATTCTTTTGCATTCTTTTCCCATGTTCTTGCAATGATCCCATCAATTCTTCAATGGATTGTTTTTTCAAATACATTGATTCTTAGATTTCCACAACAATATGCTCACATTTGGTAGTGGGAGGTCAAAGTTATTTTTCAGTGAAATAAGTGTCCTAATATTTTCACAATTTATTTTCAAATTGTTAACAATAATATTTAAATGTGATATGTAATCAAAGGTACTCTCATTATCCTTTATGTTGACCGCTTCAAACTCTGCTATTATTGTTTGAAGGCGAACCTACTTCACTCAAACAACACCCTTGAATATGGTTGAAAGGGTATCCCAATATTTCTGTCTAGATATTTCTTCAATAATATTTTCAAATGTTTATTCATCCAACCCTTGATAGAGAAGGAATAATGACTTTTTATCATTCTTCCTTTGATTTTTGAGAGGTTCCTTTTCTTCATTTTTGACGGTGGATTCTTCCTCCATTGTGGGTAATATATACCCACTAGTGATGATCTCCCATAATTCTTTTGATCTGAACCAAACGTTCATTTGAATGCACCACCATTCATATTTTTCCTTGGAAAACTTCAGAACATGCAGTTGAATTGTGGTCGCCATCTTTGGAAAATTGTAGACTCGTTGGAACCAGCTTCTGATACTAATTTGTTGGATATACAAGATGGGATAAGTGAGAGAAGGAAAATGGGATAAAACATAATGGAGATTTAAATCATGTGTTGCACATATTTTACAGACTACATTTTCTAAAAAAATATAGGAATTTACAAAAAATGAAATCGATAAATTATAAAAATGAAACAAAAAAAATTAAATGGACACATTAAAGAAATAAAAAACACATTAAATAGTCACATTAAAGAAATGATATAGCCACGTTATACGGGCATATTAATGAAATTAAACAACCACATTGGGAAGACCCTTTGAATTTCCACTGAATGTATTTGGTTTGGAATTGCAACAATGTTCCAATACCTATTGTGTGTT
This sequence comes from Viscum album, assembly GCA_963277665.1. Taxonomy (NCBI): domain Eukaryota; kingdom Viridiplantae; phylum Streptophyta; class Magnoliopsida; order Santalales; family Viscaceae; genus Viscum; species Viscum album. Next base: position 433,322,044 of record OY728121.1, read on the forward strand.
GAAGTGTAGTTACGATGGAAAACACCGACATACCTACTGTTAAGTCATTATAATTACAAAAAGTTTCTCTTGAACTTACAATGAAATTGTTTAATGTTTACATAAGAAGTATTTCAACTTACCATGAAGCATAGTAGGTACCTACCATGAATTAATTTATGTCTACTATGAATTCAATTTTTTTAGTTACTGTATGTAGTGTTATTTTTTGGTATCACATGAATTATTTTTCAAAAGGTATATTTTTAAAAAAAATCCATAAATATATTTCAAATTACTACATGTACATTCATTAAAGAATTACTTTTTAAACTAACCACATGAATTTATTTGTTAAATAATCACACTATCAATATACTGACCACATGATAGTTTCTTCACATTATCATTATACTAACTAAACATGAGGACATGATAAGTATACCATCCACACAAAAAATATGTTAATTATACCAACAACATGAATAATTCATTGCACATTCAGTATATTACTTTGATTATTTCGCAAAAAATCATATTTTTCATCATGTTCTTACGTTACATTTTATTTATATTTTAAATAATTGTAGGTTTATTAAATTCATTTTAAATGTTATATTTTTTTGAAAAATAATTATATATTATAAAAACATCAGGTACATTATTTAATAGAGAAAATATAGATGAAATTATTTTAGAAATAATAATTTTCATATTAATTATCTTATTCTATATTTTATTAGTATTTTAAATTATCAAATCTCTGAACATATATTTTTTTTTCATTTTTTTATACTTTTGAATAATTATCAATAATATTAATGATATTTTTCCAATTCATTTGATTTTATTTCTTGAAGAAATACAAGTACAATAAGTCTCTCTAAATATGAGGATCTTATTTAAAATTAAAATTAACTATAATATTTGATGTTTTATTATTTTTTTGACATGGAATTTTTTTGATTAGTCATTCAGATGCACCTTTACAATTAATAATATATTGATGGTAATGAATCACAATTAGTCATTGAAATGTGAATCAACTGTTGAATAAACATGAAATGGTTTATTCAAGTATGATTGATGATGATGACTTATAAATTTTTACCGAAATAAGACTAAAAAGTTCTTATGAGATTAAAAAAGTAACGAATCTCAACAATGATTATTATTCTGTTGTTTTCATTATAAAGGACTTCATTATTTTGATCATCAACGGTTGAAATGGTAAAATATTTTGACTTCCATTGAAATTCAAGATTATCTTCTATCTTGTTGTTATTAATTTGTTTATGATTTTTGATATTTTATTTATTTCTATCTGCTTTTTATTATCTTCATTGATTTTAGAATTTTCCCATCCAAAATTCTTTTAATAGGTTATTCCTCCTATATAAAAGGAATAACTGGTTATGACTCCCAAAAAATTTATGTGGGTCGTTAGTCCTTCAAAAGTCTGTTTGGGTTATATTATCAGGTGAGAAAATGGTATGTTTTTAAGTAATTGGTTTATAAATATGTATCAAAAGTGAGGAATTAGTGAATACCAATCTTCTCACAATGTAGAAAAAATTGAAAAATAAATCAGGATCTTGGTGATCTGAACTACTTTAAAAACATCAATTGTTGTTTGTTATAATTTGTAGTGAAAAATTAACATAATTAATAACGTTGATCATTATATTTAATTAATTATTTTTTAAAATAAATATTCACCCATCCCAACTATAGTCAATCATTCCATATATTGGGATATGACAATTAGTATCAGAGCACGTTTTCTTTTTAAGAAATTTATTAGTACTATTTTGTTATCTTTTGGAAATTACCATTATCCAATACTTAAAAAACTAAGGAAATATACAATTATTTGACTATAGAAATTCTTGAATATATTATTATTAATCCCATCAGACTAACTCAGTTTTATAAAAGTGTATTTGTTTTATATAAGTATCATATGGAGGTATTTTAAAAAATATTGGTCCTAAATTCTGGGCTATTTTTTTCAAAACCTTATAAATCATCAGAGGTATATTTAGAAACTATAACTGTTAATGATGCTACAATATGTGTTGTAAATTAAAAAGTAATAGTTATTTTTATTTTTCTTTATGTAAACATTTGTATAGTCATATTTCATCATGTAAAAACACGTTTGACCTCTAAAGGTCCGTAAAAGACACTTTTCAAATAACCGATAAGCCAAAAAATAACCAATCATGGTATTCATTGAGTTGAGTTTTACAAATTTAAAATAAATTATCAAGAGAACCTCCATGAGATGTATAATTGACTAAATAATATTATAAATTGTTTTTTTCACTTGGATAAATCATAAATAATTAATTTCTCATTGAAGGATTTCTTTGAGATCTACCTAAAAGATGACACTCAATAAAGTTTGTTTTTAAAGAATGGATTTAATTGTTTATTCAGTGGATGATCTAATAAGATCACATCATTAAAACGAGATAGAAATGAAGAATGAAAATAATTATGATAATGAAAAATGAAAGGCATAGAATTCAAATCCAATATAAATGTTTCTTTTAATTCCTCTAATTTTGATCGATATAAAAAGAGGGAAAATGTAAATATAAAATTTTACTAAAGGAGTCCACAAGTAAATTTAATGAAAAAGATGTTTAAAGAAGAATCCCAGAAGAGATCATTATAAATGAAAGGGAAGTAAGAATAGTAAATGTAGTCAATACAATGTTTTTGAATTAAGATACTATGACTGTAGGATGAAGAAACATATAAAATAAGACTATACAAAATTGAAAAAAGTAGGGAAGGAAAATAAATATGAGAATAAGATAAAAAAGCATATCAAGTTGGATCGAGCTTCACAGAAGATTTAGATAAAAGTATTTATGGTTCTGAGAGAGAAAAAAATAATCCAATGATTTCTTAATGGGAACAACTATGAATGAGGGAAGCAATGGTTCTGATTATAGTTTTGGTTATGAGTATAATATTGAAACTAAATATAAATAATTAACTAAATTTATTTTAAAGTCTACAAGTTATATTTTGAGAATGGATGAACTATAAAAATAAATACGAAGTGAAAATAATATATTTAATAAAGAGATAAATGTTGAAGATTCTGAACTAATTAATCTCAATGATGAGAATGAAAGAATGAAATATTTCTTGTTAAAAACTGATGAAGACCAAGACATGATAATTTTATTATTCTGTGATGACTATGATAAATTGGAAAGTAATGTAAAAAGATTAAATATGATAATTAGAAACTGAAAAATAAATTATTACGTTCATTTGTAAAAATATGTGATGGTAAAGAAGTTATTCATTAAGGGAATGAAAATATTAAAAATTAAATACCTAATTTAAAAGAAAAGTTATGTATTTTTATTCCAGTAATAAAATTTTTTATAAGATATTTTTTTAAAAAAACCCAATAAATACAAGACTATATTTATATATAATAGAGAGATTCAAAATCTGTATAGAATTAATTTTGTTAAAGGAAGTAAATTGAATTTCTTAACCATTACATGATTTATATGTAATCTGAAAGGGAATTTTGAGAAATAATTTTTTTATAATTTATTCAGTCACTAGGCCATATCTAGAATTCTATTTATAATAATATATCTACTATATTACCGTAAAATAAATTTCTTAAATTAGTATGGGTTCCTAATAGTTTTATTACTAATTCTGTTGGACCCAAAATAGATTTCCTATCAAATACATTATCTAATTAATATGTTTTATAGGAAACCTGGCTAAATAGTAATCAATATACATGTCATATTTATAGAGGGTTCTCTAAAAACCAGGCTGGATATCATTTAATTACTATAATGGATGCATTATCAGTTTTGATAAAAACTCTAAATGTATAGCCAAATTTTTTGAGGAAGTGGATATATTTAAATGTGTTATAATATCTGAAATACTATTTGTAGAGGGATTTAAAAATAATTTAATGAGTATAACACAAATTTTTTATGATGAATTGAGATTAAAAATTGAAGATAATACATTAATTATTTGATGGATAATAATATTGTATTTTATACTAATGGAAAAGATAATATATTCCCCGTAGAATTTTCAAAACTAACCCTTAAAAATGTTATGTGTTTAAATGTTGTAGAAATAGACCAAATTCCTTGGCATGTAATATTGTGACATGTTCATCATTGACAATTGTGCATTTTGAAAAAGTATGAAATAGTTTTGGAATGTCTAAAATTTAATCAAGTGAGTATTTTGTGTGTGATTATTGTCTAAAGGGTAAGAATCAAAAAGAGTCATTTATATCTATTAATAATGTTAATTATTTATATTTCTATAACTCATTTATCTTGATTTATTTAGACCCATGATAACTTTTTTTAGGTAGTAAGATGTATATATTTTTTATTGTAGATGATTTCAGTAGATTCACTTGGACTCCTTTCTTATTTTATAAAACTGAAACCTTAAAGAAGTTTATTAATTTATATTAAAAAAATATAAAATCAAAAGGTTCATTTAATAACTACAATTTTTTTTGATAAAGAAGAATATTTTTTTAACCAATAATTTGATAAATGTTTTGAAGATAATGGATATTTCAATAATTTTTATGCCCCTAGAACACCACAAAAAATGGTGTTATAGAGAGGGAAATCAAAACTATTCAGGAAATTGAAAATGCAATGCTTAATGAATTAAAAATACAAAAATATTTCTGTGATAAATTGGTTAATAATTTTTTTACATCTTAATTAGATTTTACATTTGATCCTTGTTAAAGAAAATCCCTTATAAACTATTTAAAGAAAAAACCTAAGATTGGATTTTTTAATGTCTTTATATGTAGAGTTTATATTTTAAATACAAAAGATAATCTAGAAATATATGATACTAAATGAGATAAGGGAATTTTTATAGGATATTAAAAAAATAAAAAATATTATAAAGTATATAACAAGTGAACTACATCGATAGAGGAATATGTACATGTGAAGTTCATTAAAAAAAATGAAAAATATATTATATTATTATTTTTTGATTCTATGAAAGAATTTAAATAAATCAACATTTATTAAGAAAAATATGAAAATGATAACGTGTCAGTTGAGGGGTAGAAAATATCTTCTCAATCTGATGTTAAGAATTGTAAAACACATAGTTATCATTTATTTGAAAATATAATTGGAAATGTTGAATATGTAATAATTACTAGAATATTAGATTTCAATTTTTTTTAGTAATTCAGCCTTTATTACTAATTATGACCCTATTAATATTAAATAACATTTAAAATATTCAAATTGGATAAAAGTTATACATGATGAGCTTAATCAGTTTGACAAAAATAAAGACTGGAATCTAGTTGAGTTGCCCAAAAAAGCTATCTATTAGAACTAGATGGATTTTTTAAAATAAATTTGATGAGTCTCATAACATTATTAGAAATAAGGCTATATTGGTTTCCAATGTTTATTTAAAAATATAAAGAATAAATTTTTAAGACTCATTTTATCTAGTTTCTAGAATAGAAGTCATATAGATTCTATTAACGTTTGCAAATTATCAACATTTTCAATTGTTTCAAATGAATGTAAAAGTGAATTTTTTAATGGCGTACTTTTTGAAATGGTATATGTTAATCAATTAACTAGATTTGAAAATGATGAATTTACAAATCATGTTTTTAGACATTATAAATCTATATATAGTCTACAACAATCTCTAAGAGATTTAAAATATATACTTACTATATATTTACTTAAAATTTATTTTAAAAAATAAAAGGTTGAGCCAACCATATATATAAAGAAAGTTTCTAATGATATTCTAATCATGAAAATATATATTTATGATATTGTATTTGGATCTAAAAGTGATACACCTAGTAATGGGTTTTCAAAATTAATGACAAATGAATTTGATTTGATCTTAATGAGTGAATTAACACTTTTTCATTGGACTTAAAATTTTATACTGTAATGAGGGTATTTTTCTAATTCAATGAAATTATGTTAAATATTTTGCTAAAAATTCAATATTGATTCAGGTAAAACTACGAGAAGTTCAACGATCACTAATTCTAAAAAATGTGTGGATGAACTTGGAAAATCTGTAAATGATAAAATGTATATAGGTATAATATCAATCCTACTTTATTTGACTATATAAAAGCCTGCTATTTTGTTTTCAGAGAGTATGTGTGCTATATAGTAGTCTAATCCAAAATAAAGTTATTTAAAGTATATTAAAAAGAATAATCAAATATATTAAATGAATGGTTTACACTAGTTTATTTTACATTAATTAGAACTATTTCAATTTGTATTCTTTTTCTGACTCTAGATTTGGTGGTTAAAGACATGACTGGAAAACCATATCAAGTATATTTCCCTTATTAACTAATTTTTTAATATCACAATGTTCCAAAATTCAATTATCAATTTCATTTTCCATTGTTGAGATTGAGTACATTGCTAATAATAATTGGTGTGCTCAAATCCTTTAGATAAAACCAACTCTATGTGATTTTAATGTTTATTTCGGTAAAATTTCCATATTTTGTGACAATACATCATCCATTTTTATATCTAAAAAACATTATAGTATTATAATACAAAACGTATCGATAATATATTTATTCTTTTTAAGAGATCATATTAATAAAAGGGATATTATTTTGGAATATATTTCACTAGAAAATCGACTAGCTGACATCTTTACTAATGTAATAGATTCTATGAGGTATGAAAATTTAATGTTTGAATCTGGAGTGATGGAAATTTAATTTTGAAGAGCTTGATTAATCATTGTTTTATTATTTATATATCTCTGTTAGTAATGCAAGTATTTAGGGGGTGATATCCCTTCCTTAAAATTTTTTCTCTCATTTTTTATTATTATTTGGATTTTTTTATTATTTTTGATAAATTATCAATAGGAGTAAAAACGGGGGAAAACATAAATTTAAAATATTATTATTTGTCATAAAATTTATAAAAATGGGAGATATTGTTTTATCTGACAGTTTATGTGTTTAATTGATTTGTTTTTTTGACAAATTTAAAATCCTTCATTTTAACTATTGATGTTGTTGTATTTTATTATTCTCATATTATTTTAAATTAAACAATATAATCAATTTTTTATAAATATATTTCATTTAAAAAATGTTTTCCAGCTTTTTATTTTGTTTATTTAGTTTTAAAAATCATATTATTAATTTTCATCTTATATATCTTGTTAATATTAGTATTTTATGATTCAAATTTTATGTTTCTTTATTATATATATATATACTTATATGATTTTATATATAAATTATATATTGATTCAAATCTTATATATCGTTATACATTTTTTAAATTGTATATATATTTTAAATAATATAATTTTCAACAATATATATATACATATATACATATATACATATATGTATATACCATTTACTATTTATCATCTCCGATCAAATATTCAATCCAGCATGTGCAAAGCTTCTCGTTTATAATGATCCATGTAGACTTCCCTAGCTCAATTATCTCGGCATGGAAGTAACTCATCCTCCAGCTTTGACTGCATAGTTCCTCAACAATTCAGCTCCCTCATTCATACAGTGCTCACAGCTTCACATAGGCAATTCCACCAGTGCACTTTATCACCTCCTCTTCCTCATCCATGATTCTTCAACATTTTCAAGACAACATCTTGTTCACTATACTCCTCCGTGAATTGTAACGCATCCATGCATGCCCGCCAAGTTTGACATCACCAGGAGATCTCAACATCAGTGTAGTCCTTGAGCCTATGCAACACAACCGTTTCACCATCGCTACATTGGTTCAACACCATGAAACATGACACCACACTCATTCAATGACACCCACATCCAGTGTTCGACAAATTCATCATCCACTACACCAACCTCTTATCCTAGTCAGTGCAGTGCAACACCCAACACCATTGCTCGTCAAATTCTTCAATGAACTCCATCAACATAAAAGCACTACACCAGTGCATGAACTTTCTCTATTCTTTGGATCATACCATTCATGTATTTCATATACCATAACCACATATCGGTGCAGGGAAAAGTGTTCGATTTTATTAGTGCTATGAAAAACACACTGAAAAAAGGAGAGTCTTCATCAGTGTAAGCTAATAGCACTGATAAAGGTGTAAACTATATCATCGATTTGGTTTGCGCGGATAAATTTTTTAATAAAAAATATTTTTAATTTATATAAAATTAATATATTTTTATTAAAAAATAATCTTATATTTTTATACATTAAATAAAAAATGCATGTTTAAAAAGAATATATATTTTTTATTAATTCAAATATATATATATATTCTTTTAATAAAAGTAGTTATAAGATTATAATTAAATAAATATATATTTAAATAATTTTTATATTATAATAATTTTTATTAAATAATAAATTTATTTATTATATTTATAATTATATATTTAATATTATATATTTAAAATTTTATTTTTATAATTATATGCTTATAATTATATATTTATAATTACATATTTATAATTACATATTTTTAATTATATATAAATAAACTATATATATATAAATTATAATTAAAAATAAATAAATATATGTTTCTATTGAATTTGGTCAATAAATATATTGATTTGTGTGTATAATTGATGTACATATGTTACGTATTCACCATGAAAGTTCATTTATGAATTACAGTTGTATTATTATTCGTGTTATCCATACAAGTGATGACTCATTTTTTATGATTTATACTTTACTAGGTACAAGATTAATTCATGTTATACCCTTGAATCTATTATGTTCTCTTAAACACCTATACAATTAAAATAAATATATTTAAATAATAAATATTTTTATTAATTTTATATTTATATAATTTTAATTATATATAAATACATTTTAAATATATTTATTTATAATTATAATTATAAATAAATAAATATATATGTATATATTTAAATAATTATAAAATTACAATAGATTCATATATTATAATTTTACAAAAAGTAAATAAATATATTTATAATTTTATAAAAATATTTATAATTATATTTATCTATATTTATAATTATAAATAAGTATGCATATACCTAAAAGGCTTAGTGAGAAGCAGATGCCTTCGACCATTTATTAAAAATGAAATAAAAGTAGCAAGCATGAAAGGGAGGGTCGGGCAACACAAAAATCCCTCATTCAAATATTAAAACATCATGGCATCAATCCCAAAAACTATAGTCAGAACCAGCACCCTCGTAAGCAGATTCTTTTTCTGATTGTGAATTATTTGGATTGAGAATCACAGAATACATCATATTGAGCCTTTATTACTTCAGGGAATGTTGGGACTTCGATGAAGATCAGGTGGACACTCGGCATCCCTCTGCATCATCGCACCCATGTCCCCGGCCGTAACCTCGTGGGCACCCCCCCCACATCACATGGCTTCCTAAAGAATTTTCTTTAAAGGAAGGCTTGAAATATCCTACACATTTTCACGTGGTCCTTCATGATCTCCTTAAACCTACACCTTATCCAGACAAAAAGGATCCCCAGTTAGAGTGGGATCCATCTACACTTGGTGCTTCATGTTTGGAGTATGTCCAAAAAATTGGACTTCTTATACAAAACCAACTGAAAACCATCTTTATCCATAATATTGGATGTATATGTCTACTTATCCACATTAGATGATCTTCCAGGAATAACATTGTCAGAATGGGAAAGACCCGTATTACACATTGTTGCCTTCATGTCAAGACTAGAGGAGACCATTTTCATCTTGGATTTGACATTTATAGCGGAGTTTAGGTCATGTTCCTATAGAAGCTATCAATTAACAACTTATTGAAAGAAGTTTTCAAACTCTGAGTCATTATTTTTCGGCTGCGTCATAGATATCTTTATCCATGTTTTCATTGAAAACATTGGAGAATTCTCATCATCCACTGCCTGCACACATGCATATAGCATATCAAGGGAAGGGGTTGTACATTTTTTGAGGATTTTCCCTCAAACACCCTATTTTTTAGTGAAACCATGCCATATGTCTCATCAATAACTCTTTTTTCCTCACTAGTGACGGGTGAAACCCACACCTTCCCCTCCTCTCTCCCAATAGAAGTAGTCTGCAACTTATGACCCTCATTGATAATATGATTTGGATTCCTAGACCTCCTATTTAATTTATTCTCATCATGTTCAAACTTAGAACAATGAAATAAATAGGTATATATATGTAAATAATTATAAAACTATAATAAATATATTTATTATACTTATAATGTTATAAATATATAATTAGATAATTAAATTTATAAATATATACAAATATTTATAATTATAATTATAAATAAATATAGATATTCTTAAATAATTACAAAATTATAATAAAAATTTTAATTATATATATATTAATAAAATTATAAAATCAATAAATATATCTGATAAATTTATAAATATATATATATAACTATCAATATAATTATATTTATTATAATTTTTTATTTATGAATAAATAAATATATTCAAGAGTTGAATCACCCTTGAGAAGGAAAAGATCAAGGATAAGTACAGTGTGATCTTCAATCAAAGGAACTCATATTGATAGTGAGAATATGTTGATGATTATAGTGGATTTGAACATGATTATCAGAATGATCATGTTCTTAATTTGTAGTTTTTTCTTTTTGGATGAGGGTGTGCCTCTTTATTTGACTCAATCCATCCACTTTTCTTTATCATCTGTTTTTATAATAAATTTTATAGGAGTAGGCCTAGTTGTCTCCTAAATACTGGATTGTTCAGTACATTGTCAGAATGGAAAAAACAGTGCATGTCTCAGCTTCGGATGGAGCTATTTTGCAGTGGTTAGAGCTTCATAAGAATTCCTTTAGCTCTTGAATCTCATTATCTAAAGGTATGTAGACAGGGAATTTTTTTGATCCTATACCTCATCTATCTAATAATTGGGGATTTAATGAATTCCACTATGTTTCTCTTGGGAGAGGCTTTTTTGTCTTGATGTTTCCCTCTACCAAATTAAAGGGTAGAGCCTGGATTTTTGGGTCTGTCAATATTAAGCATAGACTCTTCGGATTTATGAATAGAATTCAAATTTTAGTCTCTATGATTTTAAAGATATCTTTTCTTAAGTATGGATTAATATTTAGGAATTAAATTGGGTAATGTGTCATTCTGAAATCTTATATGACATTTCGTCTATAGTAGAGATACTAATTTGAATGGACATGGCTCCTGAAAAAACTACTTATGGTCATTTTGCTCGAATCATAGTTGAAATCAATCTAGGTTCTTCTCTGATTGAGAAGGTGGCCCTATCCACCTCTTAAGATGAAATCAATCTAAGAATTGTGTATGAAAAAAAGACTTTTTATTGTGATGTGTGTTGTATCATTGGACACTATAGGCCTAACAATCATTCAAACATTATTTTTATTGATGCATACTGAAAGGGCATGATGAGACTCCCTGCAGAAGGAAGTAGTGAAGTAAATTTTCATAAGAGACAGTTGTGCAATTTTCAAAGCAAGTTAGGATTGAGGTTCCTAATAATTATTTGAAAAGATTATTAACCTCAGAAAACATCAAGGCTGATAAGAGTAAGTTTGAGCAGCACTTCAGGAGTGGTAGTAAAATCCTTGGATAGGTTTCTTCTCATAATTGAATGAACAATGTCATCTGGGCCGATTTAGCTAATTAATATGATCCAACTATAGTGGGTTTCTCTTTCAAGGATTCACTGATGAAGGACATTGATGAAGTCAAAATTGGGTCAGTCTCCAATGACAACTAATTATATTTAGAGCTCTCAACTCAAGAAATGGATGATGCTAAAATTAGGTAAGAGCTTAATGCTTCAAAATTCAGAAAAGGCAAGATTGTTCTAGTAGCCGCAACATCAATGAAGGTCATGAACATAAGTGTTTACACAAGTCAATAGAAAGGAAGGGACTCTCTTAGATATTCAAAGGTTTCCTCATGCCACTCCAAATGAAATAAATCTGGCACAAGTATTGATTTTGTTGACCCCTCTACTAGGATGGTGGTCACCTTCACAACTAGAGGTGTTATGAGGTCATGTCGTGATCCCAATTACTAGTAAGGACAAACCAATTTGTGTCTAATTTATTTAATGAGATAAGTCCCTCAAAAAATTTTTGAGAAATTCTATTCCTACACCAAAGGAAAGAAATATTTTTAGTGTGAAATACCCTCACATGCTGACCTATGGAATATAGGTGACCATCCCCCTAGGTGATGGTATTTCATTTCTCAATGATGAAGTTCCTACTAGAGTTAAAATAATGTCTTTTCATCATTGTGGTGAGGTTTATAATCATATACAGGAAGCTGCACAGCCTGGCCTGATACAGAAATACTCCTTGATATTGGGCACTTTAAAAATAGGGTGGATACTACACAACCCACTGATGAACATGCGCTGGACAAGACTAGAAAATCCAATACAATGGTTGGAAGGACCCCCATCACTCCATCTTAGCTAGTGATGGAAACATACACCCTATATTTAGATGGATTTCTTAATTCTGGACCCTCTAAAGTTTACAACATGATTTCCCAGCCTCCTGGTGAGGTTTCCAACCAAATGTAGGCAAATTAAATGCATGAACCCAATAAGACTTCGGCTGACCATAAGAAGAAGCACACTACCTAACACTCTATTGAATAAGAGATGAAATGGATTGAGAAACCCAATTTAAGGGAAGGACTTTTTATAATATGAATTCCTCAATGTAATCCTGGAATGGTTAAAATTAATGTTAGTTTCTCTAACTCATTTGAAATGCTCACTTCCAACAGCAGTGACAATGATGGATCAATGAAAAATAAAGTATCTAGGCTTAAAATCACGACGATTGATGATGAGGAGGTGTCTTTAGATGATGGAAATGTTGTGTGGATTCATGAAAATACTTGGAGGAGGGGAAGAAAACCTCACGATAGGGGTGGCCAACTTCCTCATCACAGTATGAGTACCCTCTCTAGAACGGTTTAAGAACCTTTGTCTTGGGTTTTTTTGTTGCTTCCTCTACTGGATATTTTCAGTATTTACTAAATTGGACTTTGTGCCTCATACTTTATAAAGAAGAATACATTTCTTATAATTTTATAATTATTTAAATGAATATATTTTTATAAATATATATAAATATATTTAATTATAACTATAAAAAAATATTTATTATATTTTTTTAATTATAAATATATTAGTATATATTTATACTTATAATTATTAATATATATACTCAAATTATTATAATATTATATTAAATATATCTATTATACTTATAATGTTATAAATAAATATAATTAAATATATATAATATTTATAAATATATATATTTATAAATATATATATTTATAAATATATTCAAAATATTTATAAATAAATAAAAAATTTATAATTATAATTGTATATAAATATGGATATATTAAAATAATTATAAAATTAAAATAAATATATTAATTATATAAGTTTATAGAATTATAAGTATAATAAATATAGTTATTATACTTTTTTAATTATTTGAATAAATAAATAGTAGTTGGGGTCTTACCCAAGTGGTAAAGTCTCCATGTAATCTTGTATCAGACTCGAGTTCAAATTTGGGTGGGAGTGATTTTTTGCTAGCTGGTAGTGACATAGGCATGATGCAAGCAGATGATGATGCAGACATGATTCGGACATGATGCAGACATGTAGTGACATAGACATGATGCATGAATGATGCTACACTGGGCCTTCTGGCCAGTTTTTGGGTCATTAGGCCATTTAGCGGGCTAAATGCCCACTAGGCTTTCAGAACATATACTAAATAAATATGGTTTGATAGGTGTACTATCCATGGGGGGGGGGGGCTATAACCCATCTTTCTGGTTTATGTGTGTGGTGTGCATGTGTTTAATGTAATTGTACCTTCAAACACCTAATATATAAAAATATATATTTATAGATATAATTATAAATAAACATATATGAATTTATAGTTTAAATATAAAGAAGTATATATAAATTAATAGTTTTATATATAAATAAATAATTATTTATAATTATTTATAATAAATATATTAATTATATATAATTATAAATATAATAAATATATTTATTATAATTTTATAATTATAAATAAATATTTATTTATTTATTATATTTATAATTTTATAAATATATATAATTATATAAATATTTTTTATATATTTAATTATATATATATATATACATTTATAATGATAATTGCAATTAAATATATATATTTATTATATATATAATTTTCTAAATATATATAATCATAAAAATTAATTATTAACATTATATCTTTATCAAAACTATTTTAGTGTCGATAAAGAGACACCTTTATCAGCACTAAAAAACACAGATAAACTGTGTCTTTATCAGCTCTATAATTTTAGTTCTAATAATGATCAGTTTTTTCAGTGCTTTCTATTATATATATATATTAGGTGTTTGGGGGTACAATTACATTAAAGCACACACACACCCACTCACACACCACACACACTGTCAGAAAGCCACGACATATCCTCCCTAAGGGTATAACCAACCCATCAAGGCTTATTTATTTAGTACATAGTCCATAGGCTGAGAGGGAATAAACTCGTGACATAGCCCGAAATCATAGGAAAGGGTAATGCCTGCATCATCCTACTCGTGTAACCAAGCCTGTGTCATGCCGACATCACTACCTTCCAATGCCAGGCTAGCATCACCATTTTCCTACATCATCATCTATGTCACCACCTGCATTGTACTACAATAGTACCTACACCCACCCAAATTTGAACCAAGGTCTGATACATAATTAGTGGGAGTCCTTACCACATGGGTAATCCCCTAACTGCAAACACATTATTTTGGTAACGAGGTATACGTGGGTATCACACCACTCCTGTCCTGGTCCCAACCCACTGCCTATGCACCACACACCCCCAAATAATGTCAAGAGTGGCACGACGTTAACCTGTGTTAGTTTCTTTTCTAGAGATTGGTTGCCTTACATGGTACCACTAAGCCACCCAATCAATAAATCTGTTATTTGGTTTCCACACCACAATTGTCCTGGGCGCAACCCACCACCTGCAGGCCACATGCCCCTAACTAATGTTGAGTGTGGTAGAACCTCAACCTTAGCCAATTCTGTTGTCAGGGAGTTTCCACCTTAAACAGTAACAATAAGAAAATTCTGATTAAAAACATGTTATATGGGTAACAAATTATTGTTGGGAACCACACAATGCTTGTCTTGGACCCTACACACCACCTGCACACCACATGCCCCGACTAATTTTGAGTGTGGAAGATCTCAAACCTAAGTCAGTTCGGATGTCAAGGAGTGGCCTATTTACACAATACCTCTAATCCAACCTCATTTGGAAAAAAATGTTACTAATTTTATAAATGAACTCTAACAGTCAGCTTCTTCTCATGCACACCTTAAAGATCTCACCAATGCCTACTACCATCTTTTTTCCACTCCCATCGAACCCCGCAACCTCTGATCTCACCCAACCACACTTCCACAACCCTACCATTCCACTATACTAACTAAACCCCATTATCATCGTGTGCTTCTCTCCCCTAGCCACACTACCTCTACAGTTCTTTCCCCCAGCCGTACACCCCCACTACATCTGCTACCCCTACCTCTACTTCCCCCCCACCATCGCTTCCCTTGCATTCCCCACTACTCACTCCCCATAAGATATAGTTCTTGGAATGGTATTTTCAAATAATTAATTTATTTGTAGGTTATTGAAATAATATTTTATTTTAGTTTAGGTTCATTGATTTTTGGTTCATTAAATTTATTATGTTGATAATTCACTACAGGTAAACACTATTTTTTTTAAACAATATGTATCTTAAAAAATTTCTTAGAAATATGCATTTTCGATTATATATTACACTATAAATGAAGGTCATGAACTATTGACTATATTAAGATATTATTCATAGGTTATAATGTTTTTTATAAATACAATTTAATATTTGGTAATTCCACACTATTTAGAGTTAAATAGATTATACTTTGATTTATTGAGGAGTATAAATTTTGAATTGGTTTTATTGTATTTATCACTGTCACACCACAATAAAGGTTATATCTATTGAATTTAAAGAATTCATAATCCATCTAACTTGGAGGTTGTATATTGAGAATGGGGGATATAGTTTCACCCTATTGGCTGCCTTTTAAAATATAATATTGTGGATGGAAATATATGATGACCATAGTGGATATGAAAAACATGGATGGATCATGATCATTGATAAAATATTATGAAATGGGGATAAATAGTTTGAATATTCTTTTAGGAAAATTGTGTAATTATAGACAATTAATAGATGAAAATAATGAGAAACATTCTAAAAATTTAGGTAGGATTTGGTTATTATTGAACAATAAAGTTAAATAAGGGTAGGGATAAGGAGTTCATAAAATTTCATGAAGATGTCGTAAAAATATCTACCATGGGAGTATTTTTAATTTTTTTAGGTTAGAAAGGATTAAAAACAAAAAGATGATGAGTTTTGAGTCTCTATTCTATAATAAAGAAGAAAACATTTATCTTTAGGTGTAGTTGTATACCAAAAATCTATAATGATTCTGTTGTAAACCATATACAATCAGTGATCTTGGTGGATCTTATTATATCAATAAATCACCTATATATACTCCTAGGATGTAGATTAATTTATGTTCTCCAAGAAAAATCTCATGCATCATGTACTTTGTTGGTTTATATGGTTTAATGATTAACATCGGAACACCCACCAGAAATCATTGAATTCATTTTCAGTGGTTTTTAAAATACGAAAATAGAATAGGAAAGATTACTATATATTTACAGGATTCCATAGGAAAAATAATCACCATGTAAATCACATAATGTTTTGAACACATGGCTACCATGACCATAAGAGAGAGAGGGAATAAATAATGGGGGAGAAATAATGCAGAATAGAGAGATAAAGACAACATAGTTAATCCATATCATGAGTTTTAATGAGGAATCCCTGAGATTAATGTTGTGATGTGGGGGAGGTAAGGGGTGTTCATCACGAGGAGAGTCTCTAAGGATTTTAGAAAAGTAGGGGAGTGAAATTATATTCCTCCTATTAAATTCATATTTTTAAAAAGAAAAAAAATTATATATTAAAATGCTTCATGGGATCTATAAATAACTAAGATTAATATTAAGAGAATTAATGAAAATACCTTCCGCAAATGTGATAACACACCTTTTGTTAATTGGATTTCATACCAAGATATTGAGTGATTTTAATGTGTTAAAAATTATGGAAAATGTTGTTTTCTTTTTAAAGTGATATGTTAACCATTTTGATCTATATTATAAACAACCTTTTATAGCCTTGTTTAATTTTTATATCAATTTTTTAGGAGTCTTTAATGCTTTTAAAATTTCCAAATGAGATGGATTATTTCAAAAGGGCATGTTTTCCCATGTGGATTGGATTTTGAAACTTATTGTGTCCTTTATTGTTTTCAATGTTCTTTTAAAGGGTATTGTGAATTCCCATTTGATTTTCAAATTTATTTTGATAAAATTTGTATAAAGATCACCTTGGGATGAATTTTATAAATGATAAAATGGATTGGAATTCCAATAATGATTTTAAAAGATAAGGATAACTTGAAATTTCATAAAAAATTGTTTTTTCATAAAAGGTGTGATACATTATTAAGCCCCTTTGATTCTTATATGTCCATTATAGCTTGTGATCCCATATAGGGATGTTTGTTTTTAACAACCAGGTTTGATGGGACTTCATCGGGTGTGGATAGGTTTAGTAGTGATGACCTATTTTCCTTATCTCTATTTGAAGTTATTTTATTAATACAACCCAGTGATGATTACCATGACATTAGAATCCTATTTTGGATCATTTTAGAGTATTATATCTCTACTTATATTGTATCCCCATCTATTTATATTATTTTTTCGAACACATTATATTTTCCTTTTCACCCTGTTGTGTGACATGACATAGTGGTTCTTGACCTTGTACTTTCTTCCTTCTTTATATGGTTTGATTTTCATATTTTTTGGAAAAGGTATTGTGAAAAGCTTTTAAAGAATGGGAAAAAAGTAATGTGTGAGTATGATGTGTTTTCAAACTATTTTAATAATGTGTTTGAAAAGTTTTATCAAATGGGAAAATTTATAATGATTTGTTTTTGAAATTATACGAATGTGTGTGTTTTGAAAATGGGGTTTTAGGCCACCATTACTAGTTTTATGGAAATGGTTGGTTTTCAAACATGTTTTAGAAAAAAATATGATAGTTGGAAAAAAAAATTGAGTTTTTAAATGTGTATTTCAAAAATGGGTGTTTTTGAAATAGTTTAAAGTATGATTTTAAAAATCTGATTTGGCCAAGAGGTACTAAATGAGGAAAAGATTTTTCTAAGTGATTTTTTTCATTTAATGAAAATCTTAGAAAATTATTTTCAACACACTTTTTTGTATTAATACTTATTTGTTAAAACTTTATCGAAAATATTTATTTTTCTAATGTATTTCAAATTATATTTTTTAGGATATAATAAAAAAGGGATCTCTTAGATTTGGTAGGTTGTGGTGACCTACTGGAATTTTATATCACACTGATATTTAATTGGTTTAGGTTTTTTGGTATTTTTTGGTTCCTTTGGAACTTCTGAGGGGCGTATATGGTTAGATGGGGACCCCAGTTAAACATTTATTGTTTTTTTATTTTTATAAATATTAATTTTAGGAAATAAAATAGAATAGATATAAATTAATAATGAATGGATGCCAATCTTCTAAAAAAATGTTATGAAGATATAGTGAATGATTTCATCAATTTTTCAAAATATCATGCATATGAACCTTCTAAAATCCTGTTTCCATGTTTACGCTAATTTTATTCAAGGATAATTAATCCAACTGACTTTGATGAACACTTGATATGTCATTTAATAGATCGAAGTCAAAAATGATAGAATAAACATGGGGAAAATAAAATGTATCTACTGTTTGGGATATATCTTCATTTTATGGATCATATAATATGATTACAAGAGTGGAAAATGAAGAAGACCTTATTGAGGATGTGATTATATATTTGAATGATGATGAATATCGTATTGAAGAAAAAAGGGACAATTAAATATTTACATCTTGATTATCCAATTTTTTTTGAGAAATTAAAAAGTTTTAAAAATATGCCATTATATACTATATTTAATAAATATACATCATTTTAATCCATACTAATGTAGTAAAATTTCAAATTTGGCAATGGATGGAGTGATTCTAAATTTTCAGAACTACTTGATCTCTTGAATGACATTCTCCCAGATGTTAATGTGCTCCCTAAATGAACATATGATGCCAAACAAATGCTATTTCTGATGGGTATGATCTATGAAAGAATAAACACTATTCCGAATGATAGTAAAATATTTATATAGGACCAAAAATCACTTATAGAATTTCCCAAATTTAGTACTTATTGATACAAGAAAGATCAATCTGGTTGTACAAAATTTGTATGGTCTTTTCCAATCATTCCAAGATTTAGGTTCCAATATGGATGTGAGGAGACTGCAAGAGAATTGACGTGGCATGTATATACAAGAAATAAATATGGAAACTACATCACCTAGAAGATTCTATTCAGTGGCATAACATTGATCACGAGTATCCTGAATTGAGAAACGAGTCGAGAGACCTTTTTCTTTCATTTTATAGATATGGAGTGAATCATTTTGGATTTCAAAGTAGAACTCTCATTACTTGGATTGTTATGTTGGTAAATTATAACTTTCCACTGTGGTTATACATGAAATGAAAATACATCATTTTATCTATGCTTATATTAGGACCAAGAAAACCGAGTAATGATATTGGTGTTTATTTGGCTCCATTGATTGAGGATTTAAAATTATAGTGGAATTCTAGTGTTATGGGGTATGGTGCTTACGGAAATAAAGATTTCATGTTGAGAACCATGTTGTATGGGATCATAAATGAATTTATTTCCTATGAAATTTTTTCAGGATATAGATTTAAAGGAACTCACTGTTATCCCATTTTGGAACAAGGTACAAATTCAACTACGATTAAACATTCATAGAAGACTTTTTTTCTAGTACATCATAGATTTATACCCTGATGTCATATGTACCAATCACAGAAAACATTTTTTTGTTGGAATTCAATAAGAACATATAACACCATCTCCACTAATAGGTGATAAACT
This sequence comes from Viscum album, assembly GCA_963277665.1. Taxonomy (NCBI): domain Eukaryota; kingdom Viridiplantae; phylum Streptophyta; class Magnoliopsida; order Santalales; family Viscaceae; genus Viscum; species Viscum album. Next base: position 433,342,357 of record OY728121.1, read on the forward strand.
ATTTGTGAAATTAAAATATATGGAAACTGCTTTTGGAAAACCATTTTTTGAAAACCATACTAAAACTGATTGGAAAAAGAGATCAGTTTCTATTAAATTTCCATACTGGAATTGTCTATATGTCATAACGTTTCATGATTTTATTCTTGTTGAAAAAATATTAGTGATGGTATCATCAATACATTTCTAAATGCACTTAAAAACAAATGATTAAATTAATGCTAGGTCGGACATGGTTAACATAAGAAAATGAGAAGAGTTGGCATCAATAAAGGGTAAAAAATTAATATTTCTTACTCTAAATACTTGCACTTTTTTTAGAAGAAGCGATATCAGTTTTAAAACATATAGAATGATGTAAAGGTTATAGAGGTGTATTCATTGAATATTAATAATATCATGTCAATGAACGATTTAATGTTAAGGGGTATGAACTCACAGGATTATCATTTTTTGATTCAATATCTAATTCTTATATCATTATGTTTCATTTTTACCAAGAATTTTAATCATATTTTAACCAATATTTTTTTCTTATTCATAGAGATATGTGGAAAAGTTATAGATTTGATGAAATTTGCGACTATGGAAGGAGATATTATCATCATATGATGTGAATTGGAAATTTTCTTCCCACCAACATTATTTTATGTGATGGTTCATTTGATGGTTCACTTGGTGAGATATATTATAATATTTGGTATTGTACATTATAGATAGATGTGCCCCATTAAATGGTATATGAAGACTTTGAAAGTGTATGTTTAAAATCAAAGTCATCCAGAGGGTTCTATTACAAAACAATATATTGTTGAGTAAGACATTGAATTATATGCGAAATAACTATATGGTGTGTAAATAATTGGTCTTTCGAAAGATCATCACATTCGGTGGATTTTGTGTGAAGTAATTTCAAGAAGAGATGTTGTCATAATCAATATTATAGCTCAGGATTAATTCCACCTTTACCTGTTTCATAAATTTTTTTAGGTTTCCTCATCTGTTCTAACCCAAAAATAAATTATTTAGATTTTTTATCCATCAATGGGTGAAAGATTAATATAAAATACACTAACCAACATTTTATACGATGGTTTCAAAACCATATTTTTTAGGAGTCAAATGAAAATACAAATTCAATTTCAGAATTTCTTTGATGGATAACTAAAGGACTATGTCTGTATGTATTATGTTACAATGGTTATTTAATTAATGTGTATATGTTCTATATAAAAAAACATGATAAATATCATACCATGAAATATATTGGAGTTACACTTATCGACAAAGCAATACATGTTTCTATTACTATGGTCAGAATTCCAATTTATGTGAATATGTTATATTTTGGAACTATTAAACAAATATGAGAGTTGGATTATACAACATTCCATGTTGATATTTATCAATGCAGTTGGGTTGATAATAGGATTATTGTAAAAATAGAATAATATCTATTTGTGAAAGAGGATTTCAATAAGGAAGGGTATAAAAGCGAACTTTTTATAATGGCATCACATGCATTACAATTTGGTTATATTCTAGATCCCACAAACCAAAATTGATCAATTGTTTTTTTGTTGATCAAAACCACTAAAAGGTCATATGAAAATTTAAACGAATATGACCTTATCATTAGGACATAATATTAATTTCAAAACAATCCCTATAGAGATGAAGTTTTGAATGTCAGAGGAGACCACAATGAAGGGATTTGGATAATTGACTGAGAGGTTAAATCCCTTCAGCCATTAAAAAAATATTTTTCAATAATCAAGTTATAATTTAATTTGTAATATACATTGTATTACATAATGTTATTATTTATTTTCTACTCGTTTTATGTAATATAAATTAAATGTTATACCACTTTTGAAAATAATTTCTTAGGAACATGATAGTGCTCCGAAAATTGAGTAAAAATAGGTCTCTCAACCTACTATGACTCACAGTTTAGAGGAACAATGAACTTCTTCATGTGCTTGTGCTCCCAATCCTGAGGAATAACAGGTTTTTCAACATGTTTCTTCACCCAATGTAGAGGTAAAATGACCATATTCACATGATGATTCTACCACTCTAGAGGAACAACATATTGATGATGTTAAATCTAAGGAAATGGTAGGATATAAAGGACTGTCAATGCAGAAAAAATAGGAGTGTAGTAGTTTGATGGTGTTACAAAAAATCAACTATGTGAAAATCAAAGGCATCAAATACAAGGCTAGATATAATGCATGATGATAGTATTTTAACCCCAACAAGGCTATATTCAGTAGTTACGTTTGAATAATCACTCTGAAAGGTATGTTGATTGATATGAATTTGTGAAACCCTGTTGTGCCTATAATTAAGACACTGATGTGAGAAGAGATTATGTTAAGAATCTCATATCATTACCTTATTTTATTAAAGAATAAAATATTGAAATGTTGACATACTCTTCATCATCCATTATAGTGTTCATTTAGAGTAGAATAATCACACAATAAATATGTAATAATTATTGCTGGAAAGATTCATATAGTCTTTCACACAATTCTAATATACATCACCTTAAAGACACTAAATGGAAAATAAAACTACACCCACCACTTATCTATGCACAACTGATAACCCAAGAAGCATGGGATGCATTTTATGGCCACCGTGTGGAAGGGTATTTTCATATACCTCGTGGATAGTAATATATTGCTTTATGATACGTGTATTAATAAAATTGATTGAATATATTTTATTTATGAAACAAAAAATGATTGCTGAAAATATGGAACGAGCAACAAAACTAATATACCCCTACCATAAAGCAAGGATGGGATATGCTTCACTCAAAAAAAATTGTACGTATTTTAAATCTACTGTAATACTTTAATGTGAAATGAAACAATAACATAATTATGTTTCTCTATTTATATATAGATCGAGGAATCTAAATCTAAATCCACTTCCAACCAATGTCATATTTTATGGAAGGAGTCACGTGTAAATAAAGATGGTATACTAATACATGAAAACACTCAAAAATTGGGGGAAACATTTGTATGTTTGAAATAGTGATTTTTTATTTAAATCACATTTACATAACAATAATTACTTATTCCCCTATATTTTTTTTCCAACATAGTCAAAGGAATCAACAACACCTATACCAGATGAACACCTACTATTGATGGTCGTGAACCAATCATAACACTATGTCCACGTCAGTGGTGTACGTTTTACGGTAGAATCCAAATCATATTTTGAGAAAAAAACATGAGTAGGATAAAGATTAAGAAATGAAATATATGAAATAAAGGCTAGATACCATTTAATAAAAATTTCAATGGTAGATAGATTCGCTATAATGTTTTATTGCGGGGGATGAAAATAGAAGAAACAACTCAATAACAACCACTGTGTGAAGATCCATCCCCACCCTACCAGCTTTGAGGTGATCTATTCCCCACAAAAGATTTTTTCTAGTAGTGGTAATCAATATTAAAAAAATATGTGAAATATGATTCAGATTGACATTGATACCTTTCATATGCTGATATTCTATAGGGTGAAAATGATTGTGATTTATATATATCAACACCCACCCATAACCTTGTAGTAAGGGCGATATTGTTCAATATCCAAGATTATAGTATACACAACATACCACTACCAATAGGGCATGTGAGAGTGGTAATTAGCATAGCTCATGAGTTGAGCACCGAGCTAATTGTTCCAATTAATGAGAATGATATTCATATGGTCGACGGAGCTGTTGGAACATTTGTCGCAAGTCTATCATATTTTTTAAAAATATATGTCGGCACGGAGGAATTCATTTACAATTTAATTTTCAAGATAAAAATATAACAATTAATGAAAATTTTCTGAACCAATTAATTTTATTACAGAAGGTCAAAGTGAAGAGAGTGAAATGAATGACCGACTCATCCCCATCAAAAGGATCAACTAACCGATAGAAAGGATCATCTAAAAGAACCTTTACCCCTCCCATTACATATCAGCATTTAATAACATTGATGTTTATTATGGATATAAATTTAAAAAATGGTAGTAGTCACATAGTTGATATTGATGAAAATATGTATTGATAGGATAGTGAAGTCTACATTGGTGTAAAGAATGTATTTGAAATCCATGACTATGATTGGATATGATGGTCAATTATAAATGATTACATGTGGTAGGTTTCCATGATTTTATTTTCAAATGTTCCTATACAGTGTTAATTATGAATAAATATATTTCATATTTTTGGCGAGTGTATATATAATAAAAATTTGAAGATATTTCCCCATGAGTTTTTTAGACTCATTAGTCCTCACACCACTTCTACAGAACAAACAAAAATAGATTACAAAAAAGTGATGAAATAATGTTAGGCTTGGTCAAATCATTTGAAAGAAAAATTTTGGATGATAGAATCTTCTTTATACCAATTATACATAGGTAAAACATTAAAATTTAATCATATCAAATGTATTTTGATTTCTTTCATTACTTATTCCTTTATAGGTTTTTAAGAAATATGGGATAATCCTTGCGATCAATTTAGAAGCTCTAAATATTTATTTCCTAGATTCACTACATGGATACCCAATAAACCGACCAGACATGATGGTATTTTTCAATTTTTAATACACTAAATTTAATGTTTTATAACTAAACATAAAGTTATATAATTTATATTTTCTCTTAATTAGATTTATGTTATGTTAGGGAGGTGCATCAATATTGTTAAAAATAATGAAATAATGCCAGGGGATAAGCAGAAGGACCCTAAAAAGATATACAAATGGATAATTATCATGTTATATATAATAATATTTCACTATCAAGAAAACTATAAAAAAGTTACTTATTTTCATCAATGTTTCTGCAGTGTCTGAAATAAAAAATGGAAGTGATTATGGTTATTATGTCTGTAAATTTAAGAGGGAGATCACATTCCATGACCAAAATAACATCCCAAAGAGGTATTTTTGAAAATAATTACTATTTAATTTAAAAATATTTATTAATAATATATGTATTTATATTTTTTTAGTAGTAATATAACTATAAAAAATAATCATATTCACAAGATGATATAGATTTTCTTAGAAATGTATGGGAACCAAACCTGATGGAAGAATATAGAAAAATTCAATGAAGATGTGAGTTCCATATAAGTAGTGGATTATTTATTAAATTTTTTTATTTAACAATTTTTATTATTACTCACATAATAAATTTTTTCTTATATAGGTTGAACTCATTGTTCGAGTTGGGGTGTTTTGTTCAATGCTTCTCAAGCTCATGAGAGATTGGGCTTCGAGGATGAAACTGAGATAATGACAACAAAGAGATGTTTCAAGATTGTATAAAACCATCATTAAAAGATTAATTCCTAATACTTATTTAATTAATTTTATTATCATTTTATCGACTATTTTTATGTTAATTTCCTTTTCATTTTTATCTAACACATATATAGTTTTTTAAAAAAAAATTACACATTCCATTACTTCTCTTCGTAAAGCTGCCAACATTGTATAAATTAAATGTTATTTACCTGAAAAACCATTCGCATTGAATAATATAAAAGAAGGGGAAGCTCATGTACTCATTTTGGTGACTTCCCATCATATAATTAGCACTTGATCTTCTTCCACTCTTCTATATTTCAACAACGATAATTGTTTTTTAGCTAAGAACATCTACTCATTATGTAGTATTGACTATTAGATAAATAAAAGTAATGGAAATCATGATAAAAATAGATGTTATGGGTTATTTGATTCTTTGTGATGTGTAGGAATCATCCACACCTCAATCTAACACATGTTGTGATGGGTATGAATCCAAGTGCATCATCTTTCTATTTAAATTTGACATAAATTTTAGTAAAAAAGTCAACTCAAATAATTGAAATTGAGAAAACATATTCATCATGTTTTTATACATTAAAAAATGGTCCATATGCGATTTATGAAATGTAATAATTAGGTACACCTCAATATGATAGACAATGATCCTGATATGCCTCAAAGGGTATCCTTTTATTTAAAAATAACATTAATTTTAGTAAAAATAAAAAGTACAATATTGAAAAATCATGAAAATAAATTTGGATGGTTTTGATACATTAGTAAAGTGATTAATTTTTTATTTTTGATGTGTAGGAGTCATCTTAACCTCAATATGATTCATGGTGTGACTGGTATGACTAAAATTGTGGCTATTTATTTAATATTGAAATTAATTTAAGTAAAAGGAACTAGTGATATACTGAAAACTGAAAAAATTAATTCCGATTGTTTTTATACTTTATTAAAATGATCCATATCTCATTTTTAACATAAGGTATTAAACTGAAAATAAATTGGATACAATGTGTGACAACTATAATTCTATGCATGTCAATTTATTTAAAATTGAAATTAATTTTAGGGAATAAAAAAAGTGACATACTAAAAACTGAGAAAACACATTTATATTGTTTTCATACTTCATACAAATGTTCCATAATTCATTTTCAATGTGTATGAAAAGAAATAGTCTCAATATTATTCATGGTGGGTTTGAAATAATTCAATGTGTGTCTATTTATTTTAAATTGACATTAATTTTAGTTAAAATAAAAAGTGACATACTGAAAACTGAGAAAATGTATTTAGATTGATTTTATACTTTAGGAAATTGATCTATAAGTCATTTATGAAGTGTAATAATAAACCTAACCTCAATATATTTTACACCGTGACCGCAATAACTTAAATTGTGTATATTTATTTAAAACTGACATGAATTTTAGTAAAAAGAAGAAGTAACATTCTGAATCCTATGAAAATGCATTTAGATTGTTTTTATACTTTAGGAAAACGTTCCATAAGTCTTTTTTGATCTGTAAGAATCAACTGAAACTCAATATGATACACAGTGTGACTGGTATAATTCAAAGTATGTTTATTTATTTAAATTTTTCATTAATTTTAGTAAAAAGAACAAGTGACATACTAAAAACTGATAAAATTTATTTGGATTGTTTTGATGATTTAATAAAATTATACATAAGTAAATTTTGACATATAAAAATCAACCTGACATCAATCTAAATCATGTTGTGACCTCTATAACTCTATGTCTGTCTTTTTTTTAATTGAAATTAATTTTACTCAAAATAAAATGCAACATACCGAAAACTAAGAAAACCTATTTAAAATGTATTGATATTTTAGGAAAATTGTATATAAGTCATTTTTGATGTGTATGAATCAAACAAACCCCAATATAATGCACAACGTGACCAATATCACAAAATGTGTCCTTATTTATTTAAATTTGAAATTAATTTTAATAAAATGAAAACGTGACATACATAAAACTGAGTAAATGCATTCATATTGTTTTTATAATTTATGAAAACAATAAATGATTAATTTTTCATGTGTATGGGTAAACCACACAACAATATAATCCATAGTGTGATAACTATGACTTTAACTATGTACATTTATTTAAAATTGACATTAATTAATGTAACAAAACAAGTGACATACTAAAAACTAAAAAATCCATTCTTATTATTTTGTTAGTTTAGGAAAATGATCCATTTGTAATTTTTGATATGTATTAATCAACCACACCTCAATATGATACAAGGTGAGACCATTATGACTGAAAGTGTCTATTATCAGTTTAAAATTGATATTTTTGTTCAAATCATGTCACTCACTGTAAACCCAGAAGATGTGCTCTGATTTTCATAATAATTTTTTAAAATGATTTATACATAATTTTATATGTTTATAAAGTAGTCTCACATAAAACTGAAACATGATGTGACTAGTATGAATCAAAATACGTTTTTCTAGTTTGAAATGACATTTTAGTAAAAAAACACAACTAGAATACTAAAAACTATGAAAAAACATTCATATTGTTTTAATACTTTATAAAAATGATATAAAGTTATTTTTTACATGTAAAAATAAACCAAACCGCAATATGATACATGGTGTGGATGATAAAATAGAAAATGTCTCTTATTATTTAAAATTGACATTAATTTTTGTAAAAAGAACAAGTGAAATGATGGAAACCAAGAAAACACATTCAAATTGTTTGGATAATTTATGAAAATGATCCATGAATCATTTTTTATGTGTAAGAGTCAATATCACCTCAATATGATGCATAATGTGGCCACTATGAATCCAAGTGTGTCAATTTATTTAAAGGTGACATTAATTTATGTAATAAAATATGTGACATACTAAAAAATGAGTAAATTAATTTAGATTGTTTAGATACATTAGGAAAATAATACATGAGTAATTTTTGATGTGTAAGAATCATCCTCACCACAAATATGATGGAAAATGTGACTGGTATGACTAAAAGTGTTTGATATTAGTTTAAAATTGATATGTTATTTCAAAAATGTGCCACTCTCTAAAAACCATGAAAATGCGAACGGATTGTCTTGATAATTTAGGAAAGAAATTAATAATTCATTTTCTGTATATATACAGTAATATCACTTCAAATTAACTCATGATGTGACCAGTATGACTCAAAATGTGTGTTTCCAATTCGTAATAATATTTTAGTAAAGAAACAAAACTAGCATACAGAAAACTGAGAAAGTTCATTTAGATTGATTTGATACTTTAGGAAAATGAACCATAAATAATTTTTGATAAGTAAGAATCATCCTCTCCTCAATATGATGCACAATGTGACCGATATAACTCCAAATTTTTCATTATTTAAAATTGAAATTAATTTTAATTAAAGAAAAATCAATATTCTCAGAACTGAAAAAACACATAAGTTGTTTTGATATTTTATGAAAATGATCCATAACTCATTTTTGATGTATAGAAATCAACCCCACCTCAATATGATTAACATTGTGAATAGTATAACACCAAATGTGTCAATTTTATTAAAAATTGATATTTTATTAATGTATTATTTCATATTAATTATTTATTTATAATATTACCAACATAATATTTGTTTTTTTATATAAGAGGAAAATTTTTCTTTGGATGATCTGATTTTTCAACAACTGATTCAATGTGTGAACAATTATGAGAGGGAATCACGATCTTCCAAAGATGAACCATTAGTTTTTAAAAATATTTTTTGGATAATTTTAAATGTGATTATATAAAAAACCTGTTTCAAATGTATTTTGACATGTTTTTTTGAATTCATGATGTCAAATTTATTTGAATTAAAATATATATTTTTCATTGAAAGGATACATGTTTTTTCTAGAGTGTTGTTATATTAATATGTTTTTACATGGTGTGCTATTATAATAACAGCACACTATATAAATCTCGGACTTTATCTTTACTATTTATAGTACTCATAATGGGGGGATTTATTAGTACTAAAAATAGCACCGATAAAGTAGGCCTTTATTAGTGCTGAGATTAACAGCAAATTTTTAGCAATTTTAAAATCCTTTTGGAATGATATGAAAGAGAATATCTATAGTAGTGTACCTACTATAAATATATAAATTATACTTACCATGATGTACCTTTACCTACCATGATTTGAAGTGTTATTACCATGGAAAACACTGATATAGCTACCGTGAAGTCATTATAACAACCACAAGTATCTCATGAACCTACTTTGAAATGATTCAATGTTACTACAAGATGTATTTCCACTTACCATGAAGCATAGTAGGTACCTACCATGAGATATATTATAGCTTCTTATAACTATATTTTTTTTATACCATATTTAGTATTATTTTAATATATCACATGAATTATTTTTTCAAACTGAATTAATTATTATATTTAAATTATCTGCAATCATAATTTAAATTATTGCATGTATTTTCAAGAATTATTTATTTTTTGAACTGAGCACATTAAATTATTTTTTATTGTCACTCAATATTAGTGTATTGAACACACTATAGTTTCTTTACATAGTCAATATACTGAATTCACCAGATGACATAGTTAGTATACCAACCACAAAATGAAAACATCACATGATCAGTATAATAACCACATGAAAATTTAATCACACAATTCATATATTATATTTCTTATTTTTATAAAATAAATATTTTTAGTATGCTGTAATATAACTCTATTTTGATATTTTTAATTATAGTAAGTTTATGTAATTAAATTTAAATGTTCTATTATTGTGAAAAATAGTCATATATTATAACAACTATTTGAAAATTATTTATTACAGAAAATATAATAGAAATTACTATGAAATAATAATATTCATAATAACTATCCTATACATTGTTTTATGATTCATTGGAATTATCAAATCACTGTAATCTTGTTTATTTTTTTCATTATTCTATAATTTTGACAAATTATCATTAATCTTAATGATTTTTTCTAGGTGCTTCAAATTTATTTCATGTGGAAATAAAAGGGAATAAAGTCGCTTTAATTATGAGCGTGATTTTTCACGTTACAGGAAGTGGAAATATTCAAAATTTAATTATTTTATAATGTGTTTTATTGTGAGTTTTAATTTAGACACACCATCACATTTAAGAAGATCTTGGTGTTAATGAATCTCAATTAGTCTTTTAAATGAAAATCATCTACTGAATAAACTTGGAAAATTTTATTCAAATACGATTGAAGATGATGATTGATACAATCATAGAGACATAATTGTAAGAACCCGGATCTTCATTTTAGGTATGTCTTCCTTTTTCCTGGATGTTTTGTGAAAATAGGGGTTTCTGGAAATTTTTGGAATACACGCCCTGTACTTTCTGAGTACACTCTGTGTACTCCCTTGCCACTCCAAGCCATGTGCTTGTCGTGTCCGGGCCACACAAACAGTGTGTATGGTTGATGTGGAGGCTGCTTAAATCAGAGTATAGAAAAAACAGAGTACACGCCGTGTACCCTAGAAGTACACACTGCCTAATTTTTTTTTTCACTAAACGCGCTGGGGTCACGACTAATCGCCAGAATGACCCTCTTCTAGGTTTCGTTCTGCCGAGACCTCCTGTACGGCCGCGATTCTTCCCCTAGATCCTGATCTTCGGTATGATCTCCATTTCAGCCGCCATCGATTACATTGGAACCTCAGCGGTGAGTTCTTCCTTCTCCTAGAGCTTTGTTTTTCAATTCCTCCTCTTTCTCAGGAGATCGTGGGTAGATCATTTATGACATTTTCTCAGATCTTCGACGTTCTAAGGGGAATCAATCATCGAGGTTCACTTGAATCGTTCTCCTAGCATCAAGGAAGGTGGTTTGTGTCTTTCCGTAGGAATTCTGTGAATATTTTCTGCAAATTCCACCAATACCCTCGAACGGGGTATTTCATGTTTCATGTTTTCCCTTATTATTTTCATGCCTTGCATGACTTCTTGAGTAGAGGTAATTGCTTGTCCATAGGGTAAATATTACTATGTTCTGAATGTTTTTCCTTGCTGTTTTTCATGATGGCATTTTTCCAGCTGCCATGCCTAGTGGTAGGATAGTGTAACTATTGTACTATTATGTTGTTGTGCCTTAGAATGATATCCATGTAGTTATTAAGGTTTACTTGGTCCGATACACACGCTATTCATTTTTTTACACAGGGTTGTGAGAACCTAGTGTAGTGGACCATACGGAGAATGGACATAAGGGCTTCTCCAGAGTGTCTTTAATTTATGATGCGAGACCACGGGAGGGGGGGAATGACGTTGAGTGCTACCTCATAGTGTCTATAGTTCTTCGACGTGGGACACATTAATAATAGTCGTTGAGTGCTTCCCTAGAGAGCCTTTAGTACGATACGAGACTATAGGGGGAATTGACGGCGAGTACTTTCTCAGAGAGTCTATTATTTTAGCTAAACCAGAGGGGTGAGACATTGTGTGCCTCCTAGAGGGTTGGAAGTAATTTTTGGTTGAACCATAGGGGTTAGGATGTGAGAACTACTCATAGGTTACCTTTTTGTTCCAGTTTCATGAGTGGTTGTTTCTTGTTAGTAGATTATATGCTAGATACTGTAGTTTGTTACTACTGTGTTTTATCCTGTTTACCCCTTACTGTTTACTGCTTACTATACTATACCTGCCATATATTCAATGACTGTTAGTCTCATATCTTTGGGTGGTTTCCTATTGGGACTTTGTCTCACACCCTGTTTGGGTCATGCTTTTGGGACCAAACAGATTATGTTGATGCAGGTATAGATAAGGGAAAGTACCCTTCTACTTTAGTGTCATGATTACACTAGAGCGGGAGAGCATGGGACCAAGGTGAGGCTTGTGATGCTGAGGAGTTGCTCATCTATTTTTCATTTGTACTTTCGTTTAGTATTGTATTCAGCATTGTTACTTGTTTGGCTGTTTTCTTAGACATCTTTGTATCATGCATCATTTACATATATTTTGGCTCTAGTTGTTTATTTATCAGTCTTCCGCTGTTTACCCTTGTATGGATGTCTACTACTTCCTTTATTGTTCTTATTTGTTTTCTCTTCCGCTACGTACTCTGCCAATGATGGCATAGTTTCCCCACTATCACACCTAAGGACCTTGTTTCTAGTCTCCATTCTCTAGTGTTTGAGGAAATGCTCTTGAGGCCATGTGACCAACCGATTAAGAGGCCCCTCTGGGAGGATTCTAGAACCGAGATGTTACAAAGTGGTATCAGAGGAGTTCTTTTCTCTTGATTTACTTTTTGGAGCCTTTATATCGGGATAGGATGGATTTGGAACATGGTATTAAGCTGTGCTCGGGAGTAGCTAACCCGTGTACAGGGAAATGCCATACTACCTCGATTATTGCAGTTTTCTGGTTTTCAGATTTTATGATTTATATGGTTTCACCTAGAGTGATTCATATGATTGGGTTATTATTGTTGTTGATATTGTGGTTTTGTTTCTGTCCCAACCTAATGAGATGATGGTATGCCATCTCATGCATCATATAGGCACGTGTTTGAAATCAGATGACATGAATTCTTGTCATGCCATCAGTGGTGCATTAGCGATCGCATGTTGTTGTGATAGAAATGTGTAGATTATTCATGATGTTGTGATATGTACTTATTAGAATCTTTTCAGTTTGATAGAAAGGTTGTTTGCTTTGTACTTTGCTGAAATGAACACCAAATTTTGGTTCTCTAGGTGGTGTGGGCCTAACGATTCATAATTTGGCACCTTCATGCTCATTTATCAGTGTTTTCTGGGCTTCAATGTAGTTTCAGAGCTACTTCTAAGAAAAACCCATAATACACAGCGTGTACATTATATATACACACCGTGTAGTTTTTAAAGCTGTTCCACTGACCGTGTGAGCAGAAACACGGTTTTTGAAAAACAAAATCTCCAGGAACACACCATGTATAGTAGGTACACGCCATGTAGTAGTAAGTTGTGTACCCGGTTGTGTCACTAACAACACGGGTCTAGGAAGCTCATGTCAAACAAGCATTGTTTTGTATGAACACGTTGTGTATACTTGTTCCCAGTACACGTCTGTGTCATGAAAAACACAGGATGATATTCTCTCCTCCTCTACATGCATGTTTGTTCGGAACACATCGTGTAAAGGTCAACTGTGTACTTGGCTGTGTCTCCAACAACACGTGTCAGAAACATCTTCAAGTACACGCCGTGTTTGTTCAGAACACGCCATGTAGTATCATCTGTGTGATCAGCCGTGTAACTAAAAAAACGGGTTGTTAAAACCATGTCCACTACACGTCGTGTCCACAGTGAACATGTCGTGTAGTCCTAGTTTAAGAAGACCGTGTGGGTTAGCCATTCAAGGAGGCACAAGAAGGGGGATAGAGTTAAGTACATGCCGTGTAGAGCTTATGCACACCATGTAGTCATGTTGTGTAAAACATGGGAGTTTCTTCCCCTGTTTCTATTTTGTAATAGTTTATTCTATGTCCTTGTTTTCATGATCTAAGGTATGATTTTGATATTTTCAGAGCTATGCCTCCGAGACGTCCTCTGGTTTTACTTCAGTTGAAGGATAGTGATCGGACGCCAGATATGGCTGATCAGGGACTACATTCCGATCCTCCTATCGGGCCATCCTTTGCACTGGCTGTTATACCAGTTGCAAGCGCTGATGCGTAGTTAAGGGAAAGCTTTATGAGGATGATGCAGACCTTTCAAGGAGCACTGACTGCTGTCACATCTATGGCAGACTTGACATGGTTTTTCCAGCAGCATCATCCTCATAAATTCTCAGGGGAAGGAGGACCACAGGCAGTAGAGTCATGGATGGAAGCCATGCTAACTATCATTAAGCATCTAGAAACACCTCTAGAGAGGTAGGTCAATATCAACACCTATATGCTATGAGACTCTTCCATGAGGTGGTGGGACGTGATCTCAGAGGCGGTTCATCAGCAGGTTGTGGCTTGGGAGGATTTCCAGCACGTGTTTTACGACTACTTCTACCAGGAGACCCTGAGGGCCGATCGAGCACAGGATTTTATGAGTCTAGAGCAGGGTACTCTTTCTGTGATGGAGTATTCCTCTCGTTTCACCGAGCTGCAGGGTTTCACACCCCTCCGGGAGAGAAGTTGAGTGTTCTTAGCAATGAAGTTTGAAGATGATCTCAGGAGGGAGATCTGCTTGCAGGTGAATATCTTCCAGTTGACTTCCATCACTTCCATCGTCAACCAGGCACTGATTGCAGAGCGCAATCTGAGAGACTTTGGAGCTGTGAGCCAGGGCAGTTCTGCTTCAAAAGCTAGTGTTCCTCGAGTTGACATTAGGAAGCGCCATAGGGAGTCTAGGCGCGGTGATTCGAGGAGGCAAGATACATCTTCAGGTAGCTAGGTAGTTTGCTACTAGTGTGGAAGGGCAGGGCACATGTGGCCGTAGTGACAGAGAGACCCAGTAGAGTGCCGATCGGGTGGGAAGATGGGTCACCTTCACCGTTTCTGCCAGGTTTTCTCACTAGTAGCCGGTGACGTGGGTTCTTCCAAGACTCCTCGTTCAAGAGCAGCACCACGAGTTTCACACCAGTTAGGGAACTGGAGTTCTTCCAGCTATTCGGGCCGAGATGAAGGTCGAGGTCATGGCAGTAAGTCATCATTCTTTTAGCATCAGCAGGGAGGATCAGCTCAGAGTGGTCAAGCAGGCTCACAGGGACATGGGGCGGGCTAGACTTTTGCGGTGGAGCAGACCAATCAGGAGCAGGATCCCGGATCTTCTATAGTTCGAGGAACAATTTTGGTAGCCTCAGTTTTATCTTCATCTCTTTTCGATATTGGTGCTATGCATATCATTATTGTTGTTGCTGTTGTGGAGAGACTTGGGCTATGTATCCTTTCTTCTGCTGACTTGTTGACACTAGACACACCTTTGGGGATGAGGACATCTAATATAAATCAGTGCATTGAGTTCCCTCTCGAGGTTGCAGGGTATCATTTCTTATTGGACCACTTTGTCATAGAGATGACATGCTATGATGTCATTCTCGGTATGGAGTGGTTGGTTCCCATCCAGGAAATCATCGACTGTTATCACCGCAGGGGGAGTTTCATTTCACCAGAGGGTGAATCTTTTCTTCATAATGGAAAATGGAATGTTCAGGCGAGTCGAGCGGGACTCGAGCATCTTGGTCGAGGAAGGGTTACAACCCAGATTGCTAGTATTTATCTGGATGATCAGGGGACTTCGCAGTTGGAGTTTCCTCCTGTAGTGGATTATTTCAGAGATGTCTTTCCAGAGGATTCACAAGTTTGCCTCTGGAGCGTGAGGTGGACTTCTCTATTGAGCTCGTGCCAGGAGCGGCACTGGTGTCCATTCCTCCCTATAGGATGGCTACACCTGAGTTGCAGGACCTCAAAAGGAATTTTAAGGAGTTAAAAGCAATGGGTTTCATCCAAACTAGTACTTCTCCTTGGGGTTCGCCTGTCCTCTTTGCGAAGAATGAAGATGGTGCTCTTAGGCTCTGTGTGGATTATCAGAAGCTGAACCGGTTTTCGGTAAAGAACCGACATCCCTTGCCTAGGACTGATGATCTCTTCGATCAGCTTCGAGGATCCCAAGTGTTTTTGATGATCGATTTGTGGTCTGGTTACCATCAGTTGTGCGTTAGACCATTAGACATACCTCTGACAACCTTCAAGAGAAGGTATGGTCTCTACGAGTATATGGTTATGTCGTTCGGTCTCATGAATATGCCAGCAGTTTTCATGGAACTAATGAACCGAGTGTTCCATCCTTACTTGGATTCCTTAATTGTGGATTTTGTGGATTATATCTTGGTGTACTCTCACACTCTACACGACCATGCCACCCACCTTGAGATTATTCTGAGTACATTGAGAGAGTATCGACTTTATGCTAAACTCTCAAAGTACCACTTCTGGATGGATTAGATTCACTACTTGGGACATGTCATCTCAGAGGAAGGAGTATCTGTGAACCCAGAGAAAGTGAGTGCTGTATTTTCCTAGGAGCAGCCGAAAAACGTTTTTGAGGTGCACAGTTTCCTAGGGATGGCTGGATACTCCAGATGCTTCATTCCGGACATTTCATTCCTAGCAGCACCATTGACAGGTCTGACCAAGAAGGGGCTGAAGTTTTTATGGTTGGATTCTTGTGAGTTAGCCTTTGAGGATTAGAAGGAAAGGTTTTCATATGAACCGATACTAGTCTTGAAAAAGCCAGGAAAGAGATATACTATTTATTGTGATGCTTCAGGTATCATACTAGGTGTTGTGCTTATGTAGGGAGATGGAGTCGTTGGGTATGGGTCACGACAGTTAAGGCCACATGAGTGGAACTACCCGATGCACGATCTGGAGTTGGAAGCTATTGTTCATGCCTTACGCTGTTGGAGACATTACCTTTTGGGAGATCACTTAGTGGTTTTCACCGACCACAAGATACTTATGTACATCTTCAATCAGCGGGATCTGAATCTGAGATAGTGTAGGTGGGTAGTGTATCTTCAGTATTTTGATTTGGAGTTTGCCTATACACCCGGAAAGGGCAATGTAGTGGAAGATGAATTGAGCAAGAGAACTCAGATTCGGGAAATTCAGGAGGCCAGTAGTGAGTGCCAGCTTGTGGCCTTGTTCTCTGAGATGCATCTGGAGGTGCACAACAGACAAGGACACACTTTCCTATCTTCTGAAGATGTTACCTCTACACTACTTGATCAGTTATGAATTAGGCAGCTATCAGAATCTGAAGGCATAGTATTGCGGGAGAGAGTGTCAGAAGAGGACCCTTTTCCTGGATTGACAATGGAGGAGGATTAGATCTTGCATTTCCAAGGATGTGTATGTGTGCCAGCAGACTTACATGTGGAGATGATGCTGGATTTTCATTCTTCAGCTTGGGATGTTCATCATAGCGTCACCAAGATATATCAGGATCTTCATCGCCATTACTTGTTGCCAGATATGAAAAAATATGTTAATAGTTTTGTCTTGAGGTGTTCTACTTGTTAGCAGGTGAAGGCGGAGCATCAATGACTAGAAGGCCTTTTGAAGCAATTTCCCATTCCATAGTGGAAGTGGAACGATGTTGCGATGTACTTCATGACCGGATTTTCGAGGTTGCCTCGAGGGAACGAGGCTATTTGGGTTGTCTTCGACAGGCCTAAAAAGGTTTCTTACTTCTTACTGATCAAGGAGACCTTCAGGGTTGATGATCTGGGATGGCTATACATCTGAGAAATTGTACATCTTCATGGAGTTCCACAATCCATTGTTTAAAATAGGTATGTGCGCTTTACTTCTCAGTTCTGGCAGGGACTTCAGAAGGATTTGGGTACACAGGTACTTCTGAGTACAACATACCATCCCCAGAGAGATGGCCAGTCTAATCGTACGATCCAAGTGATTGAGGATATGCTCTGAGATTTCATTCTAAACTTTGGTGGTTCTTGGGAGAGGCATATTCCTTTGGTAGAGTTTGCCTATAACAACAGTTTCCAAGAAACTATTCAGATGACACCTTACGATGATTTTTACGGTAGTCCATGCTGATCACCCCAACACTGGATGGAGACAAGAGAGGCAGCTTTGCTGGGACCTCGTCTTGTTCAGGAGACCTCTGAGCAGATAGAGTTGATTCAGAAGAGGATGGCTACAACACAGTCTTAACAGAAGTCTTATGTTGATTAGCGGAGATGACCTCTAGAGTACGAGGTCGGGGATCAGGTTTTCCTAAGTGTCGCACCGAGGTTGGGACACAATAGGATTCAGAGACAGGGAAAGCTTTCACCGCGGTACGTCAGACCATTTGAGGAACTGGAGATTGTTGGGCCGGTTGCCTATCGGTTGCAGTTACCTCAGAGGTACCGGGCCATGCACGACGTCTCCCATGTCTCCCAACATCGACAATACTTTTCAGACCCATCTCATGTCTTTCATCCCGAGGAGGTTGAACTTGAAGCAGATGCATCATTTAAGGAGAATCCTATCCGGATTGTCGATCGTAGTACGAAGGTTCTCCATGGGTGATCTATTCCTCTAGTACGGGTACTATGGAAGCACGGTTGATTACATGACGATACTAGGGAAAGGGAGGACGATGTACAATCACAGTGGCCGGAGCTATTCAGGGTTTCTTCTTCTCCACCTCGTTAAAGAAATTTGGTGATGACTTTCTTTAAGGGGGAAAGTTTGTAAGAAGTCGGATCTTCATTCCAGGTATGAATTCCTTTTTCCTTGTGATTTTGAGAAAAGAGGGGTTTCTGGAAATTTTTGTAATACACGGCATGTACTTTCTGAGTACACATCGTGTACTCCATTGCCGTGCCAAGCCGTGTGCTGGCCGTGTCCAGGCCACACACACGGTGTGTAGGGGTGATGTGGAGGCCGCTTAAAGCAGAGTACGGAAAAAACAGAGTACACGCCGTGTACCCCAGAAGTACATGCCATGTATTTTATTTTTTATATTAAACGCACTATGGTCACGCCTAATTTCCAAAATAACCTTCTTATAGGTTTCGTTCGGCCGAGAGCTCCCATACGGCCGCAATTCTTCCCAGAGCTCCTTAGCTTCTGTCTGATCTCTGTTTCTGCGGCCGTTGATTGCGTTGGAACCGCAACAGTAAGTTCTTCCATCTCTTAGATCATCCTTTTCCAATTCCTCCTCTTTCTCAAGAGATCACGGGTTGAGCGTTTTTGACATTTTCTCATATCTACGATGTTCTAAGGTGAATCAATCATCGAGGTTCAATTATATCGATCTCCTAGCATCGAGGTAGGTGGTTTGTGCCTTTCCGTAGGAAGTCTGTGGATATTTAGTACAAATTCCACCAATACCCTCAAATGGGGTATTGCGTGTTTCCTGTTTTCCCTTATTGTTTCCCTACCATTCATGATTTCTTGAGTAGTGGTAATTGGTTATGCATAGGGTAAATTGTACTATGATCTAAAATGTTTTTCCATGCTTGTTTTTTTGATGGAATTTTTCCAGTTTCCATGCCTATTTGAAGGATAGTGGAACTGTTGTACTTTTATGATTTTGTGGCTTATATTGATAGCCAAGTAGTTATTGAGGTTTAAATGGGCCGATATGCGGGCTATGCATGTTTATGTTTACACAGGGATGTGAGAACCTAGTGTCGTGGAGCATATGGAGAATGGATGTAAGGTCTTCTCCAGAGTGTCTTTAATTTACGATGCAAGACAACAAGGGGAATCTTCTTTGAGTGCTTCCTCGGAGTGTCTGTTGTTCCTCAATGCGGGCCATAGGGGGAATAGATGTTGAGTGTTTCCCCAGAGAGCCTTTAGTACGATACGAGACTATAGGGGGAATTGAAGGTCAGGGCTTCCTCAAAGAGTCTATTATTTATCTGAACCAGATGGGTGAGATTGTATGTGCCTCCCAGAGTGTTTCTAGTACTTGTAGGTTGAACCATAGGGGTTAGGCTATGAGAACTACCTAGAGGTTATCTTTTGTTTTTCTACTTTCTTGAGTGGCTATTTCTTATTGGTAGATTATATGGTAGAGACTGTGGTTTTTTACTGCTATGTTTTATCTTTTTTATCACTTACTATTTACTGCTTACTATACATTACCTACCAAATATTCACTGACTGTTAGGCACAAATCTTTGGGTGGTTTCTTATTTGGAATTTGACTCACACCCTATTTGGTACATGATTTTTGGCCCAAACACATTATGTTGTTGCAGGTATAGATAAGGGAAAGCTCCCTTCTACTTCATGTTTTTTATTGAACTAGAGCTGGAGAACATGGGACCAAGCCGAGGCTTGAAATGCTGAGGATTTTCTCATCTTTTTTTCTTTTGTACATTGGTTTAGTACTGTATTCAACATTGTGACTTGTTTGGCTGTTTTCCTAGACATATTTGTATCATGGATCATTTACATATATTTCTACTCCAGTTGTTTATTTATCAATCTTCTGTTGTTTACTCTTGTATAGATGTATACTGCTTCTGCTATTTTTGTTATTTGTTTTCTCATCCGCTACGTACTTGAGCAATGCGGCCATAGTTTTCCCCACTATCACATCCAAGGCCCTCGCTACTAGTCGGCATCCTTTAGCATTTGAGGGAAATGTGCTTGAGGCCATGTGACTAACCGGGGACGTGGCGCCTCTGGGTGGTTTCCGGAACCGGGACGTTACAATAATAATATAAAATTATTACCATATTTATAAAGTAATAAATCTATACTATGAAAAAAGTTCTATTATTGTGATAATGAAGTAGTTTATCATTTTGATCATCCATACTGAATTGATCAAATTTCATGAGTTTCATAGACATTCCTGATTATCTTTTCTTCTATTGTTCTTAATTTATTTCTTGGTTTTATCATTTTATATCTTTATATCATCTATTTTTTAGATTAGTTTTAGGATTTTCCCATACAAAATCGTTATAATAGGTTATTCCGCCTATCTAAAAGGAAGGTCAGGTTTTGACTCCATGAAAAATGTTAGGTCGGTTGTGACTCCTTCAAAAGTATGTTTGAGTTATACTACTAGGTGAGAAAAAGATACATTTTTATGTAATTAGGTTATAAATCCCTATCAAAAGTGAGTAATTATTGAATACTAGCATTCTCAGTGAGTATAGAAGGTTGACGAATAGAGTTAGATCTTGATGATCTGATCTACTATAAATAATTATTTCATTATTTATTTTAATTTACACTATACAGTTTATATAGTTAATAACTCTAAAAATTATATTTAATTAAATAATTTTTTCAAAAAACAATTCACCCCCATATTTGTTAGGTCATAATGAGAGATATGAATATACAAGAGGGGTTGAATTTTGGTTCTTTAAAAATAGAATTGAAACAATACTAAACTCTTAAGATTAAAGTAATCATTTCCTTTTCTATTAAAGATAAATAAGTAGTGGAAAATAAATGAACAAAAGAACACAATGATGTATAGTGGTTCAGGGCACAAATATCCCCTTCTACACTTCACTAACAATCTCTCTATGAGATTGATGATTTTCAATATCATGTTTTTTTGGGACCTCTACAACTGAATGTGGGTATTTGACACATTATAATGTGGGTTTTACAAGGACTTATGGTTCTTTTAAAAGAAACTGAAATATCCATTTAATAATATAAAAAGATGACACTCAACCATGATTGAGTACAAGCAGTCAACACTTCAATAGTAAATATATTTGGATGAAGAGGTTTAATATTTTTTCAGCTCATAGTTGTTACAGCAGCTTACAAATAAAAATTATCATTAATAAAACGTAGTAGAAAAATTTTCTTCAATGTCAAATATGATTTATTTAAAAAATAGTATAAAAAAGAATAGAAAGATGAAAAAACATGTATGTCTCTGATGTATAGGTCTGATAAGTTCTTTATCAAAATATTGTAAAATATTAACAATGAAATACAACAACAACAATTGTTGATTTGATCAAACAAATAAAAATCAAAACATATTTTTCTCTAATGTTTATGTCTAGAGGCGAAAAAATATTATTATTTTTAAATGCAATTATTAATCTTAAAAATAAGAACATATCAGTATTTAACATGGCATTCAAATTAATTTTGGCCAAACAACTCCACAAACATCACAAGATATTTTGAAATTATTTTAATTTAAAATGATCAAATAATGTAATAAATTACTTTTGAAATACGAATGATTTGATCAATTGAATATAATCCTTTGAATCGGTATTTTAACATATTTAATGATATGTCACATAAAAGACATAGTTTAAAGGAATTTTTCATTTAATTTACATCCTTTCTTTGTTTTTGGGGTTTCCCTAGGTTTTAGGGAGGAATAGATGAGTATTCATGAATTGGGCCAAACAGTGAGCCCAATTCCAGATTAAAAAATAAATATTGTATCTTTTATAACATTTTCATTTTTCAAAATTTTTTAATCCATTAAAATTCCTAATTGACCTCCCCTAACCTATTAACACCACCAAGGTAATTTGGAGCTTTTAGAAATCCATAACCAGGGGTTATTTGGGTTTTTGTCTAAGGGATTGGGCCTGCCCGAAAGCCCAATTCCGGTTTTAAAAATAAAACTTGATTTTGTTATAACTTATTCAATATTTGGGATTTTTTGGTGATTTCAAGTCTCACTCAAGAACAAGTAACCCAGACGCGCGTCTGAACTCTCTCCCACCCATTTGGAGCTCTGTAGAATCGCGATTTTGTGCCGATCTTCATAGGGTTCTTCAAATCGCCCAGATTTGAAGAGGTAAAGTATTTCCTTCACAAATCTCTCAATTCTCAATATTTTTCCTCCATTACAGTTCCTAAATGAGATAATACATCTTGTTCGAACGTACCCTAAACTTGGGCTCTTTTAAATTTCAGATACTGGAGTTTTGGAGTGATTACTTCAAGATACTTCAAGTAAATGAGCCCTTTTCGTTCCTCTTTCAAATTACTTTGGTTTTAACTCAATGTTCTTAGGGTTACTTCGGTTATAATTGAGTTTACTAATGTCCAAAAACTTGGATTTCGAACGTAGGGTTTAACTTTGGGCTTTCTTGGCCAATTTGTGTGGTTTTAGGTTTGATCTAGTTCTCTATTGGTGCGGTGGGGGTGCGATTTGATTTTCGCACGGAGATTCAAGGGGTTTTGATAATTTGGTAGGTGATTTCATTGTGTGTGCAATTTTTGTGAATTAGCTTGCTGTTTTCGTGGTACCCTAATGTTTATTTCACTTGAATGTTTCTGTAAAAATTGGTTTTAGTTGCATTTATAATGCAAATGTATTTTAAGTTCCAATTTTTGGTGAAATTGAGGGTTTTCCATTCAAATATTTTATATGTTCATTTTGGGATGCCCCATAACTGAATTTTTGGTTTCATTAAAGGGTTTTGAACAGAAATTTTGTTTTAATAACTTAAAAGTGTTATCATAGTGTTAAAGGTGGATATCATAAAGAGCTTTGGGTGAAAAACAATGTGATGTTTTGAGAGGTTATTTAATTGGAAATAAAATTTTCTTATTGTGTGTCTTAAATGGTATAAAATGTGTGTAGATAATATACAATATGTTTGTGAAAAGTAGTGATATTTTATATGAAAAAGGATGTGTGTTGTTTGCTGAAATTGTTTGAGCACAAAAAGGGGATGCCCGGGTACTTAGGTGGGGCAGATTTGTACTAGTACGGCTAGTGGATCAGATGGGTTTTGTCCCTGTTCCACTTAGAATCTGGATAACGACAACTCTAAATAAACTATATAGAAGGTTATTGGTGACCACTAGGTTATGAGTATGTTCCCTACCAGTGGATCATGCACGAGAATGGATTTTTCTATGGTTACTCTACACCGAGGTACGAGGTACATAGGGCCCGAGACAACCTAGTGATTAGGGGTGTTCCTGATTTTGATGCTCATAGGATTTGTGGTATTTGTGTGTTGTTTTTGGCAGTACATTAAAGTATCTCACATGTCTATTTAATGTGCTAACATTCTGAAATTCTCAGATTGAAAACTATTTTCATTTGAAAGTTGCATTTCTTTGAATTTTAACACTGTTTCACCTTGTGTATAAAAATTGCTTGTTTTGTTCACATTGTATTGCATAATCTTTGGAATCAATTGGTGGTATCCTATTGCGCTTAGGCTCACACCCCACTTACACCCCTTGGGTGTAAGTAGACCTGCTTATGCTTGACTCAGGTAAATGGAAGGCTATGGGTGATGGCGGTTCGGGATGTTAGTCCCCATCGTTGGGGCGGAGTTGCGGGGACGGCTTGAGGGTGATGATCCCCTTGTCATGTGGAGTCCATGGAGATGTCTTTATGTTGTTATTATTTGTTTTTAGACCACTTTTAGTGTCTTTGAACATATGTATTTAGATCTGGGTTTGTTAAGAATTGTTTAGCATGAAAATTTCAGATTTTAATAATTGATTGTTTTTTTAGGATTTATGCTTTCATACTCTGGTAAATCGTTCCCAAACCAGATTTTTTTGATACCCGGGCACTTGTGCCAGCCCGTGGGGATAGGGAACGCCCTCCGGGCCTTGCCACGGGCCGGGTTTGGTGCCATTAATGGTGGAGACCAGATCCGATTCGTGATAAAATGGTATCAAAGGAGGTTAATGTTTTTGGGTTATATTTTTATTTTGAGATGAGTCGGGATAGACATGAGCTAGGACTGTCGGGGCTCGGGGTATTGGTTGTGAGTAGGGTGCATGGCCTGCACCTCTCATGGCAGACCTTGAGTCACCAGAGGATGTTGGAATTTACTGATTGACTTCACTTCCAAGTGAGACGTGTGGGCTGCAGACCACATATGGACATCAGGCAGATGTGGAGTAGTTGTTTCTTTTATTACAAGAATGTGTTTAGTTTCTTTATATTTGATGTTTTTTATTAAAATTTTCAGAATTGTGTTATTGACTATTGTTTTGTGACTGTTGCATTTTTTAGCAACATGCCTCCCCGGAAAGCTCCCACGCACCCACAGGAGGATGCTGGAGAGAGTTCTCCCATGCCGATTGATCAGAGGCTCATGGAGGCTGTTGTTCGGGCTATCCATGCTTTGGGATAGGGACCAGCTCATGATCCTATTCCTATTAGGGCAGAGGAGACAGGTCCTAGAAAAGATAAAGCACAAGTGTTTCTGAAAAACAAGCCTCCCGCCTTCCGAGGTAGTACAGAACCCCAGGAAGCAGAAGAATGGCTCGAGAATATCGACCGTATGTTTGAGTTCCTGGAAACACCCTAGGAGCTTAGGGTGAAGTGTGCCTCCTTCCTGTTGGAGGGTCCCAGTCGTAAATTGTGGGAGTTAGTGCTTCAGGCTGGGAAGAATGATCAGATGCGGTGGGGAGATTTCAAGGCTGTCTTCAATGAACAGTATTTCCCTGAGGTGTTGGCTTATGCCAGGTCTAGAGAGTTCATGGAACTTGTTCAGGGGAATCTATTTGTGATGGAGTATGCCAACCATTTCATTTAGTTGGTTCGGTATGCTCCAGAAATTGTACCTAATGGGCAAGAGAAGGCCCAGAGGTTTGCGAAAGGCTTGCGACCAGAGATATACTCCCAGGTGTTCTTGTTTATGCTGAGGACCTATGCTGAGGTTGTTGATCGGGCGTGGATGGTTGAGATTGATAGGAAAGGTAGGGCTGGTTCCTATGGTTCAGTATCAGCAGTGGGCAGTGGCAGCTCCTCAGAGAAGAAAAGAAAGCGGGAGGATCATGTGAAGAAAGGAGGGGGCAGTTCAGGACACTCTTCCAGGCAGTTTTCTTCTGAGGCTTCTGATGTGAGATCGGTCGTGTGCCACCAATGTGGGAGGCCTGGGCATATCCGACCAGCATGTCCTGTTCCTCCGAAGCCTTGTTACCAGTGTGGAGGTATAGGGCATTTTCAGTGCTTCTGCAGTGTGGCACGTCCATTCCTAAGTGGGGCAGGGTCAGTGGCTTCAAGAGGAGTGCCAGCACAGTTCGATCCATCAAGGACTGGAGGATATCGATTTGGTGGTCGTGGTGGTAGGGCTGGATCATCTTCTGGGCAGAGCCAGTTCAGGGCACAACCACATACTAGCGGTCGTCCTCAGGAAGATACTGGACATCTCCATGCAGTGGATCAGTCACCAGGAGGATCAGAGGCGGGACCGTCAACAGTTCGAGGTACCGTTCTGATCGCATCTTCTATAGCTACTGCTCTTTTTGATACGGGTGCCTCTATTTCATTCATTTCTGGACATTTTGTGGACATGCTGAATTTGCCAACTGAGTTGATGTCTTTTGTGATGGAGTTGGTGACACCATTGGGAAAGAAGAAGGAGCAGGGCCTGAGGTGCCCCTCGTGTGCACTTTATGTGTCAGGGGTCAAGATGGAGTGGGAACTCTTGGTCTTAGATATGGACCTTTTTGATGTCATACTCGGGATGGATTGGATAGTAAACTTCCAGGCACACATCAATTTCTATAGACGGCGTGTGAGTTTCACATCACCTGATGGGAGTCGTCAGGTTTTTCATGGAGAATGGGATCCACGATCAAGTCGCGCAGGGCCTCCACTCCCAGAGTTGGGAAGTGTTATCTTCCAGTTATCTTCGATTTTTCTAGAGGATGGATTTTCCCCTGAAGCTGCACTATCTCGTGTAGTGAATGAGTTTCCCGAGGTAATCCATGATTATTTTTCTGGTTTTCCCCCGGAGCGGGATGTGGAGTTTTCGATTGATCTGGCGCCGAGAACACAGCCGATATCTCTTCCCTCTTATCGCATGGCCCCCACCAAGTTGAGGTAAATAAAGATACAGCTGGAAGACTTAGAATTCAATGGATTCATTCGCCTGAGCGTCTCTCCTTGGGCCGCTCCTGTGTTGTTTTCAAAAAAAGCTGATGGATCCCTCCGGTTGTGCATTGACTACAAGAAGCTGAATAAGGTACCAATTAAAAACAAATACCCTTTGCCCAGAATATATGATTTGTTTGATCAGTTGAAGGGGGAAAAGTGGTTCTCAATGATAGACCTGCGTTCAGGGTATCATTAACTCAGGTTGAAGGAGTCAGATATCCCTAAGACAGCCTTCTGAAGCAGGTACGGACACTTTGAGTATTCGGTCATGCCCTTCGGATTGACCAATGCTCCAGCGGTATTTATGGCACTTATGAATAGAGTGTTAGATCAGTATCTCGATTCCTTTTTTGTGTTGTTCATGGATGACATTATGGTATACTCTTGCTCTGAGGAGGAACACGAACATCACTTGAGGATCGTTTTGGGTACATTACGAGATCCCCGCCTCTATGAAAAGTTGTCAATGTGCACTATCTGGATTAGAGAGGTGAGATTTTGGGGGCATGTGATCTCAGAGCATGGAGTTTCAGTGGACCTCTAGAAAATTAGTGCACTCATGTCATGGGAGAAACCGAAGAATGTGTTCGAGATCAGGAGTTTTCTTGGCTTGGCCGGTTATTACAGGCGATTCGTTCAGGATTTCTCTCGGCTTGCTTCACTGATGACTTCAATCACCCGGAAAGGGGTGAAGTTTGTATGGGGTCCAGAATGTCAGGCATCGTTCGAGGAGATGAAGAGGCGGCTGACTACCTCCCCCGTGCTGATTTTTCCAGAGGCTGGAAAGGGATATGTGGTCTATTGTGATGCTTCAGGTATGGGTATTGGGTGAATGCTTATGCAAGATGATCATGTGGTCATGTATGGCTCTCTCCAACTTCGACCACATGAAAAGAACTACCCAACCCATGACATGGAGTTGGCAGCGGTGATGCATGATTTGAATATTTGGCGTCACTACCTCTTTGGGGAGAAGTTTGTGGTATACTCTGATCACAAAAGCTTGGCTTATATCTTCTCGCAGAAGGACCTCAACTTGAGGCAACATCGATGGATCGAGTACTTGCAGGGGTTCGACTTTGAAATTGTCTATACCCCATGAAAGGGTAATGTAGTGGCCGACGCTTTGAGCAGAAGAGTTCCAGTGCAGGCTTTGAGGAAGTCTAGTGATGAGTGGGAATTGATGGGTCTCTTTTCTCAGATGCATGTGGAGACCAGGGAATACAGTGGAGGGGCATTCTTGGCAAGTGTCCATTTGACTCCTTCACTATTGGAGTTGATTCAGTAGGAACAACCCAGTAATGATCTTTGTCAGTGGTCTATGCAGTTCCTTCATGGTGGGGAGACATCCTCTGATTGGTCGTCGTCTCCCGAGGGCATCTTGTGCTTCAAGGGCCGTTCAGTAGTGCCATTATCTCTGTGGAAGGTGGTGATGAAAGATAGCCACTAGTCTCAGTGGGTTGTCCATCCGGGTGCCACTAAGATGTATTATGATGTTCTTCAGCAGTTTTGGTGGCCTGGTATGAGACGGGACATAACAGACATTATTTTGAGATTCTACACATGTCAGCAGGTGAAAGCAGAGCACCAAAGGCCATCCGGATTGCTCCAACCACTACCCATTCCTACCTGGAAGTGGGAAGATGTTTCCATGGACTACATTGTTGGCTTACCTCGTACACATCAGGGTAAGAATTCTATTTGGGTGGTGATTGGTCGTCTGACCAAATCAGCCCACTTCATTCCGATAAAAGATACAACTAAAGTAGATGAGTTGGGCCATTTGTATCTTCAGGAAGTGGTGAGAATCCATGGTGTACCATCAGCTGTTGTCTCGGATAGAGACCCCCGCTTCACTTCTCGATTTTGGGAAGGCCTTCAGAAGCCCTTGGGATCTCAGAATAAGATGAGGACGGCATACCACCCACAGACGGATGGTCAGACACAGCGGGCGAATCAGATATTGGAGGACATGCTTCGTGCATGTGTCCTGGACTTTGGAGGTTCTTGGGATAGCCATTTGGGATTGGTAGAGTTTTCTTATAATAATAGTTACCAATCCACGATTCGAATGGCCCCTTTTGAGGCGCTCTATGGTCGGCCTTGTCGGTCCCCCCTATATTGGGCTGAGGTAGGAGAGCCTTCACTGTTGGGGCCGAGCCTTGTTGCAGGAGACTTCTGAGAAGGTCAGGTTGCTCAGGCAGTGCTTATTGACAGCTCAGAGTCGTCATAAATCTTATTCTGACCAGAGGCGTTGAGGCCTAGAGTTTTCTGTGGGTGACAGGGTATTCTTAAAAGTGGCCCCTCGTCTAGGCCATCGTCGATTGGGGAAGCAAGGTAAGCTGATTCCATGGTATGTCGGACCCTTTGAGATCACCGAGCATATTGGTAAGGTGGAATACAGGTTGGCCTTACCTTCTCAGTTGACGTCTATCCATGATGTCTTCCACGTCTCCGAGTTGAAGAAATACAATCCGGATTCATCCCATGTGTTCAGTTGGGAAGAACTGGAGATAGAGCTTGACTTGTCTATCGTTGAGAGGCCGGTGAAAATAGTTGACTCCCAGGAGAAGATACTTCGAGGAAAGTCTATTCCATTAGTCTGGATTTTATGGCAGCATGGGAATGATACAATGAGACATGGGAGCGAAAGTCATGGGTCGAGGAAGAGTACTCATTCTTGTTTTCCAACCGAGATTCATGTTGACTTTCCGGGGCGGAAAGTCCTTCATGGTGGAGAGAATTGTCACATACAAGACATATTTTAAAGGTATTTTTCATTTAATTTACATCCTTTCTTTGTTTTGGGGGTTTCCCTAGGTTTTAGGGAGGAATAGATGAGTATTCATGAATTGGGCCAAACCGTGAGCCCAATTCCAGATTAAAAAATAAATTTTGTATCTTTTATAACTTTTTCATTTTTCAACATTTTTCATCCATTAAAATTCCTAATTTACCTCCCCTAACATATTAACACCACCAGGGTAATTTGGAGCATTTATAAATCCATAACCAGGGGTTATTTGGGTTTTTTTCTAAGGGATTGGGCCTACCCGAAAGCCCAATTCCTGTTTTAAAACTAAAAATTGATTTTGTTTTAACTTATTCAATATTTGGGCTTTTTCGGTGATTCCAAGTCTCACTCAAGCCCAAGTAACCCAGCCGCGCGTCTGAAATCTCTCCCACTCATTTGGAGCTCTGTAGAATCGCGAGATTGTGCCGGTCTTCATAGGGTTCCTCAAATCTCCCAGATTTGAGGAGGTAAAGTATTTATTTCATAACACTCTCAATTATTAATATTTTTCCTCCATTCAAGTTCCTAAATGAGATAATACATCTTGTTCGAACGTACCCTAAATTTTGGCTCTTTTAAATTTCAGATACTAGATTTTTGGAGTGATTACTTCAAGATACTTCAAGTAAATGAGCCCTTTTCTTTCCTCTTTCAAATTACTTTGGGTTTAACTCAATGTTCTTAGGGTTTCATTAGTTATAATTGAGTTTAAAAAGGTCCAAAAACTAGGATTTCGAACATAGGGTTTATCTTTGGGATTTCTTGGCCAATTTTTGTGGTTTTAGGTTTGATCTAGTTCCCTCTTGGTGCGGCGGGGGTGCGATTTAATTTTCACACGGAGATTCAAGGGGTTTTGTTAATTTGGTAGGTGATTTCATTGTGTGTGCAATTTTTGTGAATTAGCTTGCTGTTTTCATGGAACCCTAATGTTTATTTCACTTGAATGTTTCTGTAACAATCGGTTTTAGTTGCATTTATAATTCAAATGAATTTTAAGTTCCCATTTTTGTTGAAATTGAGGGTTTTCCATTCAAATCTTTTATTGGTTCATTTTTGGATGCCCCATAACTGAATTTTTGGTTTCATTAAAGGGATTTGAACTGAAATTTTCTTTTAATAACTTACAAGTGTTATCATAGTGTGAAAGCTGGATATCTTAAAGAGCTTTGGGTGAAAAACAATGTGATGTTTTGAGAGGTTGTTTTATTGGAAAAAAAATTATTTTATTGTGTGTTTTAAATGGTATAAAATGTGTGTAGCTACTGTACAATTTTTTTGTGACCAGTAGTGATATTTTATATGAAAAAGGATGTGTGTTGTTTGCTGAAATTGTTTGAGCACAAAAAGGGGATGCCCGGGTACTTAGGTGGGGCGGATTTGTACTAGTACGGCTAGTGGATCGGATGGGTTTTGTCCCTGTTCCACTTAGCATCTGGATAACGACAACTCTAACTAAACTATTTGGATGATTATTGGGGAACACTAGGTTATGGGTATGTTCCCTACTAGTGGATCGTGCACGAGAACATATTTTTCTATGGTTACTCTACACCGAGGTACGAGGAACATAGGGCCCGAGACAACCTAGTGCTTATGGGTGTTCCTGATTTTGATGCTCATAGGATTAGTGGTATTTACCCTTGTTGTGGGTTGTTTTTGGCATTACATTAAATTAGCTCACATGTCTATTTAATGTGCTAACATTCTGAAATTCTCGGATTGAAAACTGTTTTCATTTGAAAGTTGCATTTCATTGAATTTTAACACTGTTTCACCTTGTGTATTAAAATTGCTTGTTTTGTTCACATTGTATTGCATAATATTTGGAATCAATTGATGGTATCCTATTGGGCTTAGGCTCACACCCTACTTACACCCCTTGGGTGTAAGTAGACCTGCTTATGCTTGACTCAGGTAAAGGGAAGGCTAAGGGTGATGGCGGTTCGGGAAGTTAGTCCCCATCATTGGGGCGGAGTTGCGGGGACGGCTTGCGGGTGATGATCCCCTTGTCATGTGGAGTCCATGGGGATGTCTTTATGTTGCCATTATTTGTTTTTAGACCAATTTTAGTGTCATTGAACATATTTATTCAGATCTGGTTTTGTTAAGAATTGTTTAGCATGAAAATTTCAGATTTTAATAATTGATTGTTTTTTTATGATTTATGCTTTCATACTCAGGTAAATCATTCCCAAACCAGATTTGTTTGATACCCGGGCACTTGTGCCAGCCCGTGGGGATAGGGAAATCCCTCCTGGCCTTGCCACGGGCTGGGTTTGGTGCCGTTAATGGTGGCGACCAGATCCGGTTCGTGACATGAGATATTTAATTCCAATGATACTATTGTATAAAACACAAAAAATAATCCATAATTCAAATATATGTATTTGACCAAGTCAAGTGTAGGGTTTCTCTATATAATGATAATATTAAAAATTAGGATTGATACCATATGGTTGATTACAAAAGTATGGATGAAGAATCATATGTTGATTCCCCAAACATAGGGTTTCATCTAAAATTATGGTTCCTGATCCATATGTTTATTCCAAATGAATAGTACACAAACCTCATGTCTTGTTTAAAATATAGGTTGTGAAATTTTTTTTCGGACTTCTCAAAAACACATCTTGAATACATATTCATTTAGAAATAAATTACCATTCAATGTTTTTATGGTATGAAAATGATTCTAGAATAAAATAATTATTCCAATGATTATTGTTTTGAAATTCACATAATGTTACTTCATTAGTAACATAGATGTGGGTGTTTGTGATCATCAAAATCAATATGAAATTAACAAAATTTCTGGATTAACACATCCACAAAAATCTCTCCCTTTTAAATAATCAAAAAAAATTTAAATAAAATATAACATAAACATGAATATTTAATAAATTTTACAGATATGACAATAAATAAATTTCTTACAAAATTTTCCCTCATAAATTAATAAATTTTAATATTAAAATTTATCCCATATATATATGTATTATATTTTTATTAACTTAGTTATTTGCATACATTTCTCATATTTACTCCAATTTCTTTTTTCATTTTTTATATATCATCGTATACATTTCGCCATAAATTTATTCCAAATTCATTGACATCAAAAATAAATTTTAAAAAAATATTAATTCACATTTTATATGGAAAAAATATAAACAAAAATGATACTTAAACAAAGGTAAATAGAAAATAAAAATTTATAAAAAAATATTTTGGCTTTGACATTGGATAAGATAAAGTGGTGGAAAGTAATAGAGACTTTTATAAAGGTTATATCGCTCATATTCACTTTCTAAAAATTTATATATTTTAATCACAATAGCTTGAACCCTCAACAGAACTTATATTCCCATTAAAACATCTGTAGATCTTTGATCCATTAATTAAGAAGAGAATGGTTTAGCTAAAAAATCATTTAGATAATTAATATATAACTTTGTAACAACATTACATATGATTTTAAAAATTTGACTTATCACCTAAATGTTAAATACATCAAATTATTATTTATTACTTGATCTTCCACACAAAATTTTATACTTCTTTTGATGTTTACTAAAAACTAATTTTTAAATTGAAGATCTTTTAGCCCTTCATAATATTTTTTAGACCTTTTATATCTTCTTACATCTTCACTACTTCTTCATTAAAAATATTGAACAGGGATATATTCTCTAATGAAATAATTACATCTTTAACTTTTTGGAAATATTAAAATTCTTTTTCTTCAAAACCAATGAATTTAGTATATTTACTAGAAGATTTTTATATGGAATCCTTAAAAAAAAGAAGCCGATTATTCTCCAAATAGACAAATCATCACATCAGGAATAAAAATAACTTGATTTATATATTGGGAATAACATTTCACTATGCCTGAAGTCCTAGGTCTCTTCATTCCAATTTCAATGTATCATTTAGATGCCTTTAAGTTTATATTTTCAAACAAATAAGGATAGATTTTCAGAGTGTTCGAGAAGAAATTAGAGTTCAAAAGAGGAAGAAGAACAGATTTATTCAGATGGGTTTTAGGTGACATTTAAGATTCTTGAGCAAAAATACTGAGTAATAATTTCTTATTATTCAGTTGAAAATGTAGTTTTGCATTAGAAAACTATTTTAAAAAATAAATTTATATAATTGACTAACATTCCTGAGAAAATGAAGTTTTAAAACCAGTTTTATGAAATGAATGTATAAATTAAGAATGTAATTTTTCATTAAATAACAATTTCATTCTTCTTATGAATTAAATGTAAAATAAAAAAGTACTACACACTCCCCCTAAATAATATATTATCCTAGAAAAATTTATTAAGAATATATATAAAATAATGTTTACAATAAAGTAAAAAATGTACACATATTTTATTACTTTTGTAATTTTTTATATATATTAATATGCACTTAAATAATATTTAAGGAGTATGCATAATATTAAAAAAATAGTTCAGTAGATTTATTTATTAAATAAAATAATAGATTGAGAAAATAAGAACATTTTAAATATAAGGATAATTAAATATAAAGGAAAAGTTAATAAATTTAACATAATTTTTCCCCTATATAAAATTATTGGCACAATTAAATCAAATATTAAAATAAAAATAAAATAATTTCTGGATTAACAGTTACATATATAATGATGATTCCATTTAAAATAATAAATAAATTTAAATAGAAACTTTTTTCATAATTTTCAATCATCAACTTACGGATATGACAATTAACTGTAGTGGTTTATACAAATAAAATATCAACTACATGTGTATTTTGGTACCCATATACCTTTGGGTCCGAAAATGATAGTAACTAAAGAAATAGGCAAAAAAATCTATTTTCTTTGAGTAGATAATCCATACTAAAGGCTAAATAATTCTTTTTAATAATGAATATTCTTGATACCACAAAATTAAGGGTTTATAAAATATCATAAATTGACATAATGTAATTTATTCTATATTGGAAACATTTAAACGTAGATATGATCTTTTTTTAAGTAGAATCAAAACAATTTCTAGAGAATTTGGGTCTTTATCTATTACTACCCATCCCATGTTTTATTTTAGAATTTTTTAGTATGAATTTTATTTAAATATTTTTCTCCTTTAGTAATCATGCTAGAGGTCTATTTTAACGTATTATCTTCTTTTAATAGTTCCTTAATTTTATTTTTATGAAAAATAAAATAAAATTTTCAATAATTAGATATTAAATATGAAATCTATTTTTATAAACATTATTTAGTAGTAGAAATAGTATTATAATATTTTATATGTTTTCTATTATGTTTATTTTAAAGATTCATATTTTTCTAGAATCATAAAATTATATTTACTGAGTTCATCTTAATAAAAAAATTATTTATGAAAATTTTGAGAGTAAGAATCGTTTACCACATTAGCATGAGCCATAAGTCATAGATTTACCATTTTATTTTCAAGCTTAGAAATATAGTTTGTAGTGGATTCAATCATAAGTATAACTCTAGTTTATCAACATGAATTTATTACCTTTTTTTATAATTATCTTTCCTTTGATATTTAATCACATGATAGTTAGAATTTGTGTATAATTTTTCTTTATATACATATAATCCATCCTATTTATTAATTTTATTTCACATGTTGAAAAATTTTCCAAATATTTTAGTATGATCTGACAACTCGTTACTTAAATTAGGATAACTTGAATAAGAATATTCTTCTATAGTATTTTTTAAGTTTATCATTTGTCATTTTGATAGAAATTTGATTTTCAACTTCAGTTTAAATCTCAAATTCTTAAGTCATAAACGTGCAAATAATTTTTTTCATTATCAATTCATTAACTAGTTTATATTAACAAATAATAGTAGATATTCCATTCCACTTAAAGTGAAAAACATTGAGTACCTTTAAATCTTGACTTGTATGTTTAATTGGATCTCTCAATGAAGAAATATCATTGAAATATTATTTAAATATTACATTCATCTAAGTGATGATATAATATTAATGCCCCATAAATGTATCAAATTTAAATATTTATGTGATATAACTCCATTTTTTTACATTATCATTTCCTTCATTGGAAAAAACGGACTACCACATCTCATATGTTATAGGACACTGAGAGACTCAATTAAATTAATTAGTTCCCAATACAAAGACTATAAAATTCACAAATATAAAATTAAGATCATATTATTTCTCTTGACCATCACTCCATTTTTCCAGCTCTACTTTAGAAATTTCCTGAGGCTTGAATACCTTTAAATAAAATCTTATTCTATGATTTTTTAAATAAAAAAACATGTTTTCTTTTCCAATATCCATAATTATCACCATTAAAATAAGTTGAATTTATTGTCAACATACCTTCTATAATATTATACATTGAGAATTATCTACTCTAATATAATTAACTCTACATTTTTAGAGTCAATATAAAGATAACCACTTTGAGTCTAAATTTTGATATTAGTTTTTGGTATTGGGTAGAATCAATAAAATCTTCATGGATTTAAAAAATATATATATCCGGTGTTTATTTTCTTATGATGCCAATTTTTTAATCATGAAGAAATTCAAATGATTTTTAAAAAGATATATAGATCAATAAATCCCAACCACTACAGAAATTGTTAGGTTTGAATGATAAAGATGAAGACATGAGGTGGTGGTTGAATTGAATTCCTTTAAAAACATGATATAAACAATACATTCCTATTGAGATTGAAATGGTTCATTACTTAATTAAATATGTGTACATAGAGAAAATAAAAAAGAAAAGAACAAAGATATGTATAATGGTTCCAGGTAAAAGTTCACCGAGTCCACTCTACCAATACTCTCTCTGTGAGATTGGTCATTTTCACTAGAATTTACTTTTCCTGGGGACTTGTACAACACAGTGTTGGATGATAAAACCTTACAACTAGTTTTTTATAGGACATTCTATTTCAATTATACGAAACGAAAATAGTTATATCCTAGTATTAAAAAATGGAGCTCCACCACAATAGAGTACAAGTAGTTGAAAGTTCAATAGAAATTATATTTGGATGAAGAGGTTGAATACTAGTTCTTCTTGTAGTTGTAATAACAACTAAAAAATGAAAATGATCATCAATATAAATAGACTTAGAATATTATTCAATGTAAAATAGGCATTCCATAAATTGTTGTATAGAGAATAGCATATAGAATATCAAATATGTATATCTTCAACGTGTAGCACTGACATGTGATTTATAAAACTGGATCTAAAGATTAACAAGGAAATACAGTAACAACAAAAGTCAAGTTGATCGAACAAAAAATAATAGAAAGATGTATATCTCCAAAGTTTAACTCTAGATGTGACGAAAAATTATTATTTTCAAATACACATCTTTATCTTCATAGAGAAAATATCATGACATTTAATATGACAGTTGAATTAATTCAGATCAAATATCTTTAGAAATATAGCAGGATAAATTATAAATATTTTAACATAAAACATTCAAATAACGCCACAACATACCATAGAAAGAAGGATAATTAAAACCATGGAATATGATCCTTTCAATATGTATTTAAATTTCTTTAAATATATATTTAATTATGGAAATATCACTATAGAAAAAAAAAGAAATAATCTATATTTGAATACTTTGTATATGACTAAGTCAAATACAGGGTTTCTCTTCATAGTGATAAACATAAAAAGAAGGGTTGACAACATACAGTTAATTAAAAAAATCAGGATGATGAACCATATGTTTTTTCACCAAATTTAGGGTTGGTTCCTAAATTTGGTTTCATGATCCATACATTCATTCCAAATATATGGTACAAAAACCATATGTTTTACTTAAAATGTAGGGTTTGAAGAGTGTTTATAGATTTCATATAAACAAGTATAAAATATTTATTCTCTGATAAATCAAATATACTTCCATGAGTTTATGGTATAAAATTTTTTTTGGACTAAAATAATTATTCCATATATTATTATTGTGAAATAAACATTAAATAACTTCATTAGTAACATATATGTGGCTATTTTTGAGCATTAAAATCAAAAATAAATTTACCATTTTTTTCAACAGATAACCAAAACTCTAGTAAAAATTTCAATATATTGGGACCTAATAGTTTTCAGTTAAAAAAATTTATTTTAAAACCTATTTTAGTCATTGAAGACTCAAAAAACACTATAGTATTGTCTTTATACTTTATGAAAATTATCTATAAGTAATATTTGGTTTATAGGAATTAACCTAATGTAAATATGATACATATTTTGATTGGCTTGACTCAAAGATCATGTTTTGATTTTAAAATTGAAATTTTAATTAAAAACATATGTCATTAACTAAAAACCTATAAAACACACTCATATTGTCTTTATAATATTGTAAAATTATCCTTAAGTCGTTTTTAATGTGTATAAATCAACAATATATTAATTTGACACACTTAGTGACCGTTATATCGTAAAGTGCGTTTTTATTTAAAATTGATATTTCAGTTCAAAAGACATGAGAC
Source organism: Viscum album (assembly GCA_963277665.1). Taxonomy (NCBI): domain Eukaryota; kingdom Viridiplantae; phylum Streptophyta; class Magnoliopsida; order Santalales; family Viscaceae; genus Viscum; species Viscum album. The sequence continues at coordinate 433,380,424 of OY728121.1, forward strand.
ATACTCAAAACTAATAAAAACATTAATTTTTTTATACTTTAGTAAAATGATCAATAAATAGATTTTAATGTGTAAGAATCATCCAAACATCAATGTGACACACGATACGATCGATATTACTCACAATGTGTGGTTTCAATATAAAAATGATATTTAAGTTAACAATAAGTGTGATATACTCAAAAATGATAGAATATATTAATATTTTTATGATAATTTAAAAAAAATATCTATATGTTATTTTTCATATGTAGGAATGAAATGAATCTCAATCTGATATGTGTTGTGAATGTTATGACTCAAAATGTGAATTTTCAATTTAAAATTTTAATTTTAGATAAAAATGTTTGTCAATCACTGAAAATTGAGTAACCTCACTCGGGATGTCTTGATACATTATAACAGTGAACCATAATTTATATTTATCATGTATAAATTATTCGTACATTAATTTGACACATGGTGTGACTGGAATGACCCAAATTGTAGGTTTTTATTTATATTTGACATTTTAGTTCAAATGAAATGTGACATGATCGAATAAGTGAAAACATAATTATTTTTTTGATACATTATGAAACTTATCCATAAGTCATTTTTTATGTGTATGATTTATGTGTACCTCAATCTAAAACATGGTGTGACTAGTATGACTAAAAAATTATAATTTGTGTTTAAAAATTACATTTTAATTAAAAAAATTCACGACATACGCAAAACTGAGTAAATTCATTAGGATTGTTTTGATAAATTTTACAAATTATCCATAAATAATTTTTGATGTGTAGGATTCATCTATGCTATAATCTAATATAATGTGTGACTGGTGTGAATCTAAATTCTTGTTTTTATATTAAGAATGAAATTTTAGTTAAAAATGTTTTCCTCATTGAAAACATATAAAACACACTAAATTTATTTTATACATTATAAAAATGATACCTAAATTATTTTTGACTTATAGACATCATCTATACTTCAATCCAATACACGATGTGACTGGTATGACTCAAATTGGGTTTTTTTCAGTTTAAAAATGAAATTATAGTTAAATACATGTGTCACTAACTAAAAATCTAGAAAAACCTCCCATATTGTCTCAATACTTAAGTATAATGATCCTCAAGTCATTTTTGACATGTAGATATCAACCAAACATCAATCTGATACCCAGTGTGACTGATATTACTCAAAGTGTGTGTTTTTATTCTAAAATGACATATTAGTTCATAACACACTTCTCATAATTAAAACTTGGAAAATGCACTCTGATTATTTTGATACATTAGTAAAATGATCCATAAATAACTTTACACATGTAGGAATTGTGACTCCCTGAGTTTTTAAAATGTAAAACTATGGTTGATGGCATATGATATACACAACAATGAACCCAAACAAAGAATGAATATTTAAATATGATTGTTTTTTCTTTTCTGTTAAATTTTTAGATATAATTAGGATTAACTACTTTATAATATATATATATATATATATGTCTTACGCAACATAAATATACTGATAAATTCTTTGTAAATAATCATTCAGTTTTTTCAAGTAATGTCATTTAGCTCTTCAAAATACTTTTTCTCCAAAAAAGTTATTTATTTTTATTAAAAAATATTATAATTATTTTATAGAAAATTTAGAATATTTATATTATAAAGTTATTTCCATTTTTTATATAATCATAAAAATAATTAAATTGGGGTGAAATTTTGGGTTTTTTTGAAAAATATTGATTTTTAGAGAATAATAAAAAATATGGGTTTTATGTAAAAATTCAATTATTTAGATAAATTAATTACATAAAAGTCCCAATATTATTTTAATTTGTTTTAAAGTAAAGATATGAATTATTTATTAATATTTAAATCAAAAAATTTCATTTAAATCATCTTTATACTAGATTTTTGTTTTTTTTAGGATTAAAAACACATTTTTCTAAAAACTATATTAAAATAAATAATCTTTCTCCATTAATATTAATTAAAAACCCATAATAAAAAAATATTTAAAACAAATTTTTAGATTTTATGTCTATATTTATTAATTTAAATTCATATAATAAATATTACTATATATGGTGGTAAAGTAAAATCATATTTTTCGTGAAAAATTATTTTTTCAGAAAAAAATTTATATCTTGATTAAGAGTTTTATTTTAAATTAATTTATTAAAAATATTTGAATTAATTTTTATAAAACCGATTAAATATTTTTAATCAAAATAAATAATATTATCTAATAACTTTAATGTTATTTTATGACAATAGGAATAGTAATCATAGTAAATATTTTTTACAACATTAAAATGAGAGAAATATGTTTATTGAGGGTAATAATAATTTTACTTGGTCTAGGATAAAATTTAAGATATTAGTGTACTATATATATTAATTTCAATATAACAATGAATATATATTTTTTACTTTATAAATGAATAAATAATTATTTTGATAAAAATTAAATTGTGATACGTAAAAAAATAAATTGTATTTGGGGTAAAATATATTTTTAATGGAAAAATTACATTTTTTATTTATTCATAAAATATTGAAATAAATTTTATTTTAATAAAATATTATTATTAAATACTTCTACACCCCAATCATCCACGATAAGCTTTTATTTGAATAATAAAGTAGCGTGTGTTGTACGCAACATCATGTTCTAACACACCACAACCAATCAATCTAGTTGTTATGAATAGTAATACCAGTTTTTTAAAATTTTATAAATTTTATCATTCAAAATGGACATCATTTTTGGATTCGGAATATAGAAATTAGCTTCCAGAGAATTTTTGGTATTTTTTGGAAAACTTTTAATTTTTGATGAATAGTGAATCACACAGAGTTATAGTTTAATACATAATTTTTATTTAAATAATTATTTATTTTATTTAAATTTATTTTAGGTCAAAAAAGATACATAATACCTATATATGATTAATGTAATTCATTGGACTTATTTTATAATAATTTAGATATATAAAAAGTTTATTAAACTTTTCACGTCTTTTACCCACCTCCTATGAGAATTTGAAAATTCACATAAAAAATAATTTTACCACTTTTGTGTTTGGAATTTCAGAAATATGAGAGACACAGTAGACATAAAAAAATTAAAATGTGGTACAATATGATGAAAATAATTTTTTTTGAATAGTTACTTTTTACTTTTATTTACCACGGTTAAAAGCAAATAGGGTATTTAAGGCTAAGAATGATATTATTATTATCATAACACATGTCCTAATTATATTGGATAAGTATAGTTAGACCCAAAACAGCCTTAGGAATAAAATATAAAGCTATTTCGTCCACTTGGATTAGATTAGGACACTTATTATTATTATTTTTAAAGAAGAGTTAAAAGAGTTAAAATCAATGTTTAATAACTAAAACATTTTTAATATAGGGTTATACATAAGACAAATTCTACTATAAATATTCATTATAAATATAAAAATCATTCCTCAATTATGTTATTATATTTACATTTTTTAGACATTAAATAATTTAATTTATTTATGACAAAATGATGATGCAATAATTACCTTATTAATGAAACATTAAAATAATTGATATTATAAATATCAAAATAAATGTAATTTGAGACTTCTTATGAATTCCAAAAATTTTATAGGTTAATATGACATATTAATGTTTTTTAGATGAATTTCGTTCGATGTAATAATGCTGTTATTAATTTATAAAAAATTACCAAATAGGGTCAAAATTGACATAAAAGAGTTTTTAAAACCAATATTATATTATTAAATGATATTCTATACCTAAAAATCTATGGTTTGGCCAAAGGACTTATATAGTGATAATTGTATCATTAATTAAGCACTTGTGGTTCTCTTGGAAGTATATAGTATGTTTCTTAAAAATATAATATAAAAATACTAAGACACATGGTAAATGTGAAAATATTATACTAAGAGTTAAATATAAACGAAAAGGTTAATATGGTATCCTATTCCTATATAAAATCTATTGGATGAAAGGACTTAGACCCATCCCCACCCTAGATTCAAAATAAGTCATTTTGGAGCCATTATAAACATAAATGATTTTATTATAAATATTATTTTATGTTTTTCCTAAGGCTCCCCTCACCACTCTTACAAAAGGGAACATCCCCTTCTCTCTAATTCACACATTCAAAGCCATTTGAATCGGCCAACCCCTACCCAAATACCCTCTCAACTATCCTCCCTTCATCCTAGAGGCATTACATTAGTCATAAATCCATCCTATGGATCCCTTTTGATCAAATCAAAAGAAAGAACCCGAAGAACAGGTAAATATTTCATCACCACTTTCAAGTTTCTTTCTTATTTCACTTCCTTTTTATTTTTTGTTTAAATTAAAAAATAATAACTCCGTTATATTATATATTCGGTTATGTTATTATAAATATGTTACATCCAAATTCATTATTCTATCCATCCATTGAATGACATGTCACCATACGTGCGTACGTACGGCTTACCGTCTCCACATTATGGTGTAGTTGATATTCCATACATTTTTATTTGAATGGGTATTATAATTAGGATTAATTTATTTAAATAATAAATATAAAATGATAATTAATCTATATATACGATATACCATCCAATTATATAAGAGTTTAATATCAGAATAATGACATTATCGCTCGTGCGTACGTACGGATTACCGTCTCCATGAATGCGATGAGATTTATTCCCCATCATATCCATTCAAGACTAATTCTCATTATATTTTTAAAAATAATTTATAAAGACTTGATATAATTATTCATATGAATACGATACATCCCATCCATAAAAAATATGACTCACATAACCAAGAAGATAACGGAAAACGAATCTGCTAGCACCCGAAACGACGATAATACTAAGATATAATTAACAAAACAATGTTAAAATATCATATATGATATCATATTAATATATATGATTCATGTATAATTTAGTAAAAAATATTTCACCATTATACAAGAGGTTAACCTACCCTCAACCAAGGAAAAGTAAAATTTAATGGTTTATTTCACAATCTCTTCATTATCCGAGGTTGCTTATACGTAATTATCTATTGGGACCTCTTTATCATCCACATCCATGTTTCTTAAAAATGAATTTCAAAACATTATTACTATTTTATAGACTATGGTTTAAAGTCATTTATTCCATTTTTTGAATTGTTATAAGATGTTTATAAAGGAATCATTCCATCATTTTCCAAACAAGTTCCTTTTTAACATCTTCGACAAAATTTAGTTAAGAATGTCATTTTTTAACTTATATGGTGGTTCAGGCTATTTCCACCATTATAAAATCGTCGAAGCTTCCCTTACAAGCTTATTATAATATTTTTAAAGTAATTGTTTTTTTAGTTATTTTAATTTTAAATGATTTCAAAAAAGAGATATTTCTCTCAAATAGTTTTGATTTCATCTATGTCAACATCCTATGATGAATTTTAATCGTATTTGAAGTTGATTTTATTATGATACAAAACATCTATACTGTATTGAAGGATTTGGGATATGTTTGACTATGGATGTGTTATTTTTATAACATTCATGATTTATGGAGAATTTATTGACATTTCTTAAGCTAGTTTTAATATAGATGATTATGTTATGTTTAAACCTATTCATATGAGGATTGCATTGGACTTAGTAAGTGAAGGGTGGAAGCTGCTATAGCTCCTCGATGCATCAGTAGGTATCATGAGACAAACTAGTATCTTGGCACAAGTAAATGAAACAATATTATTTTTAATCTTGGAATAAATCCATGACTATGTGGTTATGAAAGTCTGGAATTATGCATTCCATCATTATGAACATGGCTATTGATATTGCATGTGATTATTCGACTAGTAGAATATCCATGTGTGTAAGTAAATGGAATTATTTGATTTTATCTTTTCCATATTATGCTGATGGTCATAGTTTAAAAGGATTTTGTTTTAGTCTTATACATTCCCTTAAATGTTTATTCTTATTTAGGAATGTTTCCGCTATATTATTATCCTTACTGAGCATCTGAGCTCACACCATTCTATGTTTTATTTCTCCCAGGATGCGACGAAGTATATTATGACTGACCTATAGGGATAGTCTGAGGGGATATGAGTGTGGTATAAGGAAACAATGTTGTTGTAATTTTTCATTTTATGATGTAATGTAAACTTGATGAATATATCTTGTACTTCTAAGGCTACTAAACTAATAGGTCTTTAGAGACATGATCTTTTGTGATCATGAAAATGTTATGTAATATCGCATCAACTCTGGGTAACCGGGGTCAGGGCATTACAGTTGGTATCAGAGGATGATTAGTAAAATCCTTGGAATCTTGATTTAGAAAAACTCTGATTAGATAACATAACCCTAAGATAGTATTTGACGATTATTATAGAAGAACTTCCTAGAAATTTGGTATTGTAGAGATGTTGTGAGTTTTCTAGGAAATACATCCATGTCAGGATTCAAATATGTAGAGGAGGCTCTGGAACAGATATACCTAGGGGTAAAACCCAAAAACACTACTTTGAGCGAGACTCAAATGGGAACTGGTGCACGACAATGGGCCTTTCTGCACTCATTGTTATGAAACTCTATGGGGATATGCTTAGGATAATTGTCATTTTCTTTAAAAACCATTATGAATGGATTATGAGTATATACTTCCTCAAAGGAAATTTTTTTATGATTATGGATTCTCTCTATAAACGGTTTAGTTTATGTCAAGAGTTTTACAAGTTTGGATTTATGTATTTCCATTCATAAACTAATCTAGTTTATGAAATTGTTTATAAATTTTGCCTAGTAGAAAGAATAGAACCCATATCATTGCATGAACTCCATGTAGGGATTTACCTACTGCCCAAGATAATTATAGTGGAGCTGATGATACAACTGGTGCTGATCAGCTTATCACCATACTGGGACAACTCACTCAGGTTATGAATAATAACCATACCCGTATGGAGAACCATGATCCAATTAATGGAGGATCAATGTTATATCACTTTATGAGGAAAAAACCACCAACATTAAATGGGGCTAAAATTCCACTAGTAGCTGAGAAATGGTTAAATTTCATAGAGAAAATAGTTTACGCCTTGGGGAGTAGCGAAATAGAAAAAGTTGTCATGGAAGTTTACCGCCTCACTAGAGATGCAGATCAATGATGGTCATTTATTCAAAACACGAAGAAATATGATGAAGTATATAATATGGAATGGAGGTATTTAAAAGATATTTTCTTAGAAAAATACTTTCCTCATGACCATCAAGCGAATATGGAAAGACAATTTCAGATTCTAAGGCAAAAGGATGATGAGAATGTTGCAAAGTATGAGTCTAACTTTACATGGTTAGAAAGGCATGCTGAAGATTATATACATAACCCAAGAAGTATGATTTATTGTTTTATTGATGGGTTAAAACCATTTCTCTACCTAGAATTAGTCTCACAATCATTCTCATCATACGAAGATATTATCTCATGTGCTATCAAGACAAAAAAGGAATTATCTAAGTCTTATGAATCTAAAGAAAATCAAGTGTAGAAGAGATCTATTGATCACTCTGGATATGGAAATAAGGGGAATAATGGAGAAGTTTAATAACCATCCTATAGTAAATGTGTGAAGAAACACCCTGGTACTTGCTTGAAGGGAATGAGAGTCTGTTACATGTGTGGTGAAAAAGTCCACCAAGATCATGATTGCAAGGGGAAGAAACAAGATACTGATGTTCAATGATACAAGTGCAGGGATATGGGAAATTATGCAAATGAATTTCCTAAGCTTTAGGGAAACTTACCTCAGAAAAGGCCAAGGGATCAAGGATAAGCTTTTTTGATCACTACTACTGAGGTTGACGATATGAAAGATGTGGTGGCAGGTAATCTAATGGTTTCATCAAGTTTAGCCAATGATTTATTTGATTTTGGATCATTGCATTGTTTCATATCTTCCCAGTTTGATAAGAAAATTAGATATTTCCAATTTGATTTAACAAGGTAGTTGTTAGTTAAAACTCCTAATGGATGTATCATTTCAACAAATTTTTGTGAATCAATCAACATTAGGACATATAAATATTTTTTATCTGCTGATCTCATATCCATAGCCATGATTTATTTTGATATAATACTCGTTATGGATTGGAATTTGGACCATGAAGCAAAAATGTATTGTAAGGAGAAGGAGGTTACTATTTTTGATGATGATAATAAAGGACGCCTTATCTTTAGAGTAGATTCATCACCACCTAATTCTTATCTAGATCCACCCCTAACAGCTCAGCTAAATTAAATTATTGGGGAGGAAGAGAATGAAATAACTGTGGGTGAGGAAAAGAATGTTAAAATAGAGGATATACCTATTGTGAAAGAATATGTTGATGTGTTTCTGGATGATTTACTTGGACATCCACCAGAACGAGAAATTGAGTTTTCCATTGACTTAATTTCTGGATCAAGTCTTATATCGAAGACCCCTTATAGAATGGCCATTGTGGAATTAGTGGAACTAAAGAAACAACTACAATAATTGATTAATAAGGGATTTATTCTCCCTAGTGGTTCTACATGGGGAGCCCATGTCCTTTTTGTTATGAATAAAGATGGATCTATGAGGTTGTGCATTGACTACAGGGAATTCAATTCTATAACAATAAAGAACAAGTATCCCCTACCTCACGTTGATGATTTATTCAACCAACTTTATGGAGCTCAATACATTTCAAAGATTGACCTTCGATCTGGATATCATTAGTTGTGCGTGAAGAAGGAATACATTCTAAAGACAACATTTCAAACTAGGTACAGGCATTACGAGTTTACAGTAATGCCTTTTGGATTGACTAATGCACCCTCTATCTTCATGGATCTAATGAACAGAGTTTTAAAGGAATATCATGATGAATTTGTACTATTATTTGTTGATTAAATCTTGGTATACTCCAAAATATAAAAAGATCATTAAAATTACTTGCACATTATCCTAAAGACTCTTAAATGACATGAGTTATATTGGATGTTTAGCAAGATTGAATTCTGGCTTCAAGAGATTTATTTTAATGGCTATATTATATCTAAGGATAGAATATATTTTTATCATTCTAAGACAAGTGAAATCCAAAAATATCCAGCACCAATGAGAATAACCTAGGTATGTAGTTCTATTGGTTTAGCTGGTTATTATTGACATTTCATCCAAAATTATGCCCGATTGGCTAACCAATTAACGAAGCTCGCACTCAAAGGGGTTAAATGTCTTTGGAAAAAAGAGTGTGAATAATGTTTTGAATAATTATAGAGAAGATTAGTCAATTCTCCTATCTTGATTCTACCATCGAGGAATGATGGCTTTTTATTTATAGTGATGATTCAAAGAAAGGACACGGTTGTGTCCTTTTGCAGAATGATAGGGTTATTGCCTATGCATCATGACAGCTAAAAAATCATGAGAAAAACTATCCTACTCATGATCTTGAGGTATCAGCTATAATCATTACATTGAAGATTTGAAGACACTATCTCTATGGTTAAAAATGTGAGATATATATTGATCACAAGAGTTTGAATTATATTTTCTCAAAAAAAGAACTCAACATGAGGCAAATGTGATGGCTTGAACTACTCATGGATTATGATTACACTATACACTACCACCCAGGTAAGGAAAATAAGGTAGCAGATGCATTGAGCAGAAAATATCATAGAGTTTTGACCAAGATGAGAGTTGAAAAGGATCCTATATACATGGATCTAGTAAAGATAGATATGGGAATAACCATGGAAGGTGAAACATCAATAATTTTTCAAATGGTATCCAAATCATCTTTACTATAAAATATAAAGAGTTCTCATAACGGTGATGAAGTGTTTCAAAAGAAGATAAAAGATTTGAATGATGGGATATTGAATGACTTTGTCTATGAAGATGGAAATTTTAAATTTGGGAAGAGACATTGTGTTTCCAATATACCTGATCTAAAAAGATAATTGTTAGATGATGTTCGTTGCTCCAATTTTTCTATACACCCTGGGATAACCAAAATGTATATTTATTTGAAGGAGCATTTTTGGTTGGACAATATGAAGAGGAAGATTTGTAATTTTGTGTCAAGATGTATGGTTTGTCAAAAAGTGAAAGCTGAAGGAAACATCCTATAGGAGTCATGAAACCTCTTCCCATACCTGAGTGGAAATGGGATAATATTATGATGGAAATTTCAATGGGACTACCAATGAATCCTAGATGGAATGCTGAAATATGGGCATTATTAATCATATTAACAAGTCAGCACATTGTTATGCTATAAGAGAAGATTTACCACTTGAATGATTGGTAAGAATATATATTAACAAATTTTTTCTGCTTCATGAAGTACCAATGTCGATTGTTTCTGATCATGATCCATATTTTACTTCAAGATTCTTGAAAAGGATTCAGAATTCCCTAGATACTGAACTTCGTTTGAGCACTTCCTACCACCCCCAAATTGATGGAAAATTAAAAAGGAATATTCAAATGTTATAAGACATGTTGAGATCATGATCACTTGACTTTCAAGGTATGTGGGATCAATATTTACCTCTGGTAGAATTTTCATATAACAATAGTTTCCATTAAAGTATTCAGATTGCACCATATGAAGCATTATATGGAAAGAGATGTCGCACACCAACCTGTTGGGATGATAATGGTGAAAGAAAACTTTTAGGCCTAGAAATTGTTGAGTAAACGATGGAAAATGTGAAGGTAATCCAAACCCACATCAAAGAAGCTCAAAGTACGAAAAGGATCTATGCCGATAACCGAAGGAAGGATTTGGAATTTCAGGTAAGAGATCATGTTTTTTTAAAGGTATCTCCACAGATGAGTGTTATACATTTTGGTATAAAGGGTAAATTAACTCCCAGATACCTTGGACCTTCCGAAATTCTAGAATGAATAGGGGTTGTAGCTTACCATTTGGGAATGCCTCCAAGTCTCTCCAAAGTTCACGATGTGTTCCACGTATCACTGTTGAGAAAATACATGCCTGACCCAATGCATGTACTTGCCTATGAGGAATTTGAGCTGGAACCCGATCTGTCTTATTGCAAAGAGACAATCAGGATTCTTGATACCAGAGAACAAGTGTTGATAATCCGAACGACACATATGGTACATGTTCTATAGAGAAACCATAAATTGGAAGATGCAACGTGGAAAACCGAGGAACTTATGATGAAGAACCACCAGAGTCTTTTTATATAGTAATATTCTAGAAATTTCTAGGATGAAATTATTTTATGGAGGGGAGAATGTAACACCCCAAGCATCCACGGTACGCTTCTCTTTGAATAATACAGTTGTGTGTGTTGTATGCAACTTTGAGTTCTAACACACCACAACCAATCAAACTAGCCATTTTGAACAGTAATACCCATTTTTTGAAATTTTTTGAATTTATTCTTTCAAAATGGACTTCATTTATGGATTTGGAATATCGAAATTAGCTTAGGGCAAATTTTTGGTATTTTTATAAAATCTTTCAATTTTTGATTAATAGTTAAAAACACTGAGTTATTGTTTAAAACCAAATTTTTATTTAAATAATAATTTATTTTCATTAATTTTATTTTAGGTCAAAATAGATACATAATACATATATATATTCAATTTAATTCATTGGAGTTAGTTTATAATAATTTTAGATATATAAAAATTTTATTGAACTTTTATCCGTCTTTTACCCACCTCTTAGGAGAATTAGCAAATTCACATAAAACTTAAATTTACCACTTCTGTGACTGGAATATCAAAAATCCAAGATACATGGTTGATATCAGTTATAAAAATGAAATTCAATAAGATAAAAATTATTTTTGGTAAATAGTAACTTTTACTTTTATTTACCACTGTTAAAAGTGAATAGGGTATTTAAGGGTAAAAATGATATTATTATTACACTAACACATGTTCTATATCTATTTTATAAGTATACGTCAACCAAAAACAACGTTAGTTATAAAATATGAACCTCTTTGGTCCACTCAGATTAGATTTGGACAGTTAATATTATTTTATTTAAAGAAGAGTTAAAAGTGTTAAAATCAAAGTGTAATAAATAAAACATTTTTAATATGTGGTTATACATAAGAAAAATTAATCTATAAATTTTCATTAGACATCTAAAAATATTTCCTACATAACCATATATTATATATATTTTTTAGACATTAAATAATTTAATTTATTTGTGACACAATGATAATGCCGTCATTACCTAATAAATAAAATATTAAAATAATTGATATTATTAATATAAAAATAAATGTAATTTGATACTTTTATTGAATTATAATAATTTTATATGTTAATATGACATATTAAAGTTGGTTATATGAATTCTTTTCGAAGTAATAATGCTATTATGAATTTAGAAAAAACAAAATACCAAATATTGTCAAAATTGACATAAACGAGTTTTTAAAACAAATATTGTATTACTAATTGATATTCGATTCCTAAAAGTCTACTGTTTGGTAGAAGGAGATATATGATGATATTTTTATCATTAATTAACCACTTGGGGTTCTCTTGGAATAATATAGTAAGTTTATTAACCATATAATATATAAATAAAAAGAGACATGATAAATGTCAATATATTTTACTATGAGTTAAATATAATTGATAAGGTTAATATAGTGACCTAAACCTGTCTAAAATATATTGGTTGAAAGGATTTCGACCCATACCTACTCTAGCCTCGAAATAAGTCATTTTGGAGCAATTATAAACCGAAAATGTTTTTATTATAAAGTAATATTTTATGTTTTTCATAGGGGTCCCCTAACCACTCTTATAAAAGGGCAGTCCACCTTCTCTATTATTCACAAGTTCAAATCCATTTGGATCGGAAAAACCCTTCCTAAATACCCTCTAAATTATCCTATCTTCATCCTAGAGGCATTAATTTAGTCAGAAAGCCAACCTAAATATCCTTTTTGATCAAATCAAAAGGAAGATACCGAAGAAGAGGTAAATATTTCATCACCTCATTCATGTTCCTTTCTTATTCCACTTCCTTTTTCTTTGTTGTTTACATTATAAAATAATAACTCCAGTATATTAAATATATTGTGATATTATTATAAATATGGTACAACCAAATTCATTATTCTATCCATCCTTTGAATGACATGCACCATACGTGCGTACGTACTGCTTACCGTCTCCACATTGTGGTGTAGTTGTTATTCAATACATAGTTATTTGGATTGGTATAATAATGATGTATAATTGATGTAAATAATATATATAAAATTATACTTATTTTGTATATATGATATACCATCCAATTATATAATATTTTAATACCAAAATAAGGATATTGTCACTCGTGCGTCCGTACAGATTACTGTCTCGCCGAACGTGATGAGATTCATTCCCCATCATATCCATTCAAGATAAATTTTAATTAGATGATTAAAAATAATGTTTAAAGACTTGATATCATTATATATATGAATAAGACACATCCCATCCATAACAAATATTACTCAGATAAAAAACAATATAAAGGAAAATGAATCTGTTATCACCCGAAACAACGATAATACTAAGATATTATTAACAAAGCAATATTAAAGGATCATAGATGATATCATATTAATGTATACGATTATTTTATAATTTAATAAAAATTATTTCACCATTATACAGTAGGTTAACCTACCCTCAACCATGTAAAATTATAAGGTAAGGGTTTATTTCACAATCTCTTCATTATCCGAGGTTATTTATACGTAATTATCTACTAGGACCTCTTTATCATCCACAACCATGTTTCTTAAAAATGTATTTCAAAACATTATTAATATTTTATAGAATATGAGATAAATTCATTTATACCCTTGTTTTACTTTTTCTAATATATTTATAAAGGAATATTTCTGGCATTTTTCAAACAAGGTCCTTTTTAACCTTTTCGACAAAATTAAGATAAGAATGTCTTTTTTTAACTTATACGGCGGGTGCGGTTATTTTCCACCATTATAAAATCATCGAAGATTCCATTAAAAGATTATAAGAATATTTTAAATGTAAATTTTTTCATTTATAATTATGTGACTTTTAAATGATTTAAAAAGAGAAGTATTTTTCTCAAATAGTTTTTATTTCATCTATGTCAACTTCCTTTGATAAATTTTATGCTTATTTGAAGTTGATTTATTATGATACAAAACATCCATATTTTATTGAAGGATTTGTGATATGTCTGACATTGGATGTGTTATATTTATACAATTTATGGTTTATGGAGAATGTATTGACATTTTGTATGCTAGTTTTAATACGAATGTTTATGTTATGTTTAATCCTGTTCATATGAGGAATGCGTTGGACTTTGTAAGTGATGGGTGGAGCCTGCTATAGCTCCTCGATGCATCGATAAGACTCATGAGACAATCTAGTGTCTTAACACAAGGCCTTGAAAAAATATTATTTGAATTCTAGGCACAAGGCCTTAACTATGTGGTTATAAAAGTCTGGCGTTATGCATTCCATCATTATGAAAGTGGATATTGATATTGCATGTGATTATTAAACTAGTAGAATATCCATGTGAGTATGTAAATGGAATTATTTGATTTTATCTTTTCCATATTATTAGGATGTTCAACGGTTAAAAGGATTTTTTTAGTCTTATACATTGCCTTAAATGTTTATGCTTATTTATGAAGGTTTCTGCAATATTGTTATCCTTACTGAGAATCTGAGCTCACCCCAATTAATATTTTATTTTTCCTAGGATGCGAAGAATTATTTAATGACTTACCTGTAGAGATAGTCTGAGGGGATATGAGTGTGGTCTATGGAATCAATGTTGTTGTAATTTTTCATTTTATGATGCAATGTAAATTTGATGAATGTATCTAGTACTTTTAAGGCTACTAAACTAATCAGTCATTCGAGAATTAATATTTTGTGATCATGCCAATGTTATGTAATAATGCACCGACTTTGGGTAATTGGGGTCAGGGAAATACAAATTGTATATATTAAAAATAAATTATAAAATAATTTTTTGAAGTGAAATGTAATTTTTATAAGGGTCTAAAAGATATTTTTTTAAAAAAAACTTTTATTTTCCAGAAATGGGGATTTTAATTAAAAAGTTAAATTAATAATATTAATATAATTTTTTTGAAAATATATGTGTCATTTTTTGAATCAGGACATTATAATTATCCAATGGTTATTTTTTATTATTTTCTGAAAATATTAAATTTTCAGAAAAAAACTAAGTACAGTATTAGCATACGATATGTATTATGACATCATAATGTCCCAAAAGTGTTTTAATGTATAATATATATGGTATCCATAGAAAAATATATATTTTACCTTCAAAATAATGTGTTTTGAGGTTATTTTATTATTTTTATTAATCCTTTATGAATCCCTTAATATCAATATTATATATGAAGGTTTTAAAATCATTTCTTCATAAACATGACTCACTTACACATCATCAAATGTAATATTTTAATTATTTTAGTCCATTATCATAAACATTAATTAAAACCTCTTTAGTTTGGAAAAAATAATTGGAAAAAATGTTCTGTTTTGTGGTTTTGACTATTTAATTTTATAGATTCCACAACTTATGTTTAGGAAATAATAAAGAACGCCTCTCTATTTCACTATATAAACTAACCCAAAATCTCATTCCAATTAACTAAAAAAATATGTAAAATATCTGTTCTCTTCCCTAACCCTTATATATTCTTAATAATGTCCCCCAAATTTATTTAGAAGTGCTTCCCAATCTTTTGGAATCACCCTCTAAATGTAAGGGGTCTGCCTCACTTCTTTCTATTCAAGGACCTCTTTTATGTTGTGCCTATTAATATCCATTTTTTTATGGTTTGGGTATATTTTTATGCATACCTATTACATTAAATTTTCTATAAATAGGATTATATAATCCTTTCAATCTCATTAATTTCTATAATGAACATTTATGTATGCCTGTTACGTTGTTGAAATTGTCTGGCGATTTTCTATACCAAAAGTAAGGTAACATTCTATCCGGTTTTCAATTAATGAAACTTCTTTGTAATTATCCATATAAATATAATTTTTTTATATGTTAATAAATTTATAATCATCCCTATAATTTCAAATTTATTTTCATTTAATGATAGGTTATTTATCTCATCTAATTTTGACCTTTACCTAAGTTGTTACATTGATAAAATTTAGTAAGGGATACTTTCCTTCTTCTCTTTATTCAAACAACTTATTCATTTTATAAATTCTGTTTCCAATTAATAATTTCTTATATGTTTATCCACTTCCTTATTTATATCTATTAGATTTAAAAATTATGAGATACCCATTTCTGTCTCATTAAACCATTTTAGGAATCATGAAGTTTTTCCATTATGCTATCAATATTTCACAATGATTTTTCAGGACAAACCATTATATTAATAATACCATATCTTTTTCCACTCAAGGCTATTAAACTAAACAAAAATGTACTCATTTTATTTTTTAATACCATGTATGAATTCGAAAATCCTTTATTGATGGATTAAAAGTGGGGTATTATGATCCTATATTTAATAATCTATGTAGAACACTTACACATGTACATGATATGAATGATATGGGTGAACCCATAATTATATAGTTCTCTGATGCATTATGTAATATTTTATTCTCATGAGACTTCATGCAAGGGATTAAAGAGTCAAATTAATACATCACATGACCTTTTCCACCATGTTATGATGTCTTGACAGTCATCCTTAACCTAAGTTTATGATTCCATGATTAAAGTTGTTTGAACATTCCCATGTTCTATTTATGTTAACACACTATATCATACCTTTTTGTTCATGTTTATGATCCTCATACCATTTCTATTCCATTTATATTCATATTTTCTAACATGTTATAATTTCATCATGTTGTGATTTTTTTATATTGCTATAATGGGCCTTATAGTTCACTCATTTATTATGTATGTCCCCAGGTTATCTCATGTAGTATTAGAGGAATGAATAATTCTAAGAGAATGTTGAAGATGTTTTCAATAATGTTGTTGTATCCCATGTTCATAATGTTATTATTTGTACCTGACTATTAAAGAGACTTTACTTATCGATCTTTTGGGTTGTACAAAGCGTATTATTATGTAATAAATCATGAGTTAATGTGTATTAACAACCAGGTTTGTAATAGTTGGTATTAGATCGAGGTTTTGTTATTTTTGGTATTAGGATTAGGAAACTCTAGAAAAATCCTTAGGGATAAGAATAAACATAAGAAAAAATTCCTTAATTTTTGTAATACATAAGGGAAGTGGTTTCCAAGAAAATACATACATATCTAGATACTACAAGTGGATGTGGATCTAGAACTGATGTACCTTGGGGTAACACCTAAAAACACTATATTTAGAGAGACTCTATTAGGAACTATTACATGATAATGGGCCTTGTTTCTTTTCTGGTATGATACTCCCAGGGGATATTATTTTGTAATCTCAAAAGATAATTATGAACCACTATTAAGGGAACTAGAATGATCATAAGAGTCTATGTTATGAAATAGATAATGGATTACTTATATTAAAGCCTAGAAAATCATATTTTAAGGACATACATGTCAATTTATGTTATACCTTTAATGATATTGGATTATTATTTTTCTATTTAACAGTTTAAATTACTCATCCCCAATTTTCTCTTTTTTAAGTAAATGGATAGATATAAGAGGAAACGAGTCCATAAACAATGTGATGGGTAATGTGATGAATTAAAAAATCAGATAGTGAACATTATGGGATCTCAAGTAAGACATCGTATTATTATGAAAAAAAATAGTTATCAAAAATCAAAATTAATTACTAGAACATTGTTGAATGTCCAAATACATCAAATAAGAGGAGAATGAAGTCTTAAGGAATTTTATCTATTAAATGAAGTACTAGATTTTAGAGTTATACCAATGAGCCTATAATAATTTTTTTTCATAACCCATTGGTATATATCCTTTATAGAAAGTCCCTTTTAGAGACCCTATACTAATATTTTTTTCTATTACTATTGGTACACCACCCTTGTAAAAACCTTATATCAATGGTTTAAGAAACATTTTTGGTATAGTTACCTTTTAGAGACCCTATACCCACAATTTTGTTCATAATCATTAGTATTGAACCCCTATAGAGATCATATACCAATAATATTGGTAAAATCGTAGGTATAGGTCCCAAAAATCAGGATACCTATACAGAAAGTATAGAGAAATTTCGGTATAGGTAACCATAATTTTTATGGTTTATTTATTCAAATAACATTAAATACATCAAAAGTGAAATTAAATTTAACTATACAGGCATATATTTATCAAATTGGGTTAAAAAATTCATCATAGCTTAGTGGTTTTGTCATTTGAATATATAAGGGAATTGTTGGGATAAAAAATAATATTAATATTATTTTTACATTACATATACCAATGGTTTGGGAAAACTATTGGTGTAGGTTTTTCATATGACCTATACCAATGGTTTCTAAAAAAATATTGGTATAGGATTATACCAACACTAGAATATCCAACACCCCATCCAATCCATTGGTATTGGTTATACCAAGGGTCTGGATACCTATACCAGTGGTTCAAAATAGTTGATATAATATTTTTTTTTCAAGTAGTGAGAAGATGATGGAAATAAGATTCAATTTCTTAGGTGTAAAAAATATAGAAAGAGGTGCCAATGGAAATCAAAAAAATAACTCTAAGTTGTTTTAAGTGTAGTTAATTAAGGAAGAAAGTATTTAGTTTCCATTAAAAAATTAATATTATGATAAAATAGAATATATTACATTATAAAACACCCCTTTTTTGATCAATTCATTGTGTGTAGAGAATATGTGATTTATCTAAGATAATTCCCTAATTCAGGGGTCAAATCATAAACTAAGGAAGGACCTACGCTATGGAAATTTTTGAAGTGTAAGGATTAAAGGGATTATTTATTGGTATTTTAGTGTTATGTTGTAGGATTAGTATATCAATGGAATTCTTGATATTAGAATCATCAATCATCTATGTATTTTTTTGAAGTATCTTTTCTCCAAATATTTGAAATATTTGTCAAATGGTACCGATAACCTATAAAAGTGATATTATGATATGTTTATTGATAACCCTTAGTATATGTTTGTTGATGGGATAAACCTAAAGAGTCTTGGGATGATATATCTGCGGGTAATATTATGTTTAAAATAATTGAAACAACTTTTAAGGATTTCAGTGATGGAAGTAGAATATGATTAAGGATATTTTTTGAAACATGTTACCAGATATTTATTTTATTTTGAGGTTATTAATAATATTTCAAGAGGTGTTTTATTTGGTAAATGTATATATAAACATTAGTATTATTTAATAAGAACACTACTATGTTTTTAGATGTGTAAGATAAAGGTTATGAAATAACCATTGAGGTTAATACATTATTTAATTTTGAGGTTATATGTGTTATTTGGGATATATGTGTATTGATTTAATGAATGATATATGTTAAAAATTTGGATTATTTATGGAATTTTGGATATTAATGTATTAATGTTTATTAATTTTCAATATTATATTCCATTATTCAAAAAATTGATTTATTAAAGAAAGGAGGAATATAATGTAAATATTTGGTAGATTATGTGATCCATTAGATGTTTATTTCAGTGGTTCGGGCATAAAAATCATCTTGAGTATCCATTGTTTGGAGAAAAGACGATATTATAATATAAATTTATTAAAGGATGTAATTATACTTGTCATGAAAGTACATTTAATTATCTACCTAGTATATATGGTAAATTAATTCCTTAAATCTTACAAAATAATATCAAAACCAAAATGTTTTCACATTAAAATCATTTTATAGGAAATGATGGTATTTTAACCCATCACATATTTATGGTTTTGTGGTCATTGACTTTATCCTAACCATGTTCTCTATGAAACTAAATTAGATATTTAGTGTTATTTTTCTCATCCATGTAAATTTTATCACTTCCCAATAATGTTATCCTACATAGGAACCTAATTATGTGACGACATTTTGAATTCCCTTTATCTATTTTAATGTGGATGTTTTATTAACCATTTTTACAATGTGAGTTTTCAATAAATATATTTTCAAGTGTAAAAAAATTTATTACTGAGATTAAGTTTAAATTGTGAGGATGAACCTTATTAAATATTGAAATAATATAACACCCTGAGTTTTTAAATGATAAAACTATGTTTTCTATTGAATTAAATACACGACACTGAATCTAAAAAACAATGATTATTTAAATAGTAATATTTTATCCTTTCAATAAAATTTTCAGCAATAATTATTATTAACTTCTTTATAATATATATATATATATATATTTGTGTTTTTAAATCTTCATAAATTTATTGATGAATTCTTTGTAAATAATAATTCATTATTTTTGTAATGTCCCTTTGTTCTTGAAAAGACATTTTCATAAACAATTATTTTTATTTCTTTTTGAGAAAAAATATAATAATTATTTTACAAAACATTTAGATAATTTATTTGTTAAAATGAATTCCATTTTTGATATAAGAATATAAAAATTAACTTAGGGAGAAATTTTGAGACTTTTTTAGAAAATATAGATTTTTAGTGAATAGGGAAAAACACCGTTTTATTTAAAATTGTCATTATTGTCGATAAATTAAGTAATATAGAAGTCCTGATATTATTCTAATTTGATTTCAAGGAAAAATAAGTATTATTTAGATATATATAATTCAACTAATAACATTTAAACCATATTTATACTAAATTATATTATAATTTTATTTTTAGTCATAAAAACATTTTTCTAAAAACTGTTTTAAAATGCATAATGTTTCTCTATTATAATTAATTAATGTAAAACCTAGTGAAAATGGTTTAAAAAAAGGATTACATTGTATATATATCTTAATTAATTTAAATTCATTTAATTTATATTAATAGTTATATAGTTAACGAAAAATCATCTATTCCGTAAAAATACAGTTTTTGGGAAACTACATTCCATCATGAGTGCCGGTGTTATTTTAAATTAAATTATTCTAACTCTATGAATTAATTTTGAGAAAATTTATTCAATATTTTTAATCATAATAAATAATATTAGGTTATAAATTCCAAATAATTTTTTGACAATATTAATTGTAACTCTTGTAAATATTCATTAAAATGGAAAATAAAGAGAAATAAGTAAATTAAGGGTAAAATTGACTTAACAATTTATAATAAAAAGTAACCATAATATTATGAATATATATTTTCAATTAAATATATTAATTACTATATTTTTTAGTTAATTTTTAAAAGAATAAATATTTATTTTGATAAAAAGTATATGTTTGATACGTTAAAACATAAATAAAAATTGTTGTAAAAAATAACATACTTTTTTTATTAATTAAATAATTATTGAAATAAATTATCTTCTAATATAATAATATTATTAAACAGTATATATTAAATATAAATTATAATATAATTTTAAAAAGTTAAAAAGTAATTTTTATAAAGGTCAAGAAAACTATTTTTTAAAAAAACTAGCAATATTCAATAAATAGGGATTTTAATTTAAAAGTATAATTTATAATATTTTGAAAATTATTTCTAAAAAACGAGCATCATTTTTGTAATCATAAAATCTAAATTATCAAATGGCAATTTTTTAATAATTTTCTGAAATCCTCAAAATTTTGAGTAAAAATTAAATCCAATAAAAGTTTACAATGTGTATTATGACATAATAATGACCCAGAAGTGATGTAATATATTCCATATAAGGTTTAAAAACCAAATATATGTATTCTATTTAAAATAATGTGTTTTTTTGGTTATTTTATTAATTTTATAAACCCTTTTTGAATCCTCTGTAACCTATATTATATTTTAAGGTTTTGAAATCATTTCATTGTAAACATGACTCAATTCCACATCAATTAGGGTAATATTTAAATAATTTTAGCCATTTTACATATAAAATAATTAATAAAACCTCCCATTGTTGAAACTATGGGAAAAACCCATGGGGAGCCTTTTGTTTTTTATTATTTTATTATAGATTCTAACACCAATGTTTTAGAAATGAAAAAGAACTCCCCACGTTTTTCCTATATTTACTCACCCAATATCTCATTAATATTCACTCAAAACCCATTAATCATGTCCTTAATATTACATAACATCTATATATTCATCCCAATGTTCCACCATGCTCTCAATAAGATCATATCAATCTATATAAATCACCATCTCAAGGTAAGGTATCCCCTTAAATTCTTTTTATTCAAACACATCATTTATGTTTTGCCTATTAATTTCAATTTTGTTCATCTTTGTGTCTATTTTTCTATATAAATATGACTGATTTTTTATGTATATGTGATTATATATCATTTAAATCATATTAATATATCTTATTAACATTTATGTACACCCATTATGCTACTGAAATTATCCTGTGATTTTCCTTACCAAAAGTTAGGGACTGTTATATCCTCTTTTCTATTCAAACGCCTTATTTGTAATTATCCTCTTTAATCATAAGAGGTTTTATGGTAATGGTTTTTTATATATCCATTTTCTATCCAATTGATGTTCTATAAATTAGAGTTTATTTATACACTATCATTTTGACCTTTACATAAGTGTTACCATAATGAAATTTAGCAAGGGATCCTTTCCTTATGTGCTTTATTCAAACATCTTCTTCATTTTATACATTTTATTTAGAAATAATTATGTCAGGATATGTTTTTTCCCATCCCTATTAATCTAAATTTAAAATCTAAATGATGATAGACCTCTTCCACTTTTATTAAACTATTTTATTAATTTTTAAGTACTGTGGTTATACTATTGAAATTTTACTAGAATTTTTCTAGGGAAAACCATTATATTGTAAATACCATCAGTATCTCCACTCAAGGGTATTTAACTAGACCTAAACATAATCCATTAGTTGGGTACTTCAATGAATTTATTCCACACTCATTTATCATGTAATTTAATATGATTAAATATGATCCTAGGTAAAATAATCAATGTGGCGCAATTACGCATATACATATTATGAATGTGATGGGCGTGCCTAGAATTATATAGCACTCCAAGGCATTGGGTAATGTTTTAGTCTAATGAAAATTAATTCAAGGGATTATGGAGTGAAATTAATCTATAATTGGACTTTTTCACCATGTTATGACGTCCTGGAGGTCAGTACTGACCTAATTCTATGATTCCATGTTTAAAGTTGTCGCTACATTCCCATGTTTCCTTTATGTTACCATCCTATATCATGCCTTTTTTTTCATGTTTACGAACCTCACTCCTTTTATGTTCCATTTAAATTTCTATTGTATAACATGTAATATTTTTTTCATTTTATTCTTCTTTTATATTCGTATAGTGTGATTTATAGCTCACCCCATTTTTATGTACGTCTCCATGTTATATTCTGCAGTTTTAGAGGACTAATTATTTATAAGAATATGTTAAAGAAGTTTTCAATAATGTTGTTTTATCTAATGTTCATGATGTTATGATATGTATCCAATTAAAAAATATAGTAGACATATAGATAACCTGGGTTGTACTATGTGCATTCAATGGTAATAAATCATGAATTGATGTTTAATAAAGATCATGGTTGTCATATGAATCAACTACACATTAATATGACACATGGTGTGTCTATTATGACTCAAATTTTATGCTTTTAGTTAAAAAATGAAACCTTAGTTCACGATACACTTCAAATATTTAATGCTATCAAATTCACTCATATTTCCTTGACACTCTTGGAAAATGATTCATAAATCATTTATGATGAGTAAAAATTAATCGCACATTAGTCAAAAACATTGTGTGATATATATGACTAGAAATGAATGTTTCCAGTTTTAAAGTGACCTTTTATTAATGCAGTGTCTCATATTTATATTAAATTTATTTATTTATATATTAATTACATAAGAAATATTTTTTAAATAGGTGCATTATTTTCCTCAAGTTGAAATGATTTCTTCAAAAAATTGTACCATGATCAGACTCTTTTGATAGGGCCTCAAGGAAAAAAGACCATATAATATTAATGTTTTTAATATATTTTTTGTACCAATGTAATAATAAAAATTAATTTTTAAAATGGATGTAATATTATGTTATGTTAATGTATTTGTGATGTAAATTTAATTAAAATTAAATATTGTATTTGGTGAGGTAGTACGCTATAATTTTAAAAGAATATTGATGGATCAAGAATATTATTAGTGCTAGTAATATCCTAGATGATGGATTTCTTTTTTATTATATATATTATATCTAATATGGTGATATAGTGTCAAAAAATTCTTCTATGACGATGTGGATTCAGATCTACCGATGCATCCCAAATCACACATAGATATCTACCTAATAGTGGCTGCCAAGTCTTTAGCTATAATCTGGCCTCAATGACACCTCCTTCCACCTTTGACCATTAAAATCCCTAAGAATAGTTGAGTACCTAAGAACTACTAAAGAGGGTCTCTGCTCATGAGGTGATCTAGACACTCTAACTTCTTCTAATGCACATCATTGTCTCCATAGATTGATGAGGGTTGGTAAAGATCATCTATTTTGGGGGTGGATCTATTTTAGCATTCCACATAGCTCATTCAAGTGACAAATCATTCATGAAAATTATTATGATATTACCCAAAATAAAAACAAATTTCGGAACTACACACTTGGGAAATCAAATTCCTAACATACCACTCCACGATAGGGTGGGTGTGCTGAAGGTCGAGTGCCTTATGAAAATATACCCATTAAACATATTTGTAAAGAAGGCACTTGATAGTAAATAACCTTCTTCAAGTGAATTTTAAATAAGGTTCTTTTTTAGGAATCATCATCATAATAACTTGTAAAAAGCTTATTTTAAACAAGTTCTAACTTAAGAAAATTATAAAACAAGCCAATTTTCAAAAAAAGCACCCACACTTCTATTTTTTAAAATAGTTTTTTTAGTTTTTATTTTTTTCTTACATATATATATATATATATAAACAAAACATACA
Source organism: Viscum album (assembly GCA_963277665.1). Taxonomy (NCBI): domain Eukaryota; kingdom Viridiplantae; phylum Streptophyta; class Magnoliopsida; order Santalales; family Viscaceae; genus Viscum; species Viscum album. The sequence continues at coordinate 433,405,620 of OY728121.1, forward strand.
AAAAACTAAGTAGTATTTAATTTTTTTTAAATATGATAGATAATGTAACTAATACGAAATATATAATTATTAATAATTTCTAATAGTTGATAAAAATAATGTAATTAAAAATATATTAAATTTTATATATAAAAATATTTATAATTAATAATATATTAAATAATAATTATTTTATTATTAGTTTAGTCAATAATAATAATAATAATAATATTAATTATTATTAGAATATAATCTTTTTTATTATGAAAATTATTTTTGGTTTATTATAGTTACTACAAATGATACTATTAATCATAATGATGGTGATCATATAATTAATAGAATTATTATTAAATATTATTATTATTATTAAGTAATATATTAATTACTATGACTTCATAAAAATAATATATTAATTGTATTTACTATTATTAATTAGTGGAAAATATTAAATGTTTTCAATTAATTGATTAATTATATTATTATTATTATTATTATTATTGAGTCTTATATTATTATTATTAATTAATATTTTATCATTATTGTTTTTATGAAATTATTTTCATATTTATTTATCTTACATGTTTTATGTGCATGCTTAACTTTTATTTGGAATCTTACTATAATTTATATGTTAAAAGCTCATAGATTTGTTTACTTATTTTAAAGTCCAAATGTTATAATTAATGAAAAACAATTTATATCATTTATATTAATTCCATTTTATTATTTGGATGAAAATATTTTTATTTTCAATTATTTTTTATGTCATTAGTCGATGTTCTAAATTTTATTTTTATTTTATTTATGGCTTATTTTTATAAAAATTCAAACTCGCCTACTTGAAACACAAAAAAAAACTTATTATGCTTCATGTAGGAATGTTTGGAATCCAATAAAATATAAAATATTTGTAAAATCATAATGAAGCTTCAAAACTATAATATAAATATAATAAATAGTTGAAAACATAAAAAAATTTATAAATATAATTAACCATAATTAATTTAAATGACATAAACATTATTGATTAAAGACACAACATTTTCAGTTTTAATCAATAATGATTGTGTAATGTAAATTAATTTTAATTTATTATATTTAGAAATATTAATAATAATAAAATATTATTATTAGTTAAATACGGTTACATGCACATGTAGAAAAAAAGAAAATTCACATATATGGGGACTTGACCACACAAAATAAATCATTGACAATAAATTCATGATAATAATAAATTAATGTTAATCTTATTATAATAAAGACATGATATTTTTAATAAATCCCGAGTAATGGAGTCATGATGATTATATATTATTAAATTTATGATGATAATAATAATGTTAACATTTTATGTGAAAATTAATTTTTTATTATTATTTTTTTGGTATTCATTTTATTTGAAATAAATTTTTATTTTTACAATAAATTTTTTAAATTTAATTTAGAATTTATTTATTATATATTTTATGAAGAATTTTTTTGTAAATTATTTTTTTAACATTACTTTTAATTTCATTTTTTTCATATAGTCATTGTTTGAAATTTCATATAAATTTTAATTATACTATCTTCTATGTGTATAACTTTTTGGAGATAATGTCATGGCACGTCCCCTGGGGTCCATGCTATGACTCCCCCAAGCCCTCCTTCCATAGGCCGGGGGTTGATGTCTAGCATCGAAATGCTGTTTCCCTAAAATTGTGAAGGTAATTCCTTTAATATTGCAAACACACAAACCAATGACATGACAATATAAAAGTAAAACTACAATAGTAAAAGTGGGTGATAAAAGTAAAGAGGGCCAGAATAAAAACCCAACTGAAAGATACAACTACAATTGAAAACACCTCTTGAGATCATCCACCAGGAATCCTACATGAATATTAGGTACAACACATCTCCATAGCTCTTCACGTCAACCCGTCTCCTCCGTGTACCACCCGGTCCTGGATCCTTAAAGTCTCAACCAAGATGATGATCGTCTACACAAGACATAATAAGGTGTTGGAAAATACTGTGTAGGGTTGAGTATAACAATACCCAGTAGGGGCCCCGAGACCCCGAATGTCTACCAAAATTCCACAAAAAAAACCACAAGGCATGACCTCAATCACAAATCACAAAGTAGTGACAACTCACAACAGATATATAACTCAGTGTTCAAGAATAAAGATGATTAGTCTTAATCTATATAATTTTATTACTTAAGGATGTTCCACAACTAAACTATGAATAATTTGTTCCATTTTCAATGCAAACAGGGTCTTATGTCACTAATCCACGATGGGCTGCTATTTGGCTAGTCCTCATTGGGTTGCGCACTACTGATCCACACAGGGTTGCTATGACACTGATCTACACAGGGTCACTATGATGTTGATCCACACAAGGTTGCTATGATGATTATCAAAACATGGTCTCTATGATGCGGATCCACATAGACTCTCTAACATGTGTATCCACCCACGGTCACTATGATGCTGATCCACATAGGGTTTCTCTTCAATTGACAGCCATCCACCTGATTCCCCACACTCAGTGTGCTTGAGTTCTATAGAATCTCACTCCTAAGATATCGGTCATGCCTTAAATTACACGAATTTCCTTAAATGAGTCACCCAAAGTAACTCCATGTCTTAAGAGTTCCAACACGACAGACGGCACATTAATAGGACCATCGGTCTGTGAGTTATAAGTATTTTATTCTGGAGGTCCCTGTTGGATTCAGGTTTGATCCAACCATTCTATAGTCCAACATTCTTCAAAACATAGGTGGAGTATCTCAAATGTAATTTCTTGTTACATGACTTCCATTGCCGTAGAAAATTTTTCAAACAAATGTCTGGTTTGTGAGATACAACCTTTAAAGCATATCTGGGCTGAAAAGTATCTGGTTCTGGTCTGACCCGACCCACCCCGACTTGGGCCAACCTGACCGGGGTCTGACCCGACCCAAACCGGTTATGCCGGCCTACTGGCTAGCATGGCCCGCCAGCGGGGTGGCTCGACCCCTTATTTAAGGCAAACCTGTTCTATGTCCTCAACTTGAGGCGCCACGTGGCGCCAAACCTATCAGTGGGACCCACATGGCGTCGGTCCTCCTCTGTTGTGGCTTGAAGCCATATCCTCATTTCGCAACACGCGATGGTGTTCCACCCTGCTGCTAATGCAGCTGGCCAAGGGATGGCCACCCCTGCTGCTCATTGTGGAACCTACGGGAACCGCCTCTCCACCACAGCTGGTGGGAGCCAGCCACCGCTGTCACCTGCTGGTTCCGGTCGCCGACAGGGCTCCCACGGGCCACCTAGTGAGCTCTGGTGGTCGGTTATTCCAATCGATTGCATCTACAGGTCCCTCAGGGTGCTTCTATCACTGTGTGCCTCCCAGATTAAAGATTTTGATGATGTGAAAACCCTCCCCCAAAGAATGGGACAAAAACCAAAGCGGTGGAGGGTCCAGGACTTGTTCGTTTGTCCTGCGCCCTTCACGTTAGAATCATATCAAGTGGATAGTAAATGAAACTTCACATAGATAATGATTAACCCCATTTAAACTTTACTCTTATCAACCACCCAAATTTTAATATGAATTTCTGATCAACTCATTTCGGTTGATCTGTTTTCATCAAGTTTTTTCAAAGAACGAAGGTTTGAATTTATAAATACTATTGTATTAAAAAAATTTCCTACCTCAAAATCGTAAGAGATATCGCGGTTGTGGGAGAAGAATCCTTGTTCGTTAAAGCCACAGACATTCATCGATCTCGGAATGATTCTTCCAACAATGACATTCAAGCCACTATTCTTCATTGGAGGGGTTGATCATCGACACTTCATAAGATTTCTTCGGTTTTTCATAAAGATTCCTACCACGATCGACCAATCCACATTTTTTCCAATGTTTGAATAATTAAAATTGGGAGCTAAGAGTTTAACTCTCCTTTCAATTAATGGTTCATTAATTGTAGTAATTAATGAACCTCATTAATTAAATGTGGAGTGGTTATACAATTGATGTGCAACTGAGAATTTAATTTCCCTCATTAAAAGTCCAACCACCTTTGTGGTCACAGACACCATCATTCAATAAGAGGTATAAAAATAAAATAACATATCATATTATTTAATTATTATTTTAAAAAAATCCATGAAACTAACTTTTTCCCTCGACCTACACTGGTCAACAATAAGCCACCCTAAAGAGAATCCCTGCATTGCAAATTCATTAGTGCCCTCAGATTCAAATTCCGAGCACTGGTTCAAATGTAAGAAATTCCCTCTTGCATGTTTACTAAACCTACCTTAATGAAATGTTCAAAATTCTTTTCTGGTCACACCGGGCCTCAGAATCAATCATCGTCAATTTTCACAGACTCTTAATAATCCCAAAAATAAATTTAAAAAAATAATGGAAATTCTAGGTCTTTATAGATAATGTTATGTTTTTAATGAATAAAGTGTATGCCATGTAAATAAATTATGGTTTTTTATATTTATAAATTTATTTTACATTTGAGTTTTTTTTCTTTAAACCATCTTTTAAGATTCATTTAAACTGTACATATCATTTATATTTTATAGGCCTCTTAATTCATAAACATGAAACATAACAATGATTCAATTTGGTGACTTTGAATGCCTATAACATATAAAGTAATAATACTATATAAAAAATATATAAAAATGAATAAAAAAAATAAAAAAATTGAAAATGAAAATAATCTCTTAAAAATTATTAATGAAAAATAATTTCAATTATTTAAAATATTTTTATTTTAAAATACAAAATTTTGACTTGTTAGTACAATTGTTATGTTCTGATACAATAATATTTCGTTTCATTTAAATTACTTTTCATAAAAAATTACAACCTTTTTTTTATTTTAACTTTTTCTTATATATTTAATATATGTTTTATGTTTTATTTGTACTATTCTTAAAATATATATCAAATTCACTTACTTTAAACATTGTTACATTTGATGTTTGGGAGTTTGATGCCTATAAAATTTAAACAAAATGAAAATAAGAATGAAACATAAAATAAGTATTAATCATATAATAAATAGTTTAAAACAAGAAAATAATAATATATATAACATATCAAAAATAATTTACATTACAGAAACTTTATTGATTGAAAACATTACATTTACACATCAAAAAATATATGCACATAAATATAGTACAAATAAAACCTATATGAAATTTAAAACATTTACTCTGAAAAAATTGAAAATAAAATTAATGTAAAATGTAATAATAAATATTAATTATGTTATTATTGATAAATATTTTTAATCAGATATTTAATAAATAATAATTATATATTAAAATATTTACAAGAATTACAATAATAATTATTAATAATGGTGTAAATAATATAATTTTTAATGTAACTAATAAATTAGTTGATAATATAATTTAATATAAATATTAATTAAATTTTTATTATAGAAAATATAATTGTTACTAAGAATTTTATTATAAAAAATTATTTTACAATTATTAATCATTTATAATGAGGTTATGGATAGGGTTTGGGAGATCCTTCATAATGGAGATCTCGATACTCATTGAGGTTAGTGTTAGTCAAAAATAGTGATGTCCCATTTCCATGTATATGTCCTTTCGGTTGGAGAAGGGGGTGCTTAATGTTCTCACCAAGTGGATGGAGGCATTAATAGAACTCTCCTATATGAATCTAGGATGATCTTGCTAGTTGAGGAGATATCTTCAGACAAATAAGACCATAGATCCCTAGACTATGGAGTGAGTGGGAAATGTATATGGCGTGGATCCATCATCGATGGTGGAGGGTGTGAGGGGTTATCTATTTACAAGAAGATCTCATTGATCTAGATCGGGACTAGTTGGGATCATGGAGGGGATGGAGAAGACTGCTAAGGATCAATGGACTATGGTAACGATGGATAATATGTCTGTTAGGCATCAATATTCAGTTGCAGTGGCTGAGATGAATGATCTCGTGTGATCTACAATGGTTGTTGTTAAGGTGAGCTAGACTACAGAGGTGGTTGGTGTCTCAAATAGTACTCTATGATCTTTAATAATTTAGCTGATTGATGGTATCTTTCCTCGGTCTATGGTATCCTTGGAGACTAAGGCGAGCATGCCTCATTGACCAGGTGTTACAGAAGTAGTGGAGGTGGCGAAGAAATCTGGCATCTTTTTTGTGAATCCCCAATCTATTCATGTTGATTCAGAACATAACAGAAGACATTTTTCATACGTGAATGATGTTTTTCCAAATCAAATCATGAATAAAGGATTCACTATCTAGGTGATTTATATTAAAGAGTCTATTCATAATAGATTCAATATTTTTGAGCACTCCATAATTTCTAAACACATTCTACTGATTGGAGGAAAACATTGGAACGTTGATGATCTGGAACATATGATAATTTCATCAGGGGTTATTCTGATTAGAGATGTATTCCAATTGTTTGTTGTTTCAATCTCATTATTTTTCCATAATAAGATCAAAATAATAGTGCTTGGGGTATTGGATAAATTAATCTAAATCTAGGTATGGTTTCTTTTATGATTCAGAATTTGAATTCTATCCATTTATAATAAAAAAATAGGTTCCAATTCTAGATTGAAATTATTATTCATTCCTAGATTTTATGTCATCCTAGTATTTTATTTTATATAGCCTATATCGTGGGAGTCACGATCAAAATGAATAGGAACACTAAAGTCATTAAATATGATCATTATTCTAGGTAACCAGTTGAGGTAGACTTGATCTCTTGTTTGATTACTAACATAGACTTATCAATATTGGATGATGAAATATCTCTAATAGTGGAATAGGAAATATTACTTAATTTATTCTTAGATTGTCAACTTATTGGTCATTTCAATGATATATGTCACTATAACGTTGTTTTCTATTTTTTTAGAATGACATGTTGAGGATTCCTATAAGATGAAATTGAGGAAATAGAAAGTATAGAATAATTTGGATTCTATTGGAACCAAAAAATCCCCTCTTGAAAGGAAAAAACAGCATGCTAGTGAAGATACATTACGAATGGTCGAGGATTCTTCTCAAAAGATGGTTCAAGTGACTCAAATGTTTTGACAAATGATAAAGAGTTACTAAATCATGTAACTATGGAATGTAGACCTGATTTGGTTCGATCATGGTTAGGGTTAACTATAACTTCAATTCCAAATAATGGAGAGTAGATTAGAGTAATGGTGTAAAAAATTAAACCTACTGTTACTTTTTAAATGTGTCATTGTTTGCAGAACATTGATTTTCTAACTGAGTATCATGCCATCCTATTTAATAGTGATAATATTTAATATATTTAAGAGAAAATCAACAATCAAACAGAAAAATATGGAATCCTTATAAACTATAATGATATATAAAATGATTCCGCAAAAAAATCAATCCTTAATTCAAGCATTTTCTAAGTGGGAAAATTTTCATACAAATGATGAAGGCTCCAAACCTATCCCTCAATGAAAATCTAGGCTTACGAAATAATACTTATACCTAAAGCTAACCATGGTTACTGGGTGTCATGGAGCCTTAGATTCCTAATCAACTTGGTAAAATGTATATAGTTTATCCTATCTGTTTAATTATGATTTTTGATGCTTATTTCTAATTGGTAGGAGGGAATAATTACTTGTATGACCCTGCCCATATCCTCATTGTCCTTTCTTTTCCTTTTGATAATTTTTTTCCTTTGCCTATTTTTTAAAACACATAATTAATAATTAATAATAACAATTTAGTAATATATTTAATATTTTAATAATAAACTAAAAAATAATAAATAAATAAAATTTTACATATAATCTAATTAATTACGTTTTTAATGATAAAAAATAAAAACATAATTAATAATGTTATTAATTATAAATGATCATTAAGTTGAAATGAATATATGTTTATAATTATTTTTTAATAATAATAATATATAATGATAATAGGATTGTAATTTATTGATTATAAAAAGTAAATAATTATTATTTTAATATATAAAAAATTATTATTATTATTTAATAGATATATTTTTATAATCTATTTATATTTTTTATATTTAATAATAATAAAATAGTTATATACATCCACATAATTATTATTAACTTTATTATTATTTTTTTATCATTTTTTATATTATATATATATATAAACAAAACATAACAAATAAAAATTAAAAAATTAAAAAAATATAGGGAAGGTGGTGTTTCAAACAACACCCTATTAAACATGTTTAAGAAGAAGGTTATATCCAAGCCAATGCCTTCATTAGAATAGTTTTTAATATGTTTTTTTCATGTACAGAGCCTTCTTCACAACTGTTTGTCTTGGATAGTTCCTTCTTCATAAAAATTTTAAAGGGGGAACTATTTCAAAAAGTGCCCACCATTTTACCCAATCGAACCCTACTTTCATCAGTAATTTGAGAATATGTAATGTCGAAACCATAGTAACCCAGAGCTGGTGAATTGTTGTATAATATTGTCATGATCACAAGAGATCATGCCCCAATAGACAGATTAGTTTATTAGACTTGGAAGAACTAGATACATACATAAGTATTATATTACATTATGAAATGAAAAAACAACATTTTTAATCCTTTTTAAACAGTCATATCTCTTAGCCTATCCTTGTAGTTCAATTATTATATACTTATTTGAATCCTGTGAAAAATAAAACTTAAGAAAGGTGTGATCTCAGATGCTTAGTAAGGATAACAACATAGTGCAAACTATCATAAATAAGAAGAAACATTTAAAGTGATATATAATACAAAAAGAAAATACTTTTAAAAATAAAATTTATCATAATATGAAAACATAAATAAAATAATGCCATTTACTTATTTACATGGGTATTTTTCAAGTCGAATAATCATATATAATATCAATAGCTTATTTCATAATGATGGAATGCATAATGTCGGACATATTAAACAAAAAGTCAAGGCCTCATGAATAGACCATAAATATAAATTTTGACCAGGACTTGTGATGAGATACTAGTTTGTCTCATGAGACCCACAGCTTCATCGAGGGGATATAGTGGGCCCCTCCTCTCACTGACTATGTCCAATGTATTCCACATATGAAAAGGTTGAAACATAAAAATAACATTTATATTAAAACTAGCATACAAAATGTTAATAGGTAGTCCATAAACCATGAATGGAATAAAAATAGAACATCCACAGTCAAACATATCACAAAACCTGCAATAAAATTGGTCGGGGTATTCTAGAACTAAGGGTTGTGTACAACGCAATCTATTGCATTATTCGAAGAGAATGGTATAATGGAAGCATGGGGTGTTACATTCATCACCCTTTCACATAATTTCACCCTCTAAATTTCTAGAATATTTCTGTATAAAAATATTCCAATGGTTCTTCATCATAAGTTCCTCATGTTCCCACATTTTCGCTTCCATTTTATGGTTTCTCCAAAGACCTTTTACATGAAAAGTCATTTAGTTTCCCAACACTTGTTCTCTCGTATCATGAATTATAATAGGTTATTCATAATAAGACTGATCAGGTTCCAGATCTCATTGTTCATAGGTTTGTACATGCATTGGGTCAGGCATGTAATTTATCAACATTGAAACATAGAAAACATCAAGAACATTGAAGGGACTTTGCGGCATTGACAAACGGTAAGCAACAACTCAAATTTGTTCCAGAATATCGAATGGTCTGATGTACCTGATATTTAATTTACCCTTCATACTGAAATGGATAACACCCTTCCATATAGATACATTCAAAAAACATTATCTCCTACTTGAAATTCCAAATCCTTCATTCAGTTATCGGTATAGATATTTCCCCTTGATTTAGCTTCGTTGTTGTGGGTTTGGATTATCTTCACCTTTTCCATTGTTTCCCCAATAAGATCTGGTCCTTCTAGTTTTCTTTCACTAGAATCATCCCAAAAAGTTAGTGTACGACATATCGTTCCATATGATTTTTCATATGTTGCCATCTGAATGCCTGAATGTAAGCTATTATTATAAGAAATTTCTACCAGAGGTAAATACTAATCCCACATACCTTGAATGTCTAGTGGGAAATTTCTAAACATGCATTCTAATGTTTGAATAGTCTGTTCTGATTGTCCATAAATTTATGGGTGGTGGAAGTGCTCAACTGAAGTTCAGTATCAAGGGATTTCTAAAGACTTTTCTAAAATCTTAATGTAAAATAGGGATCACGATCAAAAACAATCGATAAGGGTACACCATGATGTCTTAAAAATTCATTAAAAAATATTCTTGATAAATGTTCATGTGATAAATATTCTCTTATAGCTAGAAAATGTACTGGCATGGTAAGATGATCAATAATGACCCATATTGCATCATTTCTTCTAGGAGTTTTTGGTAGCCCCATGAGAAACTCCATCATAATATCATCCCATTTCCACTCAGGTATGGGAAAAGGTTGCATGAATCCTCCAATATGTTTTCTTCTAACCTTAACCTATTGAAAAACCAATCATATTCAAACATAATCCGCAATCTATCTCTTCATGTTGTCCCACCAAAAATGATTCTTCAAAATAATATACTTCTTATTGCTACCAAATTGTATTGAGAAATTCGTTCTTTGTGCATCACCCAAAAATTCTCTTTTTAGATCAGGTATATCTAGAATACAAAGCCTCTTCCCAAATTTCAAAATTCCATCTTCATATACGAAGCTGATAAATCACCAATCATTAATATCATTAATTTTCTTTTGAAACCCCCCTCATCAGTTTGATAACTTTTTATCCTTTTTAGTAAATATTGTTTGGAAACTATTTGAAAAAGTAATGATGTTTCACCTTCCAAGATAATTCCCATATCCATATTTACTAGATCTATGAATATATGATCCCTTTCAACTCTCATCTTGTTCATAACTCCATGATCCATTCTACTCAAAGCATATAACACCTTATATACCTTCTCAGGGTGGTAGTCTGTAGTGAAATAATAATCCATGAGTAGTTCATGCTATATTCATTACCTCATGTTGATTTATTTATATGATAAAATTTAATTCAGACTCTTGTGAGAAGTATATATCTCACATTTTCACCATAGAGATAGTGTCTCCATATCTTTAGAGTAATGATTGCAGCTTCTAACTCAAGATCATGAGTGAGATAGCTTTGTTCATGATTTTTAAGCTTTAGTGACACATATAAAATAACTGAATCATTCTGCATAATGACACAACCAAATCTATTCTTTGAAGAATCACTATAAATAAGAAAAACATCATTCCCCGATGGTATAGTCAAGATAGGAGAATTGATTAATCTTATCATCAATTCTTCAAAACATTCATCAGACTATTTTTTTCCAAACAAATTTAACCCCTTTTGTGTGATCTTGGTTAATGGGTTAGCCAATCAGAACAAATTATGGACGAAACACAGATAATATCCTTCTTAACCAATAAAACCACGTACGTCAGTTATACTTGTATTTTTTGAAGATTTCTGTATTTCCCTTGTCTTTGAAGGATCAACAGTGATTCCATCCTTAGAGACAATATGGCCAAGAAAAGAAATATCTGGAATCCAGAATTCACACATACTAAACATCCCATATAATTAATTTCTTCTAAGAGTCATTAGAATTGTGCACATGTGATTTTCATGATCTTAGTAGATTTTTAAGTAAACCAATATATCATAAATTAATACAACTACAAAGTCATCAAGATATTCCATGAAAACTCTATTCATTAGATCTATGAAAACAGAGGGTGCATTAGTCAATCCAAAAGGAATTACTGTAAATTTTTAATGCCCATATCTGGTATGAAATAATGTATTTGGAATGTATTCATTATTGACACACAAATGATGGTATCCAGATCGAAGGTAAATCTTTAAAAAATAATGATCTCCATGAAGTTGATCAAATAAATCATCAATTCGAGGTAGGGGACACTTGTTCATAACTATAATAGTATTGATCTCTCTGTAGTCAATGAATAACCTCATAGATCCATCTTTCTTCTTAACAAAAAGAACATGAGCTACCCATAGATAAAGAAGAGGGAGAATAAATCCATTATTACTCAATTCCTCTAGTTGTTTCATTATTTACACTAATTCCACTGTGGCTATTCTATAAGAGATCTTTGATACGGGCCTTGAACCAGGAATGAAGTTTATAGAAAACTCAATTTATTTTTTTATAGGATGTTAAGGTAAATCCTCTGGAAACGCATCAACATATTCTTGCACAATATTTAAATCCTTTATTTGAACATTCCTTTCCCCACCCATTGTTATTTCACTCCCTTCCTCCCCAATAATTTAATTTAGTAGAGCTACTAGGGGTGGATCTAGATGAGAATGAGATGATGATGTTTCTTCCCTAAATATAATGGATTTCTTATTATCATCAAAAATTGTAACCTCTTTATCTTTATAATTTTTTATAATAATGGTTTAAAACATAAACCATACTGAGGTTTATATCAAATTAAATCATGGGTATGATAATAATATCAGTAGATAATACATGTTTACATTCCAAGATGGTAACTGATTGAAAAAACTTTATTGCAATAATAATTTTCTTATGAGTTTTGACTGAAAAATCACTTAATAAGTCAAATTAGAAATATCTAATTTTCTTTTAGAATAGGGAAGATATGCAATAATGCAATGATCTAGAATCAAATAAAGCATTGGATAATTTGGAGGAAAAAATAAAGGTACCTACCACCAAATCATTCAAAACTTCAACCTCTGCAGTTGTGATGGAAAAATCTTGGCCTTGCTCACTTGGCCTTTTCTACTGTATGTTTCCTTGATGCTTAAGACGTTTATTTTCATAATTCCACAAGTATTTAAAATTGTAGAATTAAAAATTGATAGCATCTTTCTTCACCATATAATCATGAGCTTGGTGGCCTTTTCCTCCATAGTTGTAACACAATCTCATCCCCTTTAGGCAAGTACATGGGTGTTTTTACCCACAATTACTACAGGATAGAAATTTAACTTTTCCCTTATTCCCATTATTTCTTTTCTAGAGTGTTTAGCATATCTCTTCTTTTCCTACTTCGCTTTTAATTCATAATACTAAGTGAATTAATTTTCTTTATTGATTTCACATGATACTACATCTTTGTATGATGAGAACGATTGAGAGACTAATGTTCAATGGAGAAATGGTATTAACCCATCAAAGAATCGATCAATCTGACATTTTGGGTTACGTATATAATCAAAAATATGCTTATCTAACCATTTAAAGTAATCCTCATACTTTGCAACATTGTCATCCTCCTTTTTCATCAAGATTAGAAATTTCCCTTCCATATATGTTCAATGTTCACAAAGAATGTATTTTTTCTAAAAAAGTCTCTTTAAACTACCTTAATTCTATATTTGATACTTTTTAATCTTGATTTTTGTTTGGAATTAATAACCACCATTGATCTTCATCTCCTCTAAGGCGGTAAACTCCCACAAAATTTTTTTCTTTTCCAATAGTCCCAAAGCATTAAATGTTTTATCTAAGGAAAATATCCATTTCTCAGATACCAATAGAATTGTAGTCCCATTAAGAATTTTTGGTTGTTTTCTCATGAAGTGGCCTAACATTGATCCTCCGCATTATGGATCCAGGTACTCCATACGGGTAAGGTTAGTATTCATAACCAGGGTTAGATGTCCCAGTATGGTTATAAACTTTTCAACACCACTTGAATCACCAGATCCTCTATAATTATCTTTAGTAGGAGGGATATCCTTGTATGGATTATGTGTGTTGATACAGTTTCCATTACTTCCACTAGGACCCATTTCTAAACAATGATATACACTAGATTAATTTATGAATCACAATACATAATTCCAAACATATTAAATAATTTACATAAATTGAAAAGATTATGCATATAATCCACAATCATAAAAAATATTTTTTGGGGAAGTATATACTTAGAAATCCTTCATAATGGTTTGTTGAGAAAATGTAAATATTCCAAATCATATCCATCGGGATTGTCAAACCAGGTGCACAATAAGACCCATTGTGGTGTACTAGGATAGTCATGATCAATCTCAAAACTCCTTTTCAAATTTTTCACTCATATGTACATCTACGCCTGAACCACATCCACTTGTAGTATCCATACATGGATGTTTTTCCAATAAAACCCGCATAATATCAACATTACCAAAAATTTTGGATGTTCTTCTATATTAATCCAGAAATTCGATCTTAGGTTAATGTTATTTAATCAGAGTTTTTTCTAAATATTGTTTCCAACGATTTTACTATACTTCCTCTAATACCAAGTGTAACACCCTATCCCTAGTTATCTAGAGTCGGTGCATTATTACATAACATTGGCATGATCACAATAGATCATTTTCTGAAAGACCGGTCAGTTTAGTAGCCTTGTAAGTACTACCTACATATATTAGTTTTAGATTACATTCTGAAAAGAAAAGAAAACAACAAACTTGTCTCTCTTTTGGAAACACTCATATACCTTTTCCTATCCCTATAGTTCAATCATAACATACTTCTTCACATCCTGGAAAAAATAAAACATAAGAAAGGGGTCATCTCAGATGCTCAGAAAGGATAACAACAAAGAAGACAATATAATAAATAATCATAAACATTTAAGGCGATTTATAAGAATAAATCATAATCATTTTAAACATAAACATAAGAATAATATTGAAAAGATAAATCAAATAATTTAATTTAATTATCCACATGGAAATTCTACTAGTTGAATTATCACATGTAATATCAATAAATAAATTCATAATGATGGAATGCATAATTCTAGACATCTTAACCCCAATGAAAAGGCTGCATGCCATGACCCTAAATATATTTTTTTCAAGGCCTTGTGACAAGACACAAGTTTGTCTCATGAGATAAACCGATGCATCAATGGGCCATAGTGGGCCCGTCCTGTCACTTACTACATTCAATGTATTTCTCATATGAAAAGGTTGAAACATAACCTAATCATTCTTATTAAAACTAGCATACGAAATGTTAATACTTTAACCATAAACCATGAATTTTATAAAAATAGAACATCCATAGTCAAACAATTCAAAAAACCTTAAATACATTATCGAAGATTGTAATTTTAATAAATAAACTTCAAATAAGTATAAAATCCAACAAATAATGTTGACATAGATGAAATAAACAAAAAAACTTTTTGAGTGAAATATCTCTTTCTACTTTGAAAGAATTTAAAATTAAACAAAAAATTAATTTTGAAAATATTCTTATAATATTATAAGGGATGTATAGAAGGTTCAAAATAGTGGAAAATAGCCACACCCTCCTTATAGTTTAAAAACAATCATTCGTAAATTTTTCAAAAAGGTCATAACGTACCTTGTTTGGAAAATGATAGAATGATTACTTTCAAATAATTTTATAAAATTTAAAACAAGGGTATCAATGACATTAGTGAATAATATAGGAAATTCTAAATTATGTTAAATTACAATTTAAAAAACATGAATGTGGATGATAAAGAGGTCCCACTAGATACTAACGTATAAACATCTCAGATAATAAAGTGATTGTTAAATTAACCCTTACATTGTACTTTTTCTTTAGTCGAGGGTATTGTAACATCCAATATAATGGTTAAATTATTGTTATTAAATTATAAAATAACCACATACATAAATAGGATATCATATATGATCCTCTAATATTGATTTTTTAATAATACTTTGGTACAATCATTGTTCCAGGTGTTAACTGATTCATTTTATTTTATATGTTTTGTTATGAAAGTCATGTTTTTTATGAATAGGATGTATTTGATTCGTATAAATAATTATATTATGTTCTTAAAAATTATTTTTAATCAGAGAATGAAAATTATTCTTGAATGGTTGTGATGGGGAATGAAATCTCATCGTGTCGTGGAGACGGTAAGCCTTACTTACGTATGAGGGATAATATCATTCTATTGATGGTAAAATCGTATGTAATTTGGATGGTATATTACATTTAAAGAACCATTAAAAAGTTATATTTATTATTTACGTCAATTATACTCATTTTTATACCCATCCAAATAATGAAGTGTTGAATAATAAATTCACCACAATGTGAGAAGGAAAGCCGTACGCACACACATATGGTGACTTTTTCATTCACAGGATGAATAAAATAATGGATATGGTTATACCATATTTATAATAACATCATATTAAGTAGGAAGTACTGGATTTATTATTTTGGTAGGAAAACAACAAAGAAATAAGACGTGGAAGAAGAAAATAACTTTGAAAGAGGTGATGAAATAATTACCAATTCTTCAGGTGCCTCCTATTGATTTGAACAAAAGGGCTCCTTATGTTGGATTTTTTGTTGAATTAATGCCTCTAGGATTATTTGAGGGAAGTTGGGAAATTTTTTTATCAGGTTTTTTCCAAGAAAAATGGCTCCGGAGGTGTGAATTGGAGAGAAGGGGAAGTACAATTTTATAAGTGAGGTGAGGGGCACTTTAGGAAGAGCATGAAATATTAATTTATTCTAAAAACATTTTCTATTTCTAATATCTCAAAATAGATTTATTTATATGATAAGGTGGGTATGGGACGAAATACTCTCTACCAATAGGTTTTAGACAAGTTTTGGTCACCATATTAACCTTATATTTTAGATTTAACCCTTGTTTAAATAGTATAATTCTTACCATGTCTTCTTGTATTCTTACAATATATGGTTAAAAATAATATTATAAAATTCAAAAAGAATATCAAGTGGTTCATTAATGACATATATTATTTCATTTTTGTTTTTTGGTCAAACCATATAATTTTATAACTATAATATAATTTAATAAAATAGTATTTGTTCTAAAAACTCATTTATGTCCATTTTGACACTATTTAGCATTTTGTTTTTGTGAAAGTTATAAAAATATTATTTATTCAAAAAAATAAATTTAATTAACCGTAAAACTTCATATAGACATATAAAATTCATGGATGGCATAAAAAGTTTCAATTTACATTTATTTTAATATTTATAATATCAATTATTTTAATCTTTCATTAATAAGGTAATTACTTCATTATCATTGTGTCATTTATAATTTTAGTTATTTAATTTTTAAAAATTATAAATAACAATCCATGATGTAGGAAATATTTTTATCTTTCTAATTAATATTTATAGTGGAATTTGACTTATGTGTAACCCTATATTAAAAATGGTTTGGTTATTAAACATTGAATTTAACACTTTTAACTCATCTATAAATAAAATAGAATAAATTTCCCAATCTAATAAAAGTAGATAAAAAGGTTCTTATTTTATTACGAAGGTTTATTATGGTAAAAATAAACTTATCCAATATAATTAGGACATGTTTTGGGGTAATTATAATATTATTTTTACCTTTATTTACCCTATTTTCGTTTAACCGTGGTAAATAAAATTCCATTGTTTCTATTCACTGAAAATTATTTTCTTCCTATCAAACCAAATTTTACTTACTAATGTCAACCGCATCTCTCATTTTTTTAAATTCAATTCACAGAAGTGGTAAAATTATATTTTTCTATAAATTTTCAAATGTTCCTAGATGGTTGGTAAAAAACGTTAAAAAGTTCCATAAAATTTTATATATTTAATTTTATTATAAAATGACTCTAATGAATTACATTACATTAATATATGTATTTTTTTATTTAAAATAAAAAAATATTTAAAAATATTTATTTAATTAAAAAGTCACTTTTAAACAATAACGTAGTGTTATTCACTATTAATAAAAAATGGAAGGTTCTCAGAAAAACACCAAAAATTCACCCTAAGAAAATTATGATATTCCAAATACAAAAATGAAGTCCATTTTGAAAAATAAAATTTATAAAATTTCAAGAAGTGGGTATTACTATTCATAACTGCTTTTTAAACTGTTAGTTTGACTAGTTAGGGTGTGCTAGAACATGGGGCTGCGTACAACGCTAGCTATTGTGTTATTAAAAGAGAATCTTACTATGGAAGCTTGGGGTGTTATAAAATAAGTTTCCAAAAATACATATTTTCCGAAAAAAAAATTAAAATTTCAATTATATGGGAATTTTTTCTTCTCTTTCATTCTATCTCCTAGTTTTTGGCCATCCAATGCCTAAGAAACTGGTTTTTACATTGTTTTCCTATGTTTCATTCAAAGGGTAATTGTTGATGGGTGGCCCTACCGATTATAGGGAATTGTTGATGTTCTTGAGTTCTAGATTTCTCCCTTCCATATTTCTGTATCGAATTGTTTTCCAAGACCTTATGTGGATTTGATACTATTATTAAAAAAATAGGAGAGAAAATAATCAATGTTTGTTCCCCTAAATTTTCCTAAATGTTTGAAATTTTTTATGGTTTTTAATGTTTATTTAGATTTATATAGTTAGAAATTAATTTTAACTTTTAAGATTCCTTTTGTGATTTCAGGTACATTCGATGGAAAATTGATAAGTGGTTTGTTCATAAAAGTCCAAACTAAATTGCGAATCATTTTCTCAAATTGTTAAATAAAAACAAGTTTGATTCACCAATTTTGATCCATTGTCACATATTTATAGGTGTTTTAATTATAAAAAACAAAATTGGAATCATTTAAATAGCATTGATGATTGGATTGATACACTACTTATTCATACAGTTCAAAAATTATTCACAAATCATTTTCCTATTTTTTTCATGATAAAACAAGATAATTTGATTTGTTAGAGATGATTAATGAATTTTTGAAATTTATAAATTAATTTTAACTCTAAAAATTAAATTTCAACCCTTATATGAACACCTAAAATTTTATTTGTGTGTTATTTATGTGTAGAAGTTATAAATGGAATGGGTATCATTTTACTTATTTTTTCACAAAAAAATTGAAATAGTTTGGCTAGTCTTGATCGTTTCATTCAGGTTTGGAGTATTTATAATTCTAAACAACCTACATCAAAACATTTAGAGTGTTTCTATCATCATATTTTCCTGAGTGTTGTTCTAATAATTCAAAAACAAATTTATTATTTTTCCATAAATTTATAAGATATGCTAGCATTGTTTTCTATGTTTTAAACATTTGATGCATGTTTGACAGTTAGAAATGATTTTTTTCACTAAAAATAATCTTTTAATAATTTTAAGAACCTATAAATATTTTATATATGTGTGGTTATTCTTAAAAGTCACAAATTATATAAGTAGTGTTTTACTAATTTGTTATGAAGAACCGAGCTATTTTTGTCAGTTTAGATCATTCGATGCATGATAGAAGTGTTTTAATTCTAAAAAGTAAATTTGAGTCATTTATAGAGCATCAGCCACTAATTTTATAGTTGAATTATCACTATATTTCAAAAATAAATAGTATATTATTGTTTTAAATCTTCAAAAATATATGACATTATTAGTTTTTAATATTTGATACATCTTTAGCAATAAAAATGGATTTTAACTTTGAAAAAACATTCCTTGTCATTTTGAGTAAAAATGACATTAGATTGATACATAATTTATTTCAATAGGACAAAATGGAATGATAATACTTTTTATAAATGTTCATGATAAAATAATACTATCTTGTCAGTTTATTTTTGTCACCCATTAAAATAGTTTTAATTTCAAAAAACACATATCAATTTTTTTTGAGAGAATAAAAATTTGATTAATATATGATTTATTCCTATAGTTTAAAAATTAATCAAGGATAATTTCATAAATATTCATGAAAAAATATATTTTTTTAGTTGTAAGTATTGGACATGCATTTGAGTGTTAATAATAAATTTTAGCTCTTAAAAGTCACTTTTAATCATTCCAAGAACAACTTAATTCCAATTGACACAAATTTTTTCCTATATTTTAAAAATGTAATAAGAATCATAGTAGTAAAATTTTAATACAATTCATGACTATTTTTTCTATTTCAATAATTTTAAGCAAGTTTATATGAGTTTCCATTCGAAAAAACACACATTGAATTATTTTGAGATCATTGGTAGTTTTATTTATGTTTGATTTACTCCTAAATATTACAAATAATCATTGAAAATTATTCTAAATTTATATAACAAAATGTCATTGTTTAAAATGGATTACATTCTCAACATATGTTTGGAAACTAGAAATAAATTTTAACATAAAAATAAACTTAGTATCATTCGTTCGATGTTCAATATAGGGTTGATTCATGGTTTATGATTATAAAACAAAAATGAAATATGAATTTTTGTAAAAATTTATCCGGAAATACTATTTTTGATTTCTTAGTTTGGACCATTTGATAAAAATTTGATACTTACAAATGAATTTTATTTTTGAATAGACACTTCTGAGGGTTATAAGTATATATGATGTTAGATTAATGCATGTTTTCTCCCAATTTCATTTAAAATAAAATGTGGTTCATTTTCATAAATTTACATGAAATCCAAATCTTGTTAGATTGATTTTTATTATTTGAAAAATGTTTTGAAATTAAACAATAATTTTAATTCTGATTTTTTTTATAATTCGGAGCCTATTCGAATTAGTATTAACATGTATATTGTTCTTAAAGGTCAAAAAAATGAAATATTTGAGATAAATATGTGTCTTTTCATAAATTAATTATGTAGATTTTAAGTTTTTTTAATTTTTTGTTGAAATTCATGAACAAAATCATTTCATTGAAAAAATGACACTACTAAAAATATTTCCAATTGGCATATTCATATACCATGGACATGGAGGAGGTTGTAGTAGTAGTAGCAAGAAACCTATGGCCACGGTCACATACCATTCTCTTAAGTTCCATTTCCCTACAGTAATCCTATGGTAATGGTCAATATTGTCCATGACCACAAATTTTTTTAAATAAGGCTTGACATGTTTTCATGCCTTCACTTCCTATCCTTAAACACTAACCTATTTTTGAAATTACATATAAATACATATAATTCACATTATATATTATTATTATAACTATCTATGGGCACAGTTCTCATGGATGTAAACTCACTATGGATATTGTTTCTTGGTGGTTGTGGCCATATACCCTTCCTAATATTGTTCGTTCAGAAGATTACAGGTACGGTGATAGTATGTCAGTTGAGACAAAGAAAATGAGAAAGCCAATGAAAATAGAACATATAAAATGTGGAAAAAATGGGGACATGGTAATTTAATGTGTAAAAACACTCTAATGAAGATGATTAAAAACTATAAGGAAGCAATGAGAAAACACACTAATAATCAAATAGTACATAGAAATCATGTAAATATTGAAACATGAATTGTACATATAGCATAGAAAACCTGTGTGGAAATAAACACCTCGATTAGACTCCATCGCATCTCTGGAAACCATACCACAACAAGAGGTCACCCTTAAAATATCTAAACCACATATGTGCCACTATTGAAACCCCTAAAAATAAACTATTACAAAACTTTTTTCACAACCTGATTTTCCCACTACATAGTATTTTCCATTCCCAATGTCACCCTTATATTGGTTTCACACTAATATTCCCCAATTCGGTTAGTTCCTCTTTCTTACATTTATTTTTTTCTTCAAATTCCATGTTTGAGGGTTAGTGACTATTTCCTTTTAAAGGACGCTATGAGAAACCCACGCCTCATTGAATTTTTTTAGAAATATCTTCAATAAAATATAAAGAGAACACAAGAATTTGATATGTAAAATTTTGAATATGAAAAATTATTATATTCATATTTGAAAATAACCTCCCATGATATTGGATGAACCATATCAATCTCCCCTTTATCCCGTTATAGAAGGATTTCTCTTTCAAAAAAAATCAATTGGAATGTAAACTGGTTGGTATCAAAAAAACCTTTATTCTGTATAGAAAATATGAAATCCTTATTTTGAATATCTGATAGAAACCCGAATTCCCCACCCCCCTAAAAAATAAATATCAATGTTTAATTATTCAATATAAATATGTTTATACATCCATACTGAAAAAAGACTAGAAGCAACACTTGGATCCCCCATAAATATGATCTCCATATAATTTAGAACACCTATAAGAATTAATTTCTCCCTCTATTCAACATCCTATAAGAAGCATAAAACACTCATTGCATCACATCAATCTTTTATTTTAATTCTATAATTACTATTGTCACTCCCTAATGAAAAATAATTATGTGTAAGACATAAAACACCTAGAAAAACATGCTTCGAATTCTAAGCCTTCTTAATCTAAGTCGATTGATTTTAACTCATGCGCAACGATTATCTGTTCTACACATTTTATGAATTATTCCTCCCAATTACATTAGTCACATCACTAAATTACTTGAAATTCATCTTATAATGTGTTTCATCTATTATGACTCTCATATAAACTATCGATCATCTAGAAAAGGTCCATATTCTATTTCGAAATGAACTCATGAATCCATCAGTATTAATATTAAACACAAAAACATATTATGGTGTATACTTGGAACTTGTTTCACATTCGACAATGATAATGTAGAAACTGCATTCGTGGTGATACAAATATCACCAGCACCAATGAAATCATCTAAATCTCTATTTCACATATTCAATATACCAAATTTTCCTTCATTTTATGATGAAAATAATTCCCTCTTCGATGTAATATGGAATTATGTTCCTGAATCAACCAATAATTCAGTGTACTTATTTGACCAATGAAAATCAATGTCAATTGAATGTAATTCACCCTCAACCTGGATAAGACTTATGCAGGTATCCTTTGAATCAATGTCATGTTACTTCATTTCATCCCTAATATTTTTCAATGCGATGAATTTAATCTAAACATGACCCTCCTTGTCATAAAATAATCACTTTCCATTTCTTCTTATCTCTGACCGAAATCTCTAATTACAACATCCATCTACCACATACATAATACCGAAACTACTTTTATATTAACCATCATTGGTCTTTTTCTGAGTCTTTTTCATCAAAAATGATGAAATCATATCATCCACATTCAGTGTGTCTTTCCCAAATTATAATGTGTTGATGAGATTATCATATTAATAAAGAAATGTAACCAAAAAATAAAATCTTTGTCTTATTTTTCAATTTTTTTAGGTAACACATTATCTTTATCATTGATCTTCACTACCAATAAATAAATATCTATTAGAATTTTTTTGAAATCATATATTTGGTAACATAAATATATTTTCTCTGGAATTCAAAAAAAAATATAAATTTTTTTAAATATAAATTATTTTCAAGGGATTTCGATTTATACCTTTTTTAGGCTTCACACAGATATCCTATGAATATATTCGAATCAACACTCTACATAGTGTATTATAAAAAACATAAATATTTATTTTAATTTTCTCCAACTCTTTCATATCCTTCAAATCACCAATGATCATCATCCCTAACTTCTATAATTTTGTCATCAATGCCTTTGTTTTCTTCTTATTGAACAAAATATTTTTAACTCGTTTCTTCCATAAATTAAAATCATTTATTCCATTAAATAGTTTAATGTGTGTAAAAATCCCATAGCACTAATCACTCTTATATAATTAAATAGAAACATGGATAAATCCCTTTAATACTAGATATTGTGTCGGGATTGGATTGGAATTGGGATAATAAATCTGTTGGGACAAATCAAATTATGAAAATCCCAAATAAAAATAGAGTATGGAGGAAAAGAGGAAAAAATGAGGACCCATAAATTTAACATGGAAAACCCCTCCAATGTGTAAGATTAGAAAACCACGGTAAAAGTTAACGCAAACTCACTAAAAAATAGTGATTACAGAAAAATTCATGTAAATCTCAAAACTGTAATTTTATATATATCATGGAAAATATGTGTAAAAATCCACACCTTGATACAGCTTTGTCAACTATCAAAAAATCATATAACAACACAACTCCACACTTTAAAGTTCAAAACTACACACATGGTTTTATTTGAGCACCTCAAAATAAATCATTCCATTACCTAATTTTCCCATCCCATAATGTTTCCCATACTCAATGTCACCCACAAATCTGATGCACACCAACAACCCTCAATTGGGTTTGTGCCTCTTTCTCTCAAATCTTCTTTGTTTCATATTCCACCTTCGAGAGTCAGTGCCTATTTCATTTTATCAGCTCCAATGAGAAAAACATGCCCCATTCAAAAAAATAGATATAGAAATATCGTTAATAAATCTCTATAAAAATAATAAGCGGATATGAAAGATTTTGAATTTGAAAAATTATTATCATCATGTCTGAAAAAACCACCCATTATATGGGTTAAACCCTATTAATGATTCCAATGACCATAGTTCATGGGTGAATTTGGTGGAATGAATTCTTGCAATATCCTATGTGTAGGTTCCAAGAATAGTGGAAGTGTCCTTTGATAGTATGACCAACATGAATTTTATTTTTAATTTATGTGTAATCATTTATGCACAAGATTAAAATTTCATGTCCAATAAAAACAATATATTACATGACTAAATTAAAACATCAAAAACCATAAGAGAAAGATATTCACATGTAATTTTTAATTTATTAATGGGATGATATATAATTATCTCAACTTGTAATTCCTATTTCATATGTTACCCGGTATAATAGATCTTATCAAACTATCATTATTCTAAAGGATACAAGTGAAAAATTCCTCTACTGGTGATCCACATGTGCTCTGAAATCTCTAAATGTCACTATAGATTTGTTGACTGTTTTCCTGACCAATCCTGATTGCTTTTATTTTTAGTGATTGATCGAAATAGAATTCTTATCAAAGGAGGAATAAATATTAATGTTCTCTCTAAGGCATGGGATAGGAGGAAGAGAGAGGGAACTCTATATCTCTAGATATCTCTCTATTGGTTGTGCACACAAAAAGTGATTCTAGTAAGTGTTATAATTTGATATTTATTATGGCATATTTATGGTAGTAAAATCACACATAAGTAACTTCTGAACCTATTAATTATTAGTTTACTCCATATCCAGTAATAATAAAATTATAATTACTAATCTCATGACACGTAAAATTCATTAAAAAATAAATAAATATCATTTATACTATTTACAATCAGAACATTAATCTCATCACACTCTCCATCATCCAAATTTATCGATCCTCGAATAATGACTATTTAAAAAATAAATGTCACTACATTATTCTAGGAGAAATATACAAAATATTATATTCACCAAACTTGAAAATAAATATTTATTATTATCATTTAACTAAATTTTTATTTAGAATATCTTGTGATTAAAATTTGTTTATCAGTCAAACCTGAAAAAAATATTATTTATTATAACATGATAAATTCTATATTTTAATTTTACTGAGATTTTAGAAACACTCAATTGGTCACCCTATATGCCTCTTTCTCGGGGGAATTAGTCATAGCTTTCTAACATCCAAGGATATAGTCTAGAGACACACCAAAGTACCCATGGAGAAAGAAGTCAATATCATAAAAACATCCAAACTTATATGAATGCCTACCAAGTAATATAATACATTTATCATGAAATATCTAATCCAATAGGTTGCATGATTGTGCCGTCAACCTATATGGTTGATTTCTCTTTCTTTGATTTTTTCTGAAATTAACTTCCCCATTGAACACCATGACCATTTAATTATATAGTTAGTATAATTACCATCAATAGGCCTATGATATCAACTTCTATAAACATACATAAGGGATTATTCTTTTCTCACACTATCCATTATGTAAATATCACTTGTGACACACCTAATGTTACCTAACTCATTGTGAGGATATGTTTCCACACTTTTAATAAATACATCATATTTCATGATTTATGATATTTAATAATGATAATATTAACGTATAATGATCAATACACATGTCTTAATATAGGAACATCCAAATGCACAGGGAAATGGGTATTTCCAATTTAACGGGTATTTTCTCATAACCTCCTGTCATGGAGATTACCAAAGGATAACACTTTGAGAAGGTGTCTTAATTTCTTATAATAATTCCAACTACCTTTGATATCCTATATTGTCTGTGTCCCTTTAGAAAATATCATCCATCTATAGAGAATATGTTTCAATAATGATGTCATTAAACCTCTAGGTTATGATGACAGAAGGGAACTTCTATGACCTTTTAGTGAAAAATATATATATTTTTAGGATGTTATCAAATATAATATTCATTCAAAGGAACAATCATGATGTGATATGAAATTTCATTAATAGTGAAAACATGTAATCAAGTATTAAAAATGTTGGTTTTTGGTCACCAACTCCAGTAACCTTCCACATTCACTAGATCCAACTGATTATAACTTTCATTCAATTATATCTCATATGATACCCATTACTCAACTGAGATAAATCCATGATCAAGGGATCTACCATGTCTATCTCTATGGATACTATTCTCACCAAAACTTCACCTCATTGATAAAAAACCCTCAAGAGATCAAACATCAAAGTATGTTCTCTATCCTTTTGTGTAACCTAGAATCCTTAGAGATACCCACTACTAAAATATAATTATAGTAAACGGTGATAGGTACTTTACTACATAAAACCACAATAATCTTTTAGAAAAAATAAAAAATCCAAACTACTTCCTTGGTTGCATCAAAAAATATATATAGTAAAACTCCACAATCGAATCGTCGACAACTGGTTGCATTAAACTCTTTAGGCTCAAAGACCCTCAATTGAGACAAAATATATATCCATATTATGACTTCAAATCATTCCAAATTATTTTAATTCTAGCATCTATATAAACCATTATGACTAGCTCTTCATCTTCTATATACACCAGGAAAATATCCTTAGTTCACCTCAGATACATAAGGATAACATTGATAACAATGCAATGTTGTTCACATGGATCTACTAGATATCTTAATATCATTCTCAAATAATACGAAACATCCATCCTCTTACATAACCTAAAATACATGATAGATCCTATCATTGAATAATATGAGATCTTACTCATTCTATCTCTTTACTATCATGTTTAAGGACTTATATTCTTAGAAAGATGTATACCATGTGACATTGGAAGAAATACCCTCTTGAATTATTCCATACAACACCACTTATATTTCAGGTGTATATTTTTTACTTTACTTAGTCTAAGTAGCCTCTTGGATCAATCACACAAGATCTTGATCCAGAGAATGTTGGTTGATTCACCTATGTCCTTCTTTAAGAAGAAATTTCTCAAATATGCCTTAACATATTATAATACTATTATATCATTTATAATTAGTAATATGTCATCAATATATACTAATATGAAAAAATGTGCTCCCACTAAACCACTTGAAAATACATTGATCACATTCATTCTTATTGAAACCAAATTCTTTAATTAATTCGTCAAACCAAATATTCTATGAAAATTATTTTTTATTGAATATATAAATTGATCTCTATAACTTGTATATATATTTTTCATTTTATGGAGTAAGAAAAAATTATGGTTATATCATTTACACATTCTCTTGAAGGGTACCATTGAGGAAAGTAGTTTTGACATCCATTTCCTAAATCTTATAGTCATGGTAATATTCTTTGGAAAAAAATTCTCAGGGATTTAAAAATATCAATAGGATAAAATGTTTCATAATATTTAATGAATTTTTGTTTTCTAAACTCATTAGCCACTATTCTTTCTTTGAATTTATTTACATTACCTTCCTTGTCCAGTTTTTTCTTATATACCCATTTACACTCAATTAGATTTAAATCAATCGGCGGATAGATAAGAATCCATACATAGTTTTGATACATAGAATCCATCTTAGAATTAATGGATTATTTATATATTTCATCTTATGATATCATTAGTACCTCCTTGTAGATGATTGTATCATTATTGTCAATCAATAATGAGTAACCATCAATAGTGACAAAAAACTATATCACTCTGGTTGTCTTACCTCTCTAGTGATACTATATAGAACTTGAGTTTTAAGAAAAAATTCGTATATGGGGACTTGTGGAATATGTTTCTATACTAAATGATGTGTATCTTGAGAAATAAAATTTGTCAAAATCAATTTTTTTACCACTATCCATCATGAAGAAGTTATCACACTTAAAAAATATGGTCTCTCTTGCGATAAACACTTTCTTGTATAAAGGGTTCTATAGATATTATCCCCCTGTTTCCATGGGATATCCTATAAAGATACACTTTGTGCCTCAAGGTGTTAGTTTGTTTTTTGAGAAAGCCTTCAATTTTTTTATAACCCCATGCATGAACATATGGAAAACTGAGTATTTTTCCACCCTGTAACTCAAATTGAATACCAATTAATGCTTTAGTCTATACATAGTTTAGTAAGTATGATTTTTCTTGTATTGAATATCCGAAAAAGTATAAAGGCAGGCTTGTGTGACTCTTCATTGAACTTAACATTCCATAAATGGTATGGTTCCCCCTTTCACTAACACTATTTCAATATAGTGTATAAGGTGGAGTATGTTGAGATAAAATCACATAATTTCATAGAAAGTTGATAAAATCTTAGTTAACATAATTTCCACCTAGATCAGATCAATGATTTTTATCTTATTACCAATATGATTCTTAACAACGTTCATGAACTCTTTGAACTTCTCAATGTATTTTGTCTTATACCTTATCAAGTATACAAAACTACATCTAATCAAGTCATCGGTAAAAGTAATAAATTATGATAATGCATGTCTAGATTCTACATTAAATGATATAAATACATTTGTTTGTAGCAATCCTATAATCATTGTGGCCCTTTATAACCCCCCAAAATTTTATGATATATATCCTCTTAAATAATATCAATTTATTTGATAGCTTACATTTCATGAAACACTATGCTTAAATGAACCCTGATATAATATTAAATATTAAAATGATTATTGGAATAGTAATATGAACATTAGGAATAGTAAATTAGATATTAGAACAATAACTTAACCTATGAAATTATATATAAAATTTTGTTACTGATAAATGAAAATATGATATATTTATAACATGGAATATTTAAATAAATGTTTTAAATATGATCAATTAACTGTTGGTATTTTTTGTTAAATGTAATTTTTTTTACAATTTTAAAATTAATATAATGACTTAAAATAAAATTTATTTTAATAAAATAGATTCGTAAATTAATATTTTGTTTTATTATAATTATAATTTAATTTAATGAAAACTTAATTAATTTTTTCAAAGTGTCATAAAATAAGTTATAACATTAAAATCAGTATTTTTTGAATAAATGATGAATCTAATTAGAATTAAATTTCTCTTTTTTATAAAGAATTCATAAAATGAGGTCCATTTTTTAAATCTTCATAGAAAAAAATGCTTTGAGTGATTTTTTGGATTATTTTGAAATATTTGAATTTTTTGAATAGTGAAATTTTGTAATTTATGATAGTTAAAATTTTATGAAAATTACATGATTTTTTGAGTCATGCCTAATGTAATAAACCATTATTTATAACTTACATGCACTATTTATTATACTTAGTCACAATAATAAAAACTATTGATAGTCTTGAGTCAAAATAATAAACAAATGAATAATATAATAAAAACACCCCTCTCATGCCACTATAAATACCACCCTCACCACCCCTTCTCCTCACACCATTAAAAACATTAATCATGTATATTTTCTAAAAAAACCCCTTCTCAAACTACTTCCCCATTTTCAATATCATTTGGTCTTACCAAAAGACCAAATCTAAGTGTCTCAAGGAGGTCTCAATGTAGATGATATTTCAGAGGTCAAATCCTCGTTCTTTCTATTTCAATTTATTTGTTTTCTTATACTATCCTCACCTAACCCATCCAAAGTTTCAAGGTAACTCCATTATGATATATACACATTAATTGTATTTTTTAAATTTAATATCCATCGTCATATATCTTCCCCTCTCATTTTAATTCTAAAAATGAAAACATCATCGGTGAGTTGTCAATTCACTTCCTTCGTGGATGACGAGTGTTTTTTTTCATTACCACATTCAAAAATGGTCAGAAAACCATTTTTACGGTTAAAAAACAGTAATATGTTCATTAAAAATTATTTATCATTCTAGAACATGTATATTAACATAATGTTAAATAAAATGATACTAGCTCATGATGGTTGTAAAAACCACAATAATAGACTAATCCTCTTTCATTAATGTGTTATATAATGAATCATCCTCATGTAAAAAAAATTTATAAGGGAAAATGTAAAATTATAGAATAGTATTAATACCCTTTCATTCCACTTCTATATAATTATTCCAATTTGAAAACAATTTCCATAATTATACACTAGAAAACCGACCATGAATCCATGAAACGAACGCTCTCAAAACAATGATGTTAAAAATTTTAACTCATTGAAATGGCCATAAATGAACTTAATAAAATGATAATATATCAAATATATGTTTAATAATTTATTTATTTATTAATTTGTGAGTCTAATTTGATCATCTATGACATTAAGTGAATGTTCATAATTCATTAGAACATAAGGTAAGGATTTTATTGTCTCACTTTTAGTTCTATATGATATATTCCTTATTCAACCCTTATTTCTTGATTGTGGTGTACATAATTATATATTATATATAATATCATGAGTTTTATGGTATTCCATGTTTCATTTTATAATTATTACATTTATGGTCTATACGGTTCCACTTATTGCAAAGTGGTAAGGGATTTATCAACTTAATTATTATTCATTGGGTTAAACATCTATTTCACTGATTATGTCATCATATGGTTATTTATAATATGAATTTTTATTATATTATATTTTATTTACACTTTTTTATGTTTATTTATAATTAATTCACTTAATCTATTCATTTTATTAATGATATTATCCTTGTATGAGAATTTTCCTCAACATTCTTTCATTGAAACATACTTTTTATGTTACGCACCTATTTAATTTTCCATGATATATAAACGGAATCTTTAATTTTTCTCACCATTCATTGGTTATTTCACTAAGTATCCATATTTGTTATATCAATGATATGATTGTTTCTTAAATTGTATACCAATTATTTATAATTTGTTTACTTTTAATGTTATTTTATTAAGTTGGGAGATATTGTTGAAGTTGTATCTTTTACTCATGAGGAATATTTTTTGATAAGACATTTATTAGTGAATTAAATCAATCATTCTGATATTTGAGGAATGCTTTGGAGAAGAAGACATGGGTGGTTCCTGGTTATAGATAGACCCTTGATGCATTGTTAGTCTCATGAGATAAAAAAGTTGTCCAAATTAAATCGGTTTTAACCATAATGATTAAACCATCCTGTGAAAGGTTTTAATAGTAAAGGTACCATGATTATTGAGTTCATGGAATCCAAGTCATTAATAATTTCCTCCATTGATATTTTAGGAATTATATTCTATATTATTTTCACTATGATATTATCCAGAGATTTATATTTTACTCATGTTATTGATTAAATAGAATGTATTTTAGTAATATATACCTTCCTAAATATGTTATGTTTCAATTATTATTTATTCATTAGAGATTCCAATATATGTAAACCTTAATTACAATTTTAGATAAGCATTTTATTTTTTCTCTTTTTTTCCAGGATATGAAGATGAAATGTTTGAATGAGATCAAGGATGAGATTACATTCCTTTTCTATATTTTATATTTGATTACCAGTGTATTATGGGAACCATGTATTTATCAAGTTCTTCAAAACTACAAAACAAATCATTCCTTTTGGATTTTAATCTTGTATATATTCTAATGTAATTTATTAAGGTTCCGACACTACAATACAGGGGTTTGTGTATTTATTGATGGTATGTGATCATGTTTAGTGGAAATCTTGGACGTTAGATTTTAAAATAATCAAAACCAATGTGAGAATATGATAATTTATTATAGTATTTAAAAATTATTACCCATAGAATATTTTTTATTTTGTGGATAAATTCTCATAATGACTATGGGATAACTCAATCTGTTAAATTATTTTGTGATGTCTCCTAATGGAAGGAAATAAATCAATTCTCAAAGACAATATAAGGATTTCCACCCTCATAAAGTCAGCACAGCTAGTGTTGTAGATGATAACAACGTTACCATATTAGGATAGCTTACTTATTTTTTGTGGAATAACCATACTTCATCTATGTTGGATCAATTCATGTAGCTTAATCTTCTATATTTTAGTGGGAGTGTTAATCCAGTGGTAACTGAAAAATGAATCAATCCCCTCGAAAATATATTTATGGTATTGAGATGTGATAAAAGGGAAAAGGTATTCCTATTTGTATATTTCCTAAATGAATATTTTTATCAATTGTGGTCATTGTTCTAGAATACTAAGGAGTAAGATCAAATAAAAGTCAAATAATGGATAACATTTATAGACACATTCTTTAAAAAATATTTCCCTTCTGAGAAATGAACTGAAATAAAGAGAAAATTCCTCAGATTAAATTGAATGGAATAATAAAGTGTTTTATGGAATGATTATAACATCAAAGTACTATTAAAATATTATAAAGATTATATAAATGATTCAGAAAAAAATATTGATCATTTATTTGACTGTATTAAGATATGTCTTTGAAGGGAACTAGATTCTCAAAAAAATTCATCATATGATGAAATATTACTATGTTCCATCAAAACAGAGAAGTAATTTTCTATATAATATATATTCAAAGGAAATAAATAAAATAATTGATCATATAAGAACCATGATAAAGGTAAACCACCAAATAATAACAATGCAATAAATCATTTTCAGTCTTGTAAAAATTGTGCGAAGAAACATCTGGAAAAATGTTTTGAAGGGAAAATAATTGTGTTAAAAATGTAGAGAAAAGGTTAATATGTCTCATGATTTTAAGGTCGAACAAAATCATGATATTTAGTGATTCAACTAAAAAAATGGGTAATTATTCTAACCAATGTCTCATGTTCCACAGTAATCTACTATAGAAGAGGCTAAAGGGAGATGTGCAAGCTTATGTTATCATTACAGCTAAGTTAGAAGTACCCAAATATGTGGTAGACAGAACATTAATAATATATTTAAATCTATCAAACAATTAATTTTATTATAGATCAACATAATATTTAATATCTATCATGTTTTAAAAAAATAGATATTTTGGTTTTGATTTAATAAGGGAGTGTTTAGTCGAAACTCCTCAGGTAAGTCTATTTGTAACAAATATGTGTCGGATAGTCCATATTATGGAATATAAAAATTATTTATTTTATTAAAATATCATTACAAACATTGTTTAATTTCATATAATACTCTGTATGGACTGTATTTCAAAATATGATTTGAAACTTTGTTACAATAATAGTGATATTACAATTTTTTGGGAAGATCTGGAATCCTTTATCATTAGAGAAGAAACATGATAATTTTACTCTTACCTAGATCCACCTCAGTACCCCTAATGGATGAAATTATTGAGGAGGAAGAGAAAAAAACATATAGTTATAAATAATTTAATCATCTAATTGTGGATGTACCTTTGGTATAAGATTATACAGACATATATCCTTACGAATTACCTAGAAACCCCCAGAGCGTAAAGTTAATTTTTTCATTGATTTAGTCTCTGATGTAAAACTAATATTAAAGACTCCCTATAGAATTTCCACAGTAGAATTATTGGAGATGAAGAAACTCATAGTGGAGTTGATTAATAAGGGATTTATTTTACCTAGTTTTTCTCCATGGGGAGCCCTTATTCTCTTTGTTAAGAATAAATATGGATCCAAGAGGCATTATTTATAGAAAAATCAACTAAATTAAAATAATGAAAAGGTATCCACTACCTCATATTGATTATTTATTTGACCAAATTCACGAATGTCAATAATTTTTATGAATATTTACCATCTTTCTGGATATCATCATTTTTTAGTTAATAAGGAAGGAATTCCGATGATATCATTTCCAATGAGGTATGTAGATTATGAGTTTATAGTAATTTCATTGGGATTGACAAATTCACCAATATTTTATATAGAAATTAGGAATAGAATATCCAATTAATATGTTGATTAATGTTTTTTTGTATTCAATAATGATATTATCATGTATTCTATAATATATAAATACCATGAGAATCAATTTCCGATCATTCTGGAGACTCTAATAAAGAATGAGTTATATAGTAAGTTTAATAAGTGTGAGTTCTAGATTCAATAAATTTATTTTCATGTACATATTGTTTCTACGGATGGAATCATAGTTTATTATTTGATGATAATTACAGTCCATGAATGTCCTAAATTAAGGAACATAACTAAAGCATGTAGTTTTATTTGTTTAGTAAGTTACTATAGAAATTTAATTCAAAAAATTTCCTGATTGTCTAACCCATTAACTAGGATTACATTTAAATGGGTTAAGTTTTTATGAAAAAAATGATTGTGTGAAATGTTTTGAATAGTTGAAGGGATGATTAGTCAATGCTATGATTTTGACTCCACCATTGATAAATGACGGTTTTTTGATATACAGTGATGTGTAAAATAAATGAATAGGTTGTGTCCTTATGAAAAATGAAATATTTTTTCATATGAATCCTGGTAGATGATGGTTCTTTAAAAAAGTATCCAACTTATGATCATGAGTTAGTATCTATAATATTTTCTCAAAATATATATACACACTATCTCTATAGTGAAATATATGAGATATATATGGATAATAATAATTTTAAAAACATATTTACAGAGAAATAACTCAACAAGAGGCAATTAAGATGGCTCTAGTTACTAGAATATTATTATTTCTCCGTACATCACCACCCAAAAAAGCAAACAAGGTAGTAGATGCATTGATCAGGAAATATCATCGACTTCTTACCCAGATGAGGATTGAGAGAGATACCATGTTCATATATTTAGTAAATATGGATATAGTAATTTTTAAATAAAGGTCAAATCACTATTTTTTCAAATGATTTCTAAATCATCTTTACTAGAGAAGATAAAAATTTATTAATTTGATGATGATAATTTAAAAAAATAGAAAGGATGTAAAATTGGTAGACTTCGTGATTAAGGATGGAATTATAAAAGTTGGAAAGAGCTTATGAGTTCCCTCAATACCACAAATAAAAATGGAACTATTATATAATGCTCATATCTCAAATTTATCTATATATCTTGGTAGTTCCACGATGTATAAACATCTGAAAGAACTTATTTGTGGGATAATATGAAGAGGGAAATTGCTATCTATATGTCAATATGCATAGTTTGTCAATAATTGAAGACTAAGAAAAAACATTGTAGAGGATTCCTAAAATCTCTACCTATTAATATTTGGAATTTCAATTACATTATGATTTAATTTTTCATATGATGACCAAGGAAACCTAGAAAGAATGATATGATATTGGTTGTTGTTGATATCCTTATAAAATCAACAAATTTTCTTTCTCTATGAGAAGATTAACCTCTTTACCACCATGAAAGACTCTATATAAATGAATTTGTAATGCTTTATGGTGTACTTATTAATATTGTGTCTAATCTAGATCCCCATTTGACATCAAAATTTTGGAAGAGACTTCATAATGATCTAGATACTGAGCTTTATTTGAGAACCACTTACCATCCTCAAACTTAAGGATAATATAAAAGGAATATTAAACCATTGGAATACATGTTGAGATTATTCTCACATGACTTTAAAGGTATGTGGGATTGGTATTTATATTTGGTTGAGTTTTCCTATAATAATAGTTTCCATTCAAGTATTCAAATGGATCTATATAAAGTACTATATAGAAAGAGATGTCATACAATAACTTGTTGGGATAAGGTTGGTGAAAGGAAACATATACGCAAAGAACTTATTGAATACAAAATGACAAAGGTAAAGACTATTTGTATCATATTAAAGTATCTCAATGTAGGGAAAAGTGTTATGTTGAAAATTGGAGAAAGGATTTATAATTTCAAGTGGGATATCATGTCTTTATGAATGTATATCCATGTAAGGGGTCATAAGGTTCAGTAAGAAATGGAAATTGATCCCAAGGTATGTAAAACCATTTGATATTATATTAATAATTGGATTTGTAGCTTATAAATTATCAATTACACCATTCCTCTCTAATTTTCATGATGTGTTTCACATATAATTGTTAAGAAAGTACATGAATGACCCAACACATGTAATCACCTATAAAGAATTAGATCTATAAACCAAACTATATTAATATAAATATCCTATTTAAATTCTTGATACTATGGATAAAGTATTTAGAAATCATAAGAATTGATTGGTAAAGGGTCATTGGAGGAACCATAAAAAGGAAGAAACAATATGGGAACCAGAGGATATTATGATGAAAAACCACCCTCATCTTATTAGAAGGTGATATTCAATGTAAAATTTGAGGAAGAAATTTTTGATGGTTTAAATTATATAACACCCAAATATAATATGTTATGAATCTTCTGTAATAAATTCAATTTATTCGATATCTTTCTTTTCATGCAACACTGAGCTTAAATGATATGTGATATACTGTTAAATATTAATATGACTTTTGAAATAGTAATGTGACCATTATGAATAGTAAATATACCATTATAAATATAAACTCACCTACTAAATCATAAATAAAATTTAGGTATTAGATAAATTAAAATATTGTATATTTATATCATGGAATAATTAAATAAATACATTTAAAATGATGAATTAAGTATTGGTATTTTTGTGAAATGTAAATGTTTATTTAAAATTTTATAATTAATATAATGACTTAAAATTAAATTTATTTTCATAAAAAAGATTTATAAATAAATATTTTGTTTTATTATAATTATTATATAATTTTATGAGACCCTAATTAATTTTTTAAAGTGGCATTAAATCTGTTTTCATTTTAAAAACATTATTTTTTAAATAAATGATGTTTTTAATTAGAAATTAAATTTCTCATATTTATAAAATTTATTTCATAAAATGGATTCAATTTTTTGAATATATACTTCAAAAAATGTTTAGGGTGAATTTTTGATATTTTTCTAAAATAGTTGATTTTTTTGGGAATAGTGAAATACAATAATTTGTGATATTTTATATTTAAATCCAAATACATGACTTTTTATGTCATTGATGATGTAAAACCCCATTATTTAGAACTCATATACCCTATTTATTTTAATTAATCATAATAATCAACACTATTGATATTCATGAGCCAAGCAATAATAAAATGAATAAAATAATAAAAAACCCACCTCTCAACCCACTATAAATACCTAAAATCTCCACCCCTTCTCCTCACAACTTATAAGCCTATATTATTATCTACATTCTTCTCAAATACCTTCTCAATCCTCCTAACCAAATTAAATACATTTTTTTCCAAAATACCAAATCCAAGTGTGTAAAGTAGGTTGCCAAGGTGACGATATTTAAGAAGTAAAATCTTCTTTCTTTATCTTTTGATTTCTTTTCTTATCCTATCCTCACCTCCCCTATCTGAAGTGGAATGTTAACTATAGAATGATATATTTACTATAATTTTATTATGTTAATTTAATTTCCATCATCAAATATCTTCTCCACGCCTTTTAATTTAAAAAATTAAAACATCATCTGGTGAGGTGTTGATTCACCGTCGTTGTGGATGATGCACTACAATAAAAGGGTTGAGTTGTGGAGGTTTTTTTATTTGGTGGAAATTTAAACTGATACTACATGGTTCTATGATGGTTTAAAAAATCACTATATCATGTGTCGGCATCCAAAAGTTTTGATTTCTTCCATTTAGGGGTGGTTACTGGTAAGTATCATAGAAATCGTATTTAGTACTATTATTTCTATTTTGTGGATGTTTTATGGAAGGTGAAAAAATGAGGA
Source organism: Viscum album (assembly GCA_963277665.1). Lineage (NCBI taxonomy): Eukaryota > Viridiplantae > Streptophyta > Magnoliopsida > Santalales > Viscaceae > Viscum > Viscum album. Next base: position 433,443,569 of record OY728121.1, read on the forward strand.
TTTAGCAGGGGTAAAACTATTTCCAAATATAACCACCCCCCCCCTCAAAAAATTCTTCTAAAATGAATACAAGTGCTGCTAAATAATAGTGCATCATATCTAACTGTGATTTTAACCACCGTGAATAATAATATTCCATATATATAGGTAGTTTAAACCGATGCTAAATGTTGATTAACAAAAAAAATGCTACGCGTAGATTCTGCATCCCCAGAACTACCCTAAAAAAACAAATACAGACAAAGTGTATCGCCTATTAGTAGCACAAAAAATACCTATAAAAAGTACAAGAAAACATAGATATATAAGAAATATGGAATCAACAATCAAGTATATTTGTTCACATACAACCATATATTGTATTAGATCTATGTCACAAATAATACATCAACAAAACATCTCATTCCATATTATTAAAAAATGTCATAAATACCACTAATCACTACCAGGTGAACTCTTATTGTCACTCTCTTTATCTCCATCTTGATATCGATCTCTACATCATACTACCAACACCTATAAAACAATTATTTTGAAAATAAAATAGAACTGTATATTTTTATTTAAAATTGAATCAAAAAATGTGTGAACTAAATTATTTTGAAGTTTTGTAATTTACTTTATCACCACCATTCATCGATGAAATATATTCGTTGATAGATCCAGTCATCTTCTAAAATAAATCATCCAACACTTTCAATGTCAAGTTTCATTCTATAATAGGAATGTGGAAAACATCTGTACAAAGATATCCATTTTGAAATTATTAGATTTTAATAACATAATGAAATTAAATTACACCATAATGTATTAAAATTACCTTTCTCTATGAATCTAAAAAATTCATTTTTCCAAGATGAAGGAATATGTTTCCAACCATCATATGTAATTAGAAGGGTAACTTGATCTAAAACTAGATAGCCTAGAATATATCCAAATAATCTTGTGGCATCATCAATAGGGACCCAATATCTTTAAAATGGGATTACTATATTTAGTTTTTTCAGTCTCTAGAAATATAAACTTTTCTTAATTTTCTCTATTGTAGCAATGATTAAATATTTTATGAAAAAATAATTAGTATTATAAAAAACTACAATAAATGTTTTCATCTTGATCTTTGTACCTATAATAGTCAACCATTAATATCATTACAAAAAATTAAGAGTGGAATTCTTCCTCACTGCGGAGGGTCGACTGGTATCAATATAACTCTTCCTTCTTATAATTCCTATCATTTGATAAAAAAAATCTATCTTCAGAACATATATTTCAGAAAATTCATGCAGAAAAAAATAGATATGATAAAAGATGCACAGTGCTAACAAAAAAATAATGCATAAATTTGATAATTAATGACTTCACAAATGACATAACTGTTTGATAAATGAATGGATGACTGCACATACAATCAATTTCACCAACAATCATGTAATTTTCTTGTTCCATGGTTACTACATATACATCACCCAACCTTTAAAGACTAATATATTCAATATCAAGATTTATAAATATGTGTGCTTCTTGATATTGATGGGATTCAATGTATGATTTCAAATCTTCCACTTCATCACCCATATCATACAAGTCTCATTGTTTTATGTTATCAAATAAACTCCAACCTTCATTTACTAAATCTTCCACATAATATTTCATTTTCTCTTGAGATTGTAAGATATAAGGATCAGGTAATACATGATCACCAACACCCATCAAACGAAATAGGTTCAAAAAAGTAAATTTCAAGGAATCTATTTTATAAAACCAAATAAAATATACAAAATTTCATTTGTATAAAAAAACTAAAAAATTCCCATGGTAGTTTAATTAGATAATATTCATCAACTTTTCATAGTATCCCACTTTGGAAAACGTAAATATATGATTATTATGTGTTTTCAAAACCTGTTCTCGATGAATTGTATGAAATTTAAATCCTTTCACATTGTAATAATCAAAATCTCTAGACTATTTTAGAGGACCTCATTCAAGAAACATCAAATCATATGAACACTCATCTCGAGTATCACTATTCATGATATAAAAAATGTAATATATACTATTATATTTAGAAAATATATGTGTCAACTTAATATCTATATTTATTGTAATATTTTTGAATTTAGATATCATGAAAATTATTCTATGTGTTCTTTAATAACAGATTTTGTTATATCTTTCACATTTTGTGTTCATCCTATCATTAATCTCCTTATTTGTATCATCAAATCATCAATAAGTGGATCAAAAATTTCACTATTTATCTTTACAAATTTGCGTTCTTGTGATAATTCCATTTATTTTAGTGTAACATTTGAGATCCTCCCAACTGATCGGCTAATATCAGGAAATATTTTTGGTTTCCCAAGTAGTTTAGATTGAGGTTATGTGTCTTCAACATGTCCTACTAAAATTAATCTTATCTTAATATCCTCAAAGTATCTAGAAAAAAAGTTAAGAAACTACTATTCCAAATAGCCTTCAGAAATAGAGCCTTTATGTTGAGATTTATTTTCCAATTATGATTTAAAATTCCCAATATATCAATGAAATAAAAAAATTGATTATTTAATGAAGTGAATTTATTTTTTAATTTAAATTAAAAAAATATAAATAATGTACCTATCTATTGGATACATCCATCGATAATTTATAGGGCCTCCACATTTACCTTCCTCTACCAAATGAAGAGTAAAATGCATCATGGTAGTAAAAAATGATGGATGAAAGATCATATCTATCTTATAAAGTGTCAATACAATCTATCCTGAAGGTTTTCAAGCACATATAGTTGTATATTTTTCTCACATAGTTGATTGAATAATTTTTAATGTCTGAGTACACCAGTAGTAACATTTTTTAGGTCATAATGTATGAAATGCCAATGTTATAAACTATTCTTCCAAAAAATTTGAATCATGAATTTTAAATCCTGGTATTCTAGGATGGTTTAATTCAACACACCTTAAGATTTTACATGAATACCCATAAGATAAATTAACATGTTTTAAAATTCTAATAAATTTATCTTTATCCCTATTTTCAATGTAAAAATTTTCATAGCATACTCTCCATTATCATTTGGATATAGATCACGCATTATTCTCATTTCATTTATGTATTTCCAGGAATTGAGATGATCCTTCAATTTTAAATTCTCATTAAGCAATGTGAAGATCAAATTATCACAGTAATTCTTCTAAATATCCATTACATCATGATTATATAACAACAAATTAAATTCCCAATACATATGTTCGAAGAGTATACTTTTTTTCTTCCATTATTTCATTATGATTTCACTTGATGATTCACTTAGAACTTATTTCATACTATTATTCAAATGATACACCTTCACAAATTTTGTTTTTACATTTCGATGTTGTGATCGTGTTTTAAAACCCATCAACAACTTTGGAGGTGGTCTATGATCTCTAGGACCATTGAATTTGACTTGTTCAATAGAAATATATGAGATGCATCGAGAAATATTTTATGACACAAGAAGAACCATTTTCTAATGTGATTTTGTTGTTCGAGCTCAAAATCAATGTTAGAAATAGGACAATCCAATCCCATGTAAGTATTTTAATAAGCTAAATTACCAAGTCCAATTAAGTCACTAATGGTCCAAACTAGACCAAGATGAATTTCAAACATTTTTCTAGAAGATGCATTATATTTATCAACACTATTTCTCCATAACTCCTATAATTCATTAATTAAATGATGAAAGTATACATCAATATCATTTATAAGAATTTTTTTCCAAGATTATTCAACTAAATGATAAAAGTCTTTTGTTGCATACACATCCATGGAGGCATATTATAAGGTATCAGAACAAATCGTCAAATGATATAACTAGTTCTCAAAGTCTCAAATGTGTTGAATCCATAAATAGTAAATCACAATCAATCATTCCGAGAAATAGATGATAAATATGGATATAATGAATCAAATTTCTTACAAGATTTTGAATCTCTTGAATGTTTAATTAAACCATCATTTTTAATATCTACATAATTATTCTTCATGTGTTTTGTGGTTTTCAATGAAGTGAAAAATCTTTGCAATCGAGGATTTAAAAGAATGTGACATAAAACATTGGTAGTTGTGTTCCTTATCTTCTTAATTATAGTATCATGTTGACTCCTACTTCCAACATCACTAATTGATTTTCATTTAGAAGAAGAATAATGTTTTTGAAATATTGTCATCTTGTATCCTCTCCCTAACAAAACATACAATCATTGTTACATGCATGTATTTTTGTATAACTCAGAGCAAGATTGTTGAAATATTTTTCAAATCAGAAAAAGACTCGAAAATATTTTCTTCAAGAAATGCATCATGCAATAATTACAATAACATGTACATCACCTAATTTGTAACTATACATATGAGTTTTGTTACACCTCGACCCCAGTTACCTACATTCTGTGCATTATTAAATAACATTGGCCTGATCACCAGAGATCATGTCACGAAATACCGATTAGTTTAGTAGCCTTGGAAATACTAGATACATACATAAGTTTTACATTACATCATGAAATAAAGAAAAACTACATTTTTTTACCGTTTAACACACTTATATAACATAGCCTATCTTTACAGGTCAATTATAATAAACTTATTTAAACCCTAGAAAAAATAAAACATAAGAAATGGGTGAGATCAGATGCTCAGTAAGGATATTTATATAGTAGAAAATTTCCTAAAAATGTATAAAAATTGAAACAAGTTTATAAGACTAAACAAAAGAATTTCTAAATTATACTTCAGAATAAAAGGGAAAAGTTAAATAAAATAATTTCATTTACTTATACACATGTATATTCTATTAGTCAAAAAATCACATGTAATATCAATAGCTAATTTCATAATGACAGAATGTATAATTATGGACATCATAACCACATAGTTAAGGCCTCATTCCAAGACTAAAATAAGATTTTGTCAAGGAATTGTGACAAGACACTAGCTTGTCTCATGATAACTACCGATACATTGGGGAGCTATAGCGGGCTACCTGTCACTTACTAATTCCATTTCATTCCTTATATGAAAATGTTGAAACATAACATAAAAACTCATATTAAAACTAGAATATTAAATGTTAATAATTTAACCATCAATCATGAATGGTTTAAAAATAAAACATCCACATTAAAATATATCACAAAACCTTCAATACAATATAGAAGATTGTATCATAATAAATAAACTTAAAACAAGTGTAAAATCCATCATTGGATGTTGACATAGATGAAATCAAAACTATTTGTGAAAAATATCTATTTCTATTTTGAAATAATTTAAAAGTAAAATATTTATAAAATAAAACATTTATTTTGAAAATATTTTTATAATATTTTATGGGAAGCTTCGAAGGTGTTATAATGGCAGAAAATAGCCACACCCACTGTATAAGTTAAAAAAACATTCTTACCTAAATTTTTTAAAAAGGTCAAAAAGTACCAAGTTTGGAAAGTTACAGAAAGACTCCTTTGAAAAAAAAAATTATAAAAAGTAAAAATAGGCTATAAATTACTTTCAACCATAATCTAGAGAATATTAAAAATATTTTAAAATACTTTTTTTAATAAACATGGATGTGGATGATAAAGAATTCCCAGTACATACTCACATATAAACAATCTCAGATAATAAAGAGATTGTAAAATTAACCCTTACTATGTACTTTTACTTAGATGAGGTTATTTTAACCTCTTTTATAATTTTGAAATCATTTTTATTAAATTATACAAGAACCAAATAAATAAATATGATATCATATATAATCTTATAATATTTCTTTATTAATGATATTTCAGTAGTATCAAAGTTTGAGGTGTTAACTTATTCATTTTCCTTTATATATTTTGTTACGTAAGTCATGTTTGTTATGGATATGATGTATTTTATTCATATCCATAATTACATTAAGTTCATAAATATTATTTTTTAATTATGTAATAAAATTTATTCTTGAATGATTATGATGGGGAATGAATCTTATGGCACTCTTGTAGAAGATAATCCATACGTACGCACGAGTGAAAATATCATTTTATTTATTGGAAAATGATATGTAATTTGATGTTATATAATATATAAGGAACCATTAAAAAATTATATTTATTATTTAAAACAATTATACTCATTATTAAACCCATCCAAATAATGAAGTGTTGAACAACAAACCACAACACGACGTGGAGACGGTTAGTCATACGTACACACGTATGGTGAATTTGTAATTCATATTATGGATATAATAATGAATATGGTTGTAACATACATATAATAACATCAAATTATGTATAAGGTAATAGATTTATTCTTTTGGTATGGAAAAAACAAATAAAGAGGAATTGGAAAATGAAAAGAACTTTGGAAGAGGTGATGAAATTTTTACCTCTTCTTCAGGTGATTCTTTTTGATGTGATAAAAATGGCTCCATAAGTTGGATTTATGATAAAATTAAGGCCTCTAAGTTTATTTTAGGGAAGTTGGTATAATATTTGATCTGGGTTTGGCCAATCCAAATGGAATTTGAGATGTGATTTTTAGAGAAGGGGGAGTGCCCTTTTATAAGAGAGGTGAGGGTCACATAAGAAAAAACATAAAATATTAAATTTTATACAATCATATTCAGTTTATAATGGATCAAAATGGATTTATTTCAAAGATAAGGTGGGTATGGGTATCAAAAAACTCAACCAATAGGTTTTAGATAGGTTTGGGTCATCATATTATCATTATCTTTTATATTTAACTCTTAATTAAATTGTTTATCTTTTACCATGTATTCATGTAACATTATAATAAATAGTTAATAAACTTACTATAAATGGCCAAAAGAACCCCATTTATTTCATTATTTAAATATATAACCTTATATATGTCCTTTTGAAGAACCTTAGATTTTTGGGAATATTATGTCTTTTAATAATATAGTATCGGTTTTAAAAACACTTTTTTGTCAATTTCGAAACAATTTGGTATTTTGTTTTTGTGAAAGTAAATAAAACTTTATCACATAGAAAAAAAATTATTTAATCAACCCTAACTGTCATATTAACCTATAAAATTAGTTTAATTCATCAAATTTTTCAATTTAAATTTTTCGGATATTTATAATATCAATTATTTTAATATTTCATTAATAAATTAATTACTACATCATCATTGTGTCATAAAGAAATTTAATTATTTAATTTATAAAAATTATTAATAAAATACCATTTTGTAATAAATATTTTTATGCTTCTAATTAATATTTATACTCAAAATTATATTATATATAACCCTATATTAATAATATTTTACTTATGAAAATATGAATTTACCACTTTTACCTCTTCTTTAAATAAAATAATAATAAATGTCCTAAAATAAACCATGTGGATAAAAGAGGTTCATAATTTTTTACTAATATATATTATGGTAGAAATAAACATATCCAATATAATTAGAACATATGTGATGGTAATTATAATATAATTTTTATCTTTAATTACTGTATTTACTTTTAACAGTAGTAAATAAAATTCAAAAGATATTATTCACCAAAAATTATTTTCATCCTATTGAACCATTGTCTACATACTTATGTCTAATTTTGATCTAATATTTTTGAAATTAAATTCACATAAGAGGTAAAATTAGGTTTTATGAAAATTTTCAAATGTGTCTAGAAGGTGGGTAAAAGACGTTAAAAAATTTAATAAAATTTTATACATCTAATATTTTTCGAAAATGAATTAAATGAATTAAATTGAACAAATATTGGTATTATGTATATATTTTGACATTAAAATAAATTTAAATAAAAACTATAATTATTTAAATGAAATTTGGTTTTAAACAATAACATAGTGTTTTTCACTATTCATCAAAAATTGAATGTTTTTAGAAAAATACCAAAAATTAACCCTAAGTTAATTTTGATATTCCTAATACATAAATGATGCCCATTTTGAAAAATAAAATCTATAAAGTTTCAAAAGGTGGTTATTACTATTCAAATGTTCTTTTAAAAGGTCTAGTTTGATTTGTCGTGGTGTTCTAAAACACAAAGTTGCGTTTAGTAAAAGCTATTGTATTATTCAATGAGAAGGGTACCGTGGAATCTTGGGATGTTACATTCTTAACTAAATAGAATAATTTTATCTCAAAATTTCTATATTATTAATGAAATAAAATATTTGTGTTGTTCTTCATCATAAATTTCTCGGTTTCCTATGTTTCCTCTTCCATATTATGGTTTCTCCTTACAAATTTTACCAGTGGATTCATCTGGTTTCTCAACACTTGTTCTCTAGTATCAAGAATCTTGACAGGCTCTTCACAATAAGATAAATCAAGTTCCGCTTCTATTTCTTTATAGGTGAGTACATTCATTTGGGCAGCAATGTATTTTATCAATAGTGATGGGCGGAACACCTCATAAACTTTGGAGATACTTTGCAGCATTACCAAATAGTAAGCTAAAACTCCAATTGTTTCTAGAATTTTGAATGTTCTGATGTACCTAGGACTTAATTTCCCTTCCTATCGAATAGTATAACACCCTTACATGGAGAAACCTTTAAGAAAACATGATATCCTACTTGAAATTCCAAATCCTTACTTTGGTTATAAGAATTGCTATTTTTCCTACTTTTAGATGCTTTGATGTGGGTTTGGATAATCATCACCTTTTCTATTGTTTCCTCAATAGGTTTTGGGCCTACAAGTTTTCTTTCACCAACATCATCACAAAAAGTTGGTGTGTGACTTCTTTTTACATATAACACTTTATATGGTTCCCTCAGAATTCTTTAATGAAATCTATTATTATAGAAAAAATTATACCAGAGGTAAATATTGATCTCACATACCTCGAAATTCATGTGAGAAAGCTCTCAACATGTCTTATAAGATTTGAATAGTCTATTCTGATTATCCATAAGTTTGAGGATAGTAGGAAGTGCTCAAACTAAGTTCAGTATCCAGGGCCTTCTGAATAATTTTCTAGAATCTTGGTGTAAAATGTTTATAAAAATAAAAAAATATCGATAAGGGTACTCCATGGAGAATTAAAACATAATTTATATATAGTCTTCCTAAATTTTCAAGTGGTAAATATTCTCTTATAACAAGAAAATATGATGACTTGGTAAGATAATAAAAAATGACCTATATTGCATCATTCATTCTAGGAGTCCTTGGTAGCCCCATGATAAAGTCCATCATAATATAATCTCATTTCGACTAAGGTATGGGGAGAGGTTACATTACTCTTATAAGATGTTGTCTTCCTGCATTCACCTCACGACAAACCGTACATCTTGACACATAATCAGAAATATCCAACTTCATGTTGTCCCACAAAAAATGTTCCTTCGAATCTCTATATATCTTACTGCTACTAGGGTGTATAGAGAAATTGGAGCTATGAGCATCATACAAAAAATACCTTTTTAGATCATGCGTGTCAGGAAAAAAATTCTCTTCCCAAATTTCAAGATTCCATATTTATATACGATGTCAATCTATCTTCTATTATTCACAGATTTAATTTTATTTTGAAACCTCTCATCATTAGTCTGTGAACCTTTTACCCTTTTTTGTGAAGATGGTTTGGAAGCCATTTGAAATATTATTGATGTTTCACCTTCCATGATTATTCCCATTTCTATCTTTACTAGATCCAGGAACATAGGATCAATTTCAACTCTCATATTGTTCAAAAATCCATGATCTTTTCTGATCAAAGAATCTTCCGCCTTATTTTTCTTCCCTAGGTGGTCATGTATAAAACATTTATAATCCTTGAGTAGTTCAATCCATCTTCTTTGCCTCAAATTGGGTTATTTTGTGAGAAAATATGCTTCAAACTCTTGTGATCGGTATATATCTCACAATTTTCACCATAGAGATAGTGTCTCTATATCTTCAAAGAAAAAACTACATCTGATAACTCAAGATCATGAGTGGGATAGTTTTTTTCAGGAATTTTTAGCTATCGTGATGCATATGCAATAAATCTATCATTATGCATAAGGACACAACCATGTCATTTCATTGAAGCATCACTATAATTAACCAACCCATTATTCCTTAATCGTAGAGTCATGAAAGGAGCATTGACTTAAATTATATTTAGTTCTTTAAAATATTCTTCAAAATCTTTTTTACAAAGGAATTTTAACCCCTTTACGTGTGAGCTTGGTTAATGGGTTAGGCAACTGGGAAAGATTTTGGAAAAATGCCAATAATAACCTGCTAAAATAATAAAACTACCTACCTCAGTTATACTCATCAGTGTTGGACATTCCTGTATTGCTCTTATCTTAGATGTCTCAAAAAATATTATATCTTTATAGACAATATGAAATAAAAGAAATCTTCTAATGCCAGAATTCACACATGCTAACATCCCAAATAATTCATTTCTTCTAAGAGTATTTAGAGTAGTGCAGAAGTTATTTTCATGAAATTCATAGATTTTGGAGTATACAAAGATATCATCAATGAATAACAAAACAAATTCATAACGGTATTCTTTAAAAACTGTACTCATTAGATCCATGAAGACATAGGGTGAATTAGTCAGTCCAAAAGGCATTACTACAAACTCATAATGACCGTACCTGGGTCGAAATTCTGTTTTTGGGATGTCTTCCTTCTTCACACACAACTTATGATATCCAGATCGAATGTCAATATTTGAAAAATATTTATCTCCATGAAGTTGATCAAATAAATCATCAATGCTTGGAAGGGGATACCTGTTCTTTATTATTATAGCATTGATCTCCCTGTTGTCAATCCACAACCTCATAGATACATCTTTCTTCCTAACAAAAAGAATAGGGTATCCCGATAGAGAAATAGTACGGTGAATAAATACTTTATTACTCAATTACTCAAGTTGTTTCTTTAGTTCCATTATTCCACAGTGTCTATTCTATAAGGGGTCTTCTATATGGGCCTTGAAGCAAAAATGAAATCAATGGAAAACTCAATTTCTCTTTTTGGTGGATGTCCAGGTAAATCCTCTAGAAACACATCAACATATTATTTCCCAAAAGGTACGTCATATTTTTTAACACTACTTTACTCATCCATAGTTATTTAACTCTATTCCTCCCCAATAATTTATTTTAGTTGAGCTACTAGGGGTGGATCTAGATAAGAATTAGATGGTGATGTTTCTTCTCTAAAGATAAGGTACTATTTATCATCATCAAAAATTGTAACCTCTTTCTTCTGACAATAAATTTTCTAATCATGTTATGAAAGAAAATCCATACTGAGAATTATATCAAATTAATTCATGGGTATGAAGAAGAGATCAGTAGATAAAGAAAGTTTATATTCCCTAATGGGAACTGATTCACAAAACATTATTACAATGACACTTCCCTTAAATGTTTTGACTGACAACTTCCTTGTTAAATGAAATTGGAAATATGTAATTTTCATATAAAAATGGAAATATATAAAACAATTAGATGATCCAATATCAAATAATGCATTTTATAAATTAGAGGAAACCATTAAATTACCTCCCACCAAATAATTCAGAGCATCAAACCATACAATAGTATTCTCCTATGCTTGGTATTACTCCCTTGGCCTTTTCTGAGGTAGGTTTCTTTGGCGCTTAGAATATTCATTTCCATAATTCTCCATTTCTCTACAATTTTTTCATTCATCATCGACAGCCTCTTTCATTCCCTTACAATCACAATCTTGGTGGCCTTTTTCACCACACTTGTAACAGACTCTCATTCCCATTAGGAAGGTACCATGGTTTTTCTCCCTATGTTTACTATAGGATGTAAATTCAAATTTTCCCATATTCCCCTTATTTTCATTCCCAGAGTGTTTAGTAGATCACTTCTTCTCTTTCCTGGATTTAAAATTTTATGATTTAGAGAATTCCTTTTATGCCTTGATAGGACATAATACAATATCATTGTATGATGATAAGGATTTTAAGACTAATGATCGATAGAGAAATTATTTTAACCCATCAACGAACGATCAATCATACTCCATGTGTTCTGTATTTAATCTGTTGTGTGCCTTTCTAACCTTGTAATGTTGTCCTCATTATTTGCGACATTCTCATCCTCATTTTTCCTCATTCTCAAAAACTTTCATTCCATATCCGCTCGATGGTCATGAGTAAAGTATTTTTCTATGAAAATCCCTTTACACTCCCTCCATTTTATATTTGATAATTCTTCATCATCCTTTGTGTTTTGAATTAATAACCACCATTGATATGCATCTCAATGAGGTGATAAAATTCCATGAAAACATTCTCCCTTTCGCTACACCCTAACGTATGATATATTTTCTCTATGGAACTTATCCATTGCTCAGCTACAAATGGACTCGTAGTCTCATTGAATGTTGGTGGTTGTTGCCTCATTAAGCGATCTATCATTGATCCTACGTATTGTGAATTAGGGTGCTCCATACAGGTAAGGTTATTATTCATGACCTGAGTGAGTTGTCCCAGTGTGGTTTTAAGTTGGTCAACATCAGTTGCATCACCAGCTATACTATAATTATCTTGATTAGGAGGGAAATTCATACTTGGATTACGTGTGTTGATACAGTTTTTATTTCAACCACTAAGTTCCATTTCTTAATAATGGTATAAAATATATTAGTTTGTGAATCAAAATACATAATTCAAAACTACGAAAATACCTAACTTGAATTCAATAGTTTATGCATATAATCCATAATCAGAAAAAAAAATGATTTTTTGAGGAATTATTTGCTCATAAATCCTTTCTAATGGTTTGTAAAGAAAATGTGTATTATACAAATCATATCCCCTAGGAGTGTTGTAACCAGAAGTACAGCAAGACCCATTTTTTGTGTACTAAGATACGTCGAGTCAAACCTGAAACTCCTTTTCAAAGTTATAACTCCTAGGTTCATCTGTGTCATAACCTCCTCAACCTACTCGTATCTAGACAAGTATTTATTTATTAGAAAATACACAAAATATCTCCATCACCAAAATTCTTGGAAGTTATTCTATGCCAATCCTAAAAGTTTATCTTATGGTAATGTTCTCTAATTAGAGTTTTTATATATCTAGATTCCATGGTTTTTACTAAACTTCCTTTGATTCCAACTATAATGCCCCAACCCTAGATATCCAGAGTCAGTACATTATTACATAACCTTGACATGATCATAATAAATCATGTCTCGAATGACCGATTAGTTTAGTAGCCTTTGATGTACTAGATAAATACATAAGTTTTACATTAAATCAAGAAATAAATAAAAACAACATTGTTTCCCCTTTGAACACACTCATATCACATAGCCTATCCCTAAAGGTCAATCATAATATAATTCTACACATCTTAGGAAAAATAAAACCTAATAAAGGGGTAAGCTCCTTTGCACAGTAAAGATAAAAATATAGAAAAAACATTCATAAATAAGTATAAACATTGAAGGCAATGTATAAGACTAAAACACAAGCCTTCTAAAGTTAAATTTCAAAATAAAATGGAAAATATAAATCAAATAATTCCATTTAACTATTCACATGGATATTATACTAGTTAAATAATCACATGAAATATCAATAGCTAATTTCATAATGATAGAATTCATAATGTCGGACATCATAACCACATAGTCAAGGAATTGTGACAAGACTACAAATAAGATTTTTTTAGGGTCATATGCCAAGAAACTAGCATGTCTCATGATAACTATTGATGCATCAAGAACCTATAGCTGGATACTCATCTCATACTAAGTCCAATGCATTACTCATATAAAAAGGTTAAAACATAACAGAAACAACTATATTATAACTAGCATAAGAAATGTTTATACTTTAACCATAAACCATTAATATTATGAAAATAACACATCCATATTCAAACCTATAAAAAAACCTTCAATACAATATGGAAAATTGTATCATAATAAATCAACTTCAAACAAGTGGAAAATTTATCAAAGGATGTGGACATAGATTTAATGAAAACCATTTAAGAGAAATATCTCTTTCTATTTTGAAATCATTTAAAAGACGCATAATTACAAAAGAAAACATTTGTTTTTAAAATATTATTATAATATTGTAAGGTAATCATTGAAGGCTTTATAATGTTGGAAAATACCCGCACCCACTATATAAGTTAAAAAACATTTTTACCTCAATTTTTCAAAAAGGTCATAAAGTATATTATTTGGAATACACCGAAAAGATTTATTTGAAAACATTTTATTAAAATGAAAACAAGGGTAATAATTAATTTAACACAAAATCTAGGAAATTGTACAAATCTTTTGAAATAAATTTTTAAGAAACAAGGATGTGGATGATAAAGAAGTCCCAGTAGATACTCATGTATAAACAACCTCACATAATAAAGAGATTGTAAAAATAACCCTTACCTTGTACTCTTCCTTAGTCGAGGGTAGGTTAACCTAATTTATAATTGTTAAAACATTTTTATTGAAATATAAAAAAATAACATACATAATAAGATATCATATATGATCTTCTAATATTTCTTTTCTAATGATATGGCAGTAGTATAATCGTTACAGATGTTAACCAATTCATCTTCCTTTATATGTTTTTTCATGATATTCATATTTGTTATAGATTGGATGTATTTGACTCAAATATATAATGATATTAAGTTCATAAAAAATATTTGTAAATCATAAAATAAATGTTATTCTGAAATGGTCTCAAAGGGAAATGAATCTCATCGCGCTCGTGGAGATGGTAATCCGTACGTACGCATGAGCGACAATATTATTATATTGATGGTGAAATAATATTTAATTGGATGGTATATCATATATAAATAATAATTAACATATTATATTTATTATTTAAATCAATTATACACATTATTACACCCATTAAAATAGAGATGTGTAGAATAACAAACTACCCCACGACTTGGAGACGATAAGTTGTATGTATGTACATATAGTGACTTTGTTACTCATATGATGGTTAAAATAATGAATATGGTTTTACCATACTTATAAAAAAATTTCAGTATGAAAAAGGTACTTGATTTATTTTTTTGGTATGGAAACAACAAATAAAGAGGAAGTGGAGGAAGAAAAGAACATTGAAAGAGGTGATGAAATTATTACCTCTTCATCGGGTGCTTCCTTTTGATTTGATCAAAAGGGATCCATAGGGTGGCTTTCTAGTAAATGCAAGGACTATAAGTTGAATTTAAGGTAGTTGGGAGGATATTTGTATAGGTTTTGGCAGAGAAAAATGGCTTTGGAGGTTTAATTTTGAGAGAATGGGATGTACCCTTTTATAAGAGAGGTGAGGGCCATTTTAGGAAAAAATTGAAGTATTAATTTATTAAAAAATCATATTAGGTTTATAATGGATCCAAAAAGATTTATTTATAGGAAAAGGTGTGGATGGGTCTAAAATATCTCAACTAAAAGGTTTTAGTTAGGTTTAGGTCATCATATTGACATTATCTTTTAGATTAAACTCTTAGTTAAATTGTTTAGCTTTTACCATGTATTCTTGTATTATTATAATAAATGGTTAATAAAAATACTATAAAAATCAAAGAGAACCCATAGTGGTTAATTATTGAAATATATAATCTTTTATAATTTATTAGGCCAAAAATTATATTTTTTTGAATATTATATCATTTAATAATATACTATTTTTTTAAAAAAACTCATTTTTTCAATTTTGACACTATTTGGTATTTTGTTTTTTTGAAATTCATAAAAACTTTATAACTCAGAAAAAAATTTATTTAATCAATCCTAACATGTCATATTAACTTATAAAATTAGTGCAATACCTCAAAAGTATCTATTTACATTTTTTTTGGATATTTATAATATCAATTATTTTAATCCTTCATTATTAATGTAATTACTACGTCATCATTATGTAATAAATAAATTTAATTATTTAATGTATGAAAATTTTAAATAAATTACCATTATGTAGGAAATTATTTTATATTTCTATTGAATATTTATATTATATTTTATCTTTTGTATAATCCTATATTAAAAATGTTCATATTTATGAAAATTTGAATATAACACTTTTAACTCTTTTTAAAATGAAATAGTAATAAATGTCCTCATCAAAACCAAGTGGATAAAAGAGGATCATATTTTACTCCTAAGGTTTATTTTGGTCAAAATACACTTATCCAATAGAATTTGGACATGTTTTATCATAATTATAATATCATTTTTACCTTTAATTACCCAATTTACTTTTAATCGTGGTAAATAAAATTCAAAAGTTCCTATTCACCAACTATTATTTTCATCCTATTGACCCATATTTTAATTACTGATGTCAACCATGTTTCTCAGATTTATGAAATTCAGTTCACATATGCGGTAAAATTATTTTTTATTCAAATTTGAAAATGTGCCTAGAACGTGGGAAAAAGATGGTAAAAAATTTAACAAAATCTTATACATCTAATCTTATTATAAAATTACTCCAATGAATTAAATTGGACCAATATCTCTATTATGTATCTGTTTTGACTCTAAAATAAATTTAAATAAAAATAATATTTATTTAAATAATAGTCAGTTTTAAACAATAACACATTGTTTTTCACTATTCATAAAAAATTGAAAGTTTTCATAAAAATGAAAAAAATTCACCCGAATATAATTTTGATATTCTGAATCTAAAAAAGTAGTCCATTTTGAAAAATAAAATTTATAAAATTTCCAAAAGTGGGTATTATTATTCATAACTACTTTTAAAATAGCTGGTTTGATTTGTCATGGTGTGCTAGAACTAAATATTGCGTACAATGCAATCTATTGTATTTTTAAAATAGAAGTGTAAAATGGAAGCTTGAGTTATTACACATTTTATATGGTATAACTTCATCTATTTTTTTTGAATATTTCCAACATCCACTGTACAAATCTTGATTTACACCATCAATTAAACCATGAAACACATCTGTCATCTCAGTAATGTTTTATCTTACATTAGTCTCACCATAATCAAGAGGAGGATCGAATAATATGTTACAATTTCAGTCAATTTGTCTTATAGCCTCAAAAACATCATCCATCACATTTCCAATTATTACACCCTAATCTAGTTGTTCTGATATGTTTTGATGTTGATGTTCTTTTCTTGAAATGCTAAATTCATTGGTAATATGGTTTTTTATTTCATTATTCATTTTCAATGAAGTTGGGAGATCATTCTGTCGATTGATGTCAGTGATCAAAGTTCCAGTAATGTTCGATTCTCCATGCCGAATCCAATTGAAGTATCAAGCAGGGAATTTCTTCAATATCAAGTATTTATAAGATTCATCTCTCTTCAACCATATTTTAAATTTAAATCGAGTTTATGGAAATCTTATTCTACCATTAACGGATCTATTGGAAATTGAAAAATCTAAATACTCAACCAACCCCTTAGCATAATGATGTGTGTTCCTTGGTATTGTGATCCAAATTTTATCCATATATATCATAATGTGCATACACGTTATTAAAAAAATTAAAACACATAACTATTACAAAATAGGAAAATAGATAATGTTAAAATCTAGTAATGTGGGGATGGATAATGAAGTGAATTAATATCGTAGTTTGAGAATAGAGGAACCTTGACATAAATAGAGTATCAACACTAAAATGACCATATCAGTCCCATCCTTCAAAACAACATAGGTAATACCTGACATGATTAGTGTATATATCATCTTTTCGTAGAGGTGTAACATAATGATAGATTCTAAATCATTGTATTATAGGTGATATATTTGAATCAAAATGAATCTAATTGTTATGGGAATCAATACACACATTTTTCCTGAAATATAATCCCCTAATATAGATCAGATATATATATATATAGTGGAGGAAAATATATAAATGTATGGATTCTATGGTGAGAGATATGAACTAAACCATCATGGAATTAGAAAATTACTCATCTCTATAGTATAACTAGTTATATGAATGGAATCATTTTTTAATATATGACTTCATTAATTTTAAAATATCAATGAGAAAGGGTGACACATTTCAAATTGACGTGAAATCAATTATAATAGAATACAATTAGAATTTTACAAGAATGATATCAACTACTCATTTATTCAAGGGGAACTAGTATGGTCATTGAGAACTTGTATGATACCTTGGTAGAGACCTATGTTGATGGTGAAAAAATTGATAGGCCATGGTTTATACATATTTTGTATACAAACGAATCATGTTCCTTAATTATAATTCATAGAGTCTGTCACTCCTATTACTAATACAAGGATTATTTTAAATGACATATCCTATCAAACATCATCAAAAGTTTAACTAATATTCCATAAAAAATAATTTCATAGCTATAAAATTGATTATTATAACTACCATTGTTTATTATTGATCAAAACATATGTTAATCTAACTCAATTGGAAGGCTATGACCACAAAATAGATAATTTCATTCAAGGGCTCGGGGGGATAGGGATATGGGGGATCAAGCTGGGGATCAGTGAAATAGAGTTCAGACAATCAGGGATTGAAGGTCTCGGGCTTAGAAGATGCCAAAGAGGGCTTGGAGGGCACATACTCAGGAGCTACTGGTGATAGATTGGATGGATAATTATTGGGAAATGTCTGCAGGGGTGGGGGTGGGGTTAACTAGGGTTAGGAGATTGGGGAGTCGCGGGAGGGGGAGGGGTCAGGGGAGAAGAAGGAGGGGTTAGAAAAATAGTGTATTTTTTATTAAAAACTGAATATTTAGTGGAGGTTTTTAAAAAACATTCATGAAATCCAGTAATTTTTTAGTGGCTTTTTAGTGAACTGCCGCTAACAAACCACTACTAAATAATGATTTTGGTGTATTCATGAGTTTTCATTTTTCATTACCTCCATCAAGTCTGATCATAACAACTTTTTTTATGGTTAAACCACGTTATAATATGTGTAATAGAACTTATTTAATTTTATATAACTAGTATATAAATATAATATTAAATAAAATGATACTGGCTTGTGATGGTCAACAAACTGCCTAAATAAACTAATGATCTTTCGTTAATGTTTAATTTAATGAATTATACTCATGTAAAAATACACAAAATGATATATGAGACCATTTGAAATTGTGGAAGTGTATTAACAGCATTTAACTTAACTTCTAGATATTTATTACAGTTTGACAAGTACTTTATTAATTATACACAAGTGAATCGATCATGAAACCGTGAAACAAATGCTCCCAGAACAAAGAAATTAAACATTATATCTCATTGAAATGGATATAACTGAAGTTAATAAATTTATAATGAATAAAATATATGTTTGAGAAGTTATTATTTAAGTAGTTAATGAATCTAATTTGATTATCCAGAATGTTAAGTACAAGTGTAGAGAATTTTTTAACATAAGGAAAGGGTTTTCTTATATCACTTTTACTTATGTGAGATATATTCCTTATTCAACAATTATTTATTATGTGTGTTTATATAATGAAATTTTATATATCATATAATGAATTTCATTGTTTCTTATGTTTCATTTGATAATTATTACATTTATGGGGAATACAATTCGACTAATTATAATGTGGTAAGGGATTTCATAGCTCAATTTTTATTCATTAGGTTAATCTTATTTTTCATTGATTATGTCATGCCATGGTTATGTGTAAAATAAATATTTATTACTTTTTTTATCTGTATTTACTATTAATACACATAATATATTCATTTTATTAATTAAATGATCATTGTAATGGACTTTATCTCAACTTTCTTTCATTGAAGCATATTTTTAATATTTTTCACCTATTATATTTTCCATGGTGTATATACTAGCACTATTATTTATGATCATAATTCATTGAATATTTCATTAAATTTCCATAATTCTTATATCATGTATATTATTATTTTCTAAACCATATACCAATTTTTCATATGGTGTTTAATTTGAAATTTATTTGATTAATGGGGGAAATAATCTCAAATATATATATTTTACCCAATATGGATATTTTTTGAAAAAAAAATTCTTTAAGAATTAAATTGATCATTTTGATATTAGAGGAATTCTCTATACATGAATACATTAGTGTGTCCTGGTTATATATATATATATCCCCTTGATTCACAAATAGTCCCATTAGATGAAAATTTTTTCCAAATTAAAAGGGGTTTTACCCATAATGATTAAAACATCTATTGCAAGGTCTTGATAGTAAAGGTAACATGATGCCTAATATCATTGAGTCCAAATAATTATGCATATAATTCATTAATATTCTAGTCATTATTATCCATAATATTTTCACTATGATATTTTCCATGGATTCATATTTTTCTCGTGTTATTGTTTAAATAGAATTTATTTCAGTTATATATACCTTTCCATATTTATTATGTTTCATTTATTATTTATTCATAAAATATTCCATTTTTTAACACTGATTGAGCATTTGAGCTCACCCGTTTATTTGTTCCCTTTTTTCCGAGATACGAAGATGAAATGATTGAATGAGTTCAAGGATTCAATTACATTCCACTATTATCTTTTGTATTTTATTACCAATGTAATAATGGTAGCATGTACATATCTTGTTCTTAAAGACTACCAAAATGGTCCGCACTTTGGGATTTTAATCTTATGTCTATGCCAATTTCATAAAGTAAGGCCCTCACTTTGGGATGCTGGGGTCTAGGTCATTACACCATTTTACCAGGACCCTCGAATAGTGGTTAGGTTATCTTCACTGGTAAACATGCATAAAATATTTCAAATGTTTTAGGCTCATAAGAGTCTAAGTATGCATCTTTATTGGTATTTTTTAAATATTCTAATTTATGTAACTAAGATGGTAATTCCATAATTTGGTGTCATATAGTCACATGTATTTTTTATCATCAATTTACTATATTTTTTTCATAATTAAATTCATAAAGACCATTATTTAATTGTTACATATCATAAGATATTATATCATTATCAATGTTCCAACCCTTATATCCAAATATGAAAATAAATCCATCCATGTCTCAAAAAGAAAAAAAAATAATGTTTTATTTTAATACCAATCATATCATAATAATTATTAGAAACCAAAATAAATCCTATAGTTAGTTTGATTTGGTATTCTCAAATGGATAAAGTAACCATAACCACTATATTTTCACCCTATATATCAACCTTATACCTATAAATAATCTAAAACCTATTTAGTTCATGTATTTGAATAAAAATGTGGGCACCATAAGAAATATCTAATACCTAACTTATAGATATGGAAATAGTAAACTCAATAATGTATGAAACTAATGCATCCACTTTCTTATTTGGCTAGGTATAATTCCTATTCTAGTTTCCTACTTTCTACATGAAAAATATACCGCATTCTATTACTTTCCTTGCCTTTTGACCTTATTCTTCATGGAAGGATGGGGATCCATATCCTTATCCTTTGAAAGAGTCTTCAACAGCTTTTTTCTATTCACATTTATCTTATTCCACAAAAGGAAATTGTATTTTCATTCCCCATGACCTTATAATCATGGAAAAAACGTGTACTAAGTTTTGAAAGTTTATTTTCACTATTTCTTATATTATATGTCATAATAAATATGTAGAGGTTTTTGTGTAGTGTGAACATAATGAGATTTATGCACAGATCATCGAGGATAATAAAACCAAATATGTCTTGATGATTAATTTATCCAATCAACTAAACTACAAGTGCACCATATTGCACTGACTCTCCACACTTGCACGTGAATAGAGAATTGGATATCTCATATATTTTTGACCTCACATTCTATTAATAGAGATCCTAGATGTGATAAATGATTCAATACCCATCCAAATAATTATTATTTTTTATAATATCATTAGAGATATAGGATAGAATATAAAATTGGACATCTATATCATCATATATATTTTTCAAATAAATATATAGTTATATCTAACTAGCCTATTTGGAAATTAATTCAGGAAGTGGGATTTCTTGTATGTATTATTTCCATTTGTGGAATAGTATAATGTGGAATCTCTTATACCATTCTAGGAAATTCACACTGTTGAAATGGTTATCTTTATCTATTATGGATCACCATGATATTTTCAAACTTGTTTGATTTTACATTTCTAAAAATTAAGGGTATATAATTATGACTTGTTTTGATTACAAAAACAAATTAGAAAATTTAAATTTTAATTAAATTTGATTAATCTCCCACTATTTTTTGAAACCCAATATCCATCACCATCAATTGAAAAATATCTTTTTTATTAGATAATCTAGAATATTATATCCATATTCCCCTTCTCATAACCCATACTTGGGGTTAACAAGCTATTTAAAGGGTTTTAGATAGGTGTCACTTTACAAATACATTAAATTGTAGTTCCTTGATCCATCTATTGTAATCCCCATTCGTAAAATCATATTTTAAAAATTTCCTCAACACTACTTTATAATTTATGCCAAGTCCCACTTGGGTAGTCATCCCTTCATAAAAAGTTGGTTAAAGAAACCCAAAACATCAATATAAAATTTCCACGATAATTGAAAGCACCCCAAATTTGGTTTCTGAGTACCTTGAACCATGAGGTTGATTATAACATAAGTAGTGGAAGTCTATACCAACATAATAATTTAGCTTGGGGGAATTTTATTATATTTATGCATAAAAGACCATTTTATGTTTTTATATTCCTTGTTATTGTTAAGTGGATTTTATTTCAGTGGTTAACCCTTTTTTATAAAACATTTACACACAATTAAATTATACTTTATTTCATCCAAAATTCATGTTAATCGATTTATTATGTGAATTAACAAAATTCACAAAAAATAAATAATTATCCATGAAACTTATATAAATAAAACATAAGTGGCATGATCATGAGATTATATAATGGATAGTTTATATAGAGGGTGATAAAATAAACATCAACCATAAGAGAAAAAACCATGAACCATAACTTAGTTTTTGTTACAATATTCCATCTTTGGATCCAATGTATCACCTTTATTTGTTTTTCCTCCTCTAGCCTAAGAACTCTATCCTTACATAAGATTTTAGTCGCATTCAGGTGAGGGGATCCATTATCTTGGATAAAGGGGGTTTTCATAAAAAACAATGATCATGAAAACCCTTATATAATATTGAAGGGATGGAACACATTCCATAAATAATAATTGATATTTAATTAATAAGAATAAACCAATCACATAAATGGGGATGGTCTAATATCATGTTCATCCCCACAACATGCAATGAGTATATATTTTTAATATTGTTATAAATTAATTTTATTCATTTATTAATTATGATAATGTTCTATTAATTAATCCAATTAATTTTTTATATATTAATTATATCCAAGTATCCATAACTCACCATCATCTACTGATTTCATTTAAAATTAATTAAGTACACATGTTTACTTTGAAGAAACTATGTTTGATTATCCAATATTTTAATATGGAAATTGATTTCATATATATAATTCCAATTCCAATTCCATTGAATATTCTATTAAATAAATGACACATAGACCACATGTTAATATGTTTAATTATATATTTATATTTTCTCTATGAAAAACTAGGAAAAATTTATATAAAAAACTATAGTACGTATACAAATGTACATAGCATTTATTATCTTCTTCCAATGTTTTCAGCACATGTCTTGGGGTTGGGAGTGTTTCTTTACATAGATGAGTTATAGGTATATGATGAGTAGTCCATCTTATATGGATTGTGACTATAATGTTGCACGAGTTGTACATAACAGTGTTTTATATCCAATAAATGGTACACTGGCACACCCTTTATTCTCAACTTTGAGAATATTAATACTACACATCATGTATAATAGATACATAGTGTGAAGTTATTTAAGTTGTATGTCAGTCAATCTAGATCTACATGTTTATTTTCTTTTGTCAGATCATAGATCTGATGACCTATGATATATCCAACTTTATCATAAGATACATCCATTAAAACAAAAATATATGGTTTTTATATAGGAAGTACAAAACATGTACTCTATATTTGTCGACAAGGATCATTTGTAACCTCCATATGGTATGAATCAAAGGAATTATCATTTTTAATCCATAGATAATTTCTGGATATAATTGTGATAAAGTAGTAGATGGATATGTTAAAATATTAAAATAAATCGATATAGGTAAAATAACTCAAAATTTAAATTTGTATTAAAATCAATTTTTAGTAAAAATGGGAAACCAAAGATCCCAAACAGGCTACCACTACATGATGAAACAGCTCACAAAATGATTTAACACAAGAATAATATTATATGACCCATCTACTCTATAATTTTCCTAGTGCATTGTGCTAACCTATATTGCTATGTATTCTCTGATAAGCTCTTTACGGTGAGAATCCATCCTTTCCTATTTCTAAATAAATTCCTCTGTGTTGATTTTTCTCTAATTGAAGCCTCAGTCCATAATTTTTTCTTGTTTATTTAACCACACATCTTGCTCCTTTATGGCATCACCTTGCAACCTTCATTCATAAATCTTATCGAGCTCCTCTTCTGATACATTAGGTCACATGTATTTCTCAAGAATATTTTCCATGGAGTGCGCGAAATATGTAAAATGATATTTAAATTTATACAATCAATAAATGAATAATAAATATTCATAAATTAAATATGTGACCCCTCTGAAACCACTTGTATGTTCCGATTGTAGGGTAACCATCATTTGATAGTATGATAAACTCACATTTTATTCTTAATTTCCTGTAATCATTACCGAAAATGATTAAAACAACACATCCAAATCAAATAGTTTATTTATAAACAATATTAAGATAACCAAACCAAAATAGGAGGATCTTTAGAAGTAATTTATAATTAATTTATGAGAAGATATAGAATTACCTCAATTGGTAATTCTTCTTTAATTGATGATCCAACTGACTAGATCATACCATACTATCATAGAACTATAGAATAAAAGTTCATAATACCTCTAGAAGTGGTCTACACATTCACAGTAATATATGAATGTCACCATATCATCATTATGTTTTTGTACAACTAATCTTGATCACTTTCATTTTTCATGGTTGATCACAACAGTATTCTTCTCGAAGGAGGAAGAACTATTGGTGTTATCTCGAAGGCTTGATAGAGGAGTTAGAGAGAGTGTGCTCTAGATCACTATCCAAAGATTGATAGAGTCTCTCTCTATCTTTTCTAAAAAAAATTGATTTAGGAAAGTGTTATAATTGGATATTTATTATTGATGGTTTGGTGTTGGAAAATCAAACACATGCTACTTCCAACCCTAGTAATTATTAGTTGACCCAATATCCAATATCCAATAATATTATTATTATTTATTTCATTACATGTGAAATTAAATAAGAATATAAATTAATATCATTTATATCATTTATAATTGGTCCAATATCCTCGTTCCTCTCTCCACCCTTGAAATTTATCGATCCTTAAATAATGACTATTTAATAAATAAATTTTATTACATTATTATATGATAAATATAATAAATATTATTTTCTCTGAACTTAAAAATAAATATGTATTATTATTATTTAACACAATTATCATTTTGACTAAATTTTGATTAAATCTTAGAGATAAACCAAATCCAAATAAATATTATTTATTATAATAAGTTAAATTCAATAGTTTAATTTAATTGAGATTGTAGATACATTTGTTGTGTGACCTTCTGGGCCTCTTTCTCAGTGGAATTAGTCATAATTGATTAAAGTCCACGATTAGAATATAGAAACAAACTAAGGAACCCATAGAGAAATAATTTAAGGTCAAAATAACATCCAACTACCAATGAATGTTTACCATATAATATAATTTGTCAATCGTGATATCTCAAAATAAGTGGGATTCATGTCGTCGCCATCAACCTATATGATTGATGTATCGTTATTTAATTTTTTTGAAACTAACTTTCCTGTAAAACACCATGGACATGGATTTATGTATCCAGATACATTCTCATAAAATGGAATAAGATATCATTATCCACCATGGGTTGAAAACTCTAAATACATTATTACATTATCCAGTAAAGAAATATCACTCTTGAAACAACCAATGAATCCTACCTTGTAATGATCATATGCCATCATAGTTTTATTTCAACACATCAAATTATGTGATTCATGATATCCATTAATAATAATATTAATGTATAAGGACCAATAAACACATCTACATATTGGAACATCCAATGACACATGGAAATGTAGATTTTCTATTTAACGGGTGTGTTCACATAACCTTATATTTTTGAGATTACCAAAGGAAAACACCATGAGAAGGTGTCTCATTGTATTATATGAAACCTACCTATAATGGCCTATATTGTATGTTTTCAATAAGAAAATATCATTCTACCATAGAAGGTATATATTTATGATTGATTTCATCGCACCTCCAGGTTCTCGTCATAGAGTGGAATGGTTATGACATATTAGTGTGACATATCTATTCCTAGATCATTATCACATACATGAATCATGAAAACGGAAAATAATGATGTCATAATAAAATTTATTAAAAATTAAAAATTGTGATCACGTACTAATAAAGTTGGTTCTAGGGAACCAAACCCAATACTACAACCATATTCACAAGGAAATTGTGGTTGTAGCTTTCTCTAGGAGGGCCAATAACCATAGTTTCCATGTGGCTATGACCACATGTCATTCTATCACTCCTACCACTAAAACTATTTCCCCATGGGAGAGAGTAGGAATCCCTACCACCACGGTATAAATTGGATCATAGTGGTAAGTGGCATATGATTATGATCTTTGATAGATCCTGGAAGTTAGTCAGGCTAAGAATATGGTTGTGGCTTGATTGTGGCTAAAGTAATACCCATGTATATTTTTTATAGTATTTTGGGCATTTCACCATTATATAAACTAATTATCATGTCACATAAAATAATGACACATACAAGAAAATTTAAATTTTATTTTGTAAAGTATGGAAATATAAAACTCAGTGAACCATACCACATTTTTGATCACATAAAGAACATTTTTGGTCATATATATCATGAATACTTCTATACATAAGGTTTATAAGAAATAGATAATATTTAATAATAAAAATTTTATTTTTTATAATACAAAGGATAATGCTAATTTTAATTTAATAAAAAAATTGAGATTCAATAATAAAATAGTAGTAATCATTTTACTATAATAGTATACTACATAATACAAATAGAATATGGATATTACATTTTGAAGGAATAATTAAGATATATGATATATTGAACAACATTTTTTTTCGTAAAATTATATACCAATTATCGAAAATTCTATAAAAATAACTATTTACTATGTTTTCTTGGTGTAAATAAAATTGAATTAGTATATATATTTTAATTATTATATACAATCAATTATTCATGTGATAAAAGAGGGGTTTTAGCTAAAAATATACTATGTTCTTTACTTTTTAATCTAACTTTAATTGTACTATATTTGTGAAACTTTTCAGTAGAGGTATACTTATATGAAATGGCTTCACTTAAAATGAGATATAATATATTTTGTAAAATATCATTTAAAAGGATTCATGGAATCTTTTGACAATACATGCTCAGAGCATATGTAATCAATATTCAATTTTATAGAGTATTTAGACTAAAATATGAATTAAAGGATTTGTTTTCAATATAGTTGAATATTTTATATTTAACTAGAGTGAAACAAAAATTCTTGGAACCATTTTTTCTATATACTATAGAATAATTTTATAAATATTTTTTTATTCATATATTGAAAAATGAAGAATAAAAATATGTTAAAACAGCTAGTATCATGGGGGAAAGGATAGGAAATGTACTCTGGTATATTCTTAGTCCAACTCTATAGATATAAAATCATTTTATATAACTTATAGAATCTAAAATTATAAATAAAATCCATACTATTTTTTATCCAATATTTTTTATACAATTAAATATTTATTCATATGTTTAGATTGATTTTATATTTTAGTATATTTCAAATCACATCTCCCCAAAATAATATTTGATGATACTTCATATTATCCCTGATTTTATAAGCTAAAAAATTGGAATATTAATAACAATTTCGCAAAAATTTTATCCTAGATGGTGTCACGAAGCCTCCTTTTGTTTAATTTAAATATAAACTATTCAACAATGATAAAAAAGTCTTCATGTTTTATTTGAGGACAAGAAAACTAAAAATTGAATATTAATTAGACATGTTAGAACTAGTTAGCCTCAAAGATTCCATGAATAATTCTAAATGTTATTTTTCACCCAATATTAAATATCATTTTATCTTAACAAATTTCAAGTATATATATCTCAAATTTAATGTTTCACTTCACATAATAAATAAAGATTCATAGGAAGGTGATGAAAATAGTGTATATATTTTTCTAAAAACCACTCTTATATCTCATGATTAATCAAGTATACATAGTATTTCAAATATATTTAAAATGTTTATCCTCCATCAAATTATTAAAAGCAATTTTCATCATTATAAAAAATTGATAAAAATTTTATTGTTATTTATAAATTATATTCTTTTTAATTTATATAAAGTTATAATAGTTTCATTGAAATGTGGAAGAGTAATAAACTCTATATTCTAATCAATATAGTTTTCGTAAAAAATTATTCCTACTATTTAATTATGAATCTTTATCTTTTTCATTAACATAAAATGATGATTATCCCCTATAATATAAATAATTTACAATTCAAACTATAAATTATTTTCAACTAAATACCGTAGTATAAAATCCTAGATTCACCAAAATAAGATATCATGTTTTATGGGGCTATACATTTATGATATTGGTTCGTATAATTTTTTAAATTAAAAATTTAAAAATATTTTTTAAAAATAATAAATCAGTAGTTTGTGTAAATATTATATTCCCCATATACATATTAATTCAACAAGTATCCAGCATTCAATTATACAAATAATTCAAAAAACCTATCCCCATATCTTGAATGTTTTCATTAGATATACTAACTCATGAAATTATAATTCATGTCATCAGGAAAATAACCCCAAAATAAATACATACAACTTAAATCAAATTATAATAAAAAATAATGATGATAAATAATAGTGTGTATATATTTTATCCCACTACATCAATAATGTGTCTCATAATAAATATATAATGCTAAAACCATAATGTACATCTAGTCGTATTTTGAGACCATACACTCTCTTAAATAACAATATAAAATGATCCTATAATGATAGAAAATGGTTAATGAAATAAATAAGAATGTGATTATAGAAAAAATAATTATATAATTAATTTAAAATATATTTAAATCAACAATAATCAAATAATATATGAGTATGATTAATATAGTATTTAATAATCAGATAAGTAATAATATAACCCAAAAAATAACTTATGGGTGAAGGGTGGTATGAAATAAAAAATACTAATAAAGGACATCATTATCACCATCAACAACATCACCTCAAATGTCTTTCTAACATCAATATCACTAATATAATAAAAAAATAAATTTCATGAATATGAGGTGGGTGATTGGGATCTTGTAAATACTAAGAGAAAATTACGTTTTTAATTGGTCATCCATGAATCTAAATGTGATGTTATTTCAATTAGAATCACCAATCACATAATATTATATTTGACCACAAAATATTGAATTATGTGATCCATTTTTTGTATAACATTTCATGATTTTTTAGATTATATATCCTCATAAATAGATTCAATAAAAAATTTAACTATAATATATTAGGTAAAATTAGTCTCGATGACTAATGTAGTCCAATAATTAGTTGGTAAAATTTTCACTCAGAACTAAAACAAACCCTATTGTTGTGATCACGACCAAAAACCTTACCAAAGTGATCATTAATACACAAGTTATCCTATTATAATTTTTTATATTCCTTCAAATCTATTTTTCAAAAAATGATACCATGTTTTGATAATACACTTAAATAACTATGTAAATAAAACATTTATGATTAAAATCAACCCAATAATTTTTATATTGTTTGAGTTTCATTATTGATCAAACAATCATTATTTTTATTTTGAATCCAGAATTTTTTTTGTCAAGTTACTTGGCCCTCAATAATCATTACCATTTGTTGATCATTAAATTTTAATTGTCAAAAAATATTTTATTTTACAATGTAAATATCATGAACCAACTCGTGTTTTCCATCCATATGATACTTGATGCACTCCATGACATACCCATGGGGTATCACTAATCCATCTTGGTCTGATAACAAGTATTATTAGAATCAAATAATTTTTTTTGGGATGATTAAACCCAAAACAAAATTAAACTTTTAGCAAAAAAATATGTATGACCACCTGGTACATCAAAGGTCAATTCACCAAAAAATAAAAAAAATATTATAGTTTTAAAAATTTATAGTAAAAGAAATTACCCTAATAAAAATATAACTTACTCACATAGAAAAACCATTAAAAACAATATTCAAACATTTCATATATAATGAACCACTTACTAAATAATGAAAACTAAATAATGATGACCTATGTGGCTGATTCAAAAAGGCAACTAAATAAATATAAATTAAAAATAAACTCCATAGGATCACAAGGGACTAACCAAGCCTAAAAAATTTTAATGCTTTAATATTTTTCAAGTGTAGAACTAATAATCTGAAATTGAAATGTAATAATAGTAATGAGAATAAATTCTCAATTGGTCACCACCTGCCTTGTCACTTGTATAAAATTTAGTTTTAAATACCTTTTCATTCTTGTTTGAAATATAAAATAATAGGTTATTAATTATTAATCACATTTAAACTAAATAACACCTCAAAATCAATTTATAAACTATACTCTTTATTTTTTTAAATGAGAAAAATTGCTTGGAAATATTTTCTTTTAAACATATAGGCCTAAAAAAGTAACCATTTCTCATTTAAAACGACCTTATTAAAAACATTTCCATAATCAATTTTGAAACCAACTAATACTACATGAATAAAAGATCAAATGATGCCACAACATCATAAATAAAACATAAGAAATAAAAGGAAACAACCAAGGGTTCAGTGTAAGTTAGTTAATAAAGAGATATAATATAAATTGAATGAAATCCCCTTCATTGAACCACTACCCAAAGAAGTAGGTTTCATTTTCAATACCATAAAATTTCTAAGGAAATGTTACCTATAATTACAACACTAACTAGGGTTGTTCCATTTATTAGTGGAATGTGTATCAAGTATCTGTCCAGTGGGGGTACCCCATTTACTTCACTAGCAGAGTGAGTAGAATGGAATCGTATGTTGTCTAAGTCCACCTGCCAAAGTACTTGAGTTCTCATGATCCAAGAAAAATAGAGGGTGATAAATGTTCACTGTAATCCAATACATACATCACAGAGAATATAAAACAATCCACCATCACCTCCATTACCCTCTAAAAAATCAACCACTTAGATCTATTACCAAATATCTACATATATCAAACAGTAGAAATTAATAGGGAATATGAATACTGGCCCAAATTGAATTCAACACATCCACACATTTTTAAATAATTCTATGTTATATAATATCCATCACTAAAATTGACTTGGGTTGCTAAGTGATAACTTTATGAATCCTGAAATCATTTATAAAACAATTCTTAAAAACACCACATTCAAATTCACCCTTGAAATACATTTAAGAATTAATTCCATTTTTGTAAAATACATTAAATTATTAAAACATAATTGCTTAATATATTCCATCACTCAAGCCAGGTGATATTTTTCTTAATCCTCATATTTTATTTAAAATGAACGACAAATAATTTGTTAATACATGGAATGTTAAGTACCACTTGAAATACCAAGTATAACCTTTACGTAATTTATTTCAAAAACATAAATCATATCCGTGAACATAATTATAATTTTTAATGATATATTCGGGCATTGTAATAAAACACGGTATGCATGTTTAAAAAACAACATTTTAATTTGTCTTTAAAATAAGAAATTTTTTTATTTTTCTATGGAACCCTAGATAAATCAAAATTTTACCTTTACTGATTCAATAAACATTATTCATACTATAATTTAAAATTTAAAACCTTAATTTAAGAATCAATCCATTAACAACTCTAAAATTAAATGGTATAACATGGGTAAAACAAATTAATAATAAATGATGAATCTACTGAAACCTCAAATATGAGATAAATAAATCCCAAAAAAATCATGCACACTAATGTAAATAATAACACAAAAAATAATGATAAAAAAATACTATAGTGTTTACCTAGAGAGGTGAAGTTATGGGGAGAGAATAAAGAAATATGGGAGATGGAAATAAGAGAATATAAGACCCTGCGTTTTAGATCTGGATTTGAATAACAATGAAATCCAGTGAAATCTTCATGGAAGAGGGGATACCAAATGAGGTAAGGTCATTAATGTAAGGGGGTCACCTGGGGGTGTTGCACGATCCCTGGAGGATGAAATAAAGGATTATATGTTTTAAAATTTTGAGGATTATATGTGTATATTTATAAATAAATTATAATTTGGGTGATCGTCATGGTTTACCAAATAGTATTGGAATTGTATGAACCTCACTGGACACCCAAATAACCCCACATGGTTTACCTTTTGGGCCTCACATGGTTTTCCTAACCATAAACTATGTGTTTCAAAAAAAATTATGTTGAAGAGATAAACACTTGGTTTCCACATGGTTACACCTAACCATGTGGAATAACAATGTGACACTCAAAAAGATTCCAAAAATTTAAATTCCAAGAATAAAAATTACAAAAACATAAATTAACTCAAATAAATATAAAAAACAAAAAATAAAATACTATAGTCACAAATAGGTGAAAATACACCCCACCATGCCACTTTCAATCTTGATAATTCTTTGGTTTAAGTAGAAGGAAATGGAATATGAAAGTTCATTCCACTTTAATTAATGAGGTGGTTGTATTTGAGAAAAGAATAAATAGATACCACATAAACGAGAACCATATGACATGATCCCATAACCAAACTATCCATAATAAATACCTAAAATAACGAAACTTATCTCTTAAAGTCAGAAGACCTCTCTAGGAACAACAAAACATACACTAGCTACCACAACCCCAAGGAAAAAGTCTTAGAAAAAATAAAGACATGAAATCGGTCTCCAATCCATTTTATTATTATTTTAAAATGGAAAACACATCAAATTCATGAAATTCAAGAAATAATTCCACTTAAAACCTAAATTACACAAAAATAACATAGATCCTCAATCCATAAAAAAACATAATATCTGCATGGAAGAAAAATATGAATATAAAACATAAATTCTAACCATGAGAAAGTCTCACCCAAAAATTGGCATGGGTTCCAGACCCGAGTTACCAAGATCCAAACAGTATGATTAGGAACACAACCACATGGGCACTGTCATAAAGATACCTACAAAATATCCAATACTGTTAGGTGCTCACTAAAAGTGATGATGATATTATCTACCTAACTAAAACTTCCTAGGTCTCCCATGACCCAATCCACCAGGGATCCAACATCCACATGTCACAACCACAAACAAAAACAAAAACACATAAAGAAACCAAAAACACATCCATCCTTAACAAGGTTTAACCAGAATTGCACACAAAACCTAAATGGAGGAAACATAAATCCATAAGGCATAAAAAATACAATCATTCCGTAGGCTTTTCTATATAGTCACCTAATAATTGAACAAGATATAAGTCAAATCAAAAGCTCTCGTTAACTCCCAACCCACAAAATAGGGAAACACCAACCTAATGAATCACCCCAATAACAAAATATCTAGAGATTTCCATAACTCTCAACTAGGTCCATTCAATACAACCATGATGAATCTTAACCCAAAAAAAGATGGTGGATAAATCTTTAATAAAATTTAAACCAAATCCAAGTGAATGAAATATTCTAGCCTCGCCACAAAATTATGAGTCCAAGAAGGTCCACCAGCTAGTGGAAAAACACATTAATGATGAAGAGTATCAATATAATGGTTATCCATTGAGACAAAAATTCTGTCCTGTTTAAAAAACATCGTTGGAGGTGGAATTTAAATTAAATGAGACATGAACTCAACTAGTTCGGGTATCACACATCAAAATAATTGTCCCACCAGAACCAAGGGACAAACCCAAATTAAAAAATCACTAAATCATAGAAAATCATTCAAAAATAATAAAACTACTTTAAAACCCCAGTAATTATCTATAGAAAATTCCAAAATCCCTCACTCGACTGAAAAAAATAGAATTTAATTTTCATTTTAAAGAAAATTTAAATTAAAAGGTCCCATTTTAATAATTTTTATAAAATCCTATTTTATTTCCAAAAATTATTTTAAAAAAACCCATGATTAAATAAACCAATTTATAAAACAAATTTTATAAAACAATAAACCCCTTTAAAATAATCCACTATATACAACATTGAAAAAACATAAATCTTAGAAAATAATAGAAACTCATTTTCACCAAAAAAACATTTCATATTTCGAGTCAAATCCAAGACACAACATAAAAAATGACATGAAATCCCCTTCAAAAACGCTGATAATTACCCATATACTATTTAATTCATTTCCAAAAATGGAAAACAATTTAAGAGTGATATATGAAATAAATAGTTCAACAAAAATCCCAAATAAAATAGTGAACAACACAAGGGTTTAATAGATCCCTTAGAACCATCCAAACCATCTCCACATTTTTTTCCATACCATGGGGGAAATCCATGTAGCTCTAGATATACTTTCACTATCACCCCATGTTCAAGAGAACCCCAAAATCACTTATAAGTCATTTGGAATTCATATATCATTTTTATAACAAACACATAAAACTGATCAAAAATAAAATAAAAACACAAGACTCAAGCTCAAACTACTCTTCCAAACTTGAGGCTCCAGATGTAATATAGTTCACCACATACTCCATCATGTGTATCACTATATTTCTAACAATATACCTCCATACTATAATTACCTCCCAAACAAAAATGGATTCTGATATATATTTTTTACACACCATCCCAAGTCTTCCTTCCATCAAACACCTGAACTAACCGAAAACATTCGCGAGTGGTGTCCTAGTTTCCCCCGAGTTTATGAAAAGTCTTATTGGAATAAAATTAAATAATTGGGAATGATTTTTTCCAAAAAAATAATCTAAAAACAATAAATGTGCATGGACATTCTATATGTCATATTTCCATGTTCCAGTGAAGAAGAATCAATATGATAGTTTAAAATTTATTATGAAAATGAAATTACCTCAACTCACATCCAACCCCCTCACACATATTATTTATTATCGTCAGCATCCAAACTCCATATATGTAATACACCATCAATTAAATAAACAATTCTAAACTAGAATGTTTTATTTGGATTGTGTATAAATGAAACTAAATTAACTAGAATAAATACTAACCTATACATGATCCTAAGTGACCAACCAATACTAAAATAAAAAAATTCTATAATAGTAGATGAAATAAGTACCAATAACCTAAAACTAAAATGAAATAATATGCATGATTATAAAAAAATATATCACAACTCACCTTTCCATAAGCCTAACCTTTAGTTTCAAATACATTTTCAAGATAGTTTAAAATACAATAACAAAAAATGTTATTTATTATTAATCTCATTTAAAACAAAAAACAATTCAAATTGTTTTATAAAAATTCCTATTTATTTTACTTAAATTTTAAAGAATCGCATATATTTTTTTAAAATACAAATTCCTTACTAAATAACTCTTTTTTAATTTAAAACACCCTTCTTAAAACAATTTCAAAATTCCTTTTTAAAAATAACTAACACCGCATGAATAAAAGATCAAATGGTGGAACCACATAATAAATAAAACAATATAAATAACATGAATCAACCAAGGGTTCCGCACAAATCAGTTAATTAGCATATACAACATAAATTCCATGAAACCCCTATATCTAACCACTAAATATTGATGAATGTGTCTTTGGATATAAACTACTATTACTAAGGATTGGTCACAAATAATTATGTCACCAACTAGGGTCATTCCCTAAATTAGTGTATTTTGAATCATGTCACTAGCA
The DNA here is from genome assembly GCA_963277665.1 of Viscum album. Classification (NCBI taxonomy): domain Eukaryota; kingdom Viridiplantae; phylum Streptophyta; class Magnoliopsida; order Santalales; family Viscaceae; genus Viscum; species Viscum album. Next base: position 433,479,821 of record OY728121.1, read on the forward strand.
AGTGTGGGTGGTTCATTCACTTCACTAGTATATATAGGAGTAATAGATCCAATTCTGTCTAATTTCACCTATCAATGTAATTAAGTTCTAATGACCCAAGTAAATGTGGGGGTGAGAAAAAATCATCAGAAATAAATATAAATATTATAGAACATTGTAAATTTCCCACTCTGACTTCTAGATCCCACTATAGAAATAACCCCTAAGACCAGTCATTGAGTCTCAACATACATAAAACACTCATCATTAAGAGGAACAACCATAGGGGATCAAGGAGGGTTCTAAAAGTCACACATTTTAAAGACTATTCATGTAAAATCCCAAATCCTAGTAGACCTTCCATTTATTTGGTTGAGGTGTGGGAGGTTCAAAGAGGAGGATTGAGGAGAAGAAAATGGATTTAAGCTAAAATCTCATCTTAACAAAGGGTTCTACACCATAGAGACTTAGTATGAATTGTAAGAAGGGTTGATGTAGTGTAGTGGGAATGGTTTTGGTGTTGGGTCCTGATATATGGTATTTTCAGATACTTATATTTTATTTAAAACTAATTTTTGGAGTCCAGTTGCGATGTACGACCATCCATGGAGGTCAAGTGGTTGTAGTGTGGATGTCCCAGCTATAATGTAGTGGTTAGAGGTGGTTTTACCAAAATGGGGGGTAGATGTATCATGGGCAGTAGGTTATGGCATAGTCCCCTTTCTTGGAAAATAGGTTTTACAGTCTGGTGGATATTTCTGAGTTTTATTTCCCCAAAGATAAATAGTATATGTACTAGATCTATGTCGTATTCCCCAAACACACTCATTGGCCATGGGGGGTATGACATGGTCCCCTTTGCTTCCTTATACGATACCCTATGTCATATAGTTTTGTGGTGTGGTCCTATGGGTTAGGCCATAGTACTCTAGAATTTATTCTACCTATAAATTTCCCCAAGGCACTCAAACCCACTTTTCTCTATCATTTTCCTCTCAAACCCTGGGTTCCCAAGGTTTCTTTTTGAAGATATTTGTGGTCTCATTTAATAGATATTATTCCTAACCTTATCATGTCTGATCCATGGTGATCTGATGTAGGTCATTTCTTTATTTATGGTGGTTTACATTCTATTAAATCTCATTTCCTATCATTTATTATTTCCATGTCATGAATATTAATCTCCATAATTCTAAAAGAATTTCCCTTTTCTCTTAGTGTATTTGTTGAATCATGTCCTTGGAGGGATATAATTTTCTTCTGGGATAGGTTATTGTAGATCCATATTCTTTTTTTATTCTCATAAAATATCATTACAAATTTTAAGGTCATGGATTTTTTATTCTCATTTAATATTATGTGAAATTGTAAACTTAGCATTCTTTATTATCTTTGGTTGTAAGTGGAATTAACCCTAATAAAATATAAATTGGGTTAAATAAGATTTGGTTTATGGTTATTAATCATTTCTATTTCTACCATGATAATATTTTTCCTATGGATTTTTTAGATTGTGTTCCATCTATGTTATTATTTATTTAGCATGTTAGTTATTCTAGGATTTTCATGTTGGTCCATAAAATTGTTTACGAAAATAAATAACTTAATTTTTATCTATATATAAATCATTATAGGCATGTTTAATGAAACCATTTATTATGCAATTTGTTGGAAATTGAATAGTTCATAAATGTATGTTTAATTGTTTAATTTTTCCTGCCATGTGATAACAGAAATGGAAAAGGATGTGAATATAGAATTATTGTTGATGATAATGATATTAAAAAGGCATTTTAACAAATAAGTTTTTTTCTTTAATGTATGTTTAAGATGGATAATTATAGAGATAATGTTTAAATAATTTCATAGATTGTTATATATAATTCCATAGGTTGCTCATTGTTGTAACCAATAATAATTTTGGTCAGTTTATTCAAGATGTAATAGACTAGTTGTTTGATAAAGAAAAATGTTTGGAGTAGAGTGATCCCATTTTTTTATAAAGGCTGAATACCATGTTTAAGGGGCAAAGAGAGCCCATTTTAATGTAAAGGCTGAACGACTTGTTTTTAGGTCCAATTATCCCTTTTGAATGTCTTTGTTTCTATTTGGATTAAATGTTCTTTAGAAATGACATTAACTATGAGATGTGATGTGTTACTCGGATGGATGATGTGATATGGTAAAGGATTCTTGAGTTTGTGGAAAACAATGTTGCTTGCAATGGTGAGATGCATGTAGTATGCATGAGGATGTTGGGGATGAAACCAAAGTTGATGGAAAAGGTTATGTCTGGGATTACCCATTTTTTGTACTAAAAAATGGGATTCGTATTTGTTAATGTTCTACTTAAGGGATAGATGGACAAGTTTCTTGTTTATCAACATTAATTTCCCAATTTAACGAGGTTGTTTAATGTTATTAGTTACACATCTCATTGATGGATGCTTGGGATTTTTTACATAACAAATAGAATTACAGAATTTTAATAACTATTAATTAAATGGCTTAACCAATTGGGTTGGTTTAATATGAAATTATAAAAATATGTTAAATCCTATGAATCCATGGACTCAGTTATATTATTCCTATATGGAATCAAATTTAGTTGAGGATACGAATGTTCACTTTAAATCAATTTTAATTGACGTTTAATGGAATGTGATTTAAACAAACGCTAATTAATGATTAATTAATTAATTAATTAATGTAAATTTTAATAATGAAATAATTAATTTAAATGTAGATCCATAAATTCTTGTGTGCTTATTAGACATCTATTCATTATCATTGGCAGATGGACGTCTAAATAATGATATATTTAATTGATCTTGGGACCAGGTTATTCCCATAGTGTGGTTATGAGATATATTATATTGTGTATGCTTTGTGGTTTCATAATCTATCCCACCGATCTTAGTTGGTTGAATGACACAAAATGGAATCTAGGAGCGTGTTTTCCCTAATATCTCACTAGTGAGTATGGATGGATAACTACCCTATTTGGATCTACTCTATTATCATTGTATATTATGTGATGGCATATATAGTGGTTTTATTTTCCCATATGTGTGTAGAATGATTTAATGGATTATGGTTATTTTAAACACTTGTATCTCCAAATATAATATCCAATGTACTGTTATAGGTATTATGTGTATGGGATGTGATGGATTGAAGTATATTACATGGTGTCTGTGATGTGATGTCCTGAGTTATAATACCTACTATATAATAAATTCCAGATGAGTCATGATGGATTCCACAATCTACTCATGTTCTATATAGATATTTGTATGGGATGATGAGATGAACTGATGCATGATTTTCATGTTACGATACTTGATACCAGGTGTCTTTGGGCCAGATTCTTTTGGAGAGAGATGGATCAGGACATGTGATGTCATGGGAAAATGGAAAACTATTTGGGAAGTAGTAGTGGGGTACTACTGTTTTGTTATTACTATATTAAATGATTTGTTGTATGTGATACTTGGGGAGAGATAGAAATGGTGGGGTTATGAATTTAGTAATCCTATTTAGGTGATTAGATAGTTTCACTTGTTGTTCATTGGGATTTAGTATGCTTTTCTTATCCTTTGCATGAGAGGATCTGGTGTGGATATTTCTATATATAACTATTATACTCAATCTATGTAAAGACCTGTAAAATTCAAGGGAAAGTTTTTTTAATTTTTTTTTGGGATTTTACAAGAACGCAGTTTCAGACGGCACTTGATTCAGAGGCCCGGTGTGCCCAGAACTTCAATCCGAAGATTAGCTCAAATACGTTCAGTGAACGAACGAGCGGGTTTTTCTAGCTTTTGAACCGGTGCTCGGAATCAAATTCCGAGGGCACCAATGGAACCGTAGAGCCAATTATTGCTTAGGAACACCTGTTCCGTAGTTTCGTTTTCACGAGAGTTGATGATAAAAATTGTGGAAGTTTAATTTATAATTATTCTACAATTTTTTTTAACTCTAAGTGATTAATCCTTTGGATGGAAGTTGGGTAACTACCCGACCTCCCTTGGGAGGTTATGAGGGTGGTAGGGCCCACACAAACCCCACCCCTTCATGTCCTCTAACCCCCTCAACTCTTATTAATGTTGTTAACTTAAGTTTATTAAACTTATTGCATTAATGTAGTAATTTTAATGTGAGTTTTTGGAATTCAAACCCTTGAATTTCAAAAGGCTTGTTGTGTTAATAAAATAAGAAAGGAGCTTATTTTATTTTTTTGTTAGAGTTTTTTCGTTGAGAGATTTTGAGAAGAACATCTTCTTCTTTGATGAAGAACGCGAAGAACGAACGAACTCCGACGTGGAGAGCCGAGCCCTCGGAGACCATCTTCCGCGACACCGACCCGTGACCCGATGTCTTCTTCTACGACGTCTTTCTCCCGCGACATCCCTTTTTGCGACGATTTCTCGTGACGAAATCTCTGTCGACGTCTTCTAATCCTCACTTCGCTACGCCGACATTCTTCATCTCTTTAATCAAGGTAGGGGATTTATTTTATTTAATTATTTCCGTTCATGATTATAGTTTTTCGTTCTTCGTGGATATATGACTAAATGTTAACATTTAACGAGAGGGGGCCAGACCGCACAAATATGGCTGACCCTCCTCTTTATCATTGTTTGATACTTTGTGGTTTGGACGGAATGGCGTGCTTCCATCGCACCACGCGGGAATCGCACGACATGTAATTCGTGGCGCCGTCGCGCCGCGCCGTGATGTTGAACAAGGACGCGACGCCGTCACGTCGCGTCGAAGAAAACCGAAGACGCCACGGCCGGAGAGGGGCCGCGGCGGAGGGGCACGGTTCCGTCGCACCGCGCCGGACGAATCAAGTCTTGGCCAGTTCTGGGCCGCGGCGGAGCAGGGTGACCGGCATCCAGTTCCGGGCCACTGGTGTCGGCGATGGACGAAGGACCGGCCGTCGTCGGTCCTTGTCGGCAGAACCGGTCGGCCAGTGCAGGCCGCCCGGACAAAGGAGAGCCGGGGGAATTATTTCTTTCGGCTGGCCAGATCAAACGGTCCCCATCAATGGGGGGTCGTGGTTACACCAGGGGGGTAGGCGCCACCCCCCCCCCCCTCCCTTGCCAAAACGGCTCGGCCGTTGGCCGAGCTGACCAGCGCGTTGGGCCAGCTGTGGCCAGGCCGGTCCACCAGGCCGGGCCGTGCCCTGGCCGGGCCGCGCCGGGCAGGGCGGCGCTGACCCGGACCTGGAGCGGGTCGACCCGGTTCGGGCCAACCGGGGGGGTCTCGGTCCGGGTCGGTCCGGGCCCGAAACCCCCGTTTTTGGACCGTCTTCGGTCTTTTGCCCATAACATGGGCTACAAACCTCTGATCGACGCACCGTCAGTTGAGATGAGATCCTTGAATCGAGGTGGGCGTTTTTTTATATCGCACTCAAGGTTTCAGATTACTTTATGTTCGTCCGGGTTGGTTCGTACACAAAACCAACCGGGCCCTCGGAGCGGAAACGCTCATATCGTAAGCTTCGGACGTCCGATTGACGTGTCGTCGACTTTGTTGGATTCCTCTTAGTGATACAGATCTTTTGGCTAACTCCACCCGAAGTTTGGATGCAAGTAGAGTATGGTCAGGTTGGTTTTTAATAAAAACTAACCGGGCCCCTGGGACGAAAAAGCCAATAACTCTCAGACCGGGCGTCCGATTGACGTGCCGTCTGTGACGTTGAGTTCCTGTTGACGATTCAGAACTTTCGGATACATCAACTCTGGACTATGTGTCAGTTGATGTGTCCGCCTCTCGGCACGGGAGCGAACCCTCCTGAACGAGCTTGCTGTGTGGGGGAACCATAGAGCTGGCTGCGACTGCTACTGTGACTGCGACGACGACTGTGCAGAGACCCTCAGTGGATTCGACGACGACTACTACAGCACTCAGCGTTCCTGTGTGGATCAGTGCTACTGATCCTGTGTGGGTCCGATCCTGTGTTGGTCAGCACTCAGCGGTTCTGTGTGAGCCAGCGCCTACAGATCCTTTGTGGGTCCGATCCTGTGTGGGTCATTGCGGGGGTTAGTACCTATTGATCCTTTGTGGGTCCGATGACTTAGATGGATCAGTGATCATCTCTATCGTCTTTTAAAGATTTAAACCTGTGTGAGCTGAATCTTGTTTTGCTTTCCGATGTGGATTGTGTTGTGCTATCCTCTGTGGATTACGTTTTTCTTTCCTGTGTGGAATACGTATTCTTTCCTGTGTGGACTGGGTTGTACTTGGGCTCGGAGGTTGAAGCGTATTGGATTTGATGACTTAGGTATATGTATGGGAATATACCTAAGAAGTGTCGGTTGTTACTTCATGATTGTATCTTTACTTTGTGGTTTATCCTTTGTGGATTTTGGGAGACCTTCGGGGGTCTCGGGGTCCCTACTGAGTAGCTTATACTCACCCCGGCACGTGCTATGCCCGCACTACGTTGTGTTGGTTGCAGACGACGGACAACGTTAATCGTGGTTCAGGCTTGCAGAGCTGGATGCTACCTGGAGGTGGACCACTATGTGGGACATACTTGGAGCGGACGGCGGAACCCGAAGAGTAGTGGAGCTATCTGTACCCACCCTTCAGGTGGGATTTATAGTGGACAGCTCGGCGTTTTGGCTTTACTTTTATGTTGCTGTTTTCCCTTCCCAGTGGTACTTTACATTCAGTTTGGGTTTGTATACTGGCCCACTTACATTTCCGCACTTACTCTTGTACCAGCTTTTAATTAGTGTTTACTTCTACTGCATGTTTACTCTGTGGTGTTTGTTAATTTTACAAAGGCAATGCCTTCCCTTTTTACCGGGATTTACACCTTGGTGCTAGTCACCAGCCCCTGCCCTATGGAAGGCGGGCTTGCTGTAGTCACGGCACGGGCCCCGAGAACGGGTCGTGACAAATTGGTATCAGAGAGGTTCGGTTCTACCACAGAACTTGGGACTCTGATATTTTTCTATGTAAAGCAATAGTGTTAAGCGTATTGGGTGTGGTTATCAGTCCAAGGAGTCAAGTGTTGGTGCGGTGGCCGACGTATCCATAAACCAGGACCCTGACTTCTGATTTCCGTCTTAATGCACGAAAACATTGATTGAATGTGTGTTTCATGTTTTCTTTGTGATTACTTTTTTTCAGCTCACCAGGTATACTGTTCTGACCGTGGCCAACCTGTTTCCTTTTTAGGATGGCCCCACGATGGTGGCCATCTAGGGTTCCGAGAGTTGTACGTAACAAAATCCCGCCGAGCAACGAGGCTTCGGTGTAGGGCCCTTTGTCAGCTGTAGCACCGACGGTACCTCTACCCGCCGAGCCACTGATGCTTCCAGCCCCAGCCGCTGACGATGCACGTCACCTCAGTGCACTGCATGAGTTCCAGCACTAGCGACCGCCCAGGTTCCAAGGGGAGACGGACCCCCAGGCAGCCGAGGACTGGCTTGAGGTAGTGGTGAGAGTTTTCTGGTTAGTGAGGACACCAGCAAACCTCATGGTGATCCTCGCAGCGAGCCTACTACACGCAGCAGCAGGACGATGGTGGTGCTTGATGCTCTAGGTTCACGATGAGGCATCTCTTCTCTGGACGGATTTTGAGAGCCTCTTCCGCTCTGAGTTCGTCCCATCCACCCTCCATGCGGTATGCATTCAGGAGCTTCTTCAGCTACAACAGTGCAGCATGACGGTCGCCCAGTACTCGGTGAGATTTACTAATCTATCACGCTACTCTACAGACATGGTATGGGACCCTTTCTTCCGGGCCCGAACCTTTGAGCAGGGATTGAGACACGAGATCAGGGCGTCGCTGATCTCCCTCAGCATTCCAACTCAGAAAGGAGTACTGGAGTGAGCCCTTTTGATCGAGAGCTTTCTTGCTGATTCTACACCAGCGCTGAGACCCACCGCAGTGCGGAATGTAGCAGAGTCTTCTGTAGCAGGCAGTCGACGGATGACTCATGTGTCTAGGTAGACCAGACCCTCAGGCAGACAACCTTAGTACACTGCCTCAGTAGTGCGGGACACACAGCGCGGATCCAGTCTTTCGAGAGGCAGGCAGTGCTACTCATGCGGCGGGTAGGGCCACATGGCTCGTGACTGCCTGACCCTCCGTGCTGAGGAGCAGCACACAGTTGAGGGACCACCGAGGTAGAGGATGAGGGTCGACCATGGCGGTCTGCAGGGAGCAGGTGGATGAGGCAGAGGAGCTGGCCGAGCATCAGGTGGTGGGCGACGCTTTGAGGCTCTACCACCACCACCACGAGGAGGTCCACCCCGACCATAGGGAGCTGGCGGGCAGAGACAGGCAGAGCTCCAGGCAGCGGAGGCCTACGACCATGGCATGCCCGGGATGATTCGAGGTACTATCTGTGTCTATTCCTCCCTTGCTACAGTACTTAGAGACACAGGAGCGAGTCACTCCTTCATAGCCGCTGCCCTTGTTCGGAGCTCATAGATTCCGATAGAGCCGTTGGCTCAATCCTTACGGATAGAGACTCCTACGGGAGCAGACTCGGCGATTACACACTGGTGCCGGCAGTCTATGAATACTCTAGGAGGTGAGAGATTCGGCTGGGATCTTCTTATAGCAGCGTCGAGGCCTTACGACGTCATCTTGGGCATGGATTAGTTGTCTGTATTCCATGCACAGATTGATTGTATTAGGCACAAGGTGCGATGTGTACGCACCGACGGGAGCAGGTTCACCTTCACCGGTGAGAAGGGAGCCTTTGCAGCACATGATGGACTTACGCAGAGGAGAGGACATCCCATCACTCATCAGTTGGCTAGTCTCATCCTGGGAGCAGTTGACGTGCCGAGTCCTGGTTTTCCTGCAGTGGTGGATCAGTATGCAGACGTTTTCCCCAACGACGTTCCAGGGCTACCTCCACGCAGAGATGTAGACTTTTATATTGACATATACCTCAGGACAACCCCAATATTGACTCCAGCATATCGGATGGCCCCTGCCGTGCTTCGAGAGCTGCGGGTACAGTTGGAGGATTTGCAGGGCAAGGGGTTTATCCGACCTAGTGATTCACCCTGGGCTTCCCCGATGTTGTTCGCCACGAAGGCGGACAGGAGCTTGCGACTTTGTGTCTACTATCATCACCTGAACCAGGTGACAGTGAGGAACAAGTATCCTCTATCGAGGATTGATGACCTCTTCGATCGGCTCAAGGGAGCACGGTGGTTCTCGAAGATAGACCTCAGGTCAGGCTATCATCAGCTCAGAGTTCGAGACGAGGACATGCAGAAGACAGCCTTCAGATGTCGATATGGCCACTATGAGTTCTGGGATATGCCATTCGGCGTAACCAATGCTCCAGCAGTGTTCATGTCCCTCATGAACAGGATCTTTCAGCCATACCTCGATCGATTTATCATGATCTTCATCGACGACATTTTGATTTACTCGGTGACTGAGGAGGAGGACGCCTACCACTTGCGGGTTCTACTAGACACACTCTGAGAGCATTGGATTTATGGTAAGCTATCGAAGTTCCAGTTCTGGATACGTGAGGTCCACTTCTTGGGACACGTCATCTCTGAGGTAGGAGTTGCAGTGAATCCTGCGAAGATCGAGGCAGTGCTAGCTTGTGAGCCACCCAAGAGCATGACGGAGGAGCAGAGTTTCTTGGGACTAGCTGGATACTACCAGAGATTTGTTCCAGACTTCTCCAGAGTTGTGGCACCACTCTCAGCTTTGACGAAGAAGGGGAAACCAATTGTGTGGTCATACAGATGTCAGCAGAGCTTCCAGGAGCTGAGATAGAGATTGACCAGCGCACCTATCTTGAGGTTTCCTGAGGAGGGAGTAGGGTACGTAGTCCACTGTGATGCATCAGGGACCAGACTCGGATGTGTCCTGATGAAGGAGTAGGCAATGATCGCCTATGGATTACGTCAGTTGAGGCTGCATGGGCAGCACTATGATACCCATGACCTGGAGTTAGCAGCAGTGGTCTTCGCTCTGAAGACATGGCGACACTACCTTATGGGCGAGCGCTTTACAGTATTTTCTGACCATCAGAGTCTCAGATACATCTTCTCTCAGAAGGATATAAATCTAAGACAGCGACGATGGCTAGAGTTCCTCCAGGACAATGACTTTGAGATAGTCTATACTTCTTGAAAGGGGAACATTGTAGCCGATTCCCTCAGCAAGAGGACGGGCATTCAGCTACTTAAGGAGGTGACAGAGCAGCTAGCCTCTTTGAAGATATCCTTCATGGATAGAGATGGAGCAGCCTTCCTTTAGTCTCTCACAGTCACTCCTACACTACTGAAACGGGTCAGAGAGGCACAACGTGGGGACACTGACTGTGAGACGCGGTGTGCACAGATATCCTCAGGACATGCACATGATGGTTTCTCCTTTAGTGCAGAGAACGACATCCTTTTCAGAGGACGTACCTTGGTACCAGTCGCTTTATGAGAGGAGGTTCTGAGAGAGTTTCACACTTCTCCTTTGGCGGTACATCCTGGAGTGGCGAAGATGTACCAGGACCTCAGACGACAGCACTGGTGGCCGGGAATGAAGAAGGTTGTGGCAGAGTTCGTTTCACGATGACTCACCTGCCAGCTGGTGAAGGCTGAGCACCAGGTACCAGCAGGCTTGGTACATCCCTTAGAGGTCCCAGAGTAGAAGTGGGATGGAATATCTATGGACTTCGTGACTGGACATCCATGCACCTCGAGAGGTCACAACTCCATCTGGGTGATTGTCGACCGACTCACCAAGTCGGCTCACTTCTTACCAATCAGAGAGCAGGGCTCAGTGGAGAGTTTGGGATGACATTATGTTCAGGAGATTGTATGGCTTAACAGTGTGCCATCATCTATCGTCTCTGATCGAGATGCTCTCTTTACTTACCGGCTTTGGAAGGGGTTGTAGGATGCATTTGGGACGCAACTACGTCTGAGCACAGCCTTTCACCCTCAGACGGATGGTCAGATGGAGAGGACCATTCAGACTCTCGACGACATGCTCCGTTCATGTGTCCTCGACTTTGGTTGCAGCTGGGAGGACCACCTACCCTTGGTGGAGTTCACGTACAACAACAGCTACCACTCCACCATCAGGATGGAACCACACGAGGCGTTGTACGACAGACCTTGCAGATCTCTTTTGTGCTGGACAGACCCTGGGGAGTCAGCACTTGTGGGACTAGAGATGGTCCGGGCCACGACAGAGAAGGTCCAGGACATCCAGGAGCGAATGAGGACAGCTCAAATCCAGCAGAAGTCTTATGCTGATAGGAGGCGTAGGCCACTCGAGTTCGAGGATGGCGACGACGTCTACTTCCGTGTCTCACCTTGACGTGGATTATAGAGATTTGGCTGAGGCGGCATGTTGTCTCCACACTTCATCGGACCATTCGAGGTCCTCAGTAGTATTGGCAAGGTTGTTTATCGCCTGTCTCTACCACCTCAGTTGCACCGGGTGCACGACGTCTTTCACGTATCCCAGTTGAAGAGATACGTGCACGACCTGACGCATATCATTGACCATGGGGAGCTTGATGTTGATGATGGGGCGACTTTTGTGGAGGTCCCAGTGGAGATCGAGGATCGACAGGAGCGAGTCCTATGTGGACGGTCGATTCCTCTAGTGTGCATCAGATGGCAGCACGAGAACCTCCAGGAGAGCACTTGTGAGCGGGAGGCTCATATGTGTGCTCAATACCCTCATTTGTTTCCCTAGTTTTTGATGTATCTTTATGGGGACGTAAAGCCCTGAGGTGGGAGTAATGTAAAGACACGTAAAATTCAAGGGAATTTTTTTTTAATTTTCTTTGGGATTTTAGAAGAACTTAGTTTTAGACGGCACTTGATTTCGAGGCCCGGTGTGCCCGGAACTTCAATCCGAAGTTTAGCTCAGGTACGTTCAGTGAACGAACAAGCGGGTTTTTCTAACATTTGAACCGGTGCTCGGAATCGAATTCCGAGGGCACAAAAGGAACCGTAGCGCCGGTTATTGCTTAGGAACACCTGTTCTGTAGTTGCGTTTTCACGAGAGTTGATGATAAAAATTGTGGAGGGTTAATTTATAATTATTCTATAATTTTTATTTTACTCTAAGTGATTAATCCTTTGGATGGAATTTGGGTAACTACACAACCTCCCTTGGGAGGTTCTGAGGGTGGTGGGGCCCACATGAACCCCACCCCTTCATATCCTCTACCCCCCTCAACTCTCATTAATGTTGTTAACTTATGTTTATTAAACTTATGGCATTAATGTAGTAAGATTAATGTGAGTTTTTGAAATTCAAACCCTTGAATTTCAAAAGGCTTGTTGTGTTAATAAAATAAGAAAGGAGCTTATTTTATTTTGTTGTTAGAGTTTTGTCGTTGAGAGATTTTGGGAAGAACAACTTCTTCTTTGATGAAGAACGCGAATAATGAACAAACACCGACATAGAGAGTCGAGCCCTCGGAGACCGTCTTCCGCGACACCGACCTGCGACGCGACGTCTTCTTCCACGATGACTTTCTCCCGTGACATCTCTTTTCACGACGATTTCTCGCGACAAAATCTCTGTCAACGTCTTCGAATCCTTGCTTCGCGACTCCGACGTTCGTCGTCTATTTAATCAAGGTAGGGGATTTATTTTATTTAATTATTTCCGTTCATGATTCTAGTTTGTCGTTCTTAGTGGATATACGACTAAATGTTATCATTTAACGAGAGGGGCCAGACCGCACAAACACGGCCAACCCTCCCCTATATCCTTGTTTGATACTTTGTGGTTTGGACGGAATGGCATGGTGTCGTCGCACAATGCAGGAATCACACGACAAGTAATTCGCGGCGCCGTCGTGCCGCACCGTGAAGTTGAACAAGGACGCGACGCCTTCGCGCCGCGTTGAAGAAAACCGAAGATGCCACGGCCAGAGCGGGGCTGCGGTGGAGGGGTGCGGTTCCGTCACACCGTGCCGGACGAATCATGTGGTGGCCGGTTCCGGGCCGCGGCAGAGCAAGGTGACCGGCGGCCGATTCCGGGCCGCTGGTGTCGGTGATGGAGGAAGGACCGGCCGTCGCCGGTCCTTGTCGGCAGAACTGGCCGGCTGGTGCGGGCCGGCTGGACAAAGGAGATTCGGGGGAATTAATTCCCCCAACTGGCCAGATCAAATGGCCCCATCAATGGGGGCCACGGTTACACCAGGGGGGCAGGTGCCCCCCCTGCCAAAACGGCTCGGCCGTTGGCCGAGGTGGCCAGCGCGCTGGGTGCGCAGTGCCTAGGCCGGACCGTCCGCCTGGCCGGTCCGCCATGCCGGGCCGCGCCAAGGCCGGGCCGGGCCGACCCGGACCCGGGGCGGGTTGACCCGGTTCGGGCCAACCGGGGGGGGGGGGTCTCGGGCTGGGTCGATCTGGGCCCGAAACCCCTGTTTTCGGACCGTCTTTGGTCTTTTTCCCATAACATGGGCTACGGACCTCCGATCGACGCACCGTCAGTTGAGATGCAATCCATGGAACGAGACGGACGTTTCGGGGTATCGCACTCAAGGTTTTGGATTACTTTGAGTTCGGCCGGGTTGGTTCGTACACGAAACCAACCGGGCCCTCGGAGCGGAAACGCTCATATATTAAGCTCCGGACGTCCGATTGACGTGCCATCAACTTTGTTGGATTCCTCGTAGTGATAAGGATATTTTGGCTAACTCCGCCCAATGTTTGGACGCAAGTGGAGTACGGTCGGGTTGGTTTTGCCCTAAAAACCAACCGGGCCCATGTGACGAAAAGGCCACCAACTCTCAGACTGGGCGTCCAATTGACGTGCCGTCTGCGACATTGAGTTCCTGTTGATGATACAAAACTTTCAGATACATCAACTCTGGACTATGTGTCAGTTGATGTATCAGCCTCTCGGCTCGTGGAGCGGACCCTCTCGAAGGAGCATGATGTGTGCAGGAACCCTAGAGCTGGCTGTGACTACTATTGTGACTGCGACGACGACTGTGCAGAGATCCTCAGTGGATCCGATGACGACGACAATAGCACTCAGTGATCCTGTGTGGATCAGTGCTACCGATCCTGTGTGGGTCTGATCCTGTGTGGGTTAGCGCTCAGCGGTTCTGTGTGAGCCAGCGCCTACAGATCTTGTGTGGGGCCGATCCTATGTGGGTCATTGCGGGGGTTAGTACCTACCGATCCTTTGTGGGTCCGATGACTTAGATGGATCAGTGATCATCTCTATCGTCTATCGAAGAAGTATACGTGTGTGAGATGAATCATGTTTTGCTTTCCTATGTGGATTCTGTTGTTCTATCCTGTGTGGATTCCGTTTTTCTTTCCTGTGTGGAATACGTATGCTTTCCTTTATGGACTGGGTTGTACTTGGGCTCGGAGGTTGGATCGTATTGGATTTGATGACATAGGTATTTGTATGGGCATATACCTAAGCAGTGCCGGTTCTTACTTCATGATTGTATCATTCCTTTGTGGTTTATCCTTTGTGGATTTTGGGAGACCTTCGGGGGTCTCAGGGTCCCTACTGAGTAGCTTATACTCACCCCTGCACGGGCTATGCCCGCACTACGTTGTGTTGGTTGCAGATGACAGACAGCGTTGATCGTGGTTGAGGCTTGCAGAGTAGGACGGTACCTGGAGGTGGACCATTGGGCGGGACATACTCGGAGCCGACGGAGGATCCCGAGGAGAAGTGGAGCTATCTGTACCCACCCTTCAGGTGGGATTTCTAGTGGACATCTCAGCATTGCGGCTTTACATTTCGGTTACTGTTTTCCCTTTCCAGTTGTACTTTACTTTCTGTTTGGATTTTATACTGGCCCACTTACTTTTCCACACTTACTCTTGTACCAGCTTTTACTTAGTGTTTACTTATACTGCTTGTTTACTCTGTGGTGTTTGTTTATTTTACAAAGGAAATGCCTTCCCTTTTTACCGGGATTTACGCCTTGGTGCTAGTCACCATCCCCTGGCCTATGGAAGGCGGGCTTGGGGTAGTCACGACACGGGTCCCGAGGATGGGTCGTGATAATCTACATATATATAAACTATTTTTAGGTTAGTAGGATTTGGCTTGATATTGTATTGGATATTGCAAGTTTGTGGGTTTTAAGAGATATTTGGGATTTTTAGTCACTAACATGTTTATCTTTTGAGTACTTATAATTTCCATTCAAGTTGTTTCAGTCTCTTATTACATTATATTCAGGTAATTTGGATTTATTTTATCTATATTATCAGGATTTTATTGGTATAATTATCTTATTTCACTCTTCCAAATGTTCTGTTAGAGGGAAATACCTCATATTTTTATGTTTATTATAACCCCGGTGCTTGTCTCTATCCATTTTCCTTTTGTAGGTGGAATTGAGGTGGTCGACATATCCCTTTCTCATTAACATCCTATGAGGGGTACCATTGGGGACGTGGGTCCTAATAAAGTGGTATTATAAGTTTAATTTAAGGAATAGTATTGAGTTTGGAGTTAGGAATAGGTGAGGACATCATGGGTTGGTAGGGAATCACTGTCATCAAAATTTAGTAATAAATTTAATTAAGTGAAATCAATTGAGACATGAGTTTTAGGGCCCCATGTGATCTGATGTACATTAATTTCTTTATATTGATCCTACTAAAAGAATTTATACTCGTTAGGCGGTAGATATCTCGGAAAAGATCATGCATCCTTCATCTTTGCACCTTTATTTTAAATGGGTAGACCCTGGGATCAGTTTGAACCTTAAAAAATAAAATTAATTTTAAAAATTAATTTTAAAATTTATAGATTCTAGGCTTTTGAGTTTCTAAACATTTTTTATTTTATAAGTATATCTCCACGTCAACGTACACAATTGGATCATATTGATTTTTTATCAATATTTTCTAGTTGATATTCATAGAGTAGAAGTTGATGAAGATGAAACGTGGAGAAGTAAACACTAAGAGTTTTAGTGATAGAATCTATAGAAGTACGATTGATAAATTTATGAAAAAAAGATGGAAAACTAGTAAGTTGGGGTTGAGATAACTTTTAGTTTGATCCATGCTTAGACGAATGACATGGTTTTGTTGGTTGGGATAATGTTTTGAAAATAAATGTGGTAGTGGTGGATATTGGTCCTTAGGGATCCTGAGGAGTAAGGATTCTTGTGGGAGAAGTTAAAAGATTAGTTTCGAGTAGATTTTCTTTTTCTGACCATGAATACAGTCAGTCTCCATGAGTTTCTTACAGTTCGATATGGGAGTTTCATTTTTCAATATTTTGGGATCCATTTTAGGAACCTTCTCTCATATTATTCATACCTATCTCTAGATGAGGAGGCTATGATGAGGCTTTTGGGGAGGCTTTATTCCTAGAGACCCATCTCGAGGTCACCCTTTTTATATTATCATCATATCTTAATGTTCTGGAAAGAGACTACGTAGTTGATAGGACATTATCTAGAACTAGTTCATCATGATGAGGGAGTAATTTGGATTCTCCAAAAAACTAGATTTGTGGTGTGTGGTTCCAAATTTCCTAGAAAAAAGAGATTTTGGTTAGCCAAAATTAGGTCCCAAAACTCGTTATATTATTTCTCCTAGGATTCATCTCTCTAGACTTTTCCAAAGGATTAGACACTAGTTTTCATGTGGAAGTTGATGTCATTAGAAGTGAGAATTCTCAACCTTTTTGAGATGGTATCATGTTCATGGTGTTCAACTCAAGGTTCCTATATTGAGTTAGTTTCATCCGAGGAAAAAATAAAAGGATAGTCAAACTTTTCATCAATTGATAGGATATGGAGACAGATGAGGATACCCCAAAGTTTCTCCTTATCCCTATAGAGAAGAGCATAATTGTGGAGGTGGTCATCATTAGGGTTGGAGAGGTTATGGGGAAGGTAATGGTTAGCTTCATTCCCAATAATTTCCAACACCCAGTGAGCCAAATGTCATTCAAGGTACCCTTTACTTGTTTTCAACTAGGGTGTATACTTTGTTTAATTTTAGATCCACACACTACTTTATTCCAATTTACCTTATCTATGATTTTGGATTTGAGGTGGAGAGGCATAAAATTCCATTAGTATTGATTACACCTGTTGGAAGTTCTGCTCACCAATATGAATTCTATTGAGGTTGTGAGCCAGTTATAAGGGAACACCACTCTTGGGGAGACATCAAAATTTTACAAATACATACCTACAAAATCATCGTTAGTATTCACTTGATGTATTCAATGAATACTATTTTGGGATTCTCCAAGAGATTTATTAGGTTCTATGATGCTGATGGAGATCCAGAAGTGTTTGTTGGTGGGTGATACCATAAGATGTTTTTTTTAATATTGCATCCTTGTCTTCCATGATGTTAGAGATGATGTCAATTTCATTATAGGTTCATCCACCAATGATTCCCAAGGTTATAGATGAGCACCCTAATGTTTTTCCTAAGGTGGTTATAGCATTACCCCCTTGAAGAGAGAAGAATGTTGTGATAGATCTATAAATAGTCACTTCCCTAATCTCGATGTATCTATATAGGATGGAACATTATGAGTTGATAGGGTTATGAGTACAACCCAATGATCTATTACAGCGAGTATTTTTTTGGATGAGTCTCTAAAATTTTGGAGTACTACTTTTATCATGAAAAATGATGATGAATCTTGCAACTCAGTATCAATTATCATTTTTTGAAACAAGATACAAAGAAGAAATACTATCCTATTCTAGAGTATTGATAATTTATTTTATCATCTCAAAGGGTTTAGTTGGTTCCAAAATATCGATCTACAATTAGGATATCATCAGATGCGGGTGAAGTAGGAGGATCTCCAAAGACCACATTCAGTATCATTATGGGAATAATGAGTTCATTTTAGAAAAAATACATGGGACATAACACGTATGAAAAATATATATTTGAGAGAGTTCCTGGATAGGTTTTTGTGGTTTTTCATTGATGACATCACTATGTACTCCGTGTTTAAGGAAGATCACGCACAATATCCACATCACATTTTGGGAGTTCATCATTGTCAATAGTTATTCGGGAAGTTTTTGAATTGTGGGTTCATGACTCATGAAGTTTGTTTCTTAGTGAATTTCATGTCCCAAAAAGGAATATCTATGATTCCTTAAAATATATAGGCAATTGTTTCTTGGGAATCCCTCATGACTATTGTTGAGGTGCAGAGTTTCTTTACTCTTAAATGTTATTACAGAATGTTTTTAGCCAATTTTTCTAAGGATATGAATCTTATGAAATAATTTACAAGAAGGGATCTGATGGTATTATGGATTAACCCGTATCAGTAAACATCCAATTACCTAAAGAATAACTGTTTCAATGATCTAGTCCTTTTTTCCAGTAAAGGGAGTTTAGTTTGAGGTTTTATGTGATGATTTGAATTTTTGTTTGGGATATATTCTAATACAACTTTGATCAGTTATTTATTATGGGAGTTATATGATATGTCCCCATTAAAATAATTATCCACTCATGATATTAAGATAGAATAATTCATGATTTCCTTGATTTTTTGGTGAAATTACCTCATCAATAATCATTTTTTGGTTTTTATTGGTTATAATAGACTGAGATATATCACCTCCTAGTTGAACTGAATAGGTGATAGGGGTAGTGAATGTAATTATTATAGAATTATAACATTATTATTTCAAATAACCTATGAAAGGGTGATTTATTAGATGATGATATGAGAAGGAAGTCACGTAGTGGTTATGGTCATGAATATTTAGATTCCTAGGGAGTGGTGGAAGATCATGCAATGATGCATCCTGATATGGGAGTGGATGGAGGTAGAGTTTTTCATATTAAAATGATAGTGTAGTCATATTTTTTGTAGAATGTGGAGGAATCCCATATAGGGGATTCTGAGGTGGAGGTCTAGAGATACGAAGTTGTCATTGTTGATGCCCTAATAGTTGATATAAGGATGAAAAACATCAGGTGTAGTTTTAGGGAAGGATTTTTTTCCCTTGTATGATGTCTAGTGTGGTTCTCGGTGAATTCCATAGCTCTTCCTTAGTGATATATGGTGTCATGAAAAATATATAACAATAATTTAATGGTTAGTTTTGGTGGACTTGGTTGAATTTTTTAGTTGAAGAGTTTGTGTCTCGATATTTAGTCTTCCATAAGCTGAAGGTCGGGAAATGTGTCCCCAATGGTTTTCTCCATCGAATAAATGTTCCTCAATAGAAAGGAGAAATAATATCGATGGAATTCATTACTTTTTATCCTCAATTTTAGGTATTCTTTGATGTTATATGGGTGATAGTGGATTTTTTTTAATTTTCATCCAACTTCATAGTGGTTAAGGAGTCAAGCTCAGTGGAGGTTTCTTGGAGGATATTTTTAATGGAGGTAGTGAGACTCCATAGAGTCCCAAGGATAGTCATAGATGATCATGATTTTAGTATTACCTCCAGGTCATGGAGAGATATATAGTATGGATTTATATATCATTTATAAATTTCTAATACATTTTATCCCTAGATGGATGGGAAAATGGGTGAGACTGTCCAGACTCTTAAAGACATGTTACATTCATGTTACTTTGATTTGGGAGGTTTTTAGATCAGGAACCTACCTTGGGTCAATTTTCATACAACTATAGTTGTCATTATGATATTGGAATGACCCCATTTGAAGCATTTTAGGTATGATAATTCCATTCCCCATTATGTTGGACTAGGTTTAAATAGTCATAAATTATTAGGCCGAAAATAGTTTAGAATATAATGGAGAGGTTTTAGGTTATTCATGAGAGGATGAAGGAAGTGAAGGATCATCATAAATACTATGATGTACATAAGAACATACCTTTAGTGTTTAATGTTGCTGATCTCTCCATAATGGGAAGTGAAGGGTTGATCATCGTAGTATGCTTTTTCCATAGTTTTTTGGGACATTTAAGGTGTTGGATCATGTTGAAATCATAGAATATTTTATATAAATTACCTCATAGATAATCCGAATACATGATTTCTTCCATGTGTCACAACATTATATTTATATTCATGATTATTCCCATATCAACTCTTGGGGTAAGATCGACATTAATGATGATATGACCATCGTGGATCAGCCTATGGAGATCTAGGACCCCCACGAAATGGTGTTCCATTGCAGCGGTATTCCCTGGGTTTGTGTCATTTGGTAGTAGAGAAGCATGAACGAAAGAACATGAGAACATGATTCTAAAATATGCACAACGTACCCAATATTTTTTTATGTCTTCTCTTATAGAATGATATATTTTATAAATACTTGCCTTTTCTGGTTTATGAGATTGTTTCTCTGTTGTTTCTTATTTTGTCCTTTCTCTGATTTGAGAGGTATTTCCCTTGGAGATAATTTAGGAGATAATTTTTTTAGATGTGTGGGTTTTCCCTTGTTTCATTTGGAGGAGTTACTGGAGCTCCTATGATGGAGATATTATTGAGAGGTATCTCACATGGTGGACATTCAAAAGACCCTTTCCATTATTTCACTCTTGGTTTGGTTTATAATTATCAAAGAAAATAATGGTTTTAAAGGTATCTTATGTATGGGACTGATTCTAGTATCCCTTCCATTTTTTTGAGTTGTGAGAGGTTCGAAGAGGAGGATATTTTATAAGAAAAAGTATTTAAATAGAAAGATCATATTAATTGAAAATTATATGTCGTGGAGCCTTAGGTTATTCCATAAGTAGGGTTGTTGTAGAGTAGTGGGAATGGGTGTAGCATAGGATCCCAAGAAATGGGATTCTGAGCTACTACCATTTTAGGAATATCTATGATGTGGACTTTATTTGTGGAATTAGACCTTATATGGTGATATATTTTCTGTGTTATGGAAGTCCCTATTGTGGAGTAGTGGTTTGAGGTGGGTTTTCAAAAATAGTGGGTAGCTGATCTATGAGTTGTAGGCTAAGCATAGTGCACATTCTTGTAAAATCAGTTTGTGGCATTGTAGTGTCTCCTGTGTCATTGTGCCTCCATAGATAAATAAGATTTATACTAGATCTCCATTGTATTCCTCCGACATGTGTTTTGAACATGGGGGATTTGACATGATCCCTTATATTGTTTCCCAGTAAACCATGTGTTAGGAAGTTCAACATAATGGTTCTAGGGGATATATCTTGGTCATCTAAAATACAGTTTTCCATTAAATACCCCTGAGTCACTCAAAAACCAATTTTATCAAACTCCTTCCTCTAAAACCATAACTTCCAAAGGGTTGGTTTTTAAGATCTTTAAAACAAATTTTGACATGGGTTAATCTACATATTCTAATGTTCAATCTGTGGTGATCTGAGGTATTTCAGTCCTTCATTTATTATAGATTATTCTTTATTTGGTCATGTTTCCTCCCATGTATTCATTCCATTTTATAACACTTGTTCTCCCCTATTCTAATGGAATTTCTCTTTTTATTATTGGCAGTGTTTCCAAGCAAGGATGTTGTTTAATTATGGTGGATGTGATCAGACATCTTCATTCTTCTTCTCTTCCCATCAAATAATTTTGACACATTTGAAGACCCATTTACTTATAAATGATGAATGCATTGGTTTGGGAAAAAAAGATCTTGTCTTCTTGTGATGTCTCATTTACTTATTTTTTGGGGCCAATTTTCCTTGTTGACTATGTTTGTTTCTTACTACCTTTTGTGTGCTCTGGACATGATCCTTACTATCCGATGTGATGTTATTTTGGGATGGGGGTTATGTTTCAGGTGGCATGGGTTTGTAGAAGTGGTAGACACCTCTTATATCATGATGTATGGTGATATTCATGAGGGTTTTGGGGATGATACTAGATTTGATGGAATGGGTTAATGCCGAGAATTCCCCTTGTTGTGCTGAAATTTGGGATACTTGTTTGTTAGTTTTTTTTCTTAAGGTATAGGTGGTTGGGTTACATGATTATCATCATTCCCTTCCCCACAATTTTCGGTAGCTGGAGGTTCTTAGTTATTCATCTCTTCTATGGAATCCTACATATAATTATGAAATGGAAAAAATGATTCATTAAAATTTCTAAACCATGGGGATGGTTTAGTCTAGAAGGATAAAAATATGTTAAATCTTGAGAAACCATATGCATAGATAGATTATTCCAGGCGGGTATTGAGTTCACGTATGTATAATAAAGTGTGGTTTAAATCAATGTTATCTCATGGTTAATGGAAGTTAATTTGAAACAATATTATTTAATAATTAATGAATTAATTAAATAAAGTAAATAATAAAAATAAAATAAGTAATTTAAGTTCAACACCTTACACTCTTGTGTTCAAATTGGATATATAGTCTTTAGTAGTGGAATCTTGGTGTCTAAGTGTTGATAGTTTCACTAAACCCTATGACAATGTCATTTCGATAGTGTGGTTGTGAGCTATATTTTATCATGTATGCTTCATGATTTCATATGCTACCACTCCCATGAAGTTATAGTGGCTGTCACCCATTAGATATTGGGGATATTTTCCCAAACATCCTAGTGTTGGGAATGGATGGATGACTACCCCCTTTGGCCCCACTATCTTCTCTTGGTTGTAATATATTTCGGTATGCATGGTGGTTATATTTCATAATATATCTATATAGAGGGATGTATTGGATTTTGTTTATTTCACACACATTTATATTTTGATAGAGTATCCAAATAAATACAATTGGTATGATGTATATTGGTTGTGATGTCTCGAGGTGTATTACACAGTGTTTGGGTTATGATAGATTTATGTTTAATACTCGATGTATAATACATCCCATAAGAGCTATATTGGATCCCATAAACTACTGAATTTCTATATGGAAATATGGATGAGATGACGAGATGGTGTGATGCACGAGATGCAAGTTATGATACTTGAGCTATGTGGTCTTTGAGATGGATTCTTTTAGAGAGATATATCTTGAGACATGTGACATTAGGTAAGATATTTAAAATAGATGGGAAGTGGTAGTAGGGTACCATTGATGTTTTATTAATATATTAAATGATATCTTGTTCATAATAGTTGGTGATAGCCACAGTGAGGCTTGGAACTATTTATACCAATTTATGTGATGATTTAGTTTCTCTTTTTATTCAATGCACATTAGTAATCATTATTTATTATTTTCTTAGGAGGCGTCAGGTGGATCCGAATTAGTATACCTATTATTCCCACCCTATGTATATATAATTTTTTTTTCTGGTCAGTTGGAGTAAGTTGGAGATCAAGATGGATATTTCTAGGTCATGGTTTTACAGGAGTTGTTTAGGATTCATAGTCACTATTACGTTTATCTTTTGGTAACATATAGTTTTGTTTCTAGTTGTTTTAGTATTATATGAAATTGCATGTATGTAATAGGGATTTATTTTATATATCTGAGTAGTATTTGATTGGTATACTTATCTTATCTCTCTCTTATGGATGTTCTCTTATAAGGAAATGCCTCTCATTTGTATTTTTATTATACCATTAGTGATTTTCACCAACATGTGGACTATTTGAGGTAAAATTTGGGCATTCACCATCTCCCTTATCTAATTTTTGAGATGATAGGGGTAACTTTGGGGGAAGAGGTTCATGACTATTCAAAGCTCCAAAAAGGCATTCATTGAAACCAAATTATGATACCAAGTCCTTCCATAATAAATTATGAAATCCTTTTTAAAAAAATTATAAAAATAATTGCATTCAAAACTAACCGTGAAATATATTTATTAATTATTTTAGTTTTTATAAAATCCATTGAAATCTTCAAAGATCATTGCTTAATTTATCCCATAACCCAAATAGGGTTAAAAAATCGTCAAACCTCACGTTTAATTTCGAACAAACCATTAAATTATTTATCTATAATTATAAGTTCATGTACCACATGAAATTAAAAGTAAACCCATTAAATAATATAATTAAAAATTTCAAAACATATTTATTAAATTTTATATATTTTTTAAAGATTCATTTAGAAAAAATAATAAAAATCAGTGTGCATAGTTTAGAAAAGACAGATTTAAACATGTCTTTAAAATAGGAAAACCTTTCATTTTCTATGGAACCCAAGACAAAACCAAATTTTTCATATATAAATTAAATAATCATAATTTATTCTATAATTAAATAATTAAAACAATAAATTAAGATTCAAACCATTAATAGTTGTAAAATTAAAGGTTAATACATTGGGAAAACCAACCTCAAATCAACATTGAATGGTCTAGAACTTCAAATATGATATGAATGGATCTTGAAAAATACATCACATTCTATTGTATCAAAATTACAAAAATAAATTGGTAAAATAAAAACCCTAGGGTTTGGCTAAAATAATCACAATAATAGATAAAGAATAATTCATGCAGAGAACCTAACATAGAGTTTCGACATTGAATTGTGAAGAAATCATATAGAATCTCCATGGAATATAAGAGATCATAAGGGGGAACATTGAACATGAATGGGGATTGGTCACCTAGGGGTTTTTGTGTGAGCCATGGTGGAGAAATTAAGGGATTTGGTGTTTTAAAATTATGATGGGAAAAGTGTAAATTTACAAAAAATTATAAATTGGGTGACACACACAGTTTAACAAATCATGAGGTAACCATGAAACCATATGTAGACACCCAACCCAACCCACACGGTTTTCCCTAGAGTCCCCACATGATTTGAATAACCATTCTAGAAAAAAATATCAAATTGGAGAGCCAAACACATGGTTTACACATAGTTACTCCTAACTGTGTAGGATAATTATGTGACACACAAAATATGCTAAAATTTATATATTTTGAAATGAATAAAATGAATATAATCTAAAATACCATATACAAATGTATTTATGATAGAAATTATATGCATATAAATATATAAAAGAAATTAAATAAATATTTTACTTTTAATTTTCTCAAGATCAGGTATGCTAATGTTCCCAAGAGTGTGTATATATTGAATTAATACTTCAGTTTCTTATTATTTTTTGATGAACATGAAATTAATATTTTATTTATAAAAATAAAAAATATGAAATGATTATAATTTTATATGATAATTATAAAATAATATATTTCTAAATGAAATTTTAAACTCAACAAATATATAATTATTGTAGTGTATTGAAAGATTAAATAATTATTAAAATATGGAATATCCTCTTATAGGGTTCATATTATTTTCAACCATACCAAATAAAAATTATAATTATACACACTTCAAATCATTTTACATCCATCATGATATCCAACCTTTCATTTTCGTTGCTGAGAAATATGTAATTCAACTATATAAATTAAATAAATAATTATGTATTTGAAAGTATAATGATGTGATCTACAAAATAAATAAGTATTTTTACTCATATGTCATAAATGCTCTATCTACAATTAAAAAAACTTTTTTACACCAAGGGAATGAGTACATCAACATGCTATCACGATATAAAAATAATATAACAATAAATCTGTTGAATTATTTTTATTTTTACCAATCATTTGTTAATATTTATTGTAATAAAAAAATTGAAATTTTCATTTCCTAATAACATGCATCCATGAAATATGATGAATTCTACTACTATAATTTACATTAAAATTAATCAAAAAGTATATATTAGTATTCAAAAACAAAAAAAAACAACAATAATGATAATAAACTAATATGATGGTATATTATGTCACTATAATCCCTGGTCTCTAGGGTTTCTGTGATAATCCTCCTTAGCGAAGATGACTTCTCATGTCTCTAAGGGGTGTCAGCTTCCTTTCCTGTACTGAACCACTTTTTTCTCATGCTGGTTCATATATATAAGATTGTAGTGTGGTTCTCTCTCTAATCATTCTATTTATTATGATTCATCTTCCTCCTCATATTTTAGTTTCCATAACCATATTTTTACTGGATCTATTTTGTCCAATATTTTGGTTAGTCTTCCTTCATTATGAGATTAAGGGTTCTGATGGAGACATTAAATTTTTGGTGTCAAAATTTGTAAGAGATGACAATTTCTACAGTTATGAGGTTTTCATGGCTTTGGAACTAGAGGTAATTGATATTGATGATATCTTCCTTCTCGGTTGGTGGTGAAGGTATAGATTTTCTCGATCCTGGTGATGTGAGAGATTCTTATTTTAAGTGATTATGTGTATAAGGATTCCATGGAATCATGATTTATGGATATATTGACTTGGATCCTAGTAGGTGATGTATGAATATATTTGTATAGTGAAGGTGTGTGGTGAAAACCAGTAACATTTGGCGGTGTTGGTGGCAGTGATAGGTTGTGACTAGTGGAAATGTCTGGTAGTGACTACCAACTATCTATTGACTCATTATGGATCATTTTTTCTAGATTTTTGCTCTTTGGTGACTGGGTGGATGTTGTTATGATCTAGAGGTGGTTCAGTGGTCATTGTTCAGTCCTCAATTCTAGTGGAATGTGGTTAGATCAATCAAAAAAATTGGTTTTAGTTATATTTGTTTATTAGAATAAAAATTAATTTCTGTGTGGTGGTTTATTCCTTGTTTCATTTGGATGGTGGTGCAACATTTTGAAGGTACCACTGGGTGTTTATACTTAAAAGATGTATGGGTGTTATGACACCCATCATTAATCCAATTTTTTATTTTTGATGAATGTATTAGAACTTTATTTGACCATTTCCATGTTTCTTAAGTCATATTCTTCATTTCATTAAGTTGACATTGTTGTGATTTAATCATAGAATTTTTCTGGTGGGTAGCTCAAAAGATTGAAAGCTGTGTTGGAACCATAAATCTTGCTCTTCTCTACATGTTTTTGTTGGGTGGAGAAGTGATCTTTCTCATTTTTTTGGTCCATCATGATGGAACTTCTTTATAGAGGGAATCACATCATTTTGACAGATATCACAATTAGACTATCTATTAAGGAGAGAGACAAGGTTTTTTTTCCTTTCCTTGAATTTTCTTCCCTTAAGTATTGTGGGAACATTATGACCTTTTTTTCATATTTCATTAAGTCATTTTCACTTGATTATAATTGATTACATATTTTCCAAGTTTTTAATGATATTTTCTTTTTTATGTTTAATCAAGGTGGATTGACCCTTATCCTTATAAAAATAATAATATACTAATAATATTAAATTAAATATTAATGATTTTCCCATATTATAAGGTATATGATCTTCAATATCAGTGTATGATTTACTATCACCATTATCCACTGGTGGTGGTGTATTTTTTCACCATCAAAATTTCATCTTGTATTCTCCACTCACTTAAACATCTATAATTTTATTTACTATGAATTTTATTTCCTTACAATGGAGTTTCGTTTTATTTATAGTCATTTATTTATGGTTTCATCCTAAAATTTCATTTCTTTCTATCAAAAAACTATAGGGGTTTGAGTTTCTCTTATCAGTGAAAGAGGCTAGGGTAATATGTATAAACTTTTCTTGGAGAAAGTTTTAGGTTTTACCATTTTCAACATCACTCCTTTTACAATAATGTTCTTAATATTAAATCCCTTGTATTTTTCTCCTCTCAATCCATGCCATGTGTCTCTAATGTTTCAAGTCCATAATTATGATGTTTTATTCCCATATTTTTCTCTATGTGGGATGATTCCAGAAGGCCTTCTTCCATTATAGTTGCTCCAGTTTATCTAGTATCTCTTATTTTCATAGTTATAATTATTTCCCTTAATAAATAACATGATATGGTGGTGTAAAAATACCTTTTTAGTGGTAGATTCTCCCAAAGTAGTGATGGTAGCAAATTTTCCCATAATGGATATGGAAGTGACTTATCGCATGATAATGACAGTGGTGTGGAATGATTAGGATTTCATGGATTTTTTTAGACATTTTTCCAATGGATTTGGTTTAGGGCCATGACCATGTTAATGCAAGGCCTAAATTTTGTAAGGTCTATTGTCCTATATTTTGTTTAGGTTTACTATATATATGTTTGTTAGGTTCAATATGGACTTTTTCCAGATAATTTTATTCATTTATGTTACTATATAATTGATAATATTTAGTGTTATACTTTATCAGTTCTAGTTAAAATCACTAACAAAGGTAACCTATAAATTCTAAAAAAGTGTTGATAAAAGGACGCCCATTGTCAATTATTTTTTTAACATCGATATAAATACCTCTTTATCTGTGATTTTATTATCACTAATAATGGTGTGCCCTTTATCTAATATAAATAATATTTTTTAATTCTAACATAAAGTTGCATTTATAAAAAAATTGTGTTATAAAAAATCACATTTTAATATATAAATATAATTTTATTGATATTTATATATATAATATATTTTCATAAATATGATTTATATAATACTATGTATATATTTACAATTAATATATTCTATATTGAGTGAAGAATGTTTAATAAAATAATTAAATATTAATATTAATTGAAAATTGAAAAATTAGTATGATGTTATGGGAATTTAATAACATTTTGGTGGGAGGAAAAATTAATCAATCAATTTATATATTAAGATAAGTTGAAAACATAACTTCAATTTAAAATAGGAATAAATTATGATTAGAGTGTTTGTTTTGGCTTTTTAGGATGTCAATTTATATCTTTCCAATATATATACACAATTTTGGAACCCTTGACCGAATTTTTATCAATCAAAAAATTCATAAAATATCTCAAAAACTGATTTTTAGTATAGATACCCTAATTTTTGAATATTTGATGGAATTTCATCTTCCTTTAAAATTGTCTTATTGTATTTTTTTAATACTAAATTTCTTCTTAGGTATTATATTCTTTAGATATTATGGTTTTTAATTTTATCATTTTTTATAATATAGTTTTATTTATAATTAAACACAGACACACAGACATATTTTTTTATATTTACATAAAAAATTTAATTGTATAAATAAATATGTTAAAATATTTTCATGAAAAATATAATTTAAAATATAAAAACCATTTGGAAAAAATTGTTATAAAAATTCATAAATAGTGTATGGATATATGTATACCGAAAAAATTCATATCTAGTGTTTATATATAAATATATGCGCATGTGTACTTATAAATAAAAATATATTTAAGTATATATTCCAATAATATATGTAAATAAATATATCTATATATATTAAAATAAGTATATATTAAAAAAATTTAGATACATATGTATATAATATATTAATATATGAAAATTAAAATCCTCTAGGCTAGTGGTAATTGTGTATTTGTGGGGTGTCTATATACATGTATGTATATTTATAAATTAAAAAAACATATATTAAAATACATATACATTCATACACAGACACACACACCAATAAAAATACTCACATAAAAATATATAGAGAGTGAGAGATGGAGAGGGAGAAAGATAAAGATGGATAGAGTCATACATACACACATGCATACAAACAGATGCACACATATATGTATTTGCAATGATTATATATTTTATAAAAAAATTATAAAAAATATATGTTAATATATAATTTTATATAAATATATAATCATATTTTATAAATGTCATTATAAATAATTATATGGTTAAATATACTATTAAATAAATGTAAATATACATTAATAAACAAATATATTACCAAATATAGGAAAAATCAAGATGAATTAGTGGTAAGGGTGTTCATTCTTCAATAATGAGGTCACATGTTAGAAGCTTCATGGGTATGAAACTATGAAAGGATTCGGAATTAAGTGGGCGTATTGTTAGAGGAGGGGAGAAAGGGTATTGGGATTAGATTACATAATTTTTAAAAACATTTTTTGATTTTTATGTTGTCTAGAAACTGGCACTCAATAAATTTGTGTTGACAAAGGTGTGAATGTTTTAAAAAAATATTCTGAGTTTTATTGGCATTGATAAAATCATCCTTTGAGTGCTAACAAACAAACTGGTAAAATTCCCCCTTTGTCATCATGTTTTTTATCTATGATAAAGGTGAATTTTATCAATTATTTTTTAGTGCTGATTAATTAAAATTCTAGAATTGATAAAAGAAACTTCTATAGTGGTGATAAATGATATATATTGTACGAGCCTAGGAAAACGGTACTTCAAGATAAAAACGAGGATATAATCTCAATGACTATAAATGAAATAATAAGTCATGATACTAGTTTTAAATGAAATACTAGGCATAGTACAAGGAATAATATGGGCTAATGACTCTAATAAAGATCCCCTATGAGTTTAAATTTCTTATAAAAATAGCAATCATGTGATATTAAATTTTATACACACATTTATTTTATAAATATTTGAAATATATACCCATAGTAGTGATCAGGGGTATCATTCCCATGTCCCATATCCATTTCTCATTCTAATAAATCCTTTATGTTGAATTTTATTTCTATTCATATAAGATCAATAGATTTTGTATTTAATAATTAAATCAGATGGAGAAAAAGATAATTAATTACTAATATAATTTTATTGTCTTTCATTATCAAAATAAATAAACAAAACATATCATGACCTTTAATATCATAAATTAATATACGTGGATTACATGTATTATCATATAAAATTACATATAGTGAATAAATATAAAATATATTAAAAGGTAGGGTGAAATTAAAATAAATAATCTTTTTTTTAAAAAAGATTAAATGTTCTCAATCTTTCATAATAATTTAAATGATTTCATCATCATATTTATGACTATGGTGATCACCTAAAAGAATATTAAGTGGGAAATTATTATTCAATCCTTCATCGAAAATATTCTATGTTTTTCTTTTAATAAAACAAGAAAAAATGATTTAATGATTAATTTACAAAAAAAAACTTATTTAACATGAGACTCCAATATATATGGATTATCAGTTTCGATATGACGATTCAATCACCAGAAAGAAATATTTATCATCCTTCATTCCCCACCATATAAATGTGTCAAACCACATACATTTCATCATAATAACTCATCCTTGATAGTATTAATCCAATATAATAATTTTATTCATTAGTAGAAAATATGATACATTATAAAGACATGGATATATGTCACTTAATATCATATAAAAATTTGATTATGCAGTTAACATCTCACCATCATTTTGAGTTATTATTTTTACTAAATAAATATTTATAATGAATTTATATGCATTAAAAAAATAATCTATACTCTCTAAACGAGTTTTGAAAATATTTGGAGTTATCATGCTAGTAGGTAATCTCCTAAACAATAATATATAAATGTTTCATTTTTCAAAAAGTACCCAAAATATTTAGTTGTATTTTTTGTTAATATGTGTCAATATGTATGTCATGGAGTCTTGGAAAATGGAGGTAGAATCCACCCAAAGGATATGAAGGAGTTCACAATAATTTTATGGTAAAGAGATTGATGCTACTACCATTTAATACCCAATTGGATATATTATAGGTATCAATTATATACAGTAGATGACTCTAGAATTGGTACTCAACACAAAGGTATGTACTAAATATTAGATTATTATCTACAATAGTTTTTATGATGTTGAGATGATATATAATGCGGAGATTAAATAATTGGTGTTAATTGGAGTGAAATAGAAAGATAAATATTTTATAATCCATACCTATGTTACATAGCATGCCAAATACTAAAAGTAGAGATAAATATCAGTTGGATAAATGTATAAATAGTGGAATAAAATATTAACATAGTGAAGTTATTGAAATAGTCTTCCATAAGTATTTACTTGTTTCTAAGTACCATGGAAATTATATAAAAGGTTTTGAAACTATTCTAATAATTTCTATAATTATTTAAAGCTGGACTAAGGTGATTAGAAGTGATTTAAGAATTCTTGAAATTGAATAATGTAAATTTCATCTTATTTAATGAAATTCCTAATATTGAAACTATAACTAAAATTTTTGTTATGTCTGGATCGATCTATGAGTCATTTCCCAATGATACATATGATTCACTTCAAGATGGAGCACTAAAATTATAGAAATGGACTATCTGCATATTTTTCATTTGATATTGCAAAAGCATAATTTATAATGTTTGTAAGTGTCATATAGACCTATGTATGAATCATATAGATGTTAGTATAAAACATTTTTATGTGAATAACGGTCACACAGATCTGTGTAAGAATCATCTGAATCTATGTAAATAAAATTATATCTTTTTTTAAGAATCATCTAGATCCATGTAAGAGTTATTTCGAACTCTATAAAAAACCATCAAAGTCATGAAGGCTTAACTTCTATGTGTGTGTCATTTCTGAGCTACATATGAGTCATTTTGACTTTATTATGAATAATTAGTATATCTATATGAATTATCCTCATATGAATAATTTTCATATACACATACATAACATATAAAAAATTGTAAAATTTTTTAGACTAAAAATACAAATTATAGATTTAAATTCATAAAAATGAGAATATATTTGATAATTCATAATCTATTCATTAATTTTAAAAATAACTTGATGTTATGATTAACCGTGACACAATAAATTAATGATTAATATATAACTATTCCATTTTGTTATTATTTTCAAGTGAGTATATTTAAAAATCGATATTGGTGATCAAAATGGATATTTAAGTTATATTATGAATGCTTTGAACTTCATTGATTGAATCATCCCAAAATGAATTTTCCTGCAATCCTATTTGACTGAGAATAATATCTTTGATCTATTAAGAAAAAAAATATAGAAAGTTGAATTTTTTATAAATTAGTTAAATCCTGAAATGATAATATTCTATATTAAATGAATATTGAAATAAAAATACAATATTCATGTGTTGTTATTCAGTGGAATAAAATATCAAATTAAAATTTTGATTGAAGTAGTGGAAGTATTTTTTTATGAATATTCAAAAATCTATTTGATGAAACAAATATATATGTATTTATCCATGTTCAAAAATAGAATAAAAAAATAAAATAGTAATCCTGTAATTTTATTGAAGACATTAAATGAAAAAATAAAATATGTGGTGATCATGGTGGAGAAAAATGGGGTGCAAGAATTTTTTTTTCTTGTATGTAATGAAATAGTTTCATTTCTGGAAATTGAAAATGACCCCAAAAATAAATTAAGGTGGATAGTATATTAAAGATAATAACCTCTCATGAAAAAATATAGAGGGAAAACTTGAGAGTGTTGTGTAGTGAAGAAGAGATAGAAATGAGAGAAGAATAACTCTAGAAGAAGAAGAAAAATAATTATAGGAAGTGTAATTAGTATTGTGACAAAGAATAAATATCATATGGGTATCAAATAATTGAATGAAAACATCCTAGTTCTTCTAAGAAGATTAATTTTATCAAATATAGTGATAAAGAAAAAGAATAAACAACTAGTTTAGAGATAAGTTCATGTGATACTTCGTATTCCAAAAGTAGTGAGAAATAATGAATATGAAGATTGAGAGAATGACCCATGTTTAGTGACTTCTTCATAATATTCTGTGGAAATCAAGATTCTTTGAAATTGAGTTTGAGGGAATTAAATAATACATTCCTAAAAAAATAACTAGGATCTTTGAATATAGTAGATATCATGTTTCTTACTATTGTTGTTTAATACTGCAAGAAATTCAAAGACTCCATTGAGAGGACTATGATCTGATTCTATGTATGTTATAACATCTTGTTCTTATAGCTGAACTAAATTAAATTTTTTGGATTTTTTTTATTGGAAGGAACCAGTATAAATAACCTACTGAAGAATTAAATTTTTCACTTTTGTAATATAGTGAACACTCACTAGTGTAATATGTTGAGATGGTACAAAATAATAACTACCCCAAACCACTTATAGTTTATAAAATATTATTAGTGGAGACATTGTGACTTAGTGAAAATATGGTCACAGTAAGGAGTTGGTTTCCCACATTGAGGTGAAACCTTATAAAACAAATGATCCATATATTATTGATTTCTAGAATTACATGTGGTGTATATTAATAGGTAGACATAAAAAATACATTTAAATCCTAACAAGTAGTAATAGTTCAATTACTAATGTAAATACAAGGATTATATGTTTAATTCATAATTTGGACATAGAATTAACAACACCTATTTAACCCCCACGCTCTTAGGTGTATATACATATCAAGTGGGGATTATCAATTGGTATCATAGTAAGGTTTCTATCTAATTGTATCTAATTTTGTTCTTACCCTGGTATTTTTATTGGAATTATATAACGTGTAGGTTTGAATGTTTTTAAAAGAGGCTCGGATGGAGACATTTTTTCCCATCTCATATAGAGTAAAATTGCTGACTTTAACCAAGACCTCGATAAAATGAAATATAATATTGTAAAAAATATTAGGAAAAATTAATATATGAAATACGAATAACAAATATCTGAAGGTAGTAAGAGTGGTAAATTGTCACAAACCGAATATTACCTCTATTAAAACCAGCACTTGTCCTAGCTCGTGGAAATTCCTGAAGGCCATTCCAAATACCAATGGGCAAGAATAAGTGCTCAGGGAAAATTGGGAATGATTTACCAGAATTCATTAACATAAAACAACAAACAAAACCAAGAAACGAAATATCGATTTTTCAAACCAAAACATATTTATAATTAAATTATGAACTGAGTTACGCAATTTAAAAAGTTATTAAATACCATTTAAAATGTACAAAACCAAAAACAAATACATCCCAAGATCCTCAACATGGAAAGAGGCATTTCTCTCAAGCTGTATCCACAACATCGCATCATGATGGACCACTAAAACCCATACCGTTGGCACAAAATCTGTACCTAAACCTGCGAAAAATATAAACAAGTCTACTTACACCCAAAGGTGTAGGTAGGGTGTGAGCCAAATCCCAAAAGTATACCACCACTAAGAGATTCCATGTGATAAGAATTCAAAGACGAAAATCATTTATTTTTTCATAACATGAAATTCTATTAAGAATTTCTAAGATATGCAACTTAAAAAAAAACAGTTTTCAAGTGGCTTATTTTAAAGAATCAACACATTTATATAAAATATGAAATATACTAAATTTTTCTATCCCCATATGCTATATTCCTACATTAATCATAAATCATCCATTGAGAATATGTAATAGAAGAATACTCCCTAGGCGCCAGCTCACTGTGGGTCCCAGGTACCTCATATCTCAGTGAAAGTAACCATCATAACATCTGTCCTTGTGCACACATGCCACTAGTAGGGATCCAAACCATTAACTAGTGGTTCCCCAACAACATTTTCATCATATTTTAGATAGTTTTTTCATCATTAATCATGCTATGTGAAACTAAGGAAAACACCACTGTATTACTAGCATACTAGTATAGATCCACCCACCTAGATACCCAGGTTTCCCTCTTATGATCAAACAAGATCAATAAGCCATGAAACATAATTTTCACATGATAATACCACTTCCACATCACACATTCACCAAACATTCCACATGTGTATCACAGATGTCACATAATCCACTTTTTCATTCAAATGCATTTTCAAATCATACTCTCACTAAAATAGCCCAAAACACTTTTCAAATCCACTTGACACTTCAACAAATCATTAAAAAAAATTTCAAAATATTTTCCATTAGATTAAAAATCACATAATATCCCATACACATATCACATAATACCATTTTCACCTTCAAATTCATTTTATCATAAAACTCTCAAGAAACATCCGACAAATATGTTTCACACCAACATCACAATTTAATAAAACATTTCAACAATTTTTAAATCATTATAAAAATGTTTGACATCTTAAATCACATATTTATCTTTTAAAAACCCATATTAAGTGATTAAAATCACCACAATGGTACATTTAAATTACATTCCCACTTTGTTTAACTCACTATATTATTTTAAATTTTCATAAAACAATCCCAAGGTGTATAACCAATTTTTGTTCACAAAACCCATTTAAAAACCCTATTTCAAGGACAAATTAACACCAATACCACTCCAAAATAGAATATTCATCCCCTAAAATATTTATTATACCACAATCATGTGTTATAAAATTACCTCAAATAATAACACTAAATATAAACATAAAAAGATCACATTTCCATAAACACATTCAAGAAGTATAACATGGTTTCACATATAAAACCTATTCAAAAACACCATTTTGAGGCCCAAAAAACCATAAAAATTACCAAACTATATTTGGAAGACCCTTCAAATATCTAATAAATCACATTCATATTTTATAAAACTACCAAAATAGATATCCCATGAGTTACATTTGAAAAACACACAACTTCAAACTAAATTGTAACATTAATACTAAATGCTTTGCTAATGCTACCAAAAATGGTTTTTGCACGACAAAAAATAGATTAGGAACATGATAAATTAATAAACTAAGAAATATATATCATAAATAATTTCTTACACTTGTAATCACATACCAAAAGTGTTGAAACCCTCAAATCATGGTGTGAAACTTCAACTGCACCACCGCCGCACCACGAGGGAGTAAAAACGAACCCTAAACCAAAATATTTCACCAAAAATACTCAATGTTAAACCCTAGGTACGAACACTAGCTTATGTACTCTTTATATATTCATGAAATGGTGGATGAAATCATAAAAGGAAGGAAGAAAATGAAGATATAAACACTTAATTGAAGAAATCTTGAAGTTTCCCCACCAGAAACCCCATCAATGAGGGTTCCATAACAGCTTGTGGGATCATGGAGGACTCCTATGGTTGATGGGGTTGAATTGAAGAATAATAGTATTTCATAGATTTATTTCTGGGTTGGAAAATTTTGAAGGTCGAAAATATTTTTAATGACCTGGACACCTTTCCAGGTTTGGCTGTACGGTTTAGTAAACCGTGCGGCCAAACCGTGAAGCCTATTCTGGGGACCCAAAAACCTTACATTATCCTCCAATTTCAGGTGGGGACCACACGGGAATCCAAAGGGTAAATAAAATTCAAGGATATGGGTAAAAAATTTCAAAACGAAGCACTCTTTTCAACCCAAAATGCATCCAACTGAGGGGTACAAAACACCTCAACAATTTACCCCACATGTGGTTCCAATATATGTGTCACTAATACAACTCTCAGACACCACAACCTCACACCATCCCCATGAAAAGATAAGATGCCAACTACCATACCTAACCACAATACTATGTTCATAGATCAAGAACCCAAGAGGAATTAAAACTTCAATCTCGAAACACCTGAAAACAAAGAGAAAAACAAGAACCAAAAGGTAATTTCAAACAAAGCATGGAATTGAAAATCCAGGTGTGACATAAATATTATATTAAATATATTGATTATGATTTCTCTAATGATGAAAATTCAAGTTTCTGGGAATATTAATTTAATGAATCACTAAGTTATTTTCATTCAAATGTCAAATATTCTATGAAGAAGGTTCATATTGAGGTTTTCACTGACATTTTTTCAAATATTAAGGGAATAAATGATAAAAAATTATAGTTGGAATGAGAATATGACGTAATGTAGTATGAATTGGATAAGAAGGTTAGTAGATTCAACACACTCACAATTCTTTTAAAATCTAATGTGGAATATATATCAATTTTCAAGGAAAGAGTTTCATTATATGATAAATAACTACAAATACTTTTTTATGAGAAATAGGTGTATAAGAATGTTGTTTCTAAAGTAATTCAAGAATTATAAAAACACTATAAGGTCACTATGGGTGTCAAGGTAGCTCAAATAAAAGTTAAAATATGGATAATACAAGTGTGGGATTACTCTCTTCAAGAGAGAGGTAAAATTCATGAGGATTACATAAAGAATTATAGAAAGTGACTATGAAAAAAGGTGAAAACAAGAAGTCTATAAGTACATACTTAATATATAATTTATATAGTTGGATGAGAAGCTGAGATATCTAAATATAACATAATATATATATTCCTAATCTACTAAATGAATGAATACTTCCACAAATCTATCTTAATATATTCTTACATATATGCTGATTCTTATTGGAGGAAGGATAAATATTCCATGAAATTAAATACATCATCAAGAGTGAGTGTAGGAATTTCCATGAAACGAAATACCAAAAATAAAGTACAAATGAATAAGTTTTCAATCCAAAAACACCAAAAAGAAAAATCTGGATAGACTACATCAACTAGAAAATTAATGATATTTTTTGGGCATTATTGGAAATAAAAATGGTTCAAACACATGTCCATAGATTATTGGAACAAAATATTAGCAAATAGAAGCTATATATATCCTAAAGTCATAGGAATAAAATTAAAAACTCAAAATAAACTTATAATAAAGAAGAAAACATCATATACAAAATAGAATATATCCTTGAAAATATATTTGAATCCCTTGATGATTTGTATGAGTACTTCAATGTAATTGGTTATAGTTATGATAAATACAGTTATGTACCAATCTGTTAGAACTCCTATACTGATAAGAATATGAGTCCACATCAAAAAATGAAGAAAATGAAAATTATTGACAATTATTCCTTAAGAATAACATGTAA
Source organism: Viscum album (assembly GCA_963277665.1). Lineage (NCBI taxonomy): Eukaryota > Viridiplantae > Streptophyta > Magnoliopsida > Santalales > Viscaceae > Viscum > Viscum album. The sequence goes on from OY728121.1 coordinate 433,518,276, forward strand.
GAACATAATTGAACAATGTTTTCTCCAATAGAAAAAGAAGAATGTTGAAATGAATTTAATACCAATAGGTAATCTCTTATTTTAGAATGTTTGAAAAGGAAACATCATGGACCAATAATAAATGTCCATGAATTTCAAGATATAAGGAATAAATACAGAACCTAAAATGGAATTAATCTAAGAGATTAATTTTATGATTCATTTAGTATTTGAAGATGTTATAGAAGAACATAAATTTCAAGAGAGTTTTCCATAGAATGGTAACCCAAATATGACTATTTTTTAATGGTGAAAAATACATGACCCAAAAATGTCATAAGAATAAATATTTTTACTATAAAAATGAAATGAAATGGGAAATAAATAGTGATTTATAGTGTTAAAAGTTCTATTACTAGAAAATAATCAGTACCTATGAAAAAAATTTACCATGTTAAAACACTGATTGTTTATAATATCTCCAACCTAGATGAAAGGGGATAAGAATGTTGATCAAGATTAAAAGAAACCAAGTACTTTTCTTGATATTATAAATATAAATATTCTATCTAAGAAGAAATCTAAAAAAAGGTAATAAAACCATGCTTCCCAAAGAAGAAATTTTTTATTAAATATAAATGGAATGCAACCATTAAGTGATCTAGGAACTTTAGATCCTCAATGAAGGAGTTTTTGGGTTGAGATCAAATTCTCAGCTTTATTTATCATATTAAAGGTCTAGTGTAAGTCCACCAAATTCTGATACTTGTCTACATATTCTACTTTGAGGAGAGATTTGATCTAATGAATAAAATAAGATAAATGAAGAATGATGTGATGTCTATAAATCCTGAGAACTCAATCTGTCATATAGAATATTTCAATTGGTGTCTTCGATTATTCTTACAATAGATTACTTGTCAGGACTCAATTGGTATCAGATAAAGACTAGTATCATAATTCTTAGAGATTATTTCTTGAAGAGGGACAACCATGGAGATGTATAAAGGGAACCCCTTGAGTGGGGTTAAAATATAATATAATGATACTAGATATATATAAAATTATGATAAATATGAAATTTAGGATAAACCCTACCAAAGTGAAAAAGTGAGGTATGATTTTATCTTTCCCATCACTATTTTTCTTTTTTTAATATAATTCTCAAGGGTAAGTGAATATAAAACAAAATGGGGGGGGGGAATAAACATTGAATTAATGTGTTTTGATTTATTTTTTCACATTTATTTCATTTCATAACATTTATTAAAAATCATTTTAAGTATCCCCAATGAAGTGAAAGTTATTGTAGGTATAAAAATGTGATTAGTTTTGGTTGACATTGTTATATAAAGTATTCACTCTTGTTTGATATACTAGGTTATCCCAACTCGACAAAGAATTGATTAGTTAATGAAACATTTTGGATACAAATGCTGTATCTCACTTATCTTATGTAATTAAAAAATAAAAATGGATGAAAAAGAATAGAAGGGTAGATGATGATTCTTAAAAGTAAGGGGGAGAATTTTTCCATTACAAGACCCTCCCAAACACTCATAGTGTTAATAAGGGGGAGAAAAATTTCCTTCATTGTATTTGTTATCAATAAAGTTTAGAGGAAAATTAAATACATGAATACATTTAGATATGTATTTATGTGAAGCAGTTATTAGTATCAAAAACAATAAAAAATGGGGAGATTGGGGTACCCAATGGTGTTATTTATATAATGTATTAATGATTATGTTCATGTATGTAACAACATTGACTTCATAACTTATTTATAATTATTTTCGTTTTTCATTTTTGGGTAATGAATTGTGAACTATTGAGTGGAATAAGGTTTTTTTTGGAGGCTCTTTGGTTCAAAACATGTTTTACTGAGGCCGCGGTGAATGCCATGGCGGTCCATAGTGAGGCATTGTGAGAAAATAGCAATGAAAAATGGGAATGGAAATAATCATGGAGAATTTTAGTTTCATTGATAGACCATGAACATAGTGACCGCACTAAGACCATGGTGGATTCTAGAGTGAGGGAAAATGGATGAGGTGTTGGACGCATGTCATGTGCACTGTCTGTGTCGAGAAAGTATGTTTAAAGACTCCACATCCTAGTATAGGCCATTATGAAGGCTTTTTCGATAGTCACTTGGGTTTTGAAATGTATAATGTTTCCATTATTCTTAATTAATCTATATTGTAACAACCCCAACTCTAGAAAACCATATATGGTGGATACTTTATTAAATTTCATAAAATACTATCAATTGCATATAAATGGATAGAATAGTTTAGTAGTCTTAATGTAAAATATATATGTTGGACATAAAAACACATAAAGGGGAGGTGTGAATCCGGGGGTCAAATTATTATTTTAAAAAATGGATCTTTTTACCACAGCAGTAGGAACATGGTAAACCTATCTGAAG